>CM033448.1:1905000-2505000 GCA_019425775.1 Rafetus swinhoei
GCTAAGGGTGCTGGGCACCGCATGCTCCCGCAGACACTTCTCCCAGCAAGTGGTGCCAAACAGCCCATGTACAAACACCCCCACGGGGAACAGGGCCCCCCCCAGCTCTCCGGACAATGGAGACGTGTCAATCCAGGAGGGGGGGAACCTGAGAGAAATCAGCCAGGGGCTGCACACGAGTGAGAAGCAAAAAGCCCCAAATCCCCTCACTGACGTGGCCCGGCTGAGAAGCAGGAGCACCAGAGCCGAGGGGGCCCAGGCTAGTAGATTGTGTGCTCCACCCCGCAGTGGGGCAGAGGAGGGGCTGGAGCGCCAGCACGGGGGCTCCCCAATGTTGGATGGCACCCTGAGCCTTGGGGGCGAGATCCAGGCAAGCTGGGGGCTGCATCCAGCCCCTAGGCCTGAGGTTCCTCACCCGTTTTAATCAAACTAGCACGTCCAAGCTGATGGGCGAGAACCGGCCAGATCGGGGCCAGTCACTCCAGGAACTACGCAAGGGGGGCAACAGGAGCAGGCTTGTCTCAGGGGACAGAGACGTGTAGAATTATAGATCCCTAGAACCCGACAACTGGCAGGGACCCCAAGTGCTCATCACGCCCAGTCCCCTGCCCTCACAGCAGGGCCAAGCACGGTCTGGACCATCCCTGATCGATGTCTGTGCAACCTGCCCCTCTGCCCCCTCTCCGTCCGCTCTGTTCCAAACTAAACCAACCTAATTCCTTCAGCCTTCCCCCATAGCTCATGCTCTCTAGACCAGTCATCATTTGTGTTGCTCTTCCTGGACCTTCTCCAATTGCTCCACATCTTTCCTGGAATGTGGGGCCCAGATTTGGCACAATACTCCAACTGAGGCCTAATCAGCGCAGAGCAGAGTGGAAGAATGACTCCTCGTGTCTCTCTCACAACACGTCTGTTAATGTAGCTCAGAATCACGTTGGCTTTTTTTGCCACAGCGTCTCACAGTTGGCTCATATTTAGCTTGTGGTCTGCTCTGACCCCTACATCCTTTTCTATAGGATCCTTCCTAGACAGTCGTTTCCCATTCTGTGTGTGGCATGGATTGGTCCTTCCTAAGGGGAGCACTTTGCATTTGTCCTTATTAAACTTCATCCTATTGACCTCCAATCATTTCTCCAGTTTGTCCAGATAATTTTGAATTCTGACCCAACCTCCAACGCACCTGCAACCCCTCCCAGCTTGGGATCATCTGCAAACTTAATGAGCGTCCTCTCTATGCCAATAACTAAATTGTTGATGAAGGCATTGAACAGAACCGGCCCCAAAACAGACCCCTGAGGAACCCCACTTGTTCTGCCCTTCCAGCCTGACTGTGAACCATTAATAACAACTCTCTGAGAACGGTTATGCAGCCAGTTATGCACCCACCTCATGGTACACCATCTAGGTTGCCTTTGCTTAGAAAGTCGTGTGAGACTGTATCAAAAGCCTTACTAAAGTCTAGGTATCCCACATCCACCACTTCCCCCTTCTCCACAAGACTTGTTATCCTATCCCAGAAAGCTCTTTACAAATTCAGGCTGGCTGTGACCTGGCACCTTATTATCTTCCAGGTGTTTGCAGATGGATTCATTAATTACCTGCTCCATTATCTGCCCTGGCACAACAGTTAAACTGTCGTTTTCTATCAGGTTCTCAATGCCCAAGGGGAGCGACGCCTCCAACGGGTGCCGTGCCCGTCCTGCGGGGCTCTCACTTCTCATCCGTTGCAGTAGTCCAATCGCCCTGGCTCAGGGGATGGGACCTATTGCACCGACTTCACCGGGCACTCAGAGAAAGGGAAATTCTGCAGCTCACCACAGTTCTGGGAGCCTCAGGCAGCCCCAGGGACCAGGGGAGACCTAGGGCCAGGTCCCCAGGGCAGCCAGTGAAATCCTGCCTTTTATACTCAATAAAACCACTTTTGTGTGTTAACAAACCCAGTGTAAAGAATGGCTCCTTTGGGGGACAAGAGCTGGGCACGTCTCTGCTTCAGTGATAAAGGGGGGAGCATGTTATGAGCTTGCTCTGTGTGAACCCTATACCGACTGGGAAGGATTGATCTGGGGTTCTGGTCCCAGTGGGCTGTGCTCCTGGAACCTGGGATGGGTCCCTTTGACGGCGCCTTCCCCGAGCCGAGCCGTGTTGAGTGCCTGTGTCACTCTGCAGTGGGCTGGGACCCCAGAGAAGGCCAGAGGGCCTGGCTCAGCCGACAGAGTCTGGGGCACCCCAAAGGCAGGTTGGCAGGCTCCGTGCTGTTTCCAGCACATCAGGCGACAGTCCCAAGGGGATCTCTGTAACCCAGCCCGCCCCAGTGGCGCAGTCAAGCAGGGTTGTGCACGGCTTGTGCCCTGGGTTCCTTCAGTGAGTTTACATGAGTGGGAAGTGCCGTGGGTGAGAACAGCTCAAGCGGCTGCTGGTTTCTTATTCTCCGTGGGCCTCTTGCAGGTCAGGGAGCAGGGGCAGGGAAATCAGCAAGCGCAGAGCAAGCCGGGAGACAGCAGCCCAGTGAGACACGGCAGGGCCCCGGCTGGGAGAGGGAGAACGGACCCAGCACAGAGGGGATTCAACAGTTTGCAGACTGACATGCAAATAGCTGGGGGAAAAGCTTCCCGCGAGCAAGTCTCGGCCCTGCAGGAGAGAGAACTGGGAGCCCCAAAGGAAACCCCAAACCCGGTGCATTCGAGGGCCCAGGACTTGACAGAGCTTGAAAAAGATGAAGAATTGGGGGCCCAGAGGGCAGCTCAAAAGCCTGAACTGGCTGCCTGGGCCTGGAAGAGGCAACAGCCCAACACAGCAGGATCCAGCTCCCCACAAACCTGCAAGGGGGAGCAGCTCTGCCCAAATATCAAATCCCCTTTCGCGGACCGGGCCCCTCCCCTCGATCCCCGAGGAGCCCAAGGTGGCGACATCGACGGCCGAATTCGCCGGGACAGCTCTGGCCAGTTCCCGAGAAGTTGCCTGGGAGGGATGCTGCAGACAATGGTCAGTGTCAGGGTTTGGTTTTAACAGTCTCAGATGACACCGGAAATCTCAAGGGCGCCCTCTATAAGCCAGAAGCGAAGGGCTGGAAGGAACAAGGTGGCTTATGCAAGCCAGCTGGCAGATCTGGTAGACGAGTGAGTCAGGGACAGGCCTGGCAGTCCAGGAAGGGATGTACGAGCAGATTGGTCAGGAATAATTCCTGAATGAGGCTACAGATCCAATGAAACAGTGTTTGTGGGACAAACAGGTGAAATCAGTGAAACTCCTCCTGCCTGTGCTGATCAGTTTGACCAATGGGAGACAGCTGGTTGGGGTAGATCACAGGCAAAGGGTGTCAGTTTGGTGGGAGGCAAAGGCCCCCACGATACCCTGGGAAGGAGGGTGGGTGGGAGGATGGACCTTCTCCAGCCCCAAGGCCTCTACACAGCCAGAGGAGCCCAGACGGGGCTGTCACCGGGTCCCACTGAGAACGGGGGAGCAGAATTTGTCCGGAGAGCTCTGGCTGGAGTTGCCTGTGAGGGATGCTGCAGACGATGGTCAATGTGAGGGTTTGGGTTTAACAATCTCAGATGTCACCGGAAATCTCCAGGGTGCCAGCTGACAGATCTGGTAGATGAGTGAGTCAGGGACAGGCCTGGCAGGCATAGAGGGACGTGCAAGTGGGTTGTTCAGGAACAGCTCCTGAATGTGGCTACAGAATGAGCAGAAGCGCTTGCTGCCTGTGCTGATCAGTTTGACCAACGGGAGACAGCTGGTTGGGGTAGATCACAGGCAGGGGGTGTCAGTTTGGTGGGAGGCAGAGGCCCGCGGTACCCTGGGAAGGAGGGTGGGGGGGAGGCCAGCCCTTCTCCTCCCCCAATTCACTCCCCTGTTCCCAGCCCCGAGGCCCCTGTGCAGCCAGAGGAGCCCAGAAGGGCTGTCGCCGGGTCCCACTGAGCACGGGGGAGCAAATGCCCAGGGCTGAGCGGAACCAGCAGCAGGTAACTCGTGGAAATGCTGCTCCCTAGAGCACGGGGGGTCACCAGGCGGCGGCTGCTCCCCGCACTGGGCTGGGGCAGGTCACTGCAGAGTCAAGCAGGGAGCATCTGCCTGCTGCCCGAACGCACGGCCGGGAACTCCAGGGCGAGGGACACGGGGGCCGAGATTTCTGTCATGGGGGCACCTGAGTAAGGAGAAGAACGTTCTGCCGGCGACACTGCAGAGCTGGGATTGGCTGGAGGCCGTAAGATCCCTGCCCCTTTGTCTGAGGCACAGGCGAGCGGAGCTGAGCTAACAGTTGCTGTGTTACACAACGTGACACCACCTCTGTGAAGCGGCTGAATCTGTCCCAAGGGCTGTCAGCAGCACAGAGGGAACTGGGGCTGAAGCCCAAGGAGGGGAAGGCGAAGCCACAGAGGGGGCTGAGGAAGCCGAGAGCGTCTCTTTAATTCCTCTCCAGGACTGTGACTCAATTTGCCACAGGGAGTGGGGTGGAGGAAGCCAGCCCCTGTCTATGGACATCTGTGGGGGGAAGGAGGGGGAGCAGGATGTTTTATCTACTAATGGGGGGGATGAGGTCTGGCCAGGCTGTGGACTGCCAGGCAACTTCAGAGGGAAGTCGGGCCCAAGGAGCCTCTGTGGGGAATGAGGACCCCAGGGGCTTGGTAACTGGAGGCCGTCCCTGTTGGAAGGGGACCTGGGTTCCCAGGGCAGGGTCTATCGTGGCTGGGAGCTGGACACGGGGGCAGGTGGCCTGGAGGGGGCAGTGCAGGATTGGCTCTCCATTGATTGCAGGGAGGTGTTGCCCAGGGGCGGGTGCTGGCTCTGTAATCCCAGGCACTTCTCCTGTTGTTCAGGTTTTCGGGGGGGGGAGGGGTTGTGATGTAAGAGCCCAGGGAGCGAGGTTGCAGCCCAGAATGTTTCCAGGCATCCGGTGAACAGAGACCTAGAACTCGGCAAACACCCCTACGAATGGCATCACAGGGATAATGAGCCTGGGTGGGGTGTAACCGGAGCCTAACAAACATTGTAGACATGCAGTCTCCACATTGAACACCCTCCCCGAACTCCAGGAGTGATCGCGGGGGAGGGGTCACTGCCAGACTTTATAAAAATCAGCTTATGAATATGAATATACAGGACTCCCGCATGCTTTCCCCAAGCTACGCCATGTAAGGTGCCATTGAAAAGTTACAGGCAGATGAATGTGCCTGTTCTGTCTGGCTGCCTGTAGCCGTCCCAGTGGGAGATAGTGAAATGAAACATACATGGAGTGTATTGACCTAGACTTGCAAAGCGGGACCATTAGCGGTGCGGAAGGGAGACAGCGTCCGGTATCTGGGGACACTGCTCTGTGAATAGTCTCTCTTCTCCTGTGAGCCTGGTCTGGGCTCCTGTGAGCCTGGACTGGGCTGTGAACATGTCCTGCCGGGACATGGGGCCAGGCACCTGCTGCTGGAGCCCCTTGGGGGGCTTGGACGTTCCCCCGGAAATGGAACAAAGGTTGAGCCTAGCACAAAGGGATTCCGCCTGGGGCAAAATCCCTCTCTAGGCAGGAAACTGGACAATGGGGGCGGCTGTCAGACGCCCAGGGTATGTCTACACTACACACGGTATGGCTAGACTACACGGTTTTTCTGGATATCTGAGGTATCCCGGAAGAACACTTCCTGCTCTAGGGAACGCGTTTGCTCTTCCGCTTTCTTTTGAAAAAGACAAACGCGCTCTTTCGGAAGCCCCTGTATTCCTAGTTCCACTAGCCCCTGTATACCTTGTTCGGAAGCCCCACTACTCCTCGTTCCAGTCTTGATGTCAGAAAAGCCTCTTCTGACAAAGAATCTGAAAAAGCGACACAAAATGCGGAGCACATTTGGCGTCGCTTTTCAAAAAAAAAAAAAAAAAAAAGATGGGTCTAGCTGTACGCAGAGTTTTCAATTACGTCCACAATGCAATTATGGATCTCTGAAAGAAAATCGAAAGAACAGAGGGGTTTTTTCCGACACCAGTAAATCTCTTTCTACGAGGAAGAATCTTTTTTCCGAAAGAGCTCTTTTGGAAAAGACGTGTGTGTACAGGGAAGAGAGAGTTCTATTGCAAGAAGAGGAAAGAAGAAAAAGCCCAGGTGCCCTGGTGGCCACTCCTCCCATAGCAACCACAGCTTACATGCAGGAGAGCATCCAATCAGTCTGAACGCTATCTGTCGAAAAAAACAGATCACTTTTTAATACACTTTTGCAGTGTGGATGCTCTCTTTCAGAAGAAGTTCTTTCGGAAGATCTCTTCGGGAAAAGCTATTTCCGAAAGAAGCCTGAAGTCTAGACATAGCCACACAGAACCCAGATTAGCACCCAAGCTACCTGCAGGAACCATAAGACTGAACAGGGGGGAGGATCAGGCCCGAGGTGGGAGGCATCCCAAGTGATGAGAACGACTGTCCGGATACGAAGCTGCAGGGAGCAGGTTTCTGAGAGTATCAGGCGCAACTGGCCAGTTTTGTTTTCTTTTGCTTAGTGACTGACTTTGATCCGTCTGCCACTTGCAGCCACTTCAATGCAAACGATAATACTTAACGCAATTCCTTGTGTTTGTTAATAGACCCCGTGTACAGAATTGTTCCTTGTGGGGGGACAAGAGCTGGGCACCTGTCTGACAGTGATAAAGGGAGCATATTATGAGCTGTGTACTGAGTAAGGTGCATTGATCTGGGGTTCTGGTCCCACTGGGACCTGCGATGAGTCCCTCTGAGCTGCCCCCAGCTAAGCTGTGTTGAGTGCCCATATTTCTCTGCCGAGGGCTGTGATCCCAACTTGGTGCTTCCTCCATGAGGAAGCTGGAGATGTTGGCTTAGCAGCAGGCAAAAAGGCAGGTTGGTGGGCTCCGTGGTGTTTTCAGCCCATCAGGTGACAGTCCCAAGGGGGTCTCTGTGACAGAACACGTCATGTCCACACTCCTCCCGCCTTGCATCTGTCACCCGTGCCCAGATCCCAATTTTACAGTGGGATGCATCCGGCATCCATCCCTTCCCAGTTGAGTCACTGGGCCCTGGCAGCACCTGTCTCCCACTTCGGTCCCGTCGTTGCTCACACGCAGGGCGGTGATAATTACCTTATCACTCTTCAGTAAGCCATTCTGGGTTTCTGGCAAATAGCTGGCTGGGTGCCCACGGTGGATCTCAAACGTGGGCTGAGCAGGGTGACACCCGGGGAAGGGCAGGGCCCCTACATGGGTATTTATCAGTTGAGAAGAGGTGGCTCTGTGGTGAGGGGATGAAATCTGCGGAGGTGACAGGCACCGAGGTGAGTCGGGAACTCCAGAGAGACCTGGTCGGGGTGGGCTCGTGGGCAACGGGATGGGAGATGAAATTCAGGTTTGGTCACGAATTGTGGGATGGTGAGTTTGAAGCGCCCAGGACTTGGCAGGTTCTAACACAGCCGAAGGGAGCCAGGGAAGGGACCCGAGTGTTCCCGGAGGAGGAGCCGTGCTCACCTCGGCTCGCCGCGCCGCTGCAGAAGAGAAAAGCCAAGAAGGATGTTCGGCTGCCAGAGGAGATGGAGAACAACATGGAAAATACTGCGGTGCCCTCTCCAGACCGGCAGGTTGCTCTGGCCCTGGGGTGGGCAGTGCCGGTCGCTCATTCCAGAGGGGATAGCGCAGATCTGGAGTCAATGCGGATGGGGGAGGGGAAAACCAGCCCAGGGCAGAGCCCTTCAGCCAGACTGGAATCCAGCTGTTACCACAGGCCTCGCTGCTGCAGTCGTGGGAGCGGGAAAAGGTGCTTTGCTGTGGGGGTGCCTGGGTGGGCAAGAAGAAGAGGCTGTGGGGCCATGGGGCAAAGCACATGACAGCAGCTTGTCAGAAATGTCAGCAAGAGAGAGCAAGTGTTTTCCCAAAGAAAGGTTTAAATACTCGAATGTGAGGAGGGGGTAGGAAGAGAGTTGATGTCTGTTACAACAGCAGTGAAATGAGTTTTTACATACAAGATTTCTTCCATATTTTAGTGGTAAAAATTGTGTCTTACTTCTGTGTGTGTGTCTATCTGTGTGTTTCTGTGTGACTGTGTGTCTAGTATATTAACCAAAGAAGTTTTTAAAGTAGCATGATGAAATATGGCTCTCTTGTGGGATAAGAGAGATAAGGTCTTTCAGGTAGGAGCGAGGTTAAAATACAAAAATAATGCAGGAGCGCGTAGGATTAAAATATAGTCCCATGCGGGGCTCTACCCCTAGGACTCGTGTTCTGTTGGTTGTGGGAATATCTGAGGCATAATCCAGCGGGGAGAAATTCTTCAACCAGAACTTTTCATCATTGAAGAGGGCCGGGTTGGGAAAACTGAAAATTTGTGCAAATTTGTGAAAAAAAATCATAAAAAAACCCCCTGAAAAAAAAGGCATTTCCAGAATTTGACATTTCGATTTTTCCTCCTCTCAAGGTGGCTTTTCAGTATTGACTGCAACATTGAAAACATATTTGAATCTGGTTGAATTAGAAATACCAGACAATGAACCAAACCTTACGACATTTGGCTTTTCAGTAAGATGAGAAATGTGGTAACCACAGATTGTGGTCAAAGTTTTTAGAACTGCCAGGGAACCAGAAATCAGTATTTGCTCAGGTCTGTTGTCTGGTGTTACCCCCCCTCCCCCACGTACCTCCTCAATCTCGGCTGTAATTCCCTTTCCAGACTAATTTTGTCATGACTCTCTCCTGCTCCCCTCCGGCAGAGCTTGCTGCGCCAGCCGTGAGAAGGCTCCGTTCAGCTCTCAGCTCAGCCCCCCGGCTCCTCCCAGCACCATGGGGGTTTCCTCGCTTCTCTGCCTCCTCCCTGCTCTCCTAGCGACAGCCAGTGTCCAAGGTGAGTCGTCCACGGCTGTAGCCACTTAACCCCTCCTGGACTTTGACGCCTCGCGCCCCTTGGCTCTTTTGGCCTAAACCTTCAATGTGTCTGTGTAACTTAGGACCTTTTCTCTGCCCTCCAGTGTATCTACCTCTCCCCCCTGGTTTAGTGTCATCTGCAAACATGCTGAGGGTACAATGCATCCTCTCAGCCAGGTCATTAATGATGATTAGTCCTGTGGCACCTGGCAGACTAACAGAGGCAGAGAATCACAAGCTTTCCTGGTTAAAATCCACTTCATCAGAGGAGTTGAAGTGGGAATACAGAATCCAAGATATATAATACAGCAAAACCAGTTACCAGTCAACTGTAGGACCCTTATTAATGAAGCTAATTGAGTAGGCTCGATGTGTCCACTGATGTGAAAATGCAAATGTCAAAGGCAGGGGAAATTGCCTTTGTAGTGGGTCAACCAGTTCATATCAGTATTCAAGCCCAGGGAGACAGTGTCAAACATGCAAATGAATTCTAGTTACCAGTGTCTCTCTGTAATTCGCTGGTGAGAGTCCTTTCTGGAAGAATGGCTACTTCTAAATCCACGACTGAGAGCCCCGGCAGGTTCCAATGTTCCCCACAGGTCTGTGTGTTTCCATTCCTGAGTCTGATTTGTGTCTGGCGGCTATGCAGGTCTAGGAGCTCCTGCTGCGGAGGCTGATGCACTAGAGCCTGTGGTGGTGTGGCTGGTGGAGATGTGTGAGCAGAGTTGGCAATGGGGATTGTTGCAGTGGTGCGTCCCTGGGTGGTTGTGTCTGAGGTGTGGGGTGTGGCTGTGGAAAAGACTTGCTGCAGGTTCGGGGGTGTCTGGAGGAAGGGCTGGCGAGAGTGAGGGATCGTTTTCCAGAATATGAGAATGGCCAGACTGGGTCAGAGCAAAGGCCCATCCAGCCCGGGGTCCTGTCTGCCCACAGTGGCCAATGCCAGGTGCCCCAGAGGGAGGGAACAGAACAGGGAACCATCCAATGATCCCTCCCGTGTTGCCCATTCCCAGCCGCTGACTCGCAGAAGCCAGGGACACCCTCCCTGCCCAGCCTGGCTAAGAGCCATTGATGGGAAGCATTAATCAGAGGTAACAGTACTGTGGGCACGTTTCCATTATAAGAACGGCCACACTTGCTCAGAAGGACGGTTGGTTGTGGGTTGCTGGAGGGGTTTAAGGCAGGGGCTGTAGGGAATAACTAACAGTTTTCTGCTCTTTTCCTTGTTGGGCCTGTCTTTAAATGGGGGACATCTGGGTACTTGTCTGGGTCTGTCTGTTTCCTCATTTCACCAGGTGGGTATTTAAGTTTTAAGGATGCCGACAGAAATCCTGTGGATGTTTGTCTCTGTCTGTGGGTTGGAGCAGAGCCGGTTGTATCTTAGGGCCTGGCTGTAGACAACGGATCATGTGATGTGTTTCGGGTTGAAGCTAGAGCCATGTGGGTTAGAACAGGGGAGCAGTAGGTTTCCGGTACAGGATGGCATTAATGTGACCATATATTCGTGCTGCAGTGTCAAGGAAGTGGGTCTCTTGTGTGGATTGGCCCAGGCTGAGGTTCATCTTGGGGTGGAAATTGTTGAAATACTGCTGGAATTCTTCAAGGGTCTCCTTCCTGTGGGTGCAGATGATGAAGACGTCATCAATGTACCACGAGTGGAGGAGGGTGCCAGAGGATGGAGCTGAGGAAACGTTGTTCGAGGTCAGCCATAACGATGTCTGCAGATTGTGGGGCCGTGCGGGTGCCCAGGGATGTGCACCGACCGGAAGGTTTAAATTGTCCCCAAACAGGAAATAGCTGTGGGGGAGGGCAAAGTCACAGAGCTCCACCACCAGGTGAGCTGGGGCCTCATTGGGGAGAGTGTTCCCGACAGGCTCTCGTCCTTCCTCGTGGGGAACGGTGGTGTAAGGAGATTCTACAGCCACCGGGGTCAGGCTGGTCCGTGCAGGGAGATCACTGATGCACTGCAGTTCCCTCAGGAAACCGCTGGTGTCTGAAAGGCAGTGAGGAGCACTGGTCAGGTAGGGTCTAAGGAGAGAGTTGACATAGCTGGATAACTCTGCTGTAAGGGGGCTGGGGCCTGAGATAATGGGCTGTCTGGGATTTCCAGGTTTATGGATCTTGGGTAGCAGGTCAGGGCCCTGGTGGGGTGTTTGGGTAGATTTGGTTCATAGCTGTAGCTGGGAGTTTCTCAAGCAGATGTGGTAGGTTCCTAAGGTATTCCTGAGTGGGCTCAGGGGAAAGAGGCCTGTAGGCTGTGAGGTGGGTGAGTTGTCTGGCAGCCTCCTGTTTGTAATGTGACCTGTTCATGACGACTAAAGCAGCCCCTTTGGGTTGTAATGTGAAACCAGCTGTTGAGGTTGTGCACAGCGTTCTGCACAGCTGTGGTTACAGGGCGCGGGACGTTGTTTGCTCACAATGACAGCCTGGGCCCCCTTGTGGAAGCTCCCCCTGTAGAGGTGCCGACTGTCATTTCCACTGTCAGGAGGGGTCTCTGTAGAACTATTCTTGTGGGGTTGGTGGGAGGGATCCTGTGGCTCAGTGCAACGTTCAGGGGTGTGTTGAAATACAATGACGTTGAACAAAACTGGTCCTAGGTCCGATTCCGCTTGATACTGGCAGCCCACTAGAAGCCGACATGTTGATTGCTACTGGCTGAGCCCAACGACCCGCCTTACACTCCATTCATCCACTCCGCACCTCTTCACCTGTTGGGCAACTACACTGCGGGACACGGCACCAAAATCAAAATAGATCACGCCCACTGCCTGCCCCGTGGCCAGAGCCAGTTACCTCAGCAAAGAAGCCAGGAAGGCTGGTCAGGCAGGACTTGCCCTTGGGAATCCATGTTGGCTGTTCCTGATCACTTGCCTCTCCTCCAGGGTTATGTCTACACTGGTGGCTTCTTGCGCAAGAACATCTTGCGCAAGGGTTCTTGTGCAAGAAGTCTTGTGCAAGAAAAAGTCCACACTGCCCTGTGTGAGCTGTGCTTTTGCGCAAGAACATCCATGGCAGTGTGGATGCTCATTGTGCAAGAAAGCTCTGATGGCCATTTTAGCCATAGGACTTTCTTGCGCAAGAAATCCCTGTCCAGCGTCCACACTGCCCTCTTGCACAAGAGCTCCTGCACAAGAAGGCTTACACCTGTTAAAAAAGAGCGTAGCTCTTGCGCAAGAAGCTCTCTCTTACCACGCCGTACTGTAAATCTTCGTGCTCAAGAGCGGGTGGACAGTGTGGAGGCTTTCTGGAAAAATGGCCATTCTTGCTCAATAACCTGCCATTGTAGACATAGCCCAAGAGTTTCTAAATGGATTCCTTGAGGATCCCCTCCATGATTTTCCTGGGGGCTGAGGGGAGGCTGACCGGTCTGTCGTTCCATGGATTGTCCTTCAGACTCTTTCTACAGAGGGGCACCACATTTGCCCATTTCCAGTTGTCTAGGACCTCCCCCGACTGCCGCAATCCCTGGCCTGGATACTGCTGCAGGCCCTGTCATTGAAGTTGTGGAGCTGCAGAGGGTCCCACAGGCGATCGGATCCATTCTTGTTTGCAGCAGGGGGAGACGCGGGCTCAGGGACGTTCAGAGCTGACACTGTTACCCCAGTAAGAAGGAAACACTCGCTCTTCTCTCTCCAGCGGGGACCCTGACATGCAACGTGGGCTTCGGCCCAACGGAGGCCTGCGATGTGGCTCCAGGGACCTGCCAAGACGACCAGGCGACGGGCGGCTGCCTCTCCGTGGCAGAAGAAATTTCCCTGGGTAGGTGACGTTGCCTTCACCCCTGGCACATCTTACCCTGCCTCTGTCCCCTCCCTCGCCACCCGGGCCACCCCAACACCGCCCCTCCCGGAGCCTCAGTACCCAGCATCCGGCACTCGGCACTGCTCACTCCAGCCGGGCGTGGTGCTTGGTTGATTCCGGCAACGTTACAGTCTCTGACACAGCGACTGGCAGGCTGGAGGCCTGGCCCCACTGGTCAGCTGCAAAGCTCCCATTGACTTCAGGGAGCCCGATTTCACCTCCTGGGCGCTACTGATGGGATTTCACTCATTGGGCTTTCAACCCCACCTGGGCCGGCTGCGCGGCAGCAAAGGAAGCTGCGCTGGGGAGAAATGCACTTTCTGAGGGGGCTTAAAAAGGAGACTGGGGAAGGGATCCCTTGGGCCCTGCTGGCTGCTCCCAAAGCCCATTTGATGCCCTTGGTTACCTGCTCAGGGCTGGGGCCCTTCCTCACATGTTTTTGTTCTTAAAAAAACTTTTTCCCCCTTTGACTGGGAGATGCCAAACAAACCTTCTGCCTGTTCAACCCCAGAGACCCTCAGGCCGGCGGATTTCACCAGTTCCCTTCAGTTCCCGCAGTTTGTCCTTTGACGTGGGAACCCGAGTTACAGACCCAGTTCGGTTCATCCTGCCACTAACCTAACGGGACTGAATGGCCCTTCCATTTGCCCTGTAGGGATGACGCGGAGCCCCCACCAGCTTTACTGTAGTTGTTCATTATCCAGCCACCTGTCTGCCGACCTGCCCACCTATTCATTCCCAGCCACACCCACCCGCCTGCCTGCCTCTGACCCCACTCAGGACATTTTCCCAGCTCAGTCCCCAGTGGGTTTATTCAGGCTCTGGCCTCACTGTGATTAACGTGGCCATGACCCGAGATTGAACCCTCACTGCCCCCTACTCTCCAATCTGGGGTGCAGTTTAGGGCTGGGCTCCTCTTCACCCTCCTGAATTGTGGCCCCAGAATCAGACACGGGATCCCAGCAGCCACACAAGGAGTTAAAATCTCCTCCCTGCCCCACCCGAGGTTCCCTCCCAGCCTCTCATTTTCTGTTTTGCTCTTTTCTATGGCATAAAGGCGGGACAAAGCAGAAGTTCTTCTCCAAGCAATGTCTCAGTGACTACAACAGTGACATAAAAGGCCCCCTCTCTTTCACTGTGGGGAACGGCCAGTACGTGAGGGTCAATGTCCTACAATGCAAAGACGCAGATTTGTGCAACTCGGACACACCTCAAGGTACGCTGTGGGTCGCTTTGTTGTGTCCCTATTTCAGGCAACGGCCACATCAACGATTACAGGGTGGGAGCTGGATGTGAATTTAGCTCTCTGTGTGCCCCTGCCAATGCACATGGGTCGGCAGGAGGAGCGCTTTGGAAGGGCATTACCTCAACGCACAGTAATAAACGGCTCTCGTGTCAGCACGGTGCACCAAACAAGGATAGCGAGGTCATTGGACCGGCACTGGGCAGAGTCACACCCCAGCAGCTCCGCACACCCCATCTCCCTTTGTACAGTTGGATCGTTCATGTGGACAAGCCCAGGCACAATTGTATTTGGTGCCCTTTTCTCCGTTTTATTGCCCCAAATTCTATGTACTCACATGTCATTTCTGTCTTCAGTGAAATCCCTGTAGCTGGCGGGTCTCCGAAAGGAGGTACAACAGCCCGGCCTGTTTGCCATCAGACGGGTGTGGCTGCATGCTAATGAAGGAGCAGCTGCCGGGACAGGTTCAAAACTAAGCTTCCTGAAATCTATCAGGCTCCCCCTTGACACTCGCTGGGATCTAGAACTGAGCCAGTGCGGCCGTCGCCGACTGTTGTGTCCCAGACAAACAGAGAAATGCTGCCCAGCTGCAGGAAGGGGCCTGCACATGGGCGCCAATGCGGGGCCCATCCCCCAGTTAGAACAAGGTTTAACCCACCCTGTAACCGTCTCTCTGTCTTTGTTCTCAGTGTCCCCAGACACCGCCCCGAATGGGCGGCAGTGCCCAACCTGCTTTGTCCTGGGCTCCCCTACCTGCAACAGCGAAATCATCCCCTGCACAGGGCAGGAGACCTATTGCCTGGATTACACTGGAGAGCTGAACCAAGGTAAATTCTGCCAGTTGCTCGCAGGCCGGTGGGTGACCGGAAAGCTCCCAGGCCAGGAGCTCCCCCGAGAGCTGGTGGGACCCGGAGTCTGTGCCAAGCCGTTGGGGGCAGGCAGGGGCACCAAGAGAGTTTTTGGCTGGAGAGAAGCAGAGAGGAATTGGGATGTTTCCCTCCCAGCCCAGCTCTCCCAACTCACCAATGCCACCCTGCTCCAAGGGTGATGGGAGCGGGGTACTTGCAAGGGGTGGGTTGTGATGTCAGTGATGCAGAGCTGAGGAGAGAAATAAGGAGTACTGGCTTCCACCACTTTGCTGCTCTAACCACTAGTCCCCACCTCCTTCATGTTTAAGTGGATCTAAGCTGCTGTTGCTCCATGAGGCAGCTCCTGTTCTCAGTGTGTGCCCAGGACTCCCAGCGCTCTGTGAGAGGGAAGGTTGCCGGTGACGGGGAGAACCGCTATGGCCACAGCTCTGTTCCCAACCCCAGCATCAGGCTCCTGTGGGGCACGGGGGAGGCAAGAGGCAAGCAGGCACCTGCCTTACTGTGGCCTTTTGCAGCAGGACCAGGGAGATCCCAAGCGGGGGAGAAGGGGAGGCAGAACAGGAACCACCAGTGGGTGGAAAAAGAGGACACGGGGGTAGAGGAGGACCAAGAGCTCCTAATCTGTGAAAACAAACTAAATATCTCCAACAGGTGCATCATCATCAACATTTGTGGCAAAAGGTTGCGCATCACCATCTGCACAGGAGATTGAACCTGGAACCACCTTGACGTCTACAGACTACACCTTCAGATTTCTAACAGGAAAAATAACCCCCAGCAGCCTGACTGATATTGAAAACAGACAATTTACCCCAATCACTGACACCACAACTCCAGAAACACCCACCTCCACTCTCACCACTACGGCTACCGAGACGACCACCTCGGTCCTCACCACTACAGCTCCCGAGACAACCACCTCGGTCCTCACCACTACGGCTCCCGAGACGACCACCTCGGTCCTCACCACTACGGCTCCCGAGACGACCACCTCGGTCCTCACCACTACAGCTCCCGAGACAACCACCTCGGTCCTCACCACCACCGCCCCCGAGACGACCACCTCGGTCCTCACCACCACCGCCCCTGAGACGACAACCTCGGTCCTCACCACCACCGCCCCTGAGACGACAACCTCGGTCCTCACCACTACGGCTCCCGAGACGACAACCTCGGTCCTCACCACTACCGCCCCCGAGACGACCACCTCGGTCCTCACCACCACAGCCCCTGAGACGACCACCTCGGTCCTCACCACGACTGCCCCTGAGACGACAACCTCGGTCCTCACCACTACGGCTCCTGAGACGACCACCTCGGTCCTCACCACTACGGCTCCGGAGACAACCACCTCGGTCCTCACCACCACAGCCCCTGAGACAACCACCTCGGTCCTCACCACTACAGCTCCGGAGACAACCACCTCGGTCCTCACCACTACCGCCCCCGAGACGACCACCTCGGTCCTCACCACCACAGCCCCTGAGACAACCACCTTGGTCCTCACCACTACGGCTCCAGAGACGACCACCTCGGTCCTCACCACTACAGCTCCCGAGACAACCACCTCAGTCCTCACCACCACCGCCCCCGAGACGACCACCTCGGTCCTCACCACTACAGCTCCCGAGACAACCACCTCGGTCCCCACCACCACCGCCCCTGATACGACAACCTCGGTCCTCACCACGACTGCCCCTGAGACGACAACCTCGGTCCTCACCACTACGGCTCCCGAGACGACAACCTCGGTCCTCACCACCACTGCCCCTGAGACGACCACCTCGGTCCTCACCACCACAGCCCCTGAGACAACCACCTCGGTCCTCACCACTACAGCTCCCGAGACGACCACCTCGGTCCTCACCACTACGGCTCCCGAGACAACCACCTCGGTCCTCACCACCACCGCCCCCGAGACGACCACCTCGGTCCTCACCACCACTGCCCCTGAGACGACCACCTCGGTCCTCACCACCACTACCCCTGAGACGACAACCTCGGTCCTCACCACTACGGCTCCCGAGACGACCACCTCGGTCCTCACCACCACCGCCCCCGAGACGACCACCTCGGTCCTCACCACTACAATTCCAGAGACGACAACCTCGGTCCTCACCACCACCGCCCCTGAGACGACCACCTCGGTCCTCACCACCACCGCCCCCGAGACGACCACCTCGGTCCTCACCACCACTGCCCCTGAGACGACAACCTCGGTCCTCACCACCACCGCCCCTGAGACGACCCCCTCGGTCCTCACCACCACCGCCCCTGAGACGACAACCTCGGTCCTCACCAGTACGGCTCCAGAGACGACAACCTCGGTCCTCACCACCACCGCCCCGGAGACGACAACCTCGGTCCTCACCACTACGGCTCCCGAGATGACAACCTCGGTCCTCACCACCACCGCCCCTGAGACGACCACCTCGGTCCTCACCACCACCGCCCCTGAGATGACAACCTCGGTCATCACCACTACGGCTCCAGAGACGACAACCTCGGTCCTCACCACCACCGCCCCTGAGACGGCCACCTCGGTCCTCACAACTACAGCTCCCGAGACAACCACCTCGGTCCTCACCACCACCGCCCCCGAGACGAGCACCTCGGTCCTCACCACCACCGCCCCTGAGACGACAACCTCGGTCCTCACCACTACGGCTCCAGAGACGACAACCTCGGTCCTCACCACCACCGCCCCTGAGACGACCACCTCGGTCCTCACCACTACAGCTCCCGAGACAACCACCTCGGTCCTCACCACCACCGCCCCCGAGACGAGCACCTCGGTCCTCACCACTACGGCTCCGGAGACAACCACCTCGGTCCTGACCACTACCGCCCCCGAGACGACCACCTCGGTCCTCACCACCACAGCCCCTGAGACAACCACCTCGGTCCTCACCACTACGGCTCCCGAGACGACCACCTCGGTCCTCACCACTACAGCTCCCGAGACAACCACCTCAGTCCTCACCACCACCGCCCCCGAGACGACCACCTCGGTCCTCACCACTACAGCTCCCGAGACAACCACCTCGGTCCCCACCACCACCACCCCTGATACGACAACCTCGGTCCTCACCACCACTGCCCCTGAGACGACAACCTCGGTCCTCACCACTACGGCTCCCGAGACGACAACCTCGGTCCTCACCACCACTGCCCCTGAGACGACCACCTCGGTCCTCACCACCACAGCCCCTGAGACAACCACCTCGGTCCTCACCACCACAGCCCCTGAGACAACCACCTCGGTCCTCACCACTACAGCTCCCGAGACGACCACCTCGGTCCTCACCACTACAGCTCCCGAGACGACCACCTCGGTCCTCACCACCACCGCCCCCGAGACGACCACCTCGGTCCTCACCACCACTGCCCCTGAGACGACAACCTCGGTCCTCACCACTACGGCTCCCGAGACGACAACCTCGGTCCTCACCACCACTGCCCCTGAGACGACAACCTCGGTCCTCACCACTACGGCTCCCGAGACGACAACCTCGGTCCTCACCACCACCGCCCCTGAGATGACCACCTCGGTCCTCACCACCACCGCCCCTGAAACGACCACCTCGGTCCTCACCACCACCGCCCCTGAGACGACAACCTCGGTCCTCACCACTACGGCTCCAGAGACGACAACCTCGGTCCTCACCACCACCGCCCCTGAGACGACCACCTCGGTCCTCACCACTACAGCTCCCGAGACAACCACCTCGGTCCTCACCACCACCGCCCCCGAGACGAGCACCTCGGTCCTCACCACCACCGCCCCTGAGACGACAACCTCGGTCCTCACCACTACGGCTCCAGAGACGACAACCTCGGTCCTCACCACCACCGCCCCTGAGACGACCACCTCGGTCCTCACCACCACTGCCCCTGAGACGACAACCTCGGTCCTCACCACCACCGCCCCTGAGACGACCACCTCGGTCCTCACCACCACTGCCCCTGAGACGACAACCTCGGTCCTCACCACCACCGCCCCTGAGACGACCACCTCGGTCCTCACCACTACAGCTCCAGAGACGACAACCTCTGTCCTCACCACCACCGCCCCTGAGACGACCCCCTCGGTCCTCACCACCACCGCCCCTGAGACGACAACCTCGGTCCTCACCACTACGGCTCCCGAGACAACCACCTCGGTCCTCACCACCACCGCCCCGAGGCGACAACCTCGGTCCTCACCACTACCACTGCCCTGAGGCGACAACCTCGGTCCTCACCACCACCGCCCCTGAGACGACCACCTCGGTCCTCACCACCACCGCCCCTGAGATGACAACCTCGGTCCTCACCACTACAGCTCCAGAGACGACAACCTCGGTCCTCACCACCACCGCCCCTGAGATGACCACCTCGGTCCTCACCACTACCGCTCCCGAGACAACCACCTCGGTCCTCACCACCACCGCCCCCGAGACGACCACCTCGGTCCTCACCACCACCGCCCCTGAGACGACAACCTCGGTCCTCACCACCACCGCCCCCGAGACGACCACCTCGGTCCTCACCACCACTGCCCCTGAGACGACAACCTCGGTCCTCACCACCACCGCCCCTGAGATGACAACCTCGGTCCTCACCACTATGGCTCCAGAGACGACAACCTCGGTCCTCACCACCACCGCCCCTGAGATGACCACCTCGGTCCTCACCACCACCGCTCCCGAGACGACCACCTCGGTCCTCACCACACCGCCCCAGAGGTCCTCACCACCACCGCCCCTGAGACGACAACCTCGGTCCTCACCACCACCGCTCGACCACCTCGGTCCTCACCACCACTGCCCCTGAGACAACCTCGGTCCTCACCACCACCGCCCCTGAGATGACCAACCTCGGTCCTCACCACTACGGCTCCAGAGACGACAACCTCGGTCCTCACCACCACCGCCCCTGAGACGGCCACCTCGGTCCTCACCACCACCGCCCCGAGACAACCACCTCGGTCCTCACCACCACCGCCCCGAGGCGAGCACCTCGGTCCTCACCACCA
This sequence comes from Rafetus swinhoei, assembly GCA_019425775.1. Lineage (NCBI taxonomy): Eukaryota > Metazoa > Chordata > Testudines > Trionychidae > Rafetus > Rafetus swinhoei. Next base: position 1,924,760 of record CM033448.1, read on the forward strand.
CCGCCCTGAGGCGACAACCTCGGTCCTCACCACTACGGCTCCAGAGGCGACAACCTCGGTCCTCACCACCGCCCCGAGGCGACCACCTCGGTCCTCACCACACGGCTCCCGAGGCGACCACCTCGGTCCTCACCACTACAGCTCCCGAGGCGGACCACCTCGGTCCTCACCACCACCGCCCCGAGGCGACCACCTCGGTCCTCACCACCACTGCCCCTGAGACGACAACCTCGGTCCTCACCACCACCACCCCTGAGACGACCACCTCGGTCCTCAGCACTACAGCTCCAGACACGACAACCTCGGTCCTCACCACCACCGCCCCTGAGACGACCCCCTCGGTCCTCACCACCACCGCCCCTGAGACGACAACCTCGGTCCTCACCACTACGGCTCCAGAGACTACAACCTCGGTCCTCACCACCACCGCCCCTGAGACGACCACCTCGGTCCTCACCACCACCGCCCCCGAGACGACCACCTCGGTCCTCACCACCACTGCCCCTGAGACGACAACCTCGGTCCTCACCACCACCGCCCCTGAGACGACCACCTCGGTCCTCACCACTACGGCTCCGAGACGACAACCTCGGTCCTCACCACCACCGCCCCTGGGACGACCCCGTCGGTCCTCACCACCACCGCCCCTGAGACGACCACCTCGGTCCTCACCACTACGGCTCCAGAGACGACAACCTCGGTCCTCACCACCACCGCCCCTGAGACGACAACCTCGGTCCTCACCACCACGGCTCCCGAGACGACAACCTCGGTCCTCACCACCACAGCCCCTGAGACGACCACCTCGGTCCTCACCACTACGGCTCCGGAGACAACCACCTCGGTCCTCACCACTACCGCCCCCGAGACAACCACCTCGGTCCTCACCACCACCGCCCCCGAGACAACCACCTCGGTCCTCACCACCACCGCCCCCGAGACGACCACCTCGGTCCTCACTACCACAGCCCCTGAGACGACCACCTCGGTCCTCACCACCACCGCCGCTGAGACGACCCCCTCGGTCCTCACCACCACCGCCCCTGAGACGACAACCTCGGTCCTCACCACTATGGCTCCCGAGACGACAACCTCGGTCCTCACCACCACTGCCCCTGAGACGACCACGTTGGTTCTCACCACCACAGCCCCTGAGACAACCACCTCGGTCCTCACCACTACGGCTCCCGAGACGACAACCTCGGTCCTCACCACTACAGCTCCTGAGACGACCACCTCGGTCCTCACCACTACGGCTCCCGAGACAACCACCTCGGTCCTCACCACCACCGCCCCCGAGACGAGCACCTCGGTCCTCACCACCACTGCCCCTGAGATGACAACCTCGGTCCTCACCACCACCGCCCCTGAGACGACCACCTCGGTCCTCACCACCACTGCCCCTGAGACGACAACCTCGGTCCTCACCACCACCGCCCCTGAGACGACCACCTCGGTCCTCACCACTACCGCCCCCGAGACAACCACCTCGGTCCTCACCACCACCGCCCCCGAGACAACCACCTCGGTCCTCACCACCACCGCCCCCGAGACGACCACCTCGGTCCTCACTACCACAGCCCCTGAGACGACCACCTCGGTCCTCACCACCACCGCCCCTGAGACGACCCCCTCGGTCCTCACCACCACTGCCCCTGAGACGACAACCTCGGTCCTCACCACCACGGCTCCCGAGACGACAACCTCGGTCCTCCCCACCACAGCCCCTGAGATGACCACCTCGGTACTCACCACCACAACCCCTGAGACGACCACCTCGGTCCTCACCACTACGGCTCCCGAGACGACCACCTCGGTCCTCACCACTACAGCTCCCGAGACGACCACCTCGGTCCTCACCACCACCACCCCCGAGACGACCACCTCGGTCCTCACCACTACTGCCCCCGAGACGACAACCTCGGTCCTCACCACCACAGCCCCTGAGACGACCCCCTCGGTCCTCACCACCACCGCCCCTGAGACGACAACCTCGGTCCTCACCACTACGGCTCCAGAGATGACAACCTCGGTCCTCACCACCACCGCCCCTGAGACGACAACCTCGGTCCTCACCACCACAGCCCCTGAGACAACCACCTCGGTCCTCACCACTACGGCTCCCGAGACGACCACCTCGGTCCTCACCACCACCGCCCCTGAGACGACAACCTCGGTCCTCACCAGTACAGCTCCAGAGACGACAACCTCGGTCCTCACTACCACTGCCCCTGAGACGACAACCTTGGTCCTAACCACCACAGCCCCTGAGACGACCACCTCGGTCCTCACCACTACCGCCCCCGAGACGACTACCTCGGTCCTCACCACCACAGCCCCTGAGACAACCACCTCGGTCCTCACCACTACGACTCCCGAGACGACCACCTCGGTCCTCACCACTACAGCTCCCGAGAGAACCACCTCGGTCCTCACCACCACCGCCCCCGAGAAGACCACCTCGGTCCTCACCACTACGGTTCCGGAGACGACCACCTCGGTCGTCACCACTACGGTTCCGGAGACGACCACCTTGGTCCTCCCCACTACGGCTCCAGAGACAACCACCTCGGTCCTCACCACTACGGGTCGGGAAACGACCACCTCCATCCTCACCACTACGGCTCCAGAGACCACGACCTCGGTCCTCACCACTACAGTTCCGGAGACGACCACCTCGGTCCTCACTACTCCGGCTCTGGAGACAACCACCTCGGTCCTCACCACTACGGCTCCGGAAACGACCACCTCCATCCTCACCACTACGGTTCCAGAGATGACCACCTCCGTCGTCACCACTAGGGCTCCAGAGACCACAACCTCGGTCCTCACCACTACGGTTCCGGAGACGACCACCTCAGTCCTCACCACTGCGGCTCTGGAGACGACCACCTCAGTCCTCACCACTACTGCTCCGGAGACGACCACCTCGGTCCTCACCACTACGGCTGCAGAGACGACAACGTCGGTCCTCACCACTACACCTCCCGAGACGACCACGTCGGTCCTCACCACCACCGCCCGGAGACGACCACCTCGGTCCTCACCACCACCGCCCCCGAGACGACCACCTCGGTCCTCACCACTACGGCTCCAGAGACGCCCACCTCCGTCCTCACCACTATGGTTCCGGAGACGACCACCTCGGTCCTCACCACTACAGCTCCGGAGACGACCACCTCGGTCCTCACCACTACGGCTCCGGAGACGACCACCTCCGTCCTCACCACTACGGCTCCGGAGACCATAATCTCGGTCCTCACCACAACCTCTCCAGAAACCACCACCCCCATCCTCACCACTATCGCTCCGGAAACAACCACCTCCCCCGGCAGCACTAGAAGACCAGAAACCACCACCTCCACCCTCACCACTACCGCTATGGAAACAGCCACCTCCACCGCCAGCACTATACCTCCAGAAACAACCATCTCCACGCTCCCCACTACCAGCGTGGAAACAACCACATGCGCCGTTACCACTACCCCTATGGAAACATCCACCTCCAATCTGACCACGACCGCTCCAGAAACATCGACCTCCACCCCCACCACTGCCACTGGGTCAACTACCACCACTCGCTCCACCACTGCTCCGAGTACCACCCTCACTGCCACTACTAGCACCACCACCATCTCTCCTACTACCACCACCACTCGCTACACAACCACACAGCGTACCTCCATTAAAACTATCACCCCTGTTTGGACAACAACCACCATCACCTCTGCTCCAAATACTACTGCTCGATATCCTACCACCTCGAGCAGTTCCACTAGAACCACCCCTCGTTCTACCACGACCAGCACCACCTTTCCTCCAACCACCCGTATCTCATATACAACCACTCGCAGCACCTCCACCAGAATTATCACCCCCATTAAAACCACCACCACTCGCTCCCCAACCACTCAGAGCACCTCCACCAGAACTACCACCCCCATTACAACCACCACCACTCGCACCCCAACCACCCGGAGCACCTCCACTAGAACTACCACCCCATTACAACCACCACCACTGCACCCCAACCACCCGGAGCACCTCCACTAGAACTACCACCCCATTACAACCATCACCACTCGCTCCCCAACCACCCGGAGCACCTCCACTAGAACTACCACCCCCATTACAACCACCACCACTCGCACCCCAACCACCCGGAGCACCGCCACTAGAACTACCACCCCCATTGCAACCACCACCGCTCGCTCCCCAACCACCCGGAGCACCGCCACTAGAACTACCACCCCCATTGCAACCACCACCACTCGCTCCCCAACCACCCGGAGCACCTCCACTAGAACTACCACCCCCATTGCAACCACCACCGCTCGCTCCCCAACCACCCGGAGCACCGCCACTAGAACTACCACCCCATTACAACCACCACCACTCGCACCCCAACCACCCGGAGCACCTCCACTAGAACTACCACCCCCATTACAACCATCACCACTCGCTCCCCAACCACCCGGAGCACCTCCACTAGAACTACCACCCCCATTACAACCACCACCACTCGCACCCCAACCACCCGGAGCACCGCCACTAGAACTACCACCCCCATTGCAACCACCACCGCTCGCTCCCCAACCACCCGGGCACCGCCACTAGAACTACCACCCCATTGCAACCACCACCACTCGCTCCCCAACCACCCGGAGCACCTCCACTAGAACTACCACCCCCATTGCAACCACCAGCACTCGCTTCCCAACCACCCGGAGCCCTTCCGCCACCTCTCGTACTACAACAACCACCCCCAAAACAACCACTACCCCCAAAACAACCACCATTAGGAAAACAACAACTGACCCCATCTGTGGAGCTAGCCCAGCTCTTGGGAAATCCTCGTTTATCCTCTGTCTGTCTCTCCTTACTGGGATCCTGATGATGAATGTTTTCTCCTGAATAGCCCTGTTGCCCGTGCTGTATGGGGTACACAGTACCAGATCCCAGCAAATGAAGATGTGAAATCTGAGCTGCCCCATCTATGAGGCCTCTCTTTGGCGCAGTGGCGATGCTAAGGGGATGCTGTATCACCATGTGGGGGAGGTGCCCAGTGCATGGGTCGCGGTATCTCACTGCCGGCTGGAACCTCTCTGGGCTTTGGCAAATTCACTAATAAACCAGGAATGGAAATAGAAGCCCTCAGTGTGTTCTGTCCCGTTGCCTGCCTGGCCTTGCCCACTTGAGACCGGAGCACGGCCAGACGCTTTAGCCACAGAAGAGTTTGTTTGTTTTTCTGGGTGCATGTTTCTCTAGATCCCTGTATCCCTCGCCGTGTGCGTGTGTGACCCCAGCCGCACTGCCCGCCCACCGTTCCCAGCGTGTGCCACAGGATCAGTGACACCTCCTAGGCCTCTCAACAGGATGGTGGCACGAGCATTAATGACTCTCTCTGTGCTGGTGTAAGCACCACTGGTTGGACGGGGAACCTGGGACCTCAGGAGCTTAGTGAAGGAAGTGCTGCAGACGAGCTATCGAGGCAGCTGGGTCTCAGCTCAGGCTGCAGAGCTCCCTTGTTCTTATCTCTCGCTGCAATTGCTCTAAGTTTCTGCGCTTGGGACAGTGACCTGCACCTACTCGGTGTGCGGGTAACACTAGAGTCCCGGGACACTGACGCACAGGCGGGTCACCCAGGGAGGCCTGTCGTGTGTCTTCCTTGGCACACGGCCATACACCTCTCCAGAGCTCCAGTGGTGCCAGTGCGGGCTCTCTGCCCGAGCTGGGCCTGGCCCCTCATGGCTGCCGTGCGGATGCCCCCCAAGAGATGGCTCCAGGGTGGGAGGAGGCAGCTACTGGGAAGTCCAGGGGACCCCTCAGAGCAGAGTCCCTGGGCAGCAGCCTGGCTGGGCCGTCACAGGCCGTGGGGAAGGGGGATTCCCAGGGCAGGCACCAATTTCCAGGCTGGTCTCTGGGAACGTGACTGGGCTCCTCTCAGAGCATGTTAACCCCCCAGAGCATGTTTTCTACACGCCACTCTCCAGTGATATGCCCAGACTGGGGTCACTGCTCCCCGGAGGTGGCTGCGTGTCAGCGCTGTCCTAGCCCGGAGAAAAAGAATAGTATTACAGATGTAGTCATGTTAGTCTGATCTTGCTGAAACAAAAGAAAGGACTATGCAGCACTTTAAAGACTAACAAGATGGTTTAATAGGTGATGAACTTTCATGGGCTAGACCCACTTCCTCAGATCAAATTCTGGAAGAGAATTGGCATGACCATATATACCAAAGGGATACAATGAAAAAAGTGAATACATTATAAAACTGACAAATCAGATTTAGAAAAAGAAACATTCTTGGGCACTAGCTGGAGGACAGGGACCCTCTGGGACACATGCATCCCAGCCCAGCCCTACATCAGGCCCCCAGTGTACCAGGTGCTGCACACACACATAGATACAGTCCTGACAGAGAGAGAGAGTGAGAGAGAGAAGGTGTGTGGGGATAGATAGATAGACAGATAGATAGATAGATAGATAGATAGATAGATAGATAGATAGATAGATAGATTGTATGGGGAAAGATCATGTGATGGGGTGGTCACAGAAGACCTCTTGGGGGTGATTCCCCGGGTGCTGACAAAGCCTCTGACACTCGTCTTCCTGTGTGACGTAGTGGGGGTATCTGGCTAGTTCCTATGCTGGCTCTGTGGTAATCCCCAATGGCTGCCATCGGTACCACAGCCCAGAAGGATGAGTCATTATGCAAAGAGGGTCTCTCAACCTGTCTGACCAGCTACCCCCAAGGGAGAGAGACAAAGGAAGGGGGAATGCTGCCCTGGCTGGGGGCAGGGCTGGAAGAGAGGGAGTTTAGTTTCTTTCTGGGTGTGACGTAGTGGAGGTACCTGGCTGGTTTCTATGCTGGCTCTGTGGTAACCCCCACTGGCTGCCATCGGTACCACAGCCCAGAAGGATGAGTCATTATGCAAAGAGGGTCTCTCAACCTGTCTGACCAGCTACCCCCAAGGAGAGAGACAAAGGAAGGGAAAGGCTGCCCTGGCTGGGGCAGGGCGGGAAGAGAGTGGGTTAGTTTTCTGTCTGGGATCATGGAGGAACCAGCCTAAGCCAGGGCTGGGATTTAGGGGCCCAATTTCCCCCCATCGCAAGGGGGCTGAGGCATCCTAGACCTGCCCTGTAACCAGATTACATCGGTGCTGTGCTGTGCTGTGCTGTATCCTGGAGAAGGAATAAACTCCCTCCATTCTACGGGCTGGTGGAGTCTGTTCGTGCCATTACGGGGTGCAGGAGTCAGGGGACCCCAGCGCGTCATCACACTGGTGTCAGGAGTGGGATGCACTGCACCCGTGGATGGAGCATCCAGCGGCAGTGACTAGGCGCAGTAGAAGCAAGAGCCATGGAACCAGGCGTGCTGGAAACAGAGCGAGCGGTTCCTGAGAATCGTGGGCGCAGCAGCACTAGACTGGTGAGTCTGCACCGAGGACCAGCGGGAGATGGCCTATACCCAACTGCTGAAGGCAGAGCTGGTGAAGCTGTGCAGAGAGGGGCTTGCCTGTGCGGAGCGCAACCAAGGCCCAGCTGATTGCCCGGCTGGAAGAGAATGACCAGCCACAGGGCTGGGATCCTGTCCCGTGGGGAACAGCCAGACCCCACTGGGAGCGTGTCAGGCTCGGAGAGGCGGAGCGCTGGAGGCCGCCGAAGAGACCGGACTGCCTCCCAGGGAGCACTGCAAGCCGTAGTCCACCCAGGGGGGGGTCCAACCCCTCGGAGCTGCGGCAGCTAGAAATCCAGCTGCAGATGAAGGAATTGGAAGTCCAGGACCGTAGAGACCAGCGGCAGCATGAGCTGGCCATGGCCGAGCGGAGAAGCGGCAGGGCCCCAACTGCGCCGAGTGCAGATGAGCCCCAAAGGCCCGGGGCGGCCAGATGCTTGGAGAAGCTCGTGGTGGCCCAATTGAAGGACATGGGCGACATAGACGGGTTCCTCAGCTCCTTTGAGAGGGCCTGTGGACTGCAACGGGTCCCCCCAGCTGACTGGCTGCAGGAGCTCATCCCTGCACTGAACCAGGAGGCCACCGGGGTGCTCAATCAGCTGGAAGACCTACAGCCAGGGGATTACAACCGAGTCAAGGAGGCCCTGCTGCACAAGTTTGGGCTGACCCCCGAGATGTACAGGAAGAAGTTCCGGGCGTGCAGAGGAGCCACGGGAGACCTATGTGGATCTGGCCTCCGCCTGGCGCAATACTGCCGCAAGTGGGTGTCTGGGGTTGGAGCCCAGACCGCAGAGGAACTGCTCAAGCTGAGCAGTTCTATAAAGCGTGCACACCCAGCCTGAGGCTGTGGCTCAAAGACCGAAGTCGGAGAACCCCAGGAAGCGGGAGGCTGGCGGATGAGTTCACAGAGAGCCGGTCCAGGTGTGAGCAGGAATCCCGGAGGGAATCGCGCAGAGACCGGTTTCGGCTGAGCGGCGGAGAGAGGCACCTCGAGGCGAGCCCCAGGGACCAGGACCACTCATCGGTGCCCCAGAAAACCAGCCAGGGCCGGGCGGAGCCGACCCAAAAGGGCCCGCAGAACCTAACTTGCCATCGCTGTGGGCAACGAGGCCACAAGAGGGCTCAGTGCACCAGGCACAAGAACAGGTCCCATGACCTGGGACTTTCCAGGGTTAACTGGCTGGGGCTGGAGGAAGGGCAGGCTGCCCCAGAGGCAGGGGCTGGCAGGCAAACCTCAGCTCAGAGTGGGGGGAAGGATGCTCAGTGCACCTCCCCTGGGAGGTCTAACCCTCTGGAGGAGGATTCCTCCGTGTACCGGGTGGGGGCAGGGCGACCTCTGCGGAGCGACTGCCTCGTACCCTGGAGGTGGATGGTAGGAAGGTGACAGGTTTCTGGGACACGGGGCGGAGGTGGCTGGCCCGACCCAACGTAGTGGCCCCAGACCGTATGCTGCCCAACACTCAGCTGACCCTGAGGGCATAGGCGGCACCCCATTTAAGGTACCAGTAGCCAGGGTGCATCTGAAATGGGAGGCCAAGGAGGGCCCCAAGGAAGTGGGGTGCACCCGCACTTGCCCACCGAGGTGCTGATGGGAGCGACCTAGAGGAGTGGCCAGGCGGACCCCACAGGACCCTGGTCACCACCCGTAGCCAGAGCCAGCGAGGGCTGGCAGCCCGGAACTCGAGGAGGTTCCCCAACCGGGGCCCAGGGCCCTGTCCCAGCAGACATGGAGTCGGACCTAGGCCGTGGGGAAACACGCCCCTGTCCCAGCCCCAGCCGCTGAATTCCAGGCGGAGGTGCGGGCGGATCCCTCCTTGCAGGCCCTGAGGACCGGGCCGACCTGGGCGCAGCTCAGCCCCTAGGGAGATTGCCAGGAGAAGTTCCAGTGGGAGAGGATTTCTGTACGGGAATGGCTTCCCCGGGAAGGTAGGGAGTGGGGGCTCCAGCGGCAGCTGGTGGTCCCCAAAGGTATCGCCGCAAGCTGCTATACCTGGCCCATGACATCCCGTTCTCGGGACACCAGGATCCGGCGCGCGCGGCTGAGGCTGCTCCAAAACTTCTACTGGCCGGGGATATTTGCGGCCGTGCAGAGGTACTGCCGGTCCTGCGACTCCTGCCAACGGGTGGGGAAGGCCCAAGATAGGAAGAAAGCTGCGTTGAGGCCCCTACCCATCATAGAGGAGCCTTTCCAGAAGGTGGCGATGGATATTGTGGGGCCCTTCAACAGAGCGACCCGGACGGGAAGAAATACATCCTGGTGGTGGTGGACTTTGCCACCCGCTACCCCGAGGCCGTGGCCCTACCCTCTATTGAGGCAGACACGGTGGCAGACGCACTGCTGACCATTTTCAGCAGGGTGGGGTTCCCCCAGGAGGTTCTCACGGACCAGGGATCCAACTTCATGTCGGCCCTGCTCCGGTGCTTGTGGGAGAAGTGTGGGGTCCAGCACACCTGGGCCTCGGCGTATCACCCCCAGACCAACGGGTTGGTGGAGAGGTTCAATGGGACTCTGAAGCAGATGCTAAGGACCTTTATGCACAAACACCCGCAGGACTGGGACAAGTACCTACACCACCTGCTGTTTGCATACAGGAAGGTGCCCCAGGAGTCCACGGGGTTCTCACCGTTCGAGCTGTTATATGGGAGGCGAGTGAGGGGCCCCCTGGACTTACTGAGAGACGAGTGGGAGGGGAAGGTCTCCCCGGAGGGGGAGCCGGTTGTGGACTACGTCCTGACGTTCCGGGAAAGAACGTCTATAAAGCGTGCACACCCAGCCTGAGCTCATGGGCCTGGCCAGAGAGAACCTGAGCAGGGCCCAGAGGAAGCAGAAGGTCTGGTACGACCGCAATGCACGGGCCCGCGCCTACGCTACCGGGGACCAGGTGATGGTCCTAATTCCCGTGCGGAAGAACAAGCTGCAAGCCGCCTGGGACGGCCCCTTCAAAGTGGTTAAGCAGCTGAACGAGGTGAACTACGTGGTGCAGCTGGCCGGACACGCCAGCGGGTGTATCACGTTAACATGATGAAGCCGTACTGGGACAGGGAGAACTTGGTGCTGGCCGTGTGCAGGCCCTGGGAGGAGCAGGGGGAGGATCCCCTGGTGGGCCTGTTCCCGGGAACCGGAGAGGACTCTTCGCTGGAGTCAATTTCTCTTTCGGACCAGCTCACCCCGGCCCAGCAGGCCGAGATCCAAGAGGTGCTGCGCTCCCGCCAGCAGCTGTTCTCCGACAAGCCTGGTCTCACCAACCTGGCTGTCCACCGGGTGGAGACGGGCACTCACCCCCCGGTGCGCTGCTCCCCGTTCAGGGTCACGGGGAAAACAGCCCAGGACCTGGAGAGAGGTCGAGGCCATGTTGGCCCTGGGGTGATCCAGCCGTCCTCCAGCCCCTGGGCCTCTCCGTGGTGCTGGTTCCCAAGAAGGGCGGGTCGATCCGGTTCTGCGTGGACTACCGGAAGCTCAACGCCATCTCGGTGTCTGGCGCCTACCCGATGCCAAGGCCCGGCAGCTCCTGGACAAGCTGGGGAGCTCGTTACCTCACCACCCTGGACCTCACCAAGGGCTACTGGCAGGTGCCGCTAGACCAGGAGGCCAGACTGAAATCGGCTTTCATCACCCGCTGGGGCTCTGAGTTCCTGGTCCTGCCTTCGGCCTCAAAGGCGCGGCCACCTTCCAGCGTCTGGTGGACCAGCTGCTGAGGAATGGAGAACTATGCCCTAGCATACATAGATGATATCTGTATCTTCAGCCAGTCCTGGGAGGACCACGTGGCCCAGGTCAGCCAGGTACTGGATCGGCTGAAGGAGGCTGGGCTGACCGTAAAGGCTGGGAAGTGCAAGGTTGGAATGGCCGAAGTGTCCTACCTGGGCCATAAGGTGGGAGCGGCTGCTTGAAGCCAGAGCCGGCCAAAGTGGGGGCCATCAGAGACTGGCCTGTACCCCAGACCAAGAAGCAGGTCCAGGCTTTCATTGGGATGGCGGGGTACTACCGGAGGTTTGTGCCCAACTTCAGCTCCATCGCTGCCCCGATCACAGAGCTGTGCAGGAAGGGGAGGCCAGACAGGGTGGTCTGGACAGAGCAGTGCCAGAGGGCTCTCTGTGCACTGAAGGAAGCCCTGGTCAGGGCCCCAGTGTTGGTAAACCCGGACTTTGACAAGCCCTTTATCGTGTTTACTGGCGCCTCGGACACCGGGCTGGGGCGGTGCTGATGCAGGCGGACGAGAAGGGGAACGTCACCCCATCGTGTACCTGAGCAGGAAACTGCTGCCCGGGAGGCGGAGCTACGCGACCGTGAGAGGAATGCCTAGCGATGGTGTGGGCCCTGCAAAGCTGCAGCCGTACCTGTTTGGCGGCGTTTCACGGTGTACGACCACTGCCCCTGACCTGGCTGCACCAGATGAAGGGGCCAACGCCAAGCTGCTGAGGTGGAGCCTGCTCCTGCAGGACTACGACATGGAAGTGATCCACGTCAAGGAGCGCCAACATCATCGCCGACGCACTATCCCGTGGCGAGGGCCCGAACTTCCCTAGGTCACGGCGGAGTGACCCTGCTCAGTTCGCTCTCGGAGGGGGGAGAACTGTGACGTAGTGGAGGTACCTGGCTGGTTTCTATGCTGGCTCTGTGGTAACCCCCACTGGCTGCCATCGGTACCACAGCCCAGAAGGATGAGTCATTATGCAAAGAGGGTCTCTCAACCTGTCTGACCAGCTACCCCCCAAGGAGAGAGACAAAGGAAGGGGAAAGGCTGCCCTGGCTGGGGGCAGGGCGGGAAGAGAGTGGGTTAGTTTCTGTCTGGGATCATGGAGGAACCAGCCTAAGCCAGGGGCTGGGATTTAGGGGCCCAATTTCCCCCATCGCAAGGGGGGCTGAGGCATCCTAGACCTGCCCTGTAACCAGATTACATCGGTGCTGTGCTGTGCTGTGCTGTATCCTGGAGAAGGAATAAACTCCCTCCATTCTACGGGCTGGTGGAGTCTGTTCGTGCCATTACGGGGGTGCAGGAGTCAGGGGACCCCAACGCGTCATCACACTGGGATCATGGAGGAACCAGCCTAAGCCAGGGGCTGGGATTTAGGGGCCCAGTCTCCCCCATCTCCAGGGGGGCTGAGGCATCCTAGGCCTGCCCTGTAACCAGATTACATCTGTGCTGTGCTGTATCCTGGAGAAGCAATAAACTCCCTCCATTCTACGGGCCGGTGGAGTCTGTTCGTGCCATTACGGGGGTGCAGGAGTCAGGGGACCCCAACGCGTCGTCACATCCTGGTCTCTGGGGCGTCTCACCACCTGGTCCGGTTGGGCCAGAGCCTCTGGTCCCCCCAGCCGAGGCACCGAGCTGAGATCCCCGCCCCCTGAGAAGCAGCACAAATACCGAAACTCCTCTGGACTGAGGAAAACACAGTTCTGGGCCCAGCTTGCAGGGACTCCTCCCCGAACAGGCTGAGAACCCAACCGATCCTCCCGGCCAGGCCCTGCAGCACTGACAGGCGGATTCGCGCACCGATCGCTCCCTGGTAACAGTCATTTACTCTGGGCCTGGCTGTCTATGAAAGTGACTGTGTTCTGGACAAGCAGCAGGACACTGAAAGCTCAGCACAGACTTACCCTCCAAGCCAGGGGAAGATGGTTCCCCAAAGTCTCTGGCTCAGTCTCCTGGCAGTGCCATGCCGGCCCTAGACCAAGACTGGAAACTTGGCACCTCACACAGCCTCCTTCCACACGGGAATTCTTTGTTACTACACTCACCCTGCCACGGGAAATTACCCGCCAGCCCCTCCCAGGTGGGGGGGGTCACGTGACCTCCTCAGACCAACCACTGCTCAGCCTGGAAGGATAAAGGGGCTGTGACAGGTGACCTTGAGGGACATGCCCTGGGTGGCCTCCCCTGCTCATTTCAGACCATGGCCCATCCCCGGCGCCACGTCCCTAACTACACACGAGTGATGCCCCAACGGGAGCGACGTGGTTCAGTGGGTGGTGATGTTATAACCGACAGGTCACACGGGGTCTGTGCCCAAAGGCTCTGGGGGCTGTGCATATTTGTGCCCATTAGTTGCTTTCATAAAGCCCGGAGCAGGGGGACTCATCCCAGGGCGGATGGGGGCAGCTGGCTCGCAGCCATAGGAACAGCGCCTGAGGCAGAAGTCTGGGTCACAGGCCTGGCATGAGGTGGGAGCGGCTCCCAGAACCCGGAGAGCACAGGGCTGGGCTGGCAGAGCCCCCACTGCTAAGGGTGCTGGGCACCGAGTGCTCCCGCAGACATGTCCCACAACAAGTGGTGCCTGAACATCCTATGTACAATCACCCCCCACGGGGAACAGGGGCCCACCCAGCTCTCCGGACAGAGAACAGGACAACAGAGAAGTGTCAATTGGGGGAAACAGTTTTGTGTCAGGGGCCACCAATCCACAGAGAAATCAGCCAGGGGCCGCACACGAGTGAGAAGCAAACCCCCCAAATCCCCTCACTGAGGTTGCCTGGCTGAGAAGCAGGAGGACCATCCCCATTCCCCTCCCACCAGAGACAAGGGGGACCAGGCTAGTAGATTGTGTGCTCCAACCCACAGTGGGGCAGCAGAGGGGCTGAAGTGCCAGTGTAGGGTCCCCAATGCCGGGCGGGGCCCTGAGATTCGGGGGCCGGATCCAGGAAAGCTGGGGGCTGCATCTGGTCCCCAGGCTGAGGTCCCCACCCGTTTTAATCAAATCAGAACGTCCAAGGTGAGTGGTGAAAACCTTCCAGATCAGAGGCCAGTCACTCCAGGATCTATGCGAGGGGGGCAGCAGGAACAGGCTTGTCTCCGGGGACAGAGATGTGTAGAAATTACAGATCCCTAGAACCCGACAACTGGCAGGGACCCCGAGTGCTCATCACACCTAGCCCTTTGCCCTCATGGCAGGACCAGGCACCGTCTGGACCCTCCCTGATCGACGTCTGTGCAACCTGCCCTCCTGCCCCCTCTCCGTCCGCTCTGTTCCAAACTAAACCAGCCCAATTCCTTCAGCTTTCCCCCATAGCTCATGTTCTCGAGGCCAGTTTTCCTCTTCTCTGGACCTTCTCCAAATTCCCCACATCTTTCCTGTAATGTGGGGCCCAGAACTGGACACAACACTCCAAGTGAGGACTGATCAGCAAAGAGCAGAGCGGAAGAACGACTCCTCGTGTCTTGCTCACAACACTCCTGTTCATGCCGCCCAGAATCATGTTTGCTTTTTTTGCAACAGCATCACATTGTTGGCTCATATTTAGCTTGTGGTCAACTCTGACCCCTAGATCCCTTTGTGCAGGATCCTTCCTAGATAGTCACTTCCAGTTCTGTATGTGACATGGATTGGTTCTTCCTAAGGGGAGCACTTTGCATTTGTCCTTATTAAACTTTATCCTGTTTATCTCAGAGCATTTCTCCAGTTTGTCCAGATCAGTTTGAATTCTGACCCAACCTCCAAAGCACTCGTAACCCCTCCCAGTTTGGGATCATCTGCAAACTTTATAAGCAAACTCTCTATGTCAATAGCTAAATTGGTGAGGGAGTCCTGTGGCACCTTATAGACTAACAGAAGTGTAGGAGCATAAGCTTTTGTGGGCAAACACTCACTTCGTCAGATGCATCTGACGAAGTGGGTTTTTGCCCACGAAAGCTTATGCTCCTACACTTTGGTTAGTCTATAAGGTGCCACAGGACTCTTCGCCGCTTTTTGCAGATTCAGACTAACACGGCTACCCCTCTGATAATAGCTAAATTGTTGATGAAGACATTGCACAGAACTGGTCCCAAACCAGATTCCTGCAGAACCCCACTTGTTCTGCCCTTCCAGCCTGACTGTGAACCATTAATAACGACTCTCTGAGAACAGCTATGCAGCCAATTATGCACCCACCTTATGGTACCCCATCTAGGTTGGATTTGCCTAGAAGGTTGTGTGACACCGTATCAACTGCCTTACTAAAGTGTAGGTATCCCACATCCACTGCTTCTCCCTTCTCCGCAAGTCTCGTTATCCTATCCCAGAAAGCTCTCCGATTGGTCTGGCGTGATTTGTTCTGTACAAATCCAGGCCGGCTGTTACCTGGCAACTTATCTTCCAGCTGTTAGCAGATGCATTCCTTAATTACCCGCTCCATTATCTGCCCTGGCACAGCAGTTAAACTGTCACTTTCTCTCCGGTTCTCAGTGCCCAAAGGGAGCGACGCCTCCAACAGGTGCCGTGCCCGTCCTGCGGGGCTCTCACCTCTCATCCATTGCAGTAGCCCAATAGCCCCGGCATAGGCGATGGGACCTATTGCACCGACTTCACTGAGCACGCAGAGAAAGGGAAACCCTGCAGCTAGCCGCAGTTCAGGGAGCCTCAGGCAGGCCCCAGGGAGCAGGGGAGACCTAGGGCCAGGCCGCCGGGTCAGCCAGTGAAATCCTGCTTTTTATACTCAATAAAACTACTTTTGTTTGTTAACAAACCCAGTGTGAAGAATCGCTCCTCAGGGGGAAGAGCTAGACACGTCTCTGCTTCAGTGACAAAGAGGGGAGTGTGTTATGAGCTAGCTCTGTGTGAACCCTATACGGACTGGGATGGATTGATCTGGGGTTCTGGTCCCAGTGGGCTGTGCACTTGGAACCTTGGATGCGTTCCTTTGACAGAGCCTTCCCTGAGCCGAGCTATGTAGAGTTTCTGTGTCACTCGGCAGTGGGCTGGGACCTCAATGCTGTGCCAGGGCTGGAGGAGGCTGGAGGGCCTGGCTCAGCCGACAGAGACCGGGGCACCCCAAAGGCAGGTCGGCAGGCTCTGTGGTGTTTCCAGGTGACAGTCCTGTGACGTAGTGGGGGTATCTGGCTAGTTCCTATGCTGGCTCTGTGGTAATCCCCAATGTCTGCCATCGGTACCACAGCCCAGAAGGATGAGTCATTATGCAAAGAGAGTCTCTCAACCTGTCTGACCAGCTACCCCCAAGGGAGAGAGACAAAGGAAGGTGGATTGCGGCCCGGGCTGGGGGGCAGGGCTGGAAGAGAGTTTAGTTTCTGTCTGGGATCATGGAGGAACCAGCCTAAGCCAGGGGCTGGGATTTAGGGGCCCAGTCTCCCCCATCTCAAGGGGGGCTGAGGCATCCTAGACCTGCCCTGTAACCAGATTACATCGGTGCTGTGCTGTGCTGTGCTGTATCCTGGAGAAGGAATAAACTCCCTCCATTCTACGGGCTGGTGGAGTCTGTTCGTGCCATTACGGGGTGCAGGAGTCAGGGGACCCCAACGCGTCACACTGGTGTCAGGAGTGGATGCACTGCACCCGTGGATGGAGCATCCAGCGGCGAGCGACTAGGCGCAGTAGAAGCAAGAGCCATGGAACCAGGCGTGCTGGAAACAGAGCGAAGCGGTTCCTGAGAATCGTGGCGCAGCAGCACTAGACTGGTGAGTCTGCACCGAGGGACCAGCGGGAGATGGCCTATACCCAACTGCTGAAGGCAGAGCTGGTGAAGCTGTGCAGAGAGAGGGGCTTGCCTGTGCGGAGCGCAACCAAGGCCCAGCTGATTGCCCGGCTGGAAGAGAATGACCAGCCACAGGGCTGGGATCCTGTCCTCGTGGGGAACAGCCAGACCCCACTGGGAGCGTGTCAGGCTCGGAGAGGGGCAGAGCGCTGGAGGCCGCCAAGAGACCGGACTGCCTCCCAGGGAGCACTGCAAGCCGTAGTCCGCCCAGGGGTCCAACTCGGAGCTGCGGCGGCTAGAAATCCAGCTGCAGATGAAGGAATTGGAAGTCCAGGACCGTAGAGAGCAGCGACAGCATGAGCTGGCCATGGCCGAGCGGAGAAGCGGCAGGGCCCCAGCTGAGTGCAGATGAGCCCCAAAGGCCCGGGCGGCCAGATGCTTGGAGAAGCTCGTGGTGGCCCAATTGAAGGACATGGGCGACATAGACGGGTTCCTCAGCTCCTTTGAGAGGGCCTGTGGACTGCAACGGTCCCCAGCTGACTGGCTGCAGGAGCTCATCCCGCACTGAACCAGGAGGCCACCGGGTGCTCAATCAGCTGGAAGACCTACAGCCAGGGATTACTACCGAGTCAAGGACGCCCTGCTGCACAAGTTCGGGCTGACCCCCGAGATGTACAGGAAGAAGTTCCGGGAGGTGCAGAAGGAGCCACGGGAGACCTATGTGGATCTGGCCTCCCGCCTGGCGCAATACTGCCGCAAGTGGGTGTCTGGAGTCGGAGCCCAGACTGCAGAGGGGCTGCTCAAGCTGTTCATGATGGAACAGTTCTATGAAGCATGCCCACCCAGATTGAGGCTGTGGCTCAAGGACCGAAGACCAGAGACGCCCCAGGAGGCCGGGAGACTGGCAGATGAGTTCACGGAGAGCCGGTCCGGGTGTGAACAGGAGTCCCGGAGAGAAAGGGAATCGCACAGAGACCGGATGTCGGCTGAGCGACGGAGGGAGTCAACTACGAGGCGAGCCCAAGGAACAGGTCGTCTGTGCCCCAGAGAACCAGCCAGGGCCTGGACAGAGACAGCCCAAAGCCTAACTTGCCATTGCTGTGGGCAAAAAGGCCACAAGAGGGCTCAGTGCACCAGGTCCCATGACCTGGGACTTTCCAGGGTTAACTGGCTGGGGCTGGAGGAAGGGCAGGCTGCCCCAGAGGCAGGGGCTGGCAGGCAGACCTCAGCTCAGAGTGGGGGGAAGGATGCTCAGTGCACCCCTGGGAGGTCTGACCTCGGGAGGCGGATTTCTCCGTGTACCGGGTGGGGCAGGACGGCCTGCGGAGCGAGTGCCTCATACCCTGGAGGTGGATGGTAGGAAGGTGACGGGTTTCTGGGACACGGGGCGGAGGTGACGCTGGCCCGATCTGACATAGTGGCCCCAGACCGGATACTACCCCACACGCAGCTGACCCTGAAGGGCATAGACGGGTCCCCGCTTTAAGGTGCCTGTAGCCAGGGTGCATCTGAAATGGGGGCCAAGGAAGGTCTCAAGGAAGTGGGGTGCACCCGCACTTGCCCACCGAGGTGCTGATGGGGAATGACCTGGAGGAGTGGCCCCATGAAACCCAGCGGGCTCTAGTCACCGCAGAGCCAGAGCCAGCGAGGGGCTGGCAACCTGGATCCAGGAAGGACTCCTGGCAGGGTCCCCAGGGTCCCATCACCGTGGACACGGGGTCCAGCCAAGCGGGACCCGGACCTAGGCAAAGGTGGGGAACAGGTCCCGATCCCTGCCCCAGCGGCTGAATTCCAGGCTGAGGTGCAGGCAGACCCCTCCTTGCAGAGGCTGAGGACAAGGCTGGCCTCCGGGCAGCTCAGCCCCTGGGGAGAGGAGGCCAGGAGAGATTCCTGTGGGAGCGGGATTCCTGTTCCGGGAATGGCTTCCCCAGGAAGGTGAGGGCATGGGGGTCCAGCGGCAGCTGGTCGTCCCCAAAAGTATCACCTCAAGCTGCTGTTTTTGGCCCATAATGTCCCCTTTGCGGCCACCGGGATCCGGAGCACCCGGCTGAGGCTGCTCCAACACTTCTACTGGCCGGGGAATATTCGCAGCCGTGCAGCGGTACTGCCGGTCCTGCGACTCCTGCCAGAGGGGCGGGAAGGCCCAAGACAGGAGGAAAGCTGCTCAGGGGCCCCTACCCTGTATAGAGGAGCCGCTGGGCTTGCTGAGAGCGTTATGGGAGGGGAAGACCTCCCGGGATGGAGCGTCGGGGGTGGAGGCCGCCCTGGCTGTCCAGAGAAGGCTCGCTGGGCTCATGGCCCCGGCCCGAGAGACCCTGGCCAGAGATCAAGGCCAGCGGAAGGATGGGTGCGACCACAGAGGACAGGCCTGTGCCAGTCGCCTGGAGCGATGCAGCGAGTGGACAGAGGGAAGCCAGTTCATGTGGGGCCTCGCCGCCGCCCGAGTCAAGGGGAGCACCCATGTCCCCAGGGCGGGTTCCCACGCAGAGGACCCGAACTTCCCTAGGTCACGAGCGGAGTGACCCTGCTCAGTTCGCTCTCGGAGGGGGAGAACTGTGACGTAGTGGGGGTATCTGGCTAGTTCCTATGCTGGCTCTGTGGTAATCCCCAATGGCTGCCATCGGTACCACAGCCCAGAAGGATGAGTCATTATGCAAAGAGAGTCTCTCAACCTGTCTGACCAGCTACCCCAGGAGAGAGACAAAGGAAGGTGGATTGCGGCCGGGCTGGGGGCAGGGCTGGAAGAGAGTTTAGTTTCTGTCTGGGATCATGGAGGAACCAGCCTAAGCCAGGGGCTGGGATTTAGGGGCCCAGTCTCCCATCTCAAGGGGGCTGAGGCATCCTAGACCTGCCCTGTAACCAGATTACATCGGTGCTGTGCTGTGCTGTGCTGTATCCTGGAGAAGGAATAAACTCCCTCCATTCTACGGGCTGGTGGAGTCTGTTCGTGCCATTACGGGGGTGCAGGAGTCAGGGGACCCCAACGCGTCGTCACAAGTCCCAAGGGGATCTCTGTGACCCAGCCCATCCCAGTGGCGCAGTCAAGCAGGGTTGTGTGCGGCTTGTGCCCTGGGTTTACGTGAGTGGGAAGTGCCATGGGTGAGAACAGCCCAAGCAGCTGTTGGTTTGGTATTCTCTGTTGGCATCAGGGCATCAGGTTAGGACTTAGTGTGTGGGGCTGCTGCCTGAGGCTAACTGAGCTCCGTGCTTAAAAGGACTCTACCCCCATCCCGGACAGACAGTTCTCAGGGTTCTCCATTTGCTTGTCTACCTCGATGAGGGACAGCAAAGCAGTCCTGTTTTGGAGTGCCCTGAGTGCTCGCACTCGGGACACCACAGCACTCGGCCACATGGAGCCAGAGCTGCCCCTGGGCACGCCAGTGCATCTCGTGGGGTCATTGCCATCAGTCCGGCTGCATTTGCTGCAGGCTGCCATCCTGGGGGTCCATGGGGGGCTGTCAGGATCCAGGAGGCACTGCAGGAAAGCGTCCACCCCGGGGAGCCCTCAGAGCCTCCCCAGTCCTCCCCACCGGGGGCTTGTGCCCCATTCCTCTATCATGTCCTTCCACTTACCCTTCCCTAGCCCCCCTTCCTGATGTCAAATAAAAGATACGTATGTTCAAAAATAGAAACTGGGTTTATTGAACAAAACTGGGGGGGGGAATGGACCTCTGGGGAGACTGGGAAAGGAGGTGGGAGAGGGGAACAGAGAGGGTAGGAGGGGGCAGGGGAAACCTGGGAGGAGGGAGCTGGAAGGGGGAAGCAAGGGGAAGAAAGGGAAGGGGAAGCTCAAGGCTTAGGGTTGGGGGTCTCACCGGACCAAACTGACTTTCATGCAAACCTGCTCCTGGGCTCGCATGTGGCCTTTGGTGACCAGGCTGGCAGCTATCCTGCCATAGACGGCCGTGTTCCTCTGTCTAGGGCTGAGATCATGGAAGTTGGGGGCATTCCCCCCAAACCTGAATAAGGTCCATGATCTCCACCCTAGACCAGGAAGGTGCCCGCCTTCTCCAGCCCCTGTCAGGCTCCTGGGAGCTGGCAGACTGCTGCTGGGGAGCGGTGGAGGGCTGGCTGCCAGTGGCTTGCTGGCTCATGTTTTGGGACCACTGGGTCAGGGGTCCCGGTGGCCACTGCTGGCTCTGGGCTGGCAGGCTTAGAGCTGGCACAGGCACTGGCACTTTAATGGCTGCGGGGCTGGGGGGAGAGGAGAGTAAGTTTTCCTGGTTGTGCCCAGAGTGACCACCAGGGCTCCCTGGGAAGGGCTGGAGGCCCCCTATTTCGAATTAAGTGTGTACACAGCACTTAATTGCGAAATAGCTATTTCGAATTTGGCGTTACTCCTCATAGAATGAGGTTTACCAAATTCGAAATAAGTGCTCCACTATTTCAAAATAAATTCACACGGTTTGGCTGTGTAGATGCTATTAAAGTTAATTTGAAATAATGACTGTTATTTCAAATTAACTTTGTAGTGTAGACATACTCTCAGATGACACCAGAAATCTCCAGGGTGCCCTCTAGAAGCCAGAAGTGAAGGGCTGGGCGGAGCAAGGCAGCTTAGGTGAGCCAACTTGCAGATCTGGTAGATGAGTGAGTCAGGGACAGGCCTGGCAGGCATAGAGGGACGTGCAAGTGGGTTGTTCAGGAACAGCTCCTGAATGTGGCTACAGAATGAGCAAAAGCGCTTGCTGCTTGTGCTGATCAGTTTGACCAATGGGAGACAGCTGGTTGGGGTAGAGCACAGGCAGGGGGTGTCAGTTTGGTGGGAGGCCAAGGCCCCGCGGTACCCTGGGAAGGAGGGTGGGGGGAGGCCGGGCCTTCTCCACCCTCAATTCACTCCCCTGTTCCCAGCCCTGAGGCTCCTGCACAGCCAGAGGAGCCCAGATGGGCTGTCACCAGGTCCCACGGAGTGCGGGGGAGCAAATGCCCAGGGCTGCGCGGAACCGGCGGCAGGTAACTCGTGGAAATGCTGCTCCCCAGAACACGGGGGGCCCCAGGCAGCAGCCGCTCCGCACACTGGGTTGGGGCAGGTCACTGCGCAGCCAAGCAGGGAGCATCTGCCTGCTGCCCGAACGCACGGCCGGGAACTCGAGGGCGAGGGACACGGGGGCCAAGATTTCTATCATCAGGGGCACCTGAGTAACGAGAAGAACGTTCTGCTGGGGAAATTGCAGAACTAGGATTGGCTGGAGGCCATAAGATCCCTGCCCATTTCGCTGTGGCACAAGAGGGAGGAGCCGGGCTGACTGCTGCTGTGTCACACAACGTTACACCACTTCTTCTGGGAAATGACTTTATGATGTGGCTTAATCCATCCGAAGGGCTGTCAGCAGCACGAGGAAATGGGGCTGAAACCCAAGGAGGGGAAGGCGAAGCCAGAGAGGCGGTTGAGAAAATCTGAGAACGTCTCTTATTCCTCTCCAGGACTGTGACGCATTTGCCACAAGGATGGAGGAAGCCAGCCCCTGTCTATGGACATCTCTGGGGGAGGGGACACGGGAGATGTTTTGCCTAATAGTGGAGGGGCCGTCTAGGCTGGGGACTACCAGGCATTGGCAGTTGAGCAGGGGGCAGATCCTGCCCCAGCCTGCACAGAGACGTGTGTCTCGGACGGGGGCCTTCAGGGGGAAGTCGGGGCCCAAGGAGCTGCTATGGGCAATGAGGACCCCAGGGACTTGGTAATGGAGGCCAGACCAGTTTGAAGGGGAAGGGGAACCTGGCTTCCCAGGGCAGGGTCTGTTGTGGCTGGGAGCTGGACAGGGGGCAGTGGGGATGCAGGCTCTCCCTACTCCACTGCATCCTTGCCCAGGGCCCTAGCTGTGGCAGTCCTGGCTGCTCCTGGGGTCAGCGGGTATCTGGCCCACAAGATACTGACTCATTCTAGGATGTTAGGAGATAAGCCTGGCAGTCGTCAGCTTCCCCTGGGCCATTGCCTAACTCCCTCTCGGCACCTACCTGGCTCCATGCCAGCTGCTGGTCCTCGGAGTTGTGGTAGTCTGAACCCTTGGGCAGGGGTGTACAAGGTCCCCTCTTCGGATCCGGAGCCGGCAGTCCAGGTTATTCCTCAGCCTCTCTAGGGTCCTCAGGCCCTCCTGGCTTCAAGCTCAGGGCAGGCCTTTACTTCCTCCAGCGGCTGAGACCCTACTGATCTCCTAGGCTGGGCTTATATGCTCTCTGCCCCACCCCTTGGCCTCTGGGGAGTTAAAGGGGCAGGACCCGGCTCGGCCCATCTGGGCTCAGAGGGGGGTTCTTCCCCCTCGAGGTCAGTGAGCGGCCACCCTTGCTCACTACAACTCCCCCTGCTTAAGTCCAGCTCCTGGTCTGCAGGGCTGGGCACTTGATCCTCCTGCACCGGGACAGACAATCAGTGCTGGCGTTCTCCTTCCTGGCTCAGTGCTGTATGGAAAAAGCGTAGTGCTGCAGGGCCAGGTACCATCGCTTTATTCTGGCGTTGGGAGTTTCTCGTGTTGTGCAGCCACTTGAGGAGGTGTGGTCCGTAACTAGTAGAAAAGAGTCCCCAAGGAGGAAATAGCGTAGGGCTTCAATCTCCCACCAATAGCCAGGGCCGCCTTCTTTGATTGAGTAGTTACGCTCCCTAGGGAAGAGTTTCCTGCTAATATAGACAACGGGGTGCTCCTCCCCATCCACCTCCTGAGAGAGCACCGCCCCCAGCCCAAACTCCGAGGCGTCTTTGCACGATGAAGGGACGGTTGAAGTCTGGGATGAACAGGACGGGTTCTCTACACAGTGCGTCTTTCAGGGTCTGGAAGGCCTTTTCACATTCAGGGGGCGCCAGTACTCACTGTGCACTATTCTTGGTCAGGAGATCCATGAGGGACATGGCGATGGCCACAAACTGGGGCACGAAGCTAGCTAGCCTGAGGAACTGCCGTACCTTCCGCTTTGTGGAGGGCACAGGATACTGTTATATGGCCTTTACCTTGCTGATGAGGGGGTGCGCCAACCCCCATCCTAACCAATACCCCAAATTAGTGGTCTCCTGCAATCCGATGCGGCATTTCTTGGGATTGGCAGTAAGGCCCGTGTCCCAGAGTGTCCGAAGGATGGCCGCCACTTGTAGGAGGTGTTCATTCCAGTTACGGCTGTAAACAACCACATCGTCTATGCAGGCCACTGCACAGGCTGGATGGGGGCTCAGTAGTCGGTCCATCATCCTCTGGAAGGTAGCTGGGGCCCCATGAAGGCCAAAAGGCATCCGGACGAAATGAAACAGGCTCTAGGGGGTGGAAAATGCCATCTTCTCCCTGGAACCCTGACTCAAGGGGATCTGCCTATTCAACAGGTCCAAGGTTGTAAGATATTGTGCCGTTCCGAGACAGTCTAGCAGTTCTTCTGTTCTAGGCATTGGGTACGCATCGAACTTTGATATCGCATTGACCGGAAGTCAATGAGAATCTAATACTACCCTTGGGCTTTGAGACAAGAACCAGAGGGCTCCTCCACTCACTTGCAGATCTCTCAATCACTCCTAGGTCTACCATAGTCTGGACCTCGCTCTCCACGGTCTCTCTCATCCGTCTTTGTAGGGGGCGGGTCCCTTCTTGCACTATTTGGCTGGGAGGTGTCTGAATGGAATAGGTTATGACTGTTGTCCGGCCAGGGAGGGTGGTAAAAGTGTTCCTAAAAGCTTATATCAATTTTTAAACCTGCTTCCACTGACCTTCAGACACTGTGTCACCCAGCTGGGGTCCTTCCTCCTCGGCTAATTGAAGTACCTGTGGTCCCAGTGCCAGGTCCAGGGGATGAGTAACCCTTCACGTGCTTGCCATGGCTTCAGAAGGTTGACATGATAAACTTGTCGCTTCTTCTTCTGATCAGGCTGGTGGACTTCGTAAGTAACTGGGCACATCCGGCAGGTGACCTCATACGGGCCCTGTCATCAGGCCATGAGCTTCAATTCCTCCGAAGGGAGTAGGAGAAGCACCCGGTCCCCATGCTCCAAGGTCTTTTCCAGGGCTTTCTGGCTGTAGTACCTTACCTGGGTCTCTTGGGTGGCCTGAAGGTTTTCTCGAACCAGGGCTCCTGCTCAGTCCAGCCATTCCTGGAGTTGTAAAACATACTGATGCAGGCCCTGTAAGTGGGACGGGGGTGTTTTCCCAGGCTTTCTGCATCAAATTGAGCACCCTACAGGGCTGATGCCCATAGAGGAGCTTGAATGGTGAAAAGTGGGTGAAGGCTTGGGGCACCTCACGAATAGCCAGTAACAAGGGCAGGAGGAGTTGGTCCCACTGCTGCATTTCGGCAGGAGGAAACTTTCTCAACATCCCCTTTAAGGTCTGGTTGAATGGCTCGACCAACAGATCAGTCTGGGGGGGGGCGGGGTGTAGACCGACGTCTATAACTTCTGTACACCCAGCAAGGGACACACCTAGTGAAGAAGCTGGGAGGTGAAATTGGTCCCCTTGTCTGCCAGCAACTGCCGGGGGAAGCCCCACCCAGGCAAAAATTTTCACCAGCTCAGAAGCAATGGTCTGTGCTCCAGTATTTCAGAGTGGAAAGGCCTCGGGAAACAAGGTCGCATAGTCAAGCAGGACCAGAACGTACCGATACCTGGCTTTGCTTTGCGGTAGCGGCCCCACTAAGTCGAGGGCGACCTGTTCAACGGGGGTCCCTACTACTAGAAGGGGAACCAGGGGAGCTTTCTGGACCCCGGTGTACACAGCCAGCTGAGACTCGGGGCAGGAGCTGCAGCAGTCCCTCACCTCTTGGTAAATACCTTGGCCTCCGGGGAATTAAAGAGGCAGGATGCGGCTCAGCCTACCCGGGCTTAGAGAGGAGTTCTTCCCCGTCGGGGTCAGTGAGCGGCCACTCCTGCTCACTACAGGACTAAAACAGATTGATCTGGGGTTCTGCTCCCACTGGGGTTGTGCACCTGGGAGCTGCGATGAGTCCCTCTAACTGAGCCGTCCCCGAGATGGGCTGTGTTCAGTGCCCGTGTTTCTCTGCTGAGGTCTGTGACCCCAGCTCTGCGCTTGGGCATGAGGAAACTGGAGATGTTGGCTTAGCAGCAGGCAAAAAGGCAGGTCGGTGGGCTCCGTGGTGTTTTCAGCCCATCAGGTGACTCTTCTGAGGGGGGGGTCTCTGTGTGACCCAACCAAGTCACATCCCCACCCCTCCCCCCTTGCATCCCTCACTCGTGTTTTCATCCGGGCCTGCCCCGGTGGGCCTGGCCAGATTCCTCAATCTTGAGCCATGTGCCCAGATCCCTGATCCCTGCCAAGCTGAGTCACTGGGCCCCGGCGGTGCATGTCGCCCACTCCGGTCCCTGTCTTTGCTCACAGGCAGGGTGGTGCTAATTACACTGAGGCTCTTCAAATGAGCCATTCTGGGTTCCTAGGAAATAGATGGCTGGGTGCCCACAAGGGATCTCAAATGTGGGCTGAGCTGGGTGGCACCCGGGAAGGGGCAGCGCCCCTACATGGGTATTTAACTGTTGATAAGAGGTGACTCTCAGGTGAGGGGATGAGATTCGCAGAGGTGACAGACACCGAGGTGAGTCGGGAACTCCAGAGAGACCTGGTCGGGGTGGGCTCGTGGGCAACGGGATGGCAGATGAAATTCAGGTTTGGTCGCGCATTGTGGGATGGTGAGTTTGAAGAGCTCCAAGACTTGACAGGTTCTAACTCAGCCGAGGGGAGCCAGGGAAGGGACCCGAGTGTCCCCGGAGGAGGAGCCGTGCTCAACTCGGCTCGCCGCGCCGCTGCAGAAGAGAAAAGCCAAAAAGGACATTAGGCTGCCAGAGGGGATGGAGAACTACATGGAAAATACTGCAGTTCCCTCTCCGGACCGGCAGGATGCTCTGGCCCTGGGGTGGGCAGTGCCAGTCGCCCCGTCTCAGATGGGATAGTGCAGATCTGGAGTCAATGTGGATGGGGAAGGGGAAAACCAGTCCAGGGCAGAGCCCTGCAGCCGGACTGGAATCCTGCTAGTACCACCGGCCTCGCTGCTACAGTCATTGGAGTGCGAAAAGGTGCTTTGCTGTGGGGCTGGCTGGGTGGGATAGAAGAAGAGACTGTGGGGCCATGGGGCAAAGCACATGACAGCAGCTTGTCAGAAATGTCAGCAAGAGAGAGCAAGTGTTTTGCCAAAGAAAGGTTTAAATACTCCGAATGTGAGGAGGGGGTAGGAAGAGAGTTGAAGTCCATTAGAACAGCAGTGAAATGACTTTTTACATGCAAGATTTCTTCCATATTTTAGTGGTAAAAATTATGTCTGAGGTGTGTGTGTGTGTGTGTGAGACTGTGTGCAGTATATTAACCAAACTACTTTTTTAAAGTAGCATGATGGAATATGTCTCTCTTGTAGGATTAGAGATCTAAGGTCTTTGCAGGCAGGAGCAAGGATAAAAATACAAGAAACAGGGTGGAAACGCGTAGGATTAAAATATAGTCCCATGAGGGGCTCTACCCTCAGGACTCCCGTTCTGTTATTTGTGGGAATATCTGAGGCATACTCCAGGGGGGAGAAATTCTCCAATCACATTTTTCCATAAATACAGGATTGGGGAAACTGAAATTTTGCACAAATTTGTGAAAAAAATCCTAAAAAAAAAAAAAAAATCTTGAAAAAAGTGACATTTCCAGAATTCGAGATTTCGATTTTTCCTCCTCTCAAGGTGGCTTTTCAGTAATGACTGCAACATTGAAAAGCATTAGAAATTGGTGTAATTATAAATGCCAGACAATGAACCAAACCCCTAGGACATTTGGCTTTTCAGTTAGATGAGAAATTTGGTCAATACAGATTATTTGTGGTCAAAGTTTTTAGAACTGCCAGAGAACCAGAAATCAGTATTTGCTCAGGTCTGTTGCCTGGTGCTGCTCCTCTATGTACTCCCAATCTCGGCTGCAATTCCCTTTCCAGCCCAATTTTGTTGTGACTCTCTCCTGCTCCCCTCCAGCAGAGCTCGCTGCGCCAGCCGTGAGAAGGCTCCATTCAGCTCTCAGCCCAGCCCCAGGCTCCTTCCAGCACCATGGGGGTTTCCTCGCTCCTCTGCCTCCTCCCTGCTCTCCTAGCGACAGCCAGAGCCCAAGGTGAGTAGTCCGTGGCTGCAGCCACTTAACCCCTCCTGGACTTCGACCTCTCATGTCCCTCGGCTACCCAACCAGGGCCCCTCCTGCACGTGCAGGGCACTGGAACTAGCTCTGGTGGCACAAGGGCCTGTCGACACGACAGTTACAGTAGCGGCTTGGCCATGGCACTGGAGTGGGGCCGGAAGAGCCTGTAGTGCAGATGCCGCCTGCCCCGGTGGAAGGGGGTTCCCCTCCCTGAAGGAGATGACTTCCCTAGGGGAACGTTCCCCCATTGATCCAGCCGCATCCACTCCCAGGGTGGGCTGCCCTAGGTGTGGATTTTTCACCTTTCCCCCCTTGAGCTCTGTAGTGAAATCAACTGGCGAGCTGGCCGGAGGGACACCCTCACTGCATAATGCCCTGGGTTTGTTTCCACAATGCCGCTGGGCCCTGCTTCGGCAGCACAAAGGGGGCTCCAGAGAGGAGTGGGCTGCACAGCTTGCGGACTCAACCAGCCCTACCCTGTCCGGTAGGAGCGGGCTCTCCAACCTCGCACAGAGATGCAGAACGAGATCCGGTGGTTGGGGGATGAGTTTAGATGAATCTAAAGGGAATTGATCTTGGCAGCAGTTTCTCCAGAGGAAGGTGGATTCTCCATCCCGGGGACTCTGTCCATTGAGGTTGGACATACGTCTAAAAGACTAATCCTAGCTCAAGTATCAGACATGACCTGGATGTTGGAAAGGCTAAGCCAGAGTCTGAGACCATCAGAGTGGCCAGACTGGGTCAGACCAAAGATCCATCTAGCCCAGTGCCCTGTCTTCCCATGCCAGGTCCAGAGGGAATGAACAGAACAGAGAATCATCAACTTATCCCTCCTTTGTGTCCATTCCCAGCCTCTGACAAGCAGTGGCTAGGGACACCATTCCCACCCAGCCTGGCTAATAGCCATTCATGAACCTACATGAATGCATCTAGCTCTTTTTGAATCCAGTTAAATTCTTCACAACACCCTCTGGCAAGGAGTTCTACAGGTTGACTGTGTGTTGTGTGAAGAAAGGCTTCCTTTTTTTGTTTTAAGCCTGTTGCCTTTTAATTTCATTTGGTGACCCCCAGTTCTTGTGTTATGCAAACAAGTAAATAACTTTTCCTTATTCACTTTCTCCACCCCAGTCATGATTTTATAAAATTCTGTCATATCCCCCTCAGTCTCCTCTCTTCTAATGTGAAAAGTGCCAGTTTTATCAGCCGCTCTGTGAGCTGAGGGTGTATCATGGATTTATACAGCAGCAATACGAGATTCTCTCGTATTTTGTATCCCCTTTTCAATCATGCCCAACATTCTTTGTGCTTTGCTGATGCCGCTGACACTGAGTGAACTGCCCACATGACTCCAAGATCTCTCTCTGGAGTGGGAACAGCTCGTTTACTCGCCAGCATTTGACACGTACAGATTGGATCCTATTTCCCAACATGCATTCCTTGCCATTGATCAGCATTAACATTCCGCTGCCATCACCTAGTTTGGTGCGATCCTTCGGACGCCCTTCACACTCTGCTTTGGGCTTCACTGTCCTGAGCAGTTTTATATCATCTGAAAATGTTTCCCCCTCACTGTTAATCCCTTTCTCTAGAGATCATTTATGAATACGTTGAAGAGGATGGGCCCCAGGATAGACCCTTAGGGGACCCCACTAGTTACCTCTCTCCACTCTGAAAAGTGACCATTGATTTCTACCCTTTGCTTCCTGTCTTTTAATCAACCCATGAGGGCGTTCCCTCTAATCCCATTGCAGCTTCCTTTGCTTAAGAGCCTTTGCTGAGGATCCTTGTCACAGGTTTCTGGAAATCCAAGTACACTGTAGCCACTGGATCCCCCCTGGCCACATGCTTGGGAACCCCTCACAGCGCTCTCACGGATGAGCCAGGCAGGATTCACCTTTACAGAAAACCTGTTGGCATTTCTCCCCAACAAATTATCTTCATCTCTGTGTCCGACAATTCTCTTCTTTCCTAGAGTTTCAACCAGTTTGCCCGGTGCTGAAATCAGCAAACCGGCCTGTAATTGCCAGGTTCACCTCTAGAGCCCCCTTTAAAGGTTGGGGTCACATTAGCTCCCCTCCAGTGCTTAGGTACAGAAGCTGGTTTCAAGGCCACGCTACACACCACAGTTAGCAATTCCCCAATTTCCCATTTGAGTCCTTTCAGAACTCTTGGGTGAGACCATCTGGCCCTGGGGACTTGTTTATGAGTTTGTGCCAAAGCCTCCTCTAATGACACCTCAGTCTGGGACAGTTCCTCAGGTTTGCCACCGACAAAGAATGGCTCAGGTCTGGCTGTGCAGACGGCTGTGGCTAGATTGTCATAGCCTGAAAATGTCAGTCTCTTAAAGAGAAGCGGCCAAGGGGCTGTATTCACACAGCCTGTGCGGGGCGCTGTACACAAGGACCGAGGGGCGGGGACTCCGCACTTATAAGTCCCCAAGGGGCCTGTGCGTGTCCATGTGCTGTGGTTACTGCCCTGTGGATCAATGGTCATTGGGAGAATAGGGGACAATGAACATACTTTGATTCTGCTTTTTCCCTGGCAATTTCCCCCCTTTCTCTTCCCCCCAGACTGGGAACGGCCGGGCGCACCCAGAGGGATGTGTGTAAAGTTGGCTTTACCCTAAACCCCCTTCATGTCTC
Source organism: Rafetus swinhoei (assembly GCA_019425775.1). NCBI lineage: Eukaryota > Metazoa > Chordata > Testudines > Trionychidae > Rafetus > Rafetus swinhoei. The sequence goes on from CM033448.1 coordinate 1,955,345, forward strand.
AGAGGCTCAGGGCCCTGTAATCGGGGTGTGATCCTGGGGGCCAGTCCATCAGAGCCTGCCCGTTGGGGAGCAAAGCCCAGAAGGCTCTGGGCCAAGGCAGCTGGCTTCTGCCCCCCAAACCTGCTTGTTGGACCCCTCTGCTAGCCAGCCAGCAGCCCAGACAGCTTTGCCGCCTTCCCCTTCCTGGCGCCCCCCTATTTCTGTGCCCCAGAAGAGCTTGTGAGCACTGAGATCCCTGCTCCAGCAGTTCCAGGGATGCTCTAGACGCCTCCAGGCTGAACCCTGCAGATTTGGGGGGGACTCAGAAAACAGGAAGGGGGAAGTCGGGGACACAGAGCCACAGGGATGGTCTAGACGGCGCTTGGTCCTGCCTTGAGGGCAGGGACCGGACCTGAAGATCTCTCGAGGCCCCTTGCAGTTCTTGTGTTCTATGGGTCTATGATTGGCCTCAGGCTGGCCCAGCCACACGTTCCCGCACCCCTCTGTGTAGCTCAATGCACCGATTGGTGGAGCTATTGGCACCTTCCAGCCCATCACACCCTCCCCCCAGCCCAGCTCTTCTCAGCACCCCCATGGAGGTTAACGTGTTGCCTCCCAAGCAGCTGCTCTCCGAGACTGAAAGAAGAATGATGGGGATTGGAGGGTGAGCTGTGGGCACAGAGTGCCCCTTACATGGCACATGATCTATTCCCTACAGGGGAGTACTCTGGTATGGTGGATGGGAATGGGGGCCCACAGATCCCCTGGCAAGGTAGGAGGCCATCGATTTCAGCCCCCTCCTTGAAGCAGGGCCATCCCCAATTTGGCCCGAAAATCTTCTAGGGCTGGAGATTCCACTGTCTCCCTAGGGAATCCAAACCAGAGCTTCCCCACCCGCCTAGGGAAATAGTTTTTCCCAATATCCAACCTAGACCTCCCCTGCTGCAATGTGAGACCATTGCTCCTCGTTCTGCCATCTGCCACCACTGAGAACAGCCTCTCTCCAGCCTCTTTGGAACCCCTCCCGGGAGGGAACTGAAGGCTGCTGTCAAATTATAGAATCGTAGGTCTGGAAGCAACCTCAGGAGGTCGTCAAGTCCGGCCCTCTGCCCAAGGCAGGACCAATCCCAACTAAATCAACCCAGACAGGGCTTTGTCAAACCAAGACTTAAAAACCTCCACGGATGCATAGTCCACCACCTCCCCAGGGAACCCATCCCAGTGCTTCACCATCCTCCTAGTGAAACAGTTTTTCCTAATATCAACCTAGACCTCCCCCACTGTACTTGAGGCCATTGCTCCTTGTTCCATCACTACTGTGAACAGCCTCTCTCCATCCTCTTTGGAACCTCCCTTTAGGGAGTTGCAGGCTGCTATCAACCCTTCCCCCGGTCACTTTTCTCTTCTGCAGACTAAACAAGCGCAAATCCTTCAGCCTCTCCTCGCAGGTCATGTGCTCCAGCCCCCCGAATCATTTTTGTTGCCTTCGCTGGACCCTCTCCAATGCGTCCACATCCTTCCTGTAGTGGGGGCCCAGAACAGGACGCAATACTCCTGTAACTAGCCTCCCCAGTGTTGAATAAAGGGGAATAATCACTTCCCTAGATCTGCTGGCAATGCTCCTCCTAATGCACCCTAATCTGCCATTAGCCTTCTTGTCTACAAGGGCGCCCTGTTGACTCATCTCCAGCTTCTTCTCTGCTGTAATCTCCAATTCCTTTCTAGCAAAACTGCTGCTTCGCCACTTGAGTCGAGGCCTGTAGCAGTGCTCGGGATTCTTCTCCCAAGGGCAGATTTCTTTTGGCCCAATCTTCCAATGTGTCTATGTCACTCAGGACCCTCTCCCTGCCCTCCAGCATATCTACCTCTCCCCCTGGCTTAGTGTCATCTGCAAACATGCTGAGGGTGCAATCCATCCTCTCAGCCAGGTCATTAACGACGATTAGTCCTGTGGCATCTAACAGACAAAGGGTAGGTCTACACTACTGCGTTATTTTGAAATATCTTATTTCAAAATAGTTAATTCGAAAACAGGGTGGAGGCCTGGCTGCCAGTGGCTTGCTGGCTCATGTTTTGGGGCACTGGGTCAGGGGCAGTGACTGCTGGCTCTAGGCTGGCAGGTTTGGAGCCGGCACAGGCACTGTGGCCTGAGTCTACACCTTTAAGGGCTCTGGAGGGAGAGGCAGGGGGGAGGGAGAGAGAGTGGCCACCAGGGCACCCTGGGAAGGCTGGACTATTTTGAAATAAGTGTCTACAAAGCACTTATTTCGAAATAGCAATTTCGAAATTGGTGTTATTCCTTGTGGAATGAGGTTTACCAATTTCGAAATAAGCGCTCCGCTATTTCAAATTAATATCAAAATAGTGCTTTGGCTGTGTAGATGCTAGTAAAGTTATTTCGAAATAATGGCTGTTATTTTGAAATAACTTCGCTGTGTCGACATACCCTAACAGAGGCAAAGAATCACGAGCTTTCCTGGGTAAAACCCACTTCATCAGATGTGTTGGAGTGGAAATACAGAATCCAAGATACATAATACTGCAAAACCAGTTACCTGTCCCTTGTAGGACCATGGTTAATGAAGCTACATAAGAAAGCTGGATATGTCCCATTCACAGCTATTGACATGGAAATGCAAATGTCAAAGGAAGGGGAACTTGCCTTTGTAGTACTGGTGAAATTCCTTTGTAGAAGAACGGCTACTTGTAAATCCATGACTGAGAGCCCCAGCAGGTTCTAATGTTCCCCACAGGTCTGGGTGTTACCATTCCTGAGTCTGATTTGTGTCCATTTATCCCTTGTCGCAGAGACTGTTCGGGGTGGCCGCTGTCCCTGGCAGAGGGGCGTGGCTGGCACTTGCTGGCGTAGATCACACTGGCATCTGTTCAGGTCTAGGAGCCCCTGCTGTGGAGGCTGATGCACTAGGGCCTGTGGTGGTGTGGCTGGTGGAGATGTGTGGGCAGAGTTGGCAATGGGGGTTGTTGCAGGGGTGTGTCCCTGGTTGGTTGTGTCCCAGGTGTGGGGTGTGGCCGTGGAAAGGACTTGCTGCAGGTTGGGGGGTGTCTAGAGGCAGGGTTGGCCTGTCTCCAGGGCCTCCGAGACTGAGGGATCGTTTTCCAGGATAGAACATCAGAATGGCCGCACTGGGTCAGACCAAAGGCCCATCCAGCCCAGGGTCCTGTCTGCCCACAGTGGCCAATGCCAGGTGCCCCAGAGGGAGGGAACAGAGCAGGGAACCATCAAGTGATCCTTCCCGTCACTCATTCCCTGCCTCTGAAACGCAGAGGCCAGGGACACCCTACCTGCCCACCCTGGCTAATAAGTACTGGTGGGAAACATTAATCATACTGTACCGTGGGCACGTTCCCATTATAAGAATGGCCACACTTGCTCGGAATGATGGTAGGTTGTGGGTTGCTGAAGGGGTTTAAGCGGGGGGCTGTAGGAGATGACTAATGGTTTTCTGCTCTTTTCCTTGTTGGGCCTGTCTTTAAGGAAGGGACTTCTGGGTACTTGTCTGGTGCTGTCTATATCCTCATTTCCCCAAGTGGGTATTTAAGTTTTAAGGATGCCTGATAGAAATCAGGTGGGTGTTTGTCTTTGTCTGTGGGACTGGAGCAGATCTGGTTGTATCTTAGGGCCTGGCTGCAGACAATGGATTGTGTGTTGTGTCCCGGGTAGAAGCTAGAGCCATGTGGGTAAGAACAGGGAGCAGTAGCTTTCCGGTACAGGATGGCATTCATGTGACCATCATTTATTTGCACTGTAATGTCCAGGAAGTGGGTCTCTCATGTGGACTGGTTGATGTTGGGGTAGAACTCATTGACATCCCACTGGAATTCTTCAAGGGTCTCCTTCCCGCGGGTGCAGACGATGAAGACGTCGTCAATGTAGCGCGAGTGGAGGAGAGTGCCAGGAGACAGGAGCTGAGGAAACGTTGTTCGAGGTCAGCCATAACGATGTCGGCTGATTGTGGGGCCGTGCGAGTGCCCAGGGCTGCGCTGCCGACTGGAAGGTTTAAAATGTCCCCAAATGGGAAATAGCTGTGGGGGAGGGCAAAGTCACAGAGCTCAGCCGCCGGGGCCTCATCCAGAAGAGTGTTCCCGACAGGCTCTCGTCCTTCCTCGTGGGGAACGGTGGTGTAAGGAGATTATACACCCACGGGGGCCAGGCTGGTGCGTGCAGGGAGATCAGTGATGTGCTGCAGTTCCCTCAGGAAGCCGGTGGTGTCTGGAAGGCAGCGAGGAGCACTGGTCCGGTAGGGTCGCAGGGGAGAGCCGACAGAACCTGATAATCCTGCTGTAAGGGGGCTGATGCCTGAGATGATGGGATGTCTGGGATTTCCAGGTTTATGGATCTTGGGTAACAGATGGAATCCTCCTGGTCAGGGCTCTGGTGGGGTGTTTGGGTAGATTTAGTTTGCAGCTGTTGGCAGGGAGTTTCTCAAGCAGATGGGGTAGGTTCCTAAGGTATTCCTGAGTGGATCGGGGAAAGAGGCCTGTAGGCTGTGAGCTGGGTGAGTTGTCTGGCAGCCTCCTGTTTGTAATCTGACCTGTTCATGACGACTACTGCAGCCCCTTTGGGTTGTAATGTCAGAGCGGCTGTTGAGGTTGTGCACAGCGTTCTGCACGGCTGCGGTTACAGGAAGCGGGTAGGCCCCTGTACCTCTGTAGACCCCGCCAACAAAACGGACACACTTGAGCGGCGGGGGAGGGAAAGTGGCTGGGGGGGCGGGGCAGGAAGCAGAGCTGGTGGGGGAGGGCTGGGGGCCAGCCGGGAGGAAGGGGGACGGGAGGGTGGGAAGCAGAGCGGGGAGGTCAGGGGACGTGGGGCTGGCTGGAAGGAAGGGGGGGCCGGGAAGCAGATCTGGGAGGGGTCGAGGGCCGCAGTGCTGGCCGGGACGAGGAAGGGGGAGTACGGGGGCAGGAAGCAGACCTGGCCGGGGGGGGGGGTGCAGCCACCGGCTGCAGCCGGAGCCCAAGGGGCCGCACCCCCAGCAGGTGATCCCTTTAGTTGCGAGCAGAAGCTGGGCGGAGGCCGGGGCTGGGATTCCCAGTCCCCGCCCCACCCAGCTTTTGCACATGCCCACAGGCTCCCAGCTGAGAGGCGGGGCCACGATTGGCACTGGGAACCTCTGGTCGCCAGACGAAGCCAGGCGGGGGGGAGTGGCTGGCTGTCCCAGCCACTGCCCCCGCCCCGCCCCGCCCTGCCCGGCTTTTGCACGTGACCACAGGCTCCCAGCGCCAATCGTGCCCCGCCTCCCAGTTGCTCCCCGGCCCCCGCCAGGCTTCCGTCCGGCGCCCAGCTGCCCTGCACGTGTTCGGTATTTTCTGATTTTTTCTACTGGACAGATGGTGCAAATACCGGACACTTGGCAAACCTAGGGGCAGGACGTTGTTTGCTCACAATGTCGGCCTGGGCCCACTTGTGGGAACTCTCCCCGAAGAGGTGCCGACTGTCATTTCAACTGTCAGGAAGGGTCTCTGTAGAACTGTTCTTGTAGGTTTGGTGGCTCAGTGCAACGTTCAGGGGTGTGTTGAAATACGATGACATTGTTCCATGGATTGTCCTTCAGACTTTCTACAGAGGGGCACCACATTTGCCTATTTCCAATTGTCTAGGACCTCCCCCGACTGCCGCAATCCCTGGCCTGGATACTGCTGCAGGCCCTGTCATTGAAATTGTGGAGTTGCGGAGGGTCCCACAGGTGATCAGGCCCATTCTTGTTTGGAGCAGGGGGAGACTCGGGCTCAGGGATGTGTCAGAGCTGACACTGTTACCCCAGTAAGAAGGAAACACTCGCTCTTCTTTCTCCAGCAGGGACCCTGACATGCAACGTGGGCTTCGGCCCAACAGAGGCCTGCGATGTGGCTCCAGGGACCTGCCAAGACGACCAGGCGACAGGCGCCTGCCTCTCTGTGGCAGAAGAAATTTCCCTGGGTAGGTGACATTGCCTTCACCCTGGCACATCTTACCCTGCCTCTGTCCCTTCCCTCGCCACCAGACACTGCCCCTCCCAGAGCCCCAGCACCCAGCACAGCGCACTCCGGCCGGGCGCGGCCCTGGGCTGATTCCGGCAACGTTCCAGTCGCTGATGCAGCGACGGGCAGGCCAGCCGCCTGGTCCCACTGGTCAGTTGCAAAGCTCCCGTTGACTTCAGGGGACCTGATTTCACCCCCTGGGCACTACTGATGGGTTTTCATCCATTGGGCTTTAAATCCCACATGGGCCGGCTGCATGGCACTAAGCGAAGCTGCACCGGGTAGAAACGCACTTTCTCAGGGGGGTGGAAAAGGAGACTGGGGAGGGGATCCCTTGGGCCCTGCTGGCCGCTCCCAAAGCCCATGTTACGCCCTGGGTCACCTGCTCAGAGCTGGGGCCCTTCCTTTCAAGCTTTTTGCTTGTTCTTAGCATGTAAAGTTAAGATCGTTTTCCCCTTTGACTGGGAGATGCCAAACAAACCTTCTCCCTGTTCAACTCCCCAGCACCTCAGGCCAGCAGATTTCACCAGTTCCCTTCAGTTCCCGCAGTTTGTCCTTTGAAGTGGGAACCCGAGTTACAGACCCAGTTTGGTTCATCCTGCCACTGACCTAACGGGTTTGAATGGCCCTTCCATTCCCCCTGTGGGAATGACACGGAGCCCCCACCAACTTTAACATGGTCGGCCATTATCCAGCCACCTGTCTGCCGACCTGTCCACCTATTCATTCCCCACCATGCCCACCCACCTGCCTGCCTCTGACCACACTCAGGACATTTTCCCAGCATAGTCCCCAGTGGGTTAATTCAAATTCCCAAACTCAGGCTCTGGCCTCACTGTTTTTAAAGTGGCCGTGACCCGAGATTTAACGCTCACTGCCCCCTCCTCTCCACTCACAAACCCTTTAGCTTCAGCCTGGCTAACCAGTATGGGGTGAAGTTTAGGCCTGGGCTCCTCTAGAGCACCTTGAATTGTGCACCCCAGGATCCCAGTAGCCACACAAGGAGGTGAAATCTCCTCCCTGCCCCCACCCAAGGGTCCCTCCCAGCCTCACATTTTCTGTTTTGCTTTTATGTATGTGACGAAGACGGGACAAAGCAGAAGTTCTTCTCCAAGCAATGTCTCAGCGACTATATCAGTGACATAAAAGGCCCCTTCTCTTTCACCGTGGGGAAGGACCAGTACGTGAGGATCAATGTCCTACAATGCAACACAGATTTGTGCAACTCGGACACACCTCAAGGCACGTTGTGGGTCTGTTTGTATTGTCCCTATTTCAGAGCACGGCCACATGAATAATTACAGGGTGTGAGCGGTGTGTGACTCTAGCTCTCCGTGTGCCCCTGCCAATGTACATGGGTTGGCGGGAGGAGCGCTTTGGAAGGGCATTAGCTCAAAGCACAGGAATAAACGATTCCCATGTGCCAGCTGGGTGCACATGTAGAGCTAGGCCATGGGACCAGCACAGGGAAGAGTCACACCCCAGACGCTCCACACACCCCATTTCCCTTGCTACAGCTGGACTGTTCATGTGGACAAGCCCCAGCAAAATTGTATTTGTTCCTTTTTCTCCCTGTTATTGCCCCAAACTCCATTTCCTCCTGTGTCATTTCTGTCTCTAGTGAAATCCTTGTAGCTGGTGGGTCTCCAAGCGGGGGGCAGAACAGTCGGGGCCTGTTTGCAATCAGACGGGTGGGGTCTGCAGGCAAAGGAGGGAGCAGCCGCTGGGACAGGCTCAAATCTAAACTTCCCGGCACCTATAGGCTCCCCCTTCACACGAGAACTGAGCCAGTGTGGCCGTTGCCAACTGTTGTGTCCCAGACAGATGGAGAAATGCCGCCCGGCTGCAGGGAGGGGCCTGCGCATGCTCGGCGAGGCAGGGCCCATCCCTCAGTTGGGACGAGGTTTAACCCACCCTGTAACCGTCTCTCTGTCTCGGTTCTCAGTGTCCCTGGACACCACCCCAAACGGGCGGCAGTGCCCAACCTGCTTTGCTCTGGGCTCCACTGCCTGCAACAGCCAAGTCACCCCCTGCACAGGGCAGGAGACCTATTGCCTGGATTACACTGGCGAACTGAACCAAGGTATATTCTACCAGCTGGTCGCAGGGTGGGGGGTGCCCGGGAATGTCCCGGCCCCAGAGCTCCCCCGAAAGCTGGTGGGATCCAGAGTCTGGGCTGAGCCCTGGGCGGGTGGGGAGGCCAAGAGGGGTTCTGGCTGGAGGGAAGCAGAGAGGAATTGGGACGTTTCCCTCCCAGCCCAGCTCCCCACCACCCACAGTGATGCCGCCCTGCTCCGGGTGCAATGGCAGCAGGGTACTTGCCAGGGGGAGGGTTGTGATGTCAGGGATGCAGAGCTGGGGAGAGTCCTCACTCACACACCCATTGCTCTTACCACTAGACCCCACCCCCTTGATGTCTAAAGTGGAGCTAAGCTGCTGTTGCTAAGTGAAGCAGCTCCTGCTCTCAATGTGTGCCCAGGGCTCTAGGCAGTCTGTGGTAGTTAAAAAATAACTGAACTGGGTGGAGGGACGGAGGCACTTTATTCCCTGTTGTGCTGTGCCCTGGGGAAGGAGACGCCCTGGCCACAACTCTGTTCGCAACCCCAACACCAGGCTAAAGAGGGTGACAGATGCCTGGTGTAGCCGCAGCAGCAAGATCCCCAGGCAGGTGGGAAGTGGACGCAGAAGGGGAACCTCGGTGTGGGGGAGACAAAAGGGAGGCTACAGAGAAGGACAAAGAGCTACTCTACCCTAAGAACAGGCTGAATTTCTCCAACAGGTGCATCATCGTCACCATTTGCTGCAAAGGGCTGCACATCAGTGTCGACGCAGGGGATTAAACCCAGAACCACAGTGACTTCTGCAGCCTACACCTTCACATTTCTGAGAGGGAAAATAACCCCCAGCAGCCCGATCACACTTGAAAACCGAGCAGACACATCCACCTCCAACTTCACCACTACCGCTCCAGAAACATCGACCTCCGGCCTCACCACTTCCTCTCCAGAACAAATCCACATCCACCACATCACGCTGCACTCTCGCTCCGGAAACATCACGCCTCCACCACTCCTGCATTAACCACCTCAGCCTCACACCACTACCCTCTCCAGAAAGCCACCTCCAGGCTCCCACCACCGCTCCGAAACAGCAGCCACCTCCGGCCCCAGCACTACTGGCTCCGAAAAAAAAAATACCACCGCCAGCCTCACCACCACCGCGGAGGAAGCAAACACATACACCCTCACCACAACCACTCCAGAAACATCCACCTCCAACCTCACCACTTCCTCTCTGGAAACAACCACATCCACCGCTACCACTACCGCTCCGGAAACAACCACCTCCAGCCTCACCACCACTGCTGTGGAAGCAAGCACCTCCAGCCTTCCTACTAGCACTCCAGAAACAACCACCTCCGGATTCACCACTACCGCTCTGGAAACAGCCACCGCCAGCCTCACTCCCACTGCTCCGGAAACAACCACCGCCAGCCTCACCACTACCTCTCCGGAAACAACCACCTCCAGGCTCCCCACCACCGCTCCGGAAACAACCACCTCCGGCCCCAGCACTACCGCTCCGGAAAAAACCACCGCCAGCCTCACCACCACCTCTGAGGAAGCAAACACATACACCCTCACCACAACCACTCCAGACACATTCAACTCCAGCCTCACCACTTCCTCTTCGGAAACAACCACATCCACCGCTACCACTACCGCTCCGGAAACAACCATCTCCAGCTTCACCACTGCCGCTCTGGAAACAACCACCTCCAGCCTCCCTACTAGCACTCCAGAAACAACCACCTCCGGATTCACCACTACCACTCCGGAAAAAACTACCTCCAGCCTCACCACCACTTCTGCAGAAACGTCCATCTCCAGCCTCACCCCACGGCTCTGGAAACAACCACCTCCAGCCTCACCACTACCGCTCCGGAAACAACCACCTCCAGTCTCAGCTCTACCGGTCCGGAAACAACCACCTCGATCCTCACCACTAGTGCTTCGGAAACAACCACCTCCAACCTCATTACCATCGCTCTGGAAACAACCAACTTCAGCCTCACTACCACCTCTCTGGAAATAACCAACTCCGGCCTCACCACCACCGCTCCAGAAACATCCACCTCCAGTCTCACCACCACCGCTGAGGAAGCAACCACGTACACCCTCACCACAACCGCTCCAGAAACAACAACCTCAAGCCTCACCACTACCCCTCCGGAAACAAACACCTCCAGCCTGACTGCCACCTCTCCACAAACAACCACCTCCACCCTCACCACTACCGCTCCGGAAACATCCACCTCCAGCCTCACCACTATCTCTCCGGAAACAACCACCTCGATCCTCACCACTAGCACTCCGGAAACAACCACCTCCGGCCCCAGCACTACCGCTCTGGAAACAACCACCTCCAGCCCAAGCATTACCGCTCCGGAAACAACAACCTCCAGCCTCACCACTACCGCTCCGGAAACAACCTCCAGTCTCCCCACTACCGGTCCAGAGACAACCACCTCAATCCTCACCACTAGCACTCCGGAAACAACCACCTCTGGCTTCATCACTACCTCTCCAGAAACATCCACCTCCACCCTCACCACTAGCGGTCCAGAAACAACCACCTCCAGCCTCAGCACTACCGCTCTGGAAACAACCACCTCCAGCCTCAGCACTACCGCTCTGGAAACAACCACCTCCAGCCTCACTACCACCACTCTGGAAACAACCACCTCCGGCCTCACCACTACCACACCGGAAACAACCACCTACACCCTCACCACTACCGCTCCGGAAACAACCACCTCCAGCCACACCACTGCAGTTCAGGAAACAACCACCTACAGCCTCAACACTACCACTTCGGAAACAACCACCTCCAGCCTCTCTACCACCGCTCCGGAAACAATCACCTTCAGCCTCACCACCACCTCTGCAGAAATAACCAACTCCGGCCTCACCAATACCGCTCCAGAAACATCCACCTCCAACCTCACCACTTCCTCTCTGGAAACAACCACATCCACCGCTACCACTACCGCTCCAGAAACAACCACTTCCAGCCTCACTACCACTGCTGTGGAAGCAAGCACCTCCAGCCTTCCTTCTAGCACTCCAGAAACAACCACCTCCGGATTCACCACTACCGCTCCGGAAACAACCACCTCCGGATTCACCACTACCGCTCTGGAAACAACCACCGCCAGCCTCACTCCCACTTTTCTGGAAACAACCACCTCCAGCCTCACCACTTCCTCTCCGGAAACAACCACCTCCAGGCTCCCCACCACCGCTGCAGAAACAACCACCTCCGGCGTCACCACTTCCTCTGTGGAAACAACCACCTCCACCCTCACCACTACCGCTCCGGAAACATCCACCTCCAGCCTCACCACTACTGCTGCAGAAACATCCACGTCCAGCCTCACCACTATCTCTCCGGAAACAACCACCTTGATCCTCACCACTAGCGCTCCGGAAACAACCACCTCCGGCCCCAGCACTACCGCTCTGGAAACAACCACCTCCAGCCCCAGCACTACCGCTCCGGAAACAACCACCTCCAGATTCACCACTGCCGCTCCAGAAACAACAACCTCCAGTCTCCCCACTACCAGTCCAGAAACAACCACCTCAATCCTCACCACTAGCGCTCCGGAAACAACCACCTCAATCCTCACCACTAGCACTCCGGAAACAACCACCTCCAGATTCACCACTGCCGCTCCAGAAACAACCACCTCCAGCCTCAACACTACCACTCCAGAATCAACCACCTCCAGCCTCAACACTACCACTTCCGGAAACAACCACCTTCAGCCTCTCTACCACCACCACCTCTGCAGAAATAACCAACTCCGGCCTCACCACTACCGCTCCAGAAACATCCACCTCCAACCTCACCACTTCCTCTCTGGAAACAACCACATCCACCGCTACCACTACCGCTCCGGAAACAACCACCTCCAGCCTCACCACCACTGCTGTGGAAGCAAGCACCTCCAGCCTTCCTGCTAGCACTCCAGAAACAACCACCTCCGGATTCACCACTACCGCTCCGGAAACAACCACCTCCGGATTCACCACTACTGCTCTGGAAACAACCACCGCCAGCCTCACCACTACCACTGAGGAAAGAACCACCTCCGGCCTCACCACTACCACTCCGGAAACAACCACCTTGATCCTCACCACTAGCGCTCCAGAAACAACCACCTCCACCCTCACCACAACCGCTCCAGGAACAACCACCTCCAGCCTCAACACTACCTCTCCGGAAACAATCACCTCCAGCCTCACTACCACCGCTCCGGAAACAATCACCTTCAGCCTCACCACCACCTCTGCGGAAATAACCAACTCCGGCCTCACCACTACCGCTCCAGAAACATCCACCTCCAACCTCACCACTTCCTCTCCAGAAACAACCACCTCCACCCTCACCACTACTGCTCCGGAAACAACCTCGTCCAGCCTCACCATCACCGCTGCGGAAGCAAGCACCTCCAGCCTTCCTACTAGCACTCCAGAAACAACCACCTCCGGATTCACCACTACCGCTCCGGAAACAACCACCTCCGGATTCACCACTACCACTCTGGAAACAACCACCTCCAGCCTCACTCCCACTTTTCTGGAAACAACCACCTCCAGCCTCACCACTACCGCTCCGGAAACAACCACCTCCGGCCTCACCTTTACCGCACCGGAAACAACCACCTCCAGCCTCACCACCACTGCTGTGGAAGCAACCACCAACACCCACACCTCTTCTCTTCCGGAAACAACCACCTCTAGCCTCACCCCTACCACTCCAGAAACAACCACGTCCAGCCTCATCACCACCGCTGCGGAAGGAACCACCTCCAGCCTCAGCACCACCACTGCGGAAACATCCACCTCCAGCCTCACCACTACCTCTGCGGAAACATAAACCTCCAGCCTCACCACTACCGCTCTGGAAATGACCACAGCCAGTCCCACCACTGCCACTCACCTACCACTCTGGAAAGATGCACCTCCACTGCCATTACCACTCCTGAAACATCGGACCTGCACCTGCACCACTATCACTCTGGAAAGACCCAGCTCTACCCCCACCACTACTCCTCCAGAAACAACCACTACCGCTCTAAGTGGTACCAATTCTGAAACATCCATCTCCACCCTCACCACGACAACTCTAGAAAGAACCCCTCTCACCCACACCACTCCGGAAATAACCACCTCCCCCCGCAGAATTACCACTCCTATAGCCACCACTACTCACTCCACAAGGACGAGCTCTACCCCCTCCCACTACTATCACCACTATCCTCTCTCCTTCAACCTCCTCAACTCAGTACACAGCCACCCGGAGTACCTTTCCCAGAAGTACCACCCCCAACCGCAGAACAACCACCACCTCTCCTACAATTCCCCGCACTCCTTATACAACCATGCGGAGCACCTCCACCAGAACTACAACTCCCACCCACAGAACAACCACCACCATGTCTCCTACAACCACCAGTTCTTGCTACCCTACCACCCGGAGCACCTCCACTAGAACTACCACCCATGCTACAACCACCACCACTTCTCCTACAACCACCCGCACCCCTTGTACAACCACCCATAGAACCTCTCCTAGAACTACCACCCCCACCCGCAGAGCAACCACCACCACTTCCCCTACAACTAGCACTACTCGCTATTCTACCACCTGGAGCACCTCCACTAGAGCTACCACCCATACTACAACCACCAACACCTCTCCTACAACCACCCGCATCCCCTATACAACCACCCCGAGCACCTCCACCAGAACTACCACCCCAACCCCCAGAATATCCACCACTACCTCCCCCACAACTAACACTACTCGCTACCCTATCATCCGGAGAACCTTCACTGGAACTACCAACCCCACCAGCAGAACAACCACCACCACATCTACTAGAACCACCACTACTCTCTACCGTACCACCCAGAACACCTCCACCAGAACTACCATGTCTACTACAACCACCAGTGCTCACTACCCAACCACCAAGAGAACCTCCCCTAGAACTACTGCCACTACCACTCGTACTACAACAACCACTCCAAAACCCACCACTACCTCTAAAACAATGTGCACCCCCAAAACAACCACCACGAGCAAAACAACAACTAACCTCATCTCTGGAGCTAGCCCAGCTCTGTGGAAATTCTCGTTTGCCCTCTACCTGCCATTCCTTGCTGGGTTGCTGCTGGTGAGCCTGCTTTCCTGACCTCCTGCTGCATGGGCCACGCAGCACCTGATGCCTGTAAATGAAGGTCTGAAATCTGAGCTGCTCCCTCTTCAAGGCCCCTCCATGGCATAGTGGCGATGTAGAGATGCTGAATCACCATGTGGTGAGGGGTGCCCAGTGCATGGGTCTCAGTACTTCACTGCTGGCTGCAGACTCTCTGGGCTTTGGCCAATTCACTGAATAAACCAGGGCTGGAAATAGAAGCCCCCCAGTGTGTTATGTTCTGGTTGCCCATTCCTTGCTGTGTCTGCATGAGACCGGAGCATGGCCAGAGCCACAGAAGAGTGTGTTTGTCTTTCTGGGTGTGTGTTTCTCTAGAGCCCTGTATCCACTGCGTGGCATGTGTGTGTGACTCCCAGCTATGGTTCCCACCCACTTGTTTGCAGCCTGAGCTGCATTGAATGGTCAGTGAATGTCCCAGGCCTCTCTGCGGAGCTCTCAGCAAGAGGGTGGCACAAACATTAATGACTCGATCTGTGCTGGTTTAACTGCACCAGGCAGATGGGAACCTGGGACCGCTGAGCTTAGTGGAGGAACTGCTACAACTGGGGCTATAGAGCCGGCTGGCTCTCAGCTCGGGCTGCAGAGCTCCCTTGGTCTCATCTCTCGCTGCACGTGCTCTAAGTGTCACTGCATGGGACAGTGACCCACCCCCCACTCTGTGTGCTGGTAACACTAGAGCCCTGGGTCACTGAGCACAGGGGCCGTCAGCCAGGGAGGCCTGACATTTGTCTCCCCTGGCACAAGGCCACACCCCTCTCCAGAGCTCAAGTGGTGCAAGTATGGGCCCTCTCCCCGAGCTCCCTCATAGCTGCCATGTGGATACCCCCCAAGGGCTAACAGCCTCCCATAGCTGGGTCAAGAGACAGCTGCAGGGCTGGGAGGAGGCAGCTGCTGGGAAGGCCGGGGGACCCCATGGAGGAGAGTCCCTGGGCAGCAGCCTGGCTGCGCTATCACAGGCCATGGGGAAGGGGGAGTCGCAGGGCAGGTGCCCATTTCCAGCCTGGTCTCTGGGAACATCACTGGTCTCTTCTCAGGGTATGTTAACCCCCTCAGAGCACGTTTCCTACATGCCGCTTTCTAGTCACATGCCCAGGTTGAGGTCACCACTCCACCCCAACCCCCGCCCCGATGGTGCCTGCATGTCAGCGCTGTCCTAGCCCAGAGAAAAAGAAACATCCTTGGGCAACAGCCAGAGACCAGGGACCCCTTGTACCACATGTAGCCAAGATCTGCTCCAGACCGGGTCCCCCAGTGCACCAGGTGCTGCACACACTTGAAGATACAGTCCTGCCCTGGATAGATTGATTGATCCATCGATCGATAGATAGATAGATGGGGGGGGGGCATGTGACGGGGGGTGATTGCCCGGGTGCTGACAAAGCCTCTGACACTCATCTCCCTGGTCTCTGGGGTGTCTCACCACCCAGTCCTGCTGGGCCAGATCCCATGGTCCCCCCCCAGGCGAGGCAACGAGCTGAGATCACCCCCCTGAGGAGCAGCAGACACTGAAACTCCTCCGGTCTGAGGAAAACGCAGTTCTGGGCCCAGCTTGCAGGGACCCCTCCCCAAACAGGCTGAGAACCCGACCGATCCTCCCGGCCACCCCTGCAGCACTGACAGATGGACGTGCACACCGATCGCTCCCCAGTAACAGTAATTTACACTGGGCCTGGCAGTCCATGAAAGCAGCAGGACACTGAAAGCTCAGCACAGATTTACCCTCCAAGGCAGGGAAAATCATTTCCCCGGGGTCTCTGGCTCAGGCTCCTGGCAGTGCCACGCGGCCCCAGAGCAACACTGGAAACTTGGCACCTCACACAGCCTCCTTCCAGGCAGGAATTCTTTGGTACTACGCCCGCCCTGCCACAGAAAATTACCCGCCAGCCCCTCCCAGGTGGCGGGCCATGTGATCTCCTAAGACCAAGCACTGCTCAGACTTGAAGGACAAAGGAGCTGTGTGTGACAGGTGACCTTGAGGGACACGCCGTGGGTGGCCTCCCCTGCACATTTCAGACCATGACCCTTCCCAAGCTCCATGACCCTAACTCTACACACACGAGTGACGCCCCAACGGGAGCGACGGGGCGGTGCCATTACGACCAACAGGTCACACGAGGTCTGTGCCCAAAGGCTCTGGGAGCTGCACACATTTGTTCCCATTAATTACATCCATAAAGCCCGGAGCAGGGGGACTCGTCCCAGGGCAGACAGGGGCAGCTGGCTTGCAGCTGTAGGAGCAGCGCCTGAGGCAGAAGCCCTGGGTCACAGGCCTGGCATGAGGCGGAAGCGGCTCCCAGAATCCAGCGAGCACAGGGCTGGGCTGGCAGAGCCCCTGTTGCTAAGGGTGCTGGGACCCGAGTGCTCCCGCAGACACGTCCCACAGCAAGTGGTGCCTGAACACCCCATGTACAAACACTCCCCACGGGGAACAAGGGCCCACCCAGCTCTCCGGACAGAGATCAGGACAATGGAGACGTGTTAATCCAGGGGGATGGGAACCTGTTTTGGGTCAGGGGCCACCAATCCACAGAGAAATCAGCCGGGGGCCGCACACGAGTGAGAAGCAAAAACCCCCAAATCCCCTCACTGACGTGGCCCGGCTGAGAAGCAGGAGGACCATCCCCATTCCCCTCTCACCAGAGCTGAGGGGGCCCAGACTAGTAGATTGTGTGCTCCACCCCACAGTGGGGAAGCGGAGGGGCAGGAGCGCCAGTGTAGGGTCCCCAATGCCGGGCGGGGCCATGAGATTCAGGGGCCGGATCCAGGCAAGTTGGGGGCTGCATCTGGCCCCTAGGCCTGAGGTTCCCACCTGTTTTAATCAAACCAGCACTTCCAAGCTGATGGGCGAGAACCGGCCAGATCAAGGGCCAGTCACTCCAGGATCTATGCGAGGGGGGCAGCAGGAACAGGCTTGTCTTAGGGGACAGAGACGTGTAGAATTATAGATCCCTAGAACCCGACCACTGGCAGGGGCCCCAAGTGCTCATCAAGCTCAGTCCCCTGCCCTCATGGTAGGACCCAGAACCGTCTGAACCATCCCTGATGGATGTCTGTGCAACCTGCCTTCATGCCCCTTCTCCATCTGCTCTTTTCCAAATGAAACCAGCCCAATTCCTTCAGCCTTCCCCCATATATCATGTTCTCTAGGCCGGTCATCATTTGTGTTGCTCTTCTATGGACCTTCTCCAGTTGCTCTGCCTCTTCCCTGTAATGTGGTGCCCAGAACTGGACACAACACTCCACTTCAGCGCAGAGTAGAGCGGAAGAACCACTCCTCGTGTCTCGCTCACAACACTCCTGTTCGTGGAGCCCAGAATCACGTTGGCTTTTTTTGCCACGGTGTCGCACTGTCGTCAAATATTTAGCATGTTGTCCACTCTGACCCCTAGATCCCTTTCTGCAGGATCCTTTCTGGACAGTCACTGACCTAACCATGACAGTTACAAGATCAAGAACACATATTTTGGTTCATCCAGAAATATAATTTATGCCATCATGTGCCTAAAGTATCCGTCTGCAATGTATATTGGACAAACTTCGCAGACACTTCGCCAAAGAATCAATGCACATAAAACAGACATCAGGCTCTCTCACAGAGAGAAAACTGTTGCTTGCCATTTTAACCAGACTGACCATTCTCTCAATGACCTTAAAACATGCATATTGCTTCAAAGAGATTTTAACTCCAGACTTCAAAGAGAAGCCGCAGATCTGCCATTCCTGCTTAAATTTGACACTTTATGTATGGGTCTTAACAAAGATGCTAATTATCTCACCCATTACAAAGATAGCTTCCCCCACTTATCACCCCTAATGTCATTACCTCACAGACACTAACCTTCCCCCCTCACCCCTCCTCTGTTCTTAAATCTGATTCGTCATTTTTATATGTGTTCACTTTTTTTTTATTGTATCCCTTTGGTATATATGGTCGTGCCAATTTTCTTCCACAATATGATCTGAGGAAGTGGGTCTGGCCCACGAAAGCTCATCACCTAATAAACCATCTTGTTAGTCTTTAAAGTGCTGCATAGTCCTGTGTTTTCTTTTCTTTCAACTTCCCATTCTGTGATTGTTTCTCCCTGAGCGGAGCACTTTGCATTTGTCCTTATTCAGCATCATCCTATCGACCTAGACCAGGGATCTCCAACCTTTTTAAGCACAAGATCACTTTTTGAATTTAAGTCAGTCCAGGATCAATGTCAAACCTAAATACCCCTGCCCTGCCCCTTCGCCAAAGGCCTGCCTCTGCCCTGCCCCTTCACCAAGGCTCTGCCCTTCTCCCTTTGTGAAGGTGGGGTAAATGGGAGGGGGAGAGAGTGACATCAGCTTCCCCCTGCCTGTCTTCCCAACCCTGCACAACAAGCAGGAGGCTCCCAGGGGCATCCCTGAGGCTCTGGGTAGGAGCAGGAAGGCAGTGCGGGGAGGGACAGCTGAAGTGCAGGCACTTGACAGCCTCCCAGCCAAACCAATCAGGACCCCATCAGAGGTTCCAAGATCTGCCAGTAGATCCTGATCTACTGGTCACTGACCACTGCCTCAGCCCATTTCTCCAGTTTGTCCAGATCATTTTGAATTATGGCCCTATCCTCCAAAGCACTCGCAATCCCTCCCCATTTGGGATCAGCGGCAAACTTAGTAAGTGTCCTCTCTATGCCAATAGCTAACTCTTTGAGGAAGATATCGATACAACCCGCCCCAAATCCGACCCCTGCGGAACTGCACATGTTCTGCCCTTCCAGCATGACTGTGAACCATTAACAACCACACTGAGAAGAGTTCTCCAGCCAGTTCTGCACCCACTTCATGGTAGCCCCACCTAGATTGTATTTGCCTAGTGTATTGATAAGAAGGTCATGCGAGACTGTATCAAAAGCCTTACTAAAGTCTAGGTATCCCACATCCACCGCTTCCCCCTTCTCCACAAGGCTTGTTATCTATCACAGAAAGCTCTTGGATTGGTCTGACATGATTTGTTCTGTACAAATACAGGTTGACTGTTACCTGGCACCTTATTATCTTCCAGGTGTTTACAGATTAACTTCTGTGCCAGGGCAGATAATGGAGAAGGTAATTAAAGGAATTAAACTGTTGCTTTCTCTCCAGCTCTCGGTGCCCAAGGGGAGCGATGCCTCCAGCAGGTGCTGTGCCCATCCTGCGGGGCTCCCACCTCTCATCAGTTGCAATAGCCCAATCGCCCCGACGTAGGAGATGGGACCTATTGTGCTGACTTTGCCGGGAATGCAGAGAAAGGGAAATTCTGCAGCTCGCCACAGTTCTGGGAGCCTCAGGCAGGCCCCAGGGAGCAGGGGAGGCCTAGAGAAAGGCCCCCAGGGGCAGCCAATGAAATCCTGCCTTTTGTACTCAGTAAAACCCTTTTGTTTGTTAACAAACCCAGCGTAAAGAATCGTTCTCTGGGGGACAAGAGCTGCGCACGTGTCTCTCTCAGTGATAAGGAGGGGAGCATGTTAGTTTGCTATGTATGAACTTTATATGGATTGGGACGGATTGATCTGGGGTTGTGGTCCCAGTGGGCTGTGCGCCTGGGAGCTGTGATAAGTCCTTTGACGGAGCCTTCCCCAAGCCGAGCTGTGTTGAGTGTCTGTGTCACTCGTCTGTGGGCTGGGACCCCAGCACTGAACCAGGGCTGGGGAAGGCCGGAGGGCCTGGCTCAGTCGACAGAGTCTGGGGCACCCAAAGGCAGGTCGGCAGGCTCCATGGTGTTTCCAGCCCATCAGGTGACAGTCCCAAGGGGATCTCTATGACCCGTCCCATCTCAGTGGCACAGTCGAGCACAGTTGTGTGCGGCTTGTGCCCTGGGTTCTTCAGGTGAGTTTAAGCAAGTGGGAAGTGTCATGGGTGAGAACAGCCCAAGCGGCTGCTGGTTTGTTATTCTCTGTTTTGGCTTCGTTCAGGTCAGGGAGCAGGGACAGGCAAATCTACAAGCACAGAGCAAGCCGGGAGACAGCAGCCCAGTGAAACGTGGCAGGGCCCCGGCTCGGAAAGGGAGAATGGACCCAGCACAGAGGGGATTCAACAATTTGCAGACTGACATGCAAATATCTGGGGAAAAAGCTTTCCAAACCCGGCGCATTCGAGGGGCCCAAGACTTGGCAGACCTTGAAAAAGATGAAGAATTAGAGGCACAGAGGGCAGCTCAAAAGCCTGAACTGGCTGCCTGGGCCTAGAAGAGGCAACAGCCCAACACAGCAGGATCCAGATCCCCACAAACCTGCAAGGGGGAGCAGCTCTGCCCAAATATCCCATCCCCTTTCACAGACTGCGCCCCTCCCCTCGATCCCCTGGAGGCCCAATGTGGCGACGCCGATGGCCGAATTTGCAGGGAGAGCTCTGGCCAGTCCCCGGGAAGTTGCCTGGGAGGGATGCTGCAGACAATGGTCAGTGTCAGGGTTTGGTTTTAACAGTCTCAGATGACACTGGAAATCTCCAGGGCGCCCTCTAGGAGCCAGAAGCGAAAGGCTGGGCTGGGCAAGGCAGCTTGGGTGAACCAGGTGTCAGATCTGGAAGATGAGTGAGTCAGGGACAGGCCTGGCAGGCCTTGAGGGACATGCGAGCGGCTTGTTCAGGAACAGCTCCTGAATGAGGCTACAGATCCTATGAAACGGTGTTCATGGGACAAGCAGGTGAAATCAGTGAAACTCCTGCTGCCTGTGCTGATCAGTTTGACCAATGGGAGACAGCTGGTTGGGGTAGATCACAGGCAGAGGGTGTCAGTTGGGTGGGAGGCAAAGGCCCCGCGGTACCCTGGGAAGGAGGATGGTGGGAGGACGGGACTTCTCCTACCCAATTCACTCCCCTGTTCCCGGCCCCGAAGCCCCTACACCACCAGAGGAGCCCAGATGGGGCTGTCGCCGGGTCTCACTGAGCATGAAGGAGCGAATGCCCAGGGCTGAGTGGACCTGGCAGCATGTAACTTGTGGAAATGCTGCTCCCCAGAGCACGGGGGTCTCCAGGCAGCAGCCGCTCCCTGCACTGGGTTGGGGCAGGTCACTGTGCAGCCAAGCAGGGAGCATCTGCCTGCTGCCCGAACGCACGGCCGGGAACTCCAGGGCGAGGGACACGGGGGCCGAGATTTCTGTCATCAGGGGGCACCTGAGTAATGAGAAGAACGTTCTGCCGGGGACACTGCAGAGCTGGGATTGGCTGGAGGCCATAAGATCCCTGCCCCTTTGGCTGCGGCAGAGGTGGGAAGGAGCCGGACCAAGCCGAGCTAATTGTTGCTGTGTCACACAACGTGACACCACCTCTGTGGTAGGCTGAATCTGTCCCAATGGCTGTCAGCAGCACAGAGGAAACTGGGACTGAAACCCAAGGAGGGGAAGGCGAAGCCACAAGGCGGGTGAGGAAATCTGAGAGTCTCTTTAATTCCTCTCCAGGACTGCGACACAATTTGCCACAAGGTGTGACGTGGAGGAAGCCAGCCCCTGTCTATGGACATTTCTGGGGGAAGCAGTGTTTTGCCTAATAATAGGGGGTTTGTCCCGGCTGGGGACTGCCAGGCAGGAGCAGTTGAGCAGGAGGCAGATCCTGCCCCAGCCTGCACAGAGACGTGTGTCTTGGATGGGGGCTTTCAGGGGGAAGTCGGGGCCCTAGAACTCGCTGTGGGGAATGAGGACCCCAGGGGCTTGATGACTGGAGGCCAGCCCACTTCGTAGGGGGAGGGAGACCTGCTCCCCAATGCAGGGTCCATCTTCACTGAAAGCTGGACAGGGGGCAGGTGGCCTGGAGGGGGCAGTGCAGGACTGGCTCCCCATTATAAGGAAATTGAGGGAGGTGTTGCCCAGGGGCGGGTGCTGGGTCTATAATCCCAGGCATCTCTCCTGTTGTTCAGGTTTTCAGGGTGGTTACAGTGTAAGAACTCAGGGAGCGAGGCTGCAGCCCAAAATGTTTTCAGGTATCCAGAGAACAGAGACCTAGAACTCTGTAAACCCCCCTGCGAATGGCGTCACAGGGATAATGAGCCTGGGTGGGGTGTAACCGGAGCCTAACAAACATTGTAGGCATGTGGTCTCCACATTGAACATCCTCCCAAACTCCAGCAGTGATCATGGGGGGGGGATGCACCGCCAGGATTTATGAACATCAGCCTATGAATATGCATAATTCCAATATGCTTTTCCCAAGCTACGCCATGTAACATGCCATTGAAAAGTTACAGGCGGCTGAATGTGCCTGTTTTGTCTGGCTGCCTGTAGCAGTCCTAGTGGGAGTTAGCAATGTGAAACACACACCGCATCTACTGACCTAGCCCCGCGAAGCGGGGCCATTAGCGGTGTGGAAGGGAGACAGCGGCCGGGATCTGGGGACACTGCTCTGTGAATAGTCTCACTTCCCCTGTGAGCCTGGACTGGGCTGGGTCCTGCTGGGACCTGGGGCCAGACCACCTGCTCCCGGAGCCCCTTGTGGGGCTTGGACGTTCCCCTGGAAATGGGACAAAGGTTGAGCTGAGCACAAAGGGAACCTGCCTGGGGCAAAATCTCTCTCGAGGCGGGAAACTGGACAATGGGGGCGGCCGCCCGATGCCCAAGAGACCCCAGATTAGCACCCAAGATGCCTGCAGGAAACATAAGACTGAACAGGGGAGGATCAGGCCCGAGATGGGAGGCTTCCCAGGTGATGAGAACGACTGTCCAGGGACGAAGCTGCGAGGAGCAGGTTTCTGAGAGTATCAGGTGCAACTGGCCAGTTTTGTTTCTTTTGCTTAGTGACCAACTTTGATCCGTCTGCCACTTGAAATCAAACTATAATATTTAATGAAATTACTTGTGTTTGTTAACAGACCCCGTGTACAGAATTCTACCTGGGGGGGTGGGACAAGAGCTGGGCACGTCTCTTACAGTGATAAAGGGGGGAGCATGTTATGAGCTTGCTCTGTATGAACTTTCTATAGTGTAAAGTGGATTGATCTGGGGTTCTGGTCCCACTGGAGCTGTGCACCTGGGAGCTGCGAGGAGTTCCTCTAAGTGAGCCATCCCCGAGCTGAGCTGTGTTCAGTGCCCGTGTTTCTCTGCTGAGGGCTGTGACCCCAACTCTGCGCTTGGGTCACATGAGGAAGCTGCAGATGTTGGCTTAGCAGCAGGCAAAAAGGCAGGTAGGTGGGCTCCATGCTGTTTTCAGCCCATCCGGTGACAGTGCCAAGGGGGTATCTGTGTCCCAACCTGTCACATCCCCACCCCTCCCCGCTTTCGTCCCTCACTTGTGTTTTCATCCCGACCTGCCCTGCATCTCGGCCTGACCGGATTCCCCAATCCTGAGCCATGCACCCAGATCCCTGTTTTGCAGTGGGATGCAACCGGCATCCATCCCTTCCCAATTGAGTCACTGGGATCCGACGGTGCCTGTCTCCCTATCCGCTCCCTGTCTAGGCTCACGCACAGGGTGGTGATAATTACCCAATCGCTCTTGAATAAGCCATTCTGGGTTTATGGTAAGTATCTGGCTGGGTGCCCTCAAGGGATCTCAAACGTGGGCTGAGCTGGGTGACACCTGGGGAAGGGAAGGGCCCCTGCTTGGGTATTTATCAGTTGATAAGAGGTGACTCTCAGGTGAGGGGGTGAGATTCGAAGAGGTGACAGACACCGAGGTGAGTCGGGAACTCCAGAGAGACCTGGTCAGGGTGGGCTCGTGGGCAATGGGATGGCAGATGAAATTCAGTTTAGGTCCCGCGTTGGGGGATGGTGAGTTTGAAGTGCCCCAAGACTTGGCCGGTTCTACCTACACCGAGAGGAGCCAGGGAAGGGACCTGAGTGTCTCTGGAGGAGGAGCCGTGCTCACCTCGGCTCGCTGCGCCGCTGCAGAAGAGAAAAGCCAGGAAGGACGTTCAGCTGCCAGAGGGGATGGAGAACTACATGGAAAATACTGCGGTGCCCTCTCCGGACCGGCAGGATGCTCTAGTCCCGGGGTGGGCAGTGCCGGTCGCCCCATCTCACAAGGGATAGCGCAGATCTGGAGCCAATGTGGACAGGGGAGGGGAAAACCGGCCCAGGGCAGAGCCCTGTAGCCAGACTGGAATCCAGCTGGTACCACCGGCCTCGCTGCTACAGTCGTGAAAGCAGGAAAAGATTCTTTGCTGTGGGGGTGGCTGGGTGGGCAAGAAGAAGAGACTGTGGGACCACGGGGCAAAGCACATGACAGCAGCTTGTCAGAAATCTCAGCAAGAGAGAGCAAGTGTTTTCCTAAAGAAAGGTTTAAATACTAGAATGTGAGGAGGGGGTAGGAAGAGATTTCAAGTCTGTTAGAACAGCAGTGAAATGACTTTTTACATGCAAGATTTCTTCCATATTTTAGTGGTAAAACTTATTTTTGACTTCTGTGTGTGTGTGTGTGTCTGTGTGCGTGTGCCTAGTATTAACCAAACTAGTTTTTAAGCATGAGGGAATATGTCTCTCTTGTGGGATTAGAGAGCTAAGGTCTTTCAGGTATGAGTGACGATAAAAATACAAGAAACAGGGCAGGAGTATGTAGGATTAAAATATAGTGCATTGCGGGGCTCTACCCCCAGGATTCCCATTCTGTTATTTGTGGGAATATCTGAGGCGTAACCCAGCAGGGAGAAATTCTTCAACCAGAACTTTTCTCCAGCAAAAAATGCAGGATTGGGGAAACTGAAAATTTGTGCAAATTTGTGAAAAAAAAATTCAAAAAAAAAATTGAAAAAATGACATTCCTAGAAGTCAACATTTTGACTTTTCATTGTGTCATTGTGGCTTTTGTTTTCAGTGTTGACTGTAGCATTTCAAAGCATTAATTATAAATACCAGACAATGAACCAAACCCCTAGGACGTCTGGCTTTCAGTTAGATGGGAAATTTGGGCAATACAGATTACTTGGTGTCAAAGTTTTTAGAACTGCCAGGGAACCAGAAATCAGTATTTGCTCAGGTCTGTTGCCTGGTGCTGCTCCTCCATGTAACCCCCAACCTCAGCTGGAATTCCCTGTCCAGCCTAATTTTGACTCTCTCCTGCTCCCCTCCAGCAGAGCTCGCTGCACCAGCCGTGAGAAGGCTCCATTCAGCTCCCAGCCTCCTCCCAGCACCATGGGGGTTTCCTTGCTCCTCTGCCTCCTCCCTGCTCTCCTAGCGGCAGCCAGTGCCCAAGGTGAGTCGTCTGCGGCTGCACCCACTTAACCCCTCCTGGACTTCAACCCCTCACGCCCCTCTGCTCCCCGACCAGGGCCCCCTCCTGCACGTGCAGGGCACTGGGGCTAGCCCTGGGGGCACAAGGGCCTTTCAACACGATGGTTATGGTAGCAGCTTGGCCACGGCACTGGAGCGGGGCTGGCAGAGCCCGTAGTGCAGACGCCGCCTGCCCCAGTGGAAGGGGGTTCCCCTCCCTCAAGGAGCTCACCTGCACAGGGGAACGTTCCTTTCAGCAGCATGAAGGGGCTCCAGAGAGGTTTTTCACCTTCCTCTGTAGCATGGGGCACGGATCACTTGCTGGAGGATTCTCTGCATCTTGGGGTCCTTAAACCATTTGAGGACTTCAATATCAGAGATGTAGGTGAGAGGATTATTCCAGGAGTGGGTGGGTGAGATTCTGTGGCCTGCATTGTGCAGGGGGTCAGACTAGATGATCATAATAGTCCCTTCTGACTTTAAAGTCTATGAGTGGGCTGCACAGCTTGCGGACTCAACCAGCCCTACGCTGTCCGGTAGCAGCCTGGTCTCCAACCTCGCACAGAAATGCAGAACGAGATCCGGTGGTTGGGGGATGAGTTTAGATGAATCTAAAGGGAATTGATCTTGGCAGCAGTGTCTCCAGAGGAAGGTGGATTCTCCATCCCATGCACTCAGTCCATTGAGGTTGGACATACGTCTAAAAGACTATCCTAGCTCAAGTATCAGACATGACCTGGATGCTGGAAAGGCTGAGCCAGAGTCTGAGACCATCAGAGTGGCCAGACTGGGTCAGACCAAAGATCCATCTAGCCCAGTGCCCTGTCTTCCCATGCCAGGTCCAGAGGGAGTGAACAGAACAGAGAATCATCAACTTATCCCTCTGTGTTCATTCCTAGCTTCTGACAGACAGCGGCTAGGGACACCATTCCCACCCAGCCTGGCTAATAGCATTCATGGACCTAACCTTCATGAATGCATCTAGCTCTTTTGAAAACCCTGTTAAAGTTCTAGCCTTCACCACATCCTCCAGCAAGGAGTTCCAGAGGTTGACCGTGCACTGAGTGAAGAAAAACACCTTTTTGTTTGTTTTAAACCTGCTGCCTATTAATTTAATTTGGTGACCCCTAGTTCTTGTATTATGAGAACAAGTAAATAAGTTTTCCTTATTCACTTTCTCTACACCAGGCATGAATTTATAAAATTCTGTCATATCTCCCTTAGTGTCCTCTTTTCTAATGTGAAAAGTCCCAAAGTATTTCCCTAGGTGGATGGGGAAGCACTGCTATGGGTTCCCTAGGGAATCTCCATCCCTAGAGGATTTTTGGGCCAAATTGGACGATTTATTTGGGATTGGCCCTGCTTTAAGCAGGGGGTTGAAATTGATGACCTCCTGAGGTCTCTTTTTACCCTGATACTCTGATTCTCCCCCATTACAGGGCTCTCGTATGTCCCCCAGTTCCCATCCTTCTTCCCGGGGTCCCTAATACTCCTACCTTGCCCCTCATTCCCATCCACCATACCAGAGTACTCCCCTGTAAGGGATATATAATGTGCCATATAAGGGGCACTCTGTGCCCACAGCTCACCCTCCAAACACCATCATTCTTCTGTTGGTTTGGGAGACCAGCCGCTCAGGGTGCAACGCGTTAACCTCCAGGGGGCGCTGGGCAGAGCGGGGCTCGGGGGCAGGGTGTGATGGGCTGGAAGGTGCCAGTGGCTCCACCAATCGGTGCGTTGAGCTACACACAGGGAGGGGGTGGGGTGGGGCGGAGGAACGTGTGTCTGGGCCAGCATGATGCCAATCATAGACCCATAGAGCACTAGAACTGCAAGGGGCCTTGAGATCTTCAAGTGTGGTCCCTTCCCTCACGGCAGGACCAAGATCCTGTGGTTCTGTGTGTCCCTGACTTCACCCTTCCTGTTCTCTGAGTCACCCCAAATCCTCAGGGTTCAGCCTGGAGGTGTCTAGAGCATCCCCGGAACTGCTGGAGCAGGGATCTCAGTGCTAAGCAGCTCTCCTGGGGCACAGAAATAGGGGGGTGCTGAGGAGGGGAGGGCAGCCAAACTGTCTGGGCTGCTGGCTGGCCAGCAGAGGGATCCAACAAGCAGGTTTGGGGCAGCTGCCTTGGCCCAGAGCCTTGTGGGCATTGCTCCCCAACGGGCAGGCTCTGGTGGACTGGCTCCCAGGGTCACACCCCAATTACAGGGCCCTGAGCCTCTGGGACATGAAGGGGGTTTAAGGCAAAGACACAGCCCTCTGGGTGCACCCGGCCGTTCCCAGTCTGGGGGGAGAGAAAAGGGGGAAATTGCCAGGGAAAAAGCATGAACCGAAGTATGTTCATTGTCCCCTATTCTCCCAATGACCATTGATCCATCAGGCAATAACCACAGCACATGGACACGCACAGACCACTTGGGGACTTATGAGTGCAGGGTCCCCGCCCCTCGGTCCTTGTGTACAGCGCCCCGCACAGGCTGTGTGAATACAGCCCCTGGCTGCTTCTCTTTAAGAGACTCTGAGATTTTCAGGCTATGACAATCTAGCCACGGCCGTCTGCACAGCCAGACCTGAGCCATTCTTTGTCGGTGACAAATCTGAGGAACTGTCCCAGACTGAGGTGTCATTAGAGGAGGCTTTGGCACAAACTCATAAACAAGTCCCCAGGGCCAGATGGTCTCACCCAAGAATTCTGAAAGGACTCAAAGGTGAAATTGGGGAATTGCTAACTGTGGTGTGTTGCGTGGCCTTGAAATCAGCTTCCGTACCTAAGCACTGGAGGGGAGCTAATGTGACCCCAACCTTTAAAGGGGCTCTAGAGGTGAACCTGGCAATTACAGGCCGGTGCGCTGACTTCGGTACCAGGCAAATTGGTTGAAACTCTAGGAAAGAAGAGAATTGTCGGACACAGAGATGAAGATAATTTGTTGGGGAGAAATGCCAACAGGTTTTCTGTGAAGGGGAATCCTGCCTGGCTCATCCGCGAGAGCGCTTTGAGGGGTTCATGAGCATGTGGCCAGGGGGGATCCAGTGGCTACATTGTACTTGCATTTCCAGAAACCTGTGACAAGGATCCTCAGCAAAGGCTCTTAAGCAAAGGAAGCTGCAATGGGATTAGAGGGAACGCCCTCATGGGTTGGTAACTGGCTAATAGAGAGGAAACAAAGGGTAGGAATCAATGGTCACTTTTCCGAGCGGAGAGAGGTAACTAGTGGGGTCCCCCAGGGTCTGTCCTGGGACCCATCCCATTCGACACAGTCATTACCCAGAGAAAGGGGTAAACAGTCAGGGAGCAAAATGTGCAGATGATACAAAATGACTCAGGATAGTGAAGCCCAAAGCAGAGTGTGAAGGGCGTCCGAAGGATCACACCAAACTAGGTGATGGCAGTGGAATGTTAATGCTGATCAATGGCAAGGAATGCATGTTGGGAAATAGGATCCAATCTGTACGTGTCAAATGCTGGGGAGTAAATTAGCTGTTTCCACTCTCGAGAGAGATCTTGGAGTCATGTGGACAATTCACTCAGGTTACATCTAGACTACAGGTTTTTTCTGAGAAAACTTCACCTGTGTCTAGACTGCCACCGCGTTCTTTTGATTTAATTTAGAAAGAACGCGACAGTTTTTTTTGACACCGCTAAATCTCATTTTACGAGGAAGAATGCCTTTTTTTTTTTGAAAGAGCTCTTTCAAAAACAGGCATTCTTGAATGCAAACAGGGCTCTTAGGAAAGGGAGCATCCAAACTGGCTGAGTTCTCGCTTTCAAAAAAGTGGATCGCTTTTTGGAAAAAGCGGTGGTTGTCTAGACCAGTGTTTCTCCACCTTTTTTTGCTCATAGCCCCCTTCTGAGCCTCGTTTACCTCTGTGGCCCCCCTCATAGCCGCTGTTTGTTGGAAAAAAAGGTACATCATTTACCTAATGTTCCGTTCTTTCCATGTGGCCCACTAGAGGTAGGGTGTGGCCCCTGGGGAGCCATATGGCCCACGGTTGAGAACCACGGCTCTAGACGATCTCTTTCGAAAGAAGCTTTTTCGAATTCTTTCAAAAACGCCTCTTTCAAAAGAGGCTTGTAGTCTACACGTACTCTCTGTGTCGGCGGCAATCAAAAAAGCGAAAAGAATGTTGGGAATGATTGACCATTGCTCCTTGTTCTGGCATCCGTCACCCCTGAGAACAGCCTCTCTCCAGCCTCTTTGCAACCCCCCCATCAGGGAGCTGCAGGCTGCTCTCAAATCCCCGCTTTGTTCAGTCCACTCCCCTGTCCTGAACTCCATTGGGGGTTGGGGGTGGGAGTCCTGCCTGGGTTAAATCATTCTGTCTCTCTCAACTCCTGGTGTTACTCTCCCACCCAAAGAAAGCCGGCAGGGAACCTAGATCCAATTCGCATTTCATCCCTCTATCTCGATTGGCTCTCCCAGCCCCCTGACCGACACCTTTGCTGGGTACCTGAGTTAACCCCTTAGTCACCGGGTGCTCGTCAGCACTCCCCCGTTCATGACACCTTTGTACTGGGCTAACCCATTAATATCGAATATTCATACCCAGGGAGACAGTGTCAAACATGCAGATGAATTCCAGTTTGCAGTGTCTCTCTGTGATTGGCTGGTGAGAGTCCTTTGTAGAAGAACGGCTACTTGTAAATCCATGACTGAGAGCCACGGCAGGTTCCAATGTTCCCTACAGGTCTGGGTGTTACCGTTCCCAAGTCTGATTTGTGTCCCTTCATCCCTTGTCACAGTGTCTGTCCGGGGTGGCCACTGTCCGTGGCAGAGGGGGTGTGGCTGGCACTTGCTGGTGTAGATCACACTGGTGGCTGTGCAGGTCTAGGAGCCCCGGCTCTGGTGGCTGATGCACCAGGGCCTGTGGTGGTGCGGCTGGTGGAGATGGGTGGGCAGAGTTGGCAATGGGGGTTGTTGCAGGGGTAGGTCCCTGGGTGGGTGTGTCTGAGGTGTGGATATGGAAAGGACTTGCTGTAGGTTGGGGGTGTCTGGAAGCAGTGAGGGATCGTTTTCCAGAACATCAGAATGGCCAGACTTGGTCAAACCAAAGGCCTATTCGGCCCCGTGTCCTGTCCTTGGACAGTCGCCAATGCCGGGTGCCCCAAAGGGAGTGAATGGAACAGGGAACCATCGGGTAATTCCCTCTGTCACCCATTCCCAGCTTCTGACACACAGAGGCCAGGGACACCAACTCTGCCCAGCCTGGCTAACAGCCATTGATGGGAAGCAGTAATCAGAGGTTAACTGTACGGTTGGCACTTTTCCATTTTAAGAATGGCCACACTTGCTCAGAAGGATGGTAGTTTGTAGACTGATACAGGGGTGTAAGTGGGGGGCTGTAGGGAATGACTAATTGTATTCTGTTATTTTCCTTGTTGGGCCTGTCTTTAAACAAGGGACAGCTGGGTACTTGTTTGAATCTGTCAGTCTGTTCCCTCATTTCCCCAGGCAGGTATTTAAGTTTTAAGGATGCTGATAGAAATCCTGTGGGTGTTCGTCTCTGTCTGTGGGTTGGATCCGAGCCAGTTGTATCTTAGGGCCTGGCTGTAGACAACTGGTCATTTGGTGGTGGAAGCTAGAGCCATGTGGGTTACAACAGGGGTCAGTAGGTCTCCGGTATAGGATGGTGTTAATGTGACCATTATTTAATGGCACTGCAGTATCAAGGAAGTGGGTCTCTCGTGTGGACTGGCCCAGGCTGAGGTTGATGTTGGGGTGGAAGTTGTTGAATTCCTGCTGGAATTCTTCAAGGGTCTCCGTCACACAGGTGCAGATGATCAAGACATCGTCAAAGTAATGCAAGTGGAGGAGGGCATAAGGGACGAGATCTGAGGAAATGTTGTTCAAGGTCAGCCATATTGTCAGGAGATTGTGGAGCCGTGTGGGTGCCCAGGGCTGTACCGCTGACTGGAAGGTTTCGATTGTCTCCAAACTGGAAATCGCTGTGGGTGAGGGTAGTCACAGATCTCAGCCGCCAGGTGGGCAGGGGCCTCATCGGGGAGTGTGGTCCTGACAGTCTGTCGTACATGCTCATGGGGAATGTTGGTGGAAGGGGCTTCTACAGCCACGGGAGCTAGGCTGGTGTGTGCAGGGAGATCACTGATGCGCTGCAGTTCCCTCAGGAAGCCGGTGGCGTGTCCGGGAGCAAGATGCGCTGGTCACGTAGGGTCTGAGAGTCGACAGAGCTGGATAACCCTGCTGTAAGGAGGCTACTGCCTGAGATGATAGGCTGTCTGGGATATCCAGGGTTGTGGCAGATGGGTTCTTCTTTCTCCAGCAGGGAACCTGACATGCTACGAGTGCAGCGGCCAAACGGAGGCCTGCGATGAGTCTGTAGGGACCTGCCAAGATGACCAGGCGACAGGCGGTTGCATCTCCATGGCACAAGAAATTTCAGTGGGTAGGTGACATTGACTTCAGCCCAGGCACATCTTACCCTGCAGTGGGGGCAGGGCTTTATTGACTGGATTTCATCCATTGGCCTTTCAACGCCACCCGGGCCGGCTGCGTGGCAGCAAGCAAAGCTGCGCCGGGGAGAAACGCACTTTCTGAGGGGGGTGGAAAAAAGGAGATTGGGGATGGGATCCCTTGGGCCCTTCCGACTGTTCCCAAAGCCCATCTGATGCCCTGGGTCACCTGCTCAGGCCGGGGGCCCTTCCTCACACAGGTGTTTGCCCTTGGAAAGCTTGTTGCAGGGGTGGGTCTTCGACGTGGAGATGCCAAACAAACCTTCTCCCTGTTTAACCCCCGAGTTCCTCAGGCCGGCAGATTTCACCAGTTCCCTTCAGTTCCCACAGGCTGTCCTTTCACATGGGAAACCTGAGTTACAGACCCAGTTTGGCTCATCCTGCCACTGACCTAATGGGATTGAATGGCCCTTCCATTCCCCCTATAGGAACGAGGTGTTGCCCCCACCAGCTTTACCGCGGTTGGTCGTTATCCAGCCACCTGTCTGCCGACCTCCCTACTTATTCCCCACCACGCCCACCCGCCTGCCTGCCTCTGAGCACACTCAGGACACTTTCCCACTACAGTCCCCAGTGGGTTTATTCGAATCGCCACCCAGACTTAGGCTTTGGCCTCACTGCGATTCGAGTGGCCGTGACCCAAGACTGAACCCTCACTGCCCCCTACTCTCCACACATGAACCCTTTAGCCTCAGTT
Organism: Rafetus swinhoei; assembly: GCA_019425775.1. NCBI lineage: Eukaryota > Metazoa > Chordata > Testudines > Trionychidae > Rafetus > Rafetus swinhoei. Next base: position 1,987,898 of record CM033448.1, read on the forward strand.
GGGCTGACTCAGCAGGGGTGAAGTTTAGGCCTGAGTTGCTCTTTACCTTGCTGAATTCTGGCCCTAGAATCTGACACAGAATCCCAGGAGCCACCCAAGGAGTTAAAATCCCCTGGTGTCCCCCACCCGCGGGTCCCTCCCAGCCTCACGTTTTCTGTTTTGCTTCTCTGTATGTGAAAGGCGGGATAGTGCAGAAGTTCTACTCCAAGCAATGCCTAAGTACCTATAACAGTGCAATAAAGGGTCCCCTCTCTTTCACTGTGGGAAATGGCCAGTACGTGAGGATCAATGTCACACAATGCAACACAGAGTTGTGCAACTCAGCCCTACCTCAAGGTACGTTGTGGGTCTGTTTATACTGTCCCTATTTCAGAGCATGGCCCTGTGAGCAATTAGGGAGCGTGAGCTGGGTGTCAGTCTAGCTCTGCGTGTGCCCCTGCCGATGCACATGGTCGGCGGGAGGAGCGCTTTGGAAGGGCATTAGCTCAAAGCACATTAATGAACTGCTCCAACATGTCAGCTGGGTGCGCATGCACAGTGAGGCCATGAGACCAGTGTAACTGACACCGGATGGATTTGAACCTGGGTTTGCTTCAGTTTAGGGTAGGACCTGCTACCATTTGAGCCAAAAGCCAGTTGGCTTAGCCCCTAAATAAGCTCCAGAGGTCCCAGACTCAAATCTGCATGCTGGCTGTTAGAAGATGAAGCCAGCTGGTGCTCAGCCTAGGTTGCAAAGGTCTCTTGCTCTTGTCTTTCCCTGTGGTCTAAGTGCCACTGCCTGGGCAGTGAACCACAACAGGTGTGTGGGTTACACTGACATAGGGCAGAGTCACACCCCAGCTGCTCTGCACACCCCATCTCTCTTGCTACAGTTCGACTGTTCAGGTAGACAAGCTGTAGCACAATTGTATTTGTTCTCATTTCTCCCCTCTATCGCCCAAACTCCATGTACTGAAATGACAGATGTGAAACACCTGTACTTGGCAGAGCGCCCAGCAGGTGTATGTGTGGGCAGAACAGCCAGGGACAATCTGCTGCCAAACAGGCGGGGGCTGCATGTGAAAAAGGGAGTAGGTACCGGGACAGGCTCAAATCTAAACTTCCCAGAACCTATCGGGCTCCATATTCACACTCGCTAGGATCTAGAACCCGAGCCAGTGCGGCCATCGCCAACTGTTTGGCCCAGACAAAGAAATGGTGCCTGGCTGCAGGAAGGGGCCCGCACACGCTCAGCGAGGCAGGGCCCCTCCCCCAGTTGGAACGAGGTTTAACACACCCTGTAACTGTCTCTGTTTCTATTTTCAGTGACCCCAGACACGACCCCAAACGGGCTGCAGTGCCCAACCTGCTATGCTCTGAATGACGCTCCCTGCACCAGCCAAATCACCCCCTGCACAGGGCAAGAGACCTATTGCCTGGAATCCACTGGCTTTCTGTTAGAAGGTAAATTCTGCCACCTGGTTTCGGGGCGGGAGTTGCCCAGTAATCTCACACCCCTGGAGTTCCCCAGAGTCCTGGTGGGACCCGGAGTCTGTGCCAAGCCCTGGGCGGGTGGGGCTGCCAAGAGGGGTTTTGGCTGAAGGGAAGGAGAAAAGAATTGGGACGTTTCCCTCCCAGCCCAGAACCGCCCACCCCAGCGATGCTGCTCTGGTCTGTGGGTGATGGCAGAGGGGTACTTACCAGGGGGAGTGCTGTGAAGTCAGGGATGCAGTCAGAGCTGGGGAAGAGAACCCTGGAGTCCTGGGTCCCCCTCCCCCACTGCTCTAACCACTAGTCCCACCCCCTTGGTGTCTAAGGTGGAGCTAAGCAACTGTTGCTCCGTGAGGCAGCTCCTGTTCTCAGTGTGTGCCCAGGGCTCTCGGCGCTCTGGGGTGGTTATAAAATAACTGAACCGAGCAGGGGGGCTGCCAGGGACAGGGAGTGGTGGCATGTTCCACGGTCGCACTGCGCTGGGGAAGGAGCAGCCCCAACCACAGCTCTGTTCCCAACCCCAGTGCCACGCTCCTGTGGGGCGCGGGGAAGGCAAGAGGATGCCAGGCGCATGCCCAGTGCTGGCCTGGTGCAGCCAGAGCAGGAAGACCCCCCAGGCAGCTGGGAAGAGAAGGCAGAGGGGCAACTGCCACTGGTGGGGACAGAGGAGTGGGGAGCAGAGAAGGACCCAGAGATCCTTGCCCTGAAGAAATGGCTGATTTTCCCCAACAGGCGCACTCGTACTTGTTGGAAAGGGCTGTGCATCACCATCTTCAACGGAGATTAAAACTGGAACCATTCTGACTCTTCTATACTTCACTGTAACCATCTTGAGTGCCTCCTCAATCCCTGCAGAGACAATGACCCTCACCACTACACTTCCAGAAATATCCACCTCTACCACTGCAGAAAAAACCTCCTCCACCCTCACCCCTACCACTCCAGAAATAACCACCTCTACCTCTACCACTCCGGAGACTACCACCTCCACTCCCACCACTCCCACTCCGGAGACTACCACCTCCACTCCCACCACTCCCACTCCGGAGACTACCACCTCCACCCCCACCACTACCACTCCAGAAATAACATACAGCACTACCACTCTGGCAACAACCACTCCAGGAATAACCACCTCCACATACACCACTCTGGAGACGACCACTTCCACCGCTACTACCACTCTGGAGACTACCACCTCCACTCCCACCACTACCACTCTGGAGACTACCACCTCCACTCCCACCACTACCACTCCAGAAATAACCATGTCTACCTCTACCACTCCGGAGACCACCACCTCCACCCCCACCACTAGCACTCCAGAGACCACCACCTCCACACCCACCACTACCACTCCAGAGACCACCACCTCCACACCCACCACTACCACTCCGGAGACTACCACCTCCACTCCCACCACTCCAGAAACCAGTACCGCCACTACCACTCCAGAAATAACGTCCAGCACAACCACTCCAGAGACAACCACTCCCATCCCCACCACTACCACTCCAGAAATAATCATTTCCACCACTACCACTCCAGGAATAACCACCTCCACCACTACTACCACTCCGGAGACTACCACCCCCACCACTACCACTCCAGAAATAATCATCTCCAACACTACCACTACCACTCCAGAAATAATCATCTCCACCACAACCACTCCAGAAACCACTCCCACCACTACCACTCCAGAAACCACCCCCACCACTACCACTCCGGAGACTACCACCCCAACCCCCACCCCCACCACTACCACTCCGGAGACTACCACCTCCACCCCCACCACTACCACTCCAGAAATAGTCATTTCCACCACTACCACTCCAGAAACCAGTAACGCCACTACCACTCCAGAAATAACGTCCAGCACAACCACTCCAGAGACAACCACTCCCATCCCCACCACTACCACTCCAGAAATAATCATTTCCACCACTACCACTCCAGGAATAACCACCTCCACCGCTACTACCACTCCGGAGACAACCACCTCCACCCCACCACTACCACTCCAGAAATAATCATCTCCACCACTACCACTCCAGAAACCACTCCCACCACTACCACTCCAGAAATAACCACGTCTACCTCTACCACCCCCACTACCACTCCAGAAACCACTCCCACCACTACCACTCCAGAAATAACCACATCTACCTCTACCACTCCGGAGACAACCACTCCCATCTCCACCACTACCAGTCCAGAAATAATCATTTCCACCACTACCACTCCAGGAATAACCACCTCCACCAGTACTACCACTCCAGGAATAACCACCTCCACCAGTACTACCACTCCGGAGACTACCACCTCCACTCCCACCACTACCACTCCGGAGACTACCACCTCCACTCCCACCACTACCACTCCGGAGACTACCACCCCCACCACTACCACTCCAGAAATAATCATCTCCACCACTACCACTCCAGAAACCACTCCCACCACTACCACTCCAGAAACCACTCCCACCACTACCACTCCAGAAATAACCATGTCTACCTCTACCACTCCGGAGACCACCACCTCCACTCCCACCACTACCACTCCAGAGACAACCACCTCCACCCCCACCACTAGCACTCCAGAGACCACCACCTCCACACCCACCACTACCACTCCGGAGACCACCACCTCCACACCCACCACTACCACTCCGGAGACTACCACCTCCACCCCCACCACTACCACTACCACTCCAGAAACCAGTACCGCCACTACCACTCCAGAAATAACGTCCAGCACAACCACTCCAGAGACAACCACTCCCATCCCCACCACTACCACTCCAGAAATAATCATTTCCACCACTACCACTCCAGGAATAACCACCTCCACCACTACTACCACGAGACTACCACCCCACCACTACCACTCCAGAAATAATCATCTCCAACACTACCACTACCACTCCAGAAATAATCATCTCCACCACAACCACTCCAGAAACCACTCCCACCACTACCACTCCAGAAACCACCCCACCACTACCACTCCCACCACTACCACTCCGGAGACTACCACCTCCATCACTACCACTCCAGAAATAGTCATTTCCACCACTACCACTCCAGAAACCAGTAACGCCACTACCACTCCAGAAATAACGTCCAGCACAACCACTCCAGAGACAACCACTCCCATCCCCACCACTACCACTCCAGAAATAATCATTTCCACCACTACCACTCCAGGAATAACCACCTCCACCGCTACTACCACTCCGGAGACCACCACCTCCACCCCCACCACTACCACTCCAGAAATAGTCATTTCCACCACTACCACTCCAGAAACCAGTACCGCCACTACCACTCCAGAAATAACGACCACCACCCTCACCACTACCACTACCACTCCAGAGACCACCACCTCCACCCCAGCACTACCACTCCAGAGACCACCACCTCCACCCCCAGCACTACCACTCCAGAGACCACCACCTCCACCCCCAGCACTACCACTCCAGAGACTACCACCCTCACCACTACCACTCCAGAAATAACCACGTCCACCTCTACCACTCCAGAGACAACCAGTCCCACCCTCACCCCTACCACTCCAGAAATAATTATCTCCACCACTACCACTCCAAGAACCAGTACCGCCACTACCACTCCAGAAATAACCACATCCACCTCTACCACTCCGGAAACTCCCACTCCCACCACTACCACTCCAGAAATAACAACCTCCACTGCTACCACTCCAGAGACAACCACCACCACCGTCACCACTACCACTCCAGAGACAACCACTAGAACTACTGCCACCGTTGCTCGCACTACAACAACCACCCAAAAAACAACCACTACCTCTGAAACATCTACCCCCAAACCAACCACGATTAGCAAAACAACAACTGACCCCATCTGTGGCGCTAGTTCAGTTCTGGGGAAATTCTCATTTACCTTGTACCTGCCTCTCCTTATTGGGGTCCTGATGGTGAATTTCTTCTCCTGAGCCTCTGCGCTATAAGGGCCATGTAGCACCTGATGCCTTCCAATTAAGGTCTGAAAATCTGAGCTGCTCCCTTCCTGAGGCTCCTCTGTGGTAGAGTGGGGATGCAAAGGGGATGCTGTATAACCTTGTGGTGAGGGGTGCCCGGTGCATGGGTGTGTGTGTATTCTAGTACCTCACCACTGGCTGGAATCTGTCTTTGGTAAATTCACTGAATAAACCAGAACTGGAAATAGAAGTTGGCCAATGTGATCTGTTCCAGTTGCCCGTTGCCTGCCTAGCCTTTTTTAGTCTGGGGCACGGCTAGACACCTTAGACAAACAAACTGTTGTTTGGCTTTCTGGGTGTATGTTTTTCTATATACCTGTATCCCCCCTCAGCAGCGGTGCCCACCCACTGTTACCAGCCCATGCTGGGCTGAAGGGTCAATGTTTGAGCCTCTCTACCAAGCTCTCAGCACAAACATTAGTAGCTGGGTCTGGACTGGAGTCCTGGGACACTGAGCACAGGGGGCATCTCCCTTGGCACACGGCCATCCCCTCTCCAGAGCTCAAGCGGCACCAGCGCGGGCCCCTATTCCCGAGCTGTATCTGGCCCCTCATGGCAGCTGCGCGGATGACCCAAGAGCTAACAGGCCTCCCATAGCTGGGGTAAGAGACGGCTGTAGGGCAGGGAGAGAGGCCACTTCTGGAAAAATTAGATTAGAGAGACACAGCCTTCCTTCCAGGTGGAATTATTTGTTACCACACCTTCCCTCTTCCACAGAAAAGTACCCGCCAGCCCCTCCCGGGTGTGTGTGTGTGTGGGGGAGTCATGTGACCTCCTGAGACCACCCACTGCTCAGACTGGAAGGACAAAGGGGCTGTGACAGGTGACATTGAGGGACACGCCCTGGGTGGCCTCCCCTGCACATTTCAGGCCCTGGCCCATCCCAGGCTCCATGTCCCTAACCCTACACACGAGTGACACCCCAACAGGAGCGACGCGGCTCCAGCGGGCGGCGCCGTTATGACCAACAGGTCACACGAGGTTTGTGTCCACAGGCTCTGGGAGCTGCGCACATTTGTACCCATCAGTTATGGGATGGGGGGGACTCATCTCTGGGTGGACAGGGGCAGCTGGCTCGTGGCCCTAGGAACAGCACATGAGGCAGAAGTCCTGGGTCTCAGGCCTGGCATGAGGCAGGAGCGGTTCCAGAACCCAGAGAGCACAGGGCTGGGCTGGCAGAGCCCCCACTGCTAACAGTGCTGGGCACCGAGTGCTCCCGCAGACACGTCCCCAGCAAGCTGTGCCAAACAGCCCATTTACAAACACCCCAATGGGAACAGGGGCCCCCCCAGCTCTCCAGACAGAGATCAGGACAACAGAGACGTGTCAATCCAGGGGGAGGGGAACCTGTTTTGGGTCAGGGGCTACCAATCCACAGAGGAATCAGCTGGGGGCCGCACACGAGTGAGAAGCAAAACCCCCCAAATCCCCTCACTGACGTGGCCCGGCTGAGAAGCAGGATGACACCTCAAATCCCCCTCCCACCAGAGTCAAGGGGGGCCAGGCTAGTAGCCACTCTGTGCTCCACCCCACAGTGGGGCAGCGGAGGGGCTGGAGCACCAGCCCGGGGACTCACCAATGCTGGGCGGGCCCCCGGGCCTGAGGTTCCCCACCCGTTTCAATCAAATCAACACATCCAAGGTGAGGGGTGAGAACCAGCCAGATCAGGGGCCAGTCATTCCAGGATCTATGCAAGGGGGGCAGCAGGAACAGGCTTGTCTCAGGGGACAGAGACGTGTAGAATTATAGATCCCCAGAACCCGACAACTGGCAGGGACCCCGAGTGCTCATCACGCCCAGTCCCCTGCCCTCACAGCAGGACCCAGCACCATCTGGACTGTCCCTGATCGACGTCAGTGCAACCTGCCCTCCTGCCCCCCTCCGTCTGTTCTGTTCCAAACTAAACCAGCCCAATTCTCTCATCCTGACCTCAGAGCTGATGTTCTCTAGGCCGGTCATAATTTGTGTTGCTCTTCTCTGGACCTTCTCCAATTTCTGCACATCTTTCCTGTAATGTGGGGCCCAGAAGTGGGCACAATCTCCAGCTGAGGCCTAATCTGTGCAGAGGAAAGTGGAAGAACGACTCCTCGTGCCTTGCTCACAACACTCCTGTGAATGCAGCCGAGAATCACGTTTGCTTTTTTTTTTAAAAGCAGTGTCGCCCTGTTGACTCATATTTAGCTTCTGGTCCACTCTGACCCCTAAGATCTCTTTCTGCAAGACTGCTTTCTGGACAGTCACCCCCCATTCTGTGGTTGTTCCTTCCTAAATTGAGTGCTTTGCATTTGTCCTTAGTAAACTCATCATATTTACCTCAGCCCATTTCTCCAGATCATTTTGAATTCTGACCCATCCTCCGAAGCACATGCCAGCCCTGCCAGTTTGATATCAGATGCAAATTCAATAAGCGTCTTCTCCGTGCCATCATCTAAATCAAAGATATTAAACAGAACCAGTCCCCAAACTAATCCCTGTGGAACCCCACTTGTTCTGCCCTTCCAGCTTGAATGTGAACCACTGATAACGAGTCTGAGAACGGTTCTCCAGCCAGTTACACACCCACCTAATGGTAGCCCCTTCTAAGTTGCAATTGCCTATCTTATTGATAAGAAGGTTGTGCAAGACCATGTGAAAAGCCTCAAAGTCTAGGTATCCCATGTCCACCACTTTCCCCTTCGCCACAAAGCTTGTTATCTATCACAGAAAGCTCTTGGATTGGTCCGACGTGATCTGTTCTTTACAAATCCAGGCTGCCTGTAACCTGTCACCCTATTATCTTCCAGGTGTTTGCCAATGGATTCCTTAATTACCTCCCGTCTCCCCTATTTATTTCGATCCTCGACATCCTAACACTCCGGTCATCTGAAGAAATGGGCTGTGCCCACAAAAGCTCATGATCCCATTGACATGTTTTCTTAGTCTATAAGTGCTACCAGACCATTTGCTGTTTTGTAATTACCTGCTCCTGGCACAGAGGTTAAATTGTCGCTCTCTCACTGGTTCACAGTGCCCAAGGGGAGTGACACTCCCAATGGGTGCCGTGCCCATCCTGTGGGGCTCTCACCTGTCAGCTGCTGTAGTAGCCCAATCGCACCGGCGCAGGGGATGGGACCTATTGCGCTGACTTTGCCGGGCACGCAGAGAAAGGCAAATTTGCAGCTTTCCGCAGTTCTGGGAGCCTCAGGCAGCCCCCAGGAAGTGGGGCAGGCCAAGGCCAAGCCCCATGGGCAGCAGGACAGTGACACTGGGGAAGGGCTCGTTGCCGATGGGTGAGAGCTCTCCCATGGGCAGAACCAAACCCGCTCCCCCAGTGGCAGCAGGCCTGTCAGGTGAAGGGCGCATGGGCCTTCGGGCTGGCATAAGGTGCATTGCTGAGGGTGACAGCTGATTTGCACACTCAGAGATGTCACTTGTACCAACCCACGCTGTTCTGTAGACAGGCTCCCAGGCCCTCTCAGGCTGTCCGACTGTGCCAAGCCCTGGGCAGGTGGGGCCACAAGGAGGGGTTTTGGCTGTGGGAAGAAGAGAAGAATTGGGGAGTTTTCCCTCCAGCCCAGGCCACCTCCTCAGTGATGACGCGCAGCTCCGGAAGGTCCGACAATGCGCCCTCTCGCCAGGAGAAGGACCGTCCTGCCAGGGATGCAGAGAACTCAGGAGCCCTGGGCCCCAGTCCCCTGCTCTAACCACTAGTCCCCCCCCCCTTTGTTTACTGCAAAGCTAAGCGAGCGCTCTGTAGGGAAGCTCCTGTTCTACGTGCGTGCCCAAGACTCCCAGCACTTCTTGGCATTTATGAGTGAACACAGCGCCCAGGGCTGCTGGGGAGGGTCAGGGCTGGACCAGGATGCTGGAGCAGTGGGGACCAAGATCCTGGCCCATTAACATTTCACCATGGGGCTGGCCACCTTTCCTCCCCATTGCCCTGTGGCACAGCCTCCCAGTGAGGCCGAAAATCGGGGTCTGGCCCCAAAGCAGCTGTGGGGAGTGATGCCCCCTCCCAGGCAGTGTCCCAAACTCACTGACCCCACAACAGGGGAAGCAGGGGATGGATCACGGAGCTGGCAGGGCCTCCTGGCTCCCCACTTTTCAGAAGACTCCATTGCCCCGGCCTGGGTGTGTTCCCAGTGGTGCCGTGCGCTGGGGAAGGAACTGCCCCTGTGAGTCAGTGTGGAGCTGCAGGAAGGAGTGCAGGGCAGGCAAGAGGGCACCAGATGCCTGCCCTGCCATGGCCTGGCACAGCTAGAGCAGGGAGATCGCAGGCGGGCAGGGAGGCAGAGAAGGGGAACCGCTGGACGGTGAAGACAGACGTTGGGGAGGGGGCAGAGAAGGACCCCGATCCGCCTGTGCCAAGTCACAGGTGGATTTCCTCTCTCAGGTGCACCTTTGTCAGATACAGCAAAGCTGCACTCCAGTGTCTGCAGTGGAGAGGGAAGCTGGGAGCACTCTGGGTTCCGCAGGCAGCAATTACACCTTCCTAAAGGCGAGCGCCAAACCTGCAGGCAAAAGAGCCAGCCTGGCACTGGGGAAATCACCTTTGCCCTCTGCCTGCCTGTCCTTGCACTGGGGCAGAGCCATGAATCTACATTCATCCCCGGACCTCCCCCCATAGGTTTGACAAGTTCTGCTTCCTACATTCCTCCCAGCTGGGGACCATGATGGGCAGTGTCAGCCCCCCAACTTACCCCAGGGGCAGGAACCAGAGCGACCCAGCAGCCTGTCCTGCTGCAGCGCCATCTCCCGGCCCCCTGAGTTCCGCAGCACCATGGCGCCAGGAAGCGGAACGCCCTGGCCCACAGCCGCCAAGGTGGGGTTTGCAAACAAATCCGTGTCCCAATAGAGCCGTTTGTCTTCAGGTTGCCCAGGATTCCTCATTTCTGCAGATGCAGACTCACCCGGCTGCCCCTCCACTCAGCAATCTCCCCAGCAGCACGGGAGTGCGGCATGGTGGCCCCCGGAGTGCTGGACCCGCCAGGCAGGAGAACGGGCGAGCGATGGGGAATGGGGCTGGCGGTGATGTGTACCCAGACCCGGCACATGCAGCGGCCAAGGGAACGGGAACCCACCCATGCTCCTGACAAGCTGCTGCCAGGCTTAAATCCACCTGCGATTGCTCTAAACTCTGTTCCCAGCCACTGGCTCTCCCCCTGCCTCTGCCTGCCAGCCGGGAGAGCCCTCTGCCACCAGGCAGTGCAGGCCAGACTCCAGGCCCCACTCGGTCCTCTGGTGCGTAAGGGACTGCTGTGTTTCATCCCTTTCTGTTGCCTGCTGGCAAATCCGCTGTGAGAGACTGAACAGAGCGTTCTGCTCACGGCAAGGTCTGTTGGAGCCCAGGTTCCCCTCAGTCGGGTTTGAGGTTTTTTGCTGACGTCTGGCAACTCTCTGCTGCCTGAGCTGGGCCCCTTTGCTGCTGGTGCAGAGAGCGGCCGGGCTGGCCAGGGCCCATGGCGGGGCATCGCTGGCCCATGGGCAGGTGCCTGAGCACCTGAGGGTGTGGTTGACACACTCAGGGCTGGCAATGTGTCACTGGAGTTTCATACAGGAAGTGGGTCCCAGGTGGAGCTGGGCGCTGCCTGGGATTAGTGGGGAATGGGAGCTCTGCAGAGAGGTGCCGGTCCCAGCCTCTGTCCCCGGCAGGACTCAGGGCTTGGTTTACACAAGGAGGAAAATTAGCTGAGATAAGAAAGGGATGGGAAGTAAATTAAGGCTCTGGGAGCACTTAGAGGAACCTGTCAGACTGGTCTGAAGCGAGACTGGGCGGAGCTAAAAAAGTCATTTCCCCCTTCATGTGTTCACACCGCCTCACCAGCAACTGGAATCGTGCCACATCCACCGAGTGGCTTGATCTCATTTGCACGGGTCCCACATCGCATGGGAACACACTCGTCGGTGCTGGGACACGGTCGCCCGACCCAGCTCCAGTGTCCTCTTTGCGCCCCCAGCCAAGTGGGTCCAGCCCACGGGGGCAGCTGCCCAGATAAATCTTTAACTGCCCAATGACTCCTCGTTGTTTCTGCTGACAGACTCACGGGGCTGCTCCCTGAAACCCGTAAAGCAGGAATCCCACGGCAGGGGTGGGAGCTGTGGACGGAAACACCCCAGCCCCTGAGTCAGAGCCTCAGAAGACAGACAGACACATTCTGCACCCAGGCTATGTTCAGGAAAGAGGGAGAGTCGAGGGACACAGGCAGAAAGAAGAGACTAATGCACGCCAGGGGAGGGGGGCAGTGGTAGAGGGAGGCTCCCATTCTACCGGGGGTTCTCATGCTCCTCACATCACAGCCCCCGGGGAGGCGGAGCCGGCGGTTACCCCGTGGGGCAGAGGCACACGCTGGCCAAGGGCCAGACTAAGTAGTCCAGAGGGGGCGGACCCTGACCCAGGGGATGTTCTAATGAGCCCGGCAGGCTCGGCGCTTTGCAAACCCCATTCGACGCCGAGCTGCATCCTTGGTGGCTAAAACCCTTTGACAGGTGCCCTGAAGGCGCCGGGCTGAGGCCGGGCAGGAGGCCCACGGGCGAGTCGAGCCCAGGGCTGGTCCCAGCCAGCATCCTTGGTGCTGCAAACGCCTCCAGAGGAGAGGGGCAGGATAGCGAAGCAAGGCAGAGCATGGCAGGCAGCTCTCAGACTCCTGCAAACAGCGCCAGCCCAGAAAGGACACAGGGGCACAATTTCCCATGGAAGTGGTGGGGAGGGGAGGGAAGGTGCATGCCCTGTTGGGCCGGGGGGAAGAAACAGATTGAAGACAGCAGCTTCAGCAGTGTTACTGAGCATGCTTAGTACAAGCCAAGCAGCAAATCAGGAGGAGGGGACTCTCTCCACCCTCCTCCTCCACCCACCCACATCGCCTCTTTCCAGGGGCTACGAAGGCACCTGAAAACTCTAGTTTGCTGGCAGGAGCCCCGCATCTAATTCCAGTATCAAAGGAAGAAAAATAAATATTAGACCTCTCGGCTCTAAGGCCAACGTGTTCTGGCATTTGTGGCACGGCCAGCAATGGAGACTGCTGAGGCTTAACATTTAGCTTCTTACTCAGTACTAGTGTGTGGGGAGACTAGAGACCCTGTCAGGACTCCTGGCCGCGCTCAGCGCTGGAGGGGGAGCGGGGTCTGGTGGGTTACCACTGAGGCAGACTCATCTGGGTTCTGTACAAGAACATCAGGCTGCGTCAGCCCAAAGGTCCATCTCGCCCACTGTCCTGTCCTCGGACAGTGGCCAACGCCAGGTGCCCAGGGGGAATGAGCAGAATCTGTCGCCCATTCCCAGGTTCTGATAAACAGAGCCAAGTGCCACCAGCCCTGCCTAGTAGCCATTGAGGGACCTGTCCTCCAGGAACTTAGTTTCTCTTTTTTGGAGCCGTTCTAGGTTGGGCCATTCCATCATGCCCCAGCAAAGAGTTCCACAGGTTGACTGAAGAAATGATTTTTTTTGTTTATTTTCCACGTGCTGCTTCTACATGCAATTGTGAGACCTTCTTGGGTTAATGCTAGTGAAGGAGTAAATCACATTCCCTTGTTCTATTTTCCCCACCTTTCAATCATTTCTTTTTCAAGCTGAAATGGCCCAGTCCCATTAACCTCTCCTCAGTCATTTCAGTTCCCTTCTCTGTACCGTTTCCATCTCCACCATCAGATATTTTTAGACAGGCGATTATGTCTGCATGCAGCATTCCAGAGGTGAGCACGCCCTGACTTTACAGAACTGCAATAAGATCATTTATATTTTATTGTTACCTCTTCCTTCCCTAAAGTTTCCAAACACTCTGTTGGCTTTCCAGACTGGCCCTGCCATTGAGTGGACATTTTCGGGGACCTAGCCACTAGGATTCCAAGATCTCTTACCTGAGGGAGTAACAGCTGATTCCGTCCCCATCCTTCTTGTGCGTACAGGTGGGATTATTTCCCCATGCACGTTGCTTTGCATTTCCCAACCCTGAATTCCACCTGCCCGTGTGTCGCCCAGTCACCCAGGTTGGTGAGGCCCCTTTGGAACTCTCTGCAGTCAGCTTTTGGCTTAACTATCTGGAGTCATTTCGAACCAGCTGCAAAATGCGCCACCTCACTGTTTGCCCCTTTTCCAAGATCACGTATGAATACGTTGAACAGCCCTGGTGCCAAGGCAGCCCCCTGGAGCTCACCACTAGGGATTCCTACCCTGGGTTTCCTATCTTTTAATTGCAGTGCCTGCCAGTGTTTGCATGATCATTTAATGAACCTTTTGATATCTTAATCACCTGCCTCCCTCTGCTCCCAAACTCACTCCCCAGCCTAAGGGCAAAGTTGGGAGCAGCACAAGCTCTGTTGCAAGGAAGAGCTGGGTCTGGGGCGTGAGCTGTAAGTATGAAATAAGGTTCAAACTTTGGGAGGGGCCATAGCACCCCCTAGCACTCCATCCCCCACTCCCATTGTCATGGTTACCAGCAGATAGGCCAGGGAGAAGATAGAACTAATGAGACTCATGTGCGAGGGCCTCACTTAGCACCTGGGGGTGGCAGGTTCTGCCCCAGCTGGGTTATGAACCCATAGCCGCTGTGGGACTTTGCAGAAAGGAAGGAGAAAGTTTCGCATAAGCATGGGTGGTGGATGAAGGCAGGGCTGGGGAAGGCAAGCCCCCAACGCACCTGCCCGGCACCCAGCTTCCCACTGGAGCCACGCTGCCCTTCCCCCCCCTCCGTCAGCACGACAGGGAGGGAGGAGGGTGCATGGCCTCTGCCTCCCTGGATGGAAAGCAGCCCCTGCCGGCCCGGAGAACAGGGAGGGTGGACGCTGGGGGATGCAACACTTTGCCTACGAAGGCGTATGGGGGGATGCTGGGGGGCAGTGGTGTGGCGGGGCCAGGCTGGCAGGTTGGGAAGGCAGTGCCTTCCCCCCACCTAGCATACCCGCCGCTCAGGCGTAGGAGTCTCAGACACGAATTTTGCCTCAGGTTCTTAGGGGCTCAGCTGTCTCCAGGCCCATTTGAGAGCAAAGAGCTGAAATGGCCTCGCCAGAGCCCAGGAAGCAGATGATTCTTGGTGCGGTTTGTGCAGTTCCCTGGCCACCGTCTGCAGGCGCAGCCATGCTCAGGACGGGACTGCAAGGGGAGCCCCGCTGGCTAAGATGGCGGAGCTGTGCCAGCGTGAGGTGCGTGGTTAGGGCCTGTTGTCACACGGTCACTGGGACGTTAGCGGCTGAGAGTTGCGGCGCCAACGGCAACTGAAGTTTTACTTACGGACTAGAAAAAGGGACCCTCCCACTTGCTTGCAAGAAGAAGAGCCTCCAGAGTGCCCGGGCCTGGTTCTGTTCTTGTCCTGCCTCCCGGGGCTCTGGGCTACCTCAGAATCCCCATTTTTAACTCATCTTTCGAATGTGGAATGTTCTTACTGTTTGGTTTTAAATATTCTCCTGGAAGACCCGCAGCTCAGTCGCTCCGTAGAGTTTGGTCCAGAGCCTTCAGGACAGAGCCAGCCTGTCAGACCTGAAAGCAGTGTGGCCAACTCTCAGGCTGTTCTCATGAGCCTCAGGGCAATTATTGTTTTCCTTAAAGCTCTAGCTCCAGGTGAAGCGTGAGCGAGGGGTCAGATCCAGGTGCCCTCCAAGTCCCTTGGGCCGAGCAGGGCCAGGAAAGTTCCTGCTGTAGCAGGACATTTTGCCTGTGACAGCGACATGGCCTCAGAGCCCTTCGGATGTCTCGGGGTGAGGGCTGCCTCGTGAGACAGTCACAGCAGGTCTCTCATGTGAGCAGGGAGTTTGTGTCAGGACTCCCTGTGTGGAGCCAGCTCTCCAGGCCACAGTTTCCCAGGTCTCATGGGAAGGTGAGTCCTTAATGTTTGTGTCCCACTCAGGTGCCGTGGCGAGAGTTCCAGAGAGACCCAGGAGGAGTCGTTAATGGTTTGGCGCGTGGGGCTGGAAAATGCAACTTGGGACTCTCCCAACACGAAGGAAAAGGCGCCTTGAATGAGGCAGGGCTGCTGGGGGAATACAACATATGAGCGTGGAATCCAAGGCTGCACACTGCAAACACTCCAGGAGACTGAATTCAGCCACTTCCTAACTTCCCACTGCTAGAGCGTGCAACCTCTGCGGTGTTCCTGGAATGTAGAGCTTCCATTGGAGTGTGGTGCATGTGCGCAGGTGCACACACACACACACACACACACACACACACAATTAAACTCATTGGCCCATGAGAGTCCTAACTACGCAGTTCCCTTAAAGAAGCCAGCCTTGGACCTCAGCCAAATCAAGTCCTACCACTCCCAAAGGATCAGACACATTACCTTCCAGGCCAATTAATATTTCAGAGCTATCCCAAGTACACCCTGACAGCCCATTCTTATGAAGGAGCCCAAGACGTACTACAAAAGGAGAAAGAATATTGGTGGAAAGCTCAATATACACACAGACATGAGCTCAATCCTTGAGACTCGGTTACAGACCAGAGAGTATGATTGCATAGTTGCAAAGAGATTTTAGAATTTACTCCATGGTTATAGTCCAAAATCCATGCCCAGGGTGATTCCAGTCAGTGACTGGGACCTCGATCCTTATTGTTTAGGATTGCCCTGTATGAAACCTCAAGCGGGGCTGAGGCCTTAAGTCAATAGCCGTTAAAAGGGCACTAGGATCTCCTGGGATCTCATTGCTTATGGCTGGCAGCTTTTCCCGGGAAGCATCCCAGCAGATCTGAGACAGACATGGTCAGGTCCTAAGGGCCTTTATTCATTTCCAGCAGCTCCTTGGCCTGGGAGTACAGAGTAGTCTTGTGCGGTGACCACATGGCAATTAAACATCAGGTAAGTAGCATAAGCTAATTGTCCATAGGGCAGTTTATCACAGATTTTAAAAAGGCATCTTGGCAATGAAACCATCTCACCCACAAGTCAGCTAAAAGCGACTATTCCCTTGTGATCTCTGAATTAACAGCCAGTGACAAAAGTCTCAGTGGGGTAGCCGGGTTAGTCTATAAGGGTACGTCTACACTTGTTCCCTAGTTCAAGCTAGGGATGCAAATGTAGCCGACCAAAATTGCTAATGAAGCAGGGATTTAAATATCCTGCACTTCATTAGCATAATCTCACCCACACGTTATTCCGCTCAACAGCTGATTCGAACCAGGAAGTGCGCTCTGGGACGCGTTAGTTTGAATCAAACCCCTTAGTTCGAACTAACGTTACTCCTCAAAAAAATGAGGATGCTCAGGAAACCATTCCTCTGAGCATGCTCAGGAAACGGTGCAGCTCCATCACAAACGGGTTGATTGAACTTCCACCCACCCAGGGACTGGCTGCTCTGCAGAGTTGCTGGGGGATGGGACCCAGGGTTTAGCCTAATCCCCTCCCCTCTCCCACAGCCCCTGAAAGCCCCAAACAAACCCTTTCACCTCCGTGGGTACAAGTTTGGCCAGGCTGGTGCATGCAGTTTGGGGTGTAGCTGAGACCCTGGTTCCACTTTGGCTTGGACTAGAACCCCGCCCCCACACACACACACACACACACTCACTCTGCAGTACGGATGCAGCTGTAACCAGGGTAACTTCATACCGAGGCAAGGACAGCCGGTGCCAGCCCTACCCGCTCAAGCAGCGCCACTGCCGAGAGACACTCAGCGCAGAGACCGGCGCAGCTCAGTGCAGCGCAAAGAGCCGTGGACATGCCCCCAAAGACCTAGGGCTGTGCTGGGTTCATGCAGCCCCAGCCTGGCACTGTCCAGGTGGCTGTAACCCTTGGGGGTGCAGCAGTGTGGATGCTCACACAAGGGCACGGCTAGCCCAGTTAACCCAGCACTGTGCACACGGCCACCAATTCCCAGCCTGCAGGGCCACAGGGACCCTCGTGAGCGTCTCGTGCGACCCTGCCCAGCACAGGCCAGAGACCTGCCCCAGCTCATCCCTAGAGCTGGAGGAAACCATCCCCTCTGGCTTCACACACGGTCCCTGGTGGAGAACCCGCCCCGGCCCCGGGGGGATGTTTCTCATCGTGAGGGGAATTAACCTCTGGGACCATTCGCCTCATTCCCAGCCCTAGTCTGTCTAGCAGCCACTCCCAGCTCCTGAGCTGAGTCAGACCCTCCCTGCTCAACCCAGGATCCCCTGAGTGGAGATTTGCTCCGGGGTGGGTGCTGGCAGACAGGGCCCTGGTCACCCCCACTGGGCCAAGCTGCATCGATGCAGCCCTGGAGTCTCTGGCTCCAAGGCAGGTTTCTAACCCTGCAACCAGCCTCCTGGCTCCGCCGAGACCCCAGCTGCGCCACCTCCTGCTGGAACCGGGACTGGGCCGGGCTCCTCGCAGCCAAACGCTGAGGTAAAATCACCGCCCTGCTCCAGCTCAAGGCACCGCCCAGCCCCTCCCTGGGTTTTCTGTCTAAGGTGAGCTAGAGAACGGCTTCCCCACAGGCTGAGTTAGTGTCTCTACACTCCCTCGCAAGGGGTGTCAGCAACACCCTGACTTTAGCCGCTGGGAATGGCGAGTAGCAGACGGACACCCCACAATGCAATGAGGCAGGTTCCTGT
Organism: Rafetus swinhoei; assembly: GCA_019425775.1. Lineage (NCBI taxonomy): Eukaryota > Metazoa > Chordata > Testudines > Trionychidae > Rafetus > Rafetus swinhoei. The sequence continues at coordinate 2,005,872 of CM033448.1, forward strand.
CACTGGGGCATCCCTAAAGGCATGCAGGGCTCTGGTTTTACTGTCCCCCTCAACAGCGCCCAGCCAGGGTGTGACTCGGGCTCTGTGGGCCCCCTACTGGTGCCTATGAACAGGGTGCTAGTGCACCTTGAAAGGGCACTAGCTCAGAGCACATTAAACCGTTCAAGCGTGTCACCAAGGTCATGTGGACAGCTAGGCCAGCAGGCTGGTGCACGTCAGACTGACACCCCAGCAGATCCTTACACCCCCTTCCTGCTTGCAACAGGACAACTGTTCATGTGGACAAGTCCTGGCACAATTTGTTCCCACTTCTCCCCTTGCTTGCCCCCAAAGTCCATTTACTCACATGTCATTTCTGTCTCCAGGGAAACACCTGTAGCTGGCAGGTCTCTGGGAGGGGGGGTAGAACAGTCGGGGCCCATTTGCAATCAGACCAGCAGGGGCTGCCTGCGAGAGAGGGAGCAGCTGCCTGGACAGGTTCAAATCTAAACTTCCCAGAACCTTTCAGGCTCCACCTTCAAACTGGAGGCTTTTCTTTTCCCCTCCTCCTGCTGGGAACCTCTTCCAAGACCAGCCTCTTCTCGGGGCTGTAAGCCGGGTTCAGAGCTCTAAGGCTGTTTGCTGCTACCAGTTTGTCCCTGTTGGTTCTTGTGTGAAAAATTCAAACCGGCCTCTTTGGCCATTTTCCAAACCACTTGATTTCCTGCTGCTTCCTGCTCTGGAATCAGTAACAGGCCACGGCTGTGGTGTAACCGGTGTCAGAGACTTGGGAGAAGCTCGCACATGGCTGGGAAACTGGCACTGCTGGCGCAGGGCAGCCAGGCAGGGAGGGGGCTGCTTGTAGTAAATTGAGGGTCTCCAACATAAAATCAGCAGGCCTGAAGTCTAGTGAGCAAGACTCTGGCTAAGTGGAACTGCAGGCAGGAAAGAGGCTTAGCTAAAGAGAACCAGGCCAAGCATAAAGATTGCCAAAAGGTGTCAGGTACAGACCATAAAACACATTCCAGAGGGGTCCTAACAAAACAGCTTGTTAAGAAACATCTTGATCCCCACCGCCTCCCCACAAACTTACATACCCACCCTGGTTCAGGACCAGGTCTAAATTGACAGCACAACAGATAGTAAGTAAACCCCCCCTTGTGAGGTACAGGGCAGTAACTAGGCAACAGAGAGTGGCAACTTGATACGTTAGAAGGGATGTGTAACTTGTTTGTACTTGTGTATAAAAGTGCACCCCAAAGGGGAGTGTTGACTGACAGGAAGGGGGGAGACGCTAAAACCCAGAGCACTTAGTTGGGTGTTAGTCCATTGTCACATCTTACATATAGTGTAGTGGCACAGCGGCAAGTCTGTTCACTGACAACTATTATTGTATGTCGCTTGGCAATAAACCTCCTTGGGTGCTTTCAATCCTAATCAGATTTGTAGTCTCTGGGGGCTCTCCTGGGAGTCTCTTGTGTTAAAACTTGTGCATGGTGGACGTGCTAGACAGGGGACCACATGCATGCAGCCCAAAGTTTATCATTGACTGATTGGAGGATCAGTCAGGCACCCATCGGGATGACCCCCAACCATGACTGACAGCACTGCCTCGTGTAGCAAAGGTGCCTGTGTCGGCTCTGAGGCCGAGATGGGAACAGGAGCCGGACTGGTTGCAAGTCTCCGGGTAGGGACAGAGGCATGAAACCTAAGGGGGATTCCATGGCAGGGTCAGTCACACGCCAGGAAGAGGGAAGGGGTCTGGTTTCTCCCAAAGGCTGCGGGCCCTGGGTGCCTAGGAAGTGCCTGGAAACCCCTGAACCAGCAACCGCATCTCTCAGAGCCCAAGGGGAGCGCCACCATGAGCAGGCTGCAGGGCCTGGCCGGCTTTGCTCTAAACGCTGATGTCTGGCAAAGACAAATCACCCCCGTACAGGAGACGAGCTCTACAGCACAAGTTTCCCTGGCCAGACAGCGAATGGTCAGTTCTCCCAGATCACCACAGTGCGGGAAGTGCCCCAGGAACTCCCCAGAGAGCTGGCGGAACCAAGCCCTGGGCGGCTGGGGCTGCCAAGAGGGGTTTGGGGCCAGAGGGAAGGAGAGGGGAATTGGGAAGCTTTCCCTCCCCCCCAGTGATGCCACCCTGCTCTGGGAGTTACAGACAGATTTTCTCCGTCAGGTTCTTTCAGCATTTTCTGCTAAAAGCTGCACTACTGGGTCTGCACAGGGCATTCAAGCCAGACAGGCCCTGCCTCCAGCGCCTACATACTGCACGGTCCAGGTGAGCTCCTAACGGAGCAAGAAAGTAGCCACAGCCCCTAAACAAATCCCCTCTCACCCCCCAACAGGTTGTTTGGGAACAGCTATACCCCCTGAAAGAACCACATGCTCAGGACACCAACCCCCCGCCCTCCCATGTCTGGGGAGGGGGCAAGGGACCCTCTATGTGACATCTGGGGAGAGGGGGGCTTCCCTTCTCAAGTGCCCCCTGCGCCCACAGGCACTGCAATCTCTAGTCCTCCCGCCCTGGCCTCCTGGTCTCACAAAGGCTGGGTGCCCAGCCCTGCAGCAGCCAGAACAGTCCCCGCTGCTGCTCGGGGAGCTGAGCCCTGGCTCACCCTTACATGGCCATTTTGAGATCCTCCACCTGCTTCTCAGCTCTCAGGGGTTTAGTCCTTGGTCTAGGCACCAACTGCCCCGGCCTGTCACACAGCCCCTTGTATCGGCGCGAGGTGTGTGTGTGGCGGGGTGGGGGTAATTGAGCACCACTTGAGGCCTCAGAGGCTCAATCTCGCATGGGTCCTAATGGCCCGAGTTAACAGTAACGCCCTTTCTCAGCAGGGTAGTCAGGCCTAGTGGCCAGAGTCCATAGCAGGGATGTTAAAAGGTAACCGGTTAAATCGGTACCTTACCAGGTGATGCTTACCAGATAAAGGTTAACAGGTTCCCTGGGAGCTGCCAGGTCGGAAAGCTGTGGGCGGAAAGCTGCTCCAGCCACGCCAGCTCCCAGCCTGCCCACAGAAGGAAGGGGCACACTGGTGGTCCCCACAGTGGGCCGGGGAGCAGCCTGGCAGGAACTACTCCAGCTCAACCCCATTGGGCAGGTGGGGAGTGATCCAGCCCCATCGTGTCAGTGAACTGCAGCGCTAACACGCTATTTAACCGCTTTACATCCCTAATCCACAGCCAAGATCGCCCTCCTCCTCCCCGCAGGGCAGCGTGGCCTAGGAGCCAGCGCCCACAGCAACGCTCCTTGCACAGGGCAGCGCGGCCCAGCGCCCACAGCAACACGCCCAGCGCCCATGGCAACGTGCCCCCTTCACACAAGGCAGCATGGCCTAATGGCCAGCGCCCATGGCAACGTGCCCCCTTCACACAAGGCAGCACGGCCTAATGCCCAGCGCCCATAGCAACACGCCCAGCGCCCATAGCAATGCTCCCTTCACACAGGGCAGTGCGGCCTAGCGCCCAGCGCCCATAGCAACGCGCCCATAGCAACGCCCCCTTGGCACAGGGCAGTGCGGCCTAGCGCCCAGCGCCCATAGCAACGCGCCCATAGCAACGCCCCCTTGGCACAGGGCAGTGAGGCCCAGCGCCCATAGCAACGTGCCCAGCACCCATAGCAACGCGCCTATAGCAACGTGCCCTTGGCACAGGGCAGCGAGGCCCAGCGCCCATAGCAACGCGCCCAGTGCCCATAGCAACGCGCCCATAGCAACGCCCCCTTGGCACAGGGCAGTGCGGCCTAGCGCCCAGTGCCCATAGCAACATGCCCAGCGCCCATAGCAACGCCCCCTTGGCACAGGGCAGTGAGGCCCAGCGCCCATAGCAACGTGCCCAGCACCCATAGCAACGCGCCCATAGCAACGTGCCCTTGGCACAGGGCAGCGAGGCCCAGCGCCCATAGCAACGCGCCCAGCACCCATAGCAACGCGCCCATAACAACGCCCCCTTGGCACAGGGCAGTGAGGCCCAGCGCCCATAGCAACGCGCCCAGCACCCATAGCAACGCGCCCATAGCAACGTGCCCTTGGCACAGGGCAGCGAGGCCCAGCGCCCATAGCAACGCGCCCAGTGCCCATAGCAACGCGCCCATAGCAACGCGCCCTTGGCACAGGGCAGTGCGGCCTAGCGCCCAGCGCCCATAGCAACGCGCCCATAGCAACGCCCCCTTGGCACAGGGCAGTGCGGCCTAGCGCCCATAGCAACGCCCCCTTGGCACAGGGCCCGTAGCAGTGGGGAGGGCAGAGCCCCGCGTGGGGTCAGTGGGGATGGGGCAGGGGGACCCAGGCCCGTCAGCAGAGGAGCGGCCCGCCACTGGCCGGTCGGGGAATCCCAGCACAAGACGCCGATCCCCGGGGCACAGCTCCCCGCCCTGGGCTGCTTCCTACCTGCCTCTCCGGTGCCCTGCTCCGCGGCTCTCCTGCCGCCCCGCTGACCGGCCTCCTCTTCTGCCCGTGTCTCCTCAGCTGCTCCGGCAGCCCCCCCACCCGGCGCAGGCCTCAGTTTCCCCTGCGACCCCAGAGCCTGGCTCCTCTGCCTTGGGGCGAGCTGCAACCCAAGGAGCCACTGCTCCTGCTGCTGAGACCCTCTGGCAGAAGCCTTGTCCTGCCCCCCTCTGCTCCCCTTTAACTGCCTCATCCCCTGGGACCCCACCCCTGGCATGCACTGCCCACCCACCCTGCACCCTCCCTGGTCAGGGCCCATGTGCTCACTCCCTGCTGGGCAGCTCCTTTTATACCCGGCTGCCCCACCAAGCTACACCCTGATTGGCTCCTTAAAAGCCTCTCCCTGATGGGGGCAGTGCAGAGCCCTGGCCAATCTGCTTTAACCCCTTCCAGCCGGTGTGGGGCAGCTCTCTCCGTGGGGTTACCCTAACACCCAACATCTCCCTCAGCTGGGCACGCAGGGCCCCCTGCAGGCTCCCCCCTTTCGGAGCAGCCTGCGCGTCCCTTGAGTGTCCGGTCCCCACCGTGGCCTTCTCCACTCCTGTGGGGTCCCCACCCCCTTTGGGTCCCTCCTGCATCTCGCCGGGCTCCAGAGGGGGCTCCCTCTGCCTCAGCCACTGCTCTGGTTGAGGCTTCTGCTCGCTCCATCCTCTCCTTTGGGGCAGCCTCAGGCTGAGCCCCCTTGGCTGGCGGCTGCCCCACACCCTGGGGGCAGGGCCTCCTCCTGTGGCCCTCAGTGCGGCAGCACAAGCACCTCTTCTGCTGTCCCTTTGCCAGGGCCTCCAGCGCCGCGTCTGTGGCTTCGCCCTTCCTTCAGGGTTTGCCGGGGCCTGGCCGGTCCCCTGCGGGTACTCCCCCTTCTGCCTCCAGGTGCCCCACGGGCCCTGCATGCTCGGGTCCCCCATCACCTTCACGAGGGCACTCGGCAGCTGTCTCACTGTCCGGGGGGTCCCTTCTCAAGTGCCCCCTGCGCCCACAGGCACTGCAGTCTCTAGGCCTCCCACCCTGGCTGCCTGGTCTCCCACAAGAGCCGGGTGCCCAGCCCTGCAGCAGCCAGAACAGTCCTTCTGCTGCTCGGGGAGCTGAGCCCCCAGCCCACCCTTACACGGCCATTTTGAGATCCTCCACCCGCTTCCCCTCAGCTCTCAGGGGTTTAGTCCTTGGTCTAGGCACCAACTGCCCCGGCCTGTCACACTGCCCCTTGTATCGGGAGGTGGGGACCCACGGTGCCTGTACTCTCCACCAGTTGTCACGGGGCAACCCTGTCCATACCCCTCGCACAGAGTGTAGGAGGGAGGCTAACAGGTTTCCCGGGGGCAGCCACACCAACTCCCAGCCTGCCTAACGGGGGATGAGGGGCACAGAGCCAGTCCCCACAGGGGGGCCAGGAACAACCCCAATGAGCGGAAGGGGGGAGCTGACCCAGCCCCCTTCTGTCAGTGAAATGCAGTGCGACCGCGGCGTGTAACCTGCTTAACCAATTACAAGGGATTTTATATCCCTAGAGCGTGGCCAAGGTCTCCCTGCAGGGCAGCACAGCCTAGCAGCCAGAGTCAGTAGCACAGCATGCCTAGAGCCCAGCCTACCCTGCCCACAGCAACGCTCCCAGTGCACAGGGCGGGGTGCCCCAGCGCCCATAGTAGGGAGAGTAGAGCCCCTCGTGGGGTCAGTGGGGATGGGGGACCCAGGGCCATCAGCAGAGGAGCGGCCCGCCACTGGCGGGCCGGGGAATCCCACTACAACATGCCGATCCCCGGGGTACAGCTCCCTGCCCTGGGCTGCTTCCTACCTACCTCTCCGGTGCCCTGCTCCGCGGCTCTCCTGCCGGCCTGGGCCTCTCCTGCCGCCCCTGCTGACCAGCCCCCTTGGGGCACACGCTGTACCAGCCACTGCTCCTGGTGCAAAGGGGGGAGAGGGCATGCAGAGACCCTCTGGCAGCAGCCTTGTCCTGCCCACCTCTGCTCCCCTTTCACTGCCTCCTTCCCTGGGCCACTGTCCCTGTGACTCCTGCATCTCCCCCTCCAGTCCCCCTGCGCCTGGCCTGCTCTGCAAACCCAGCCTGCACCCTTTCTGGTCAAGGCCCATATGCTCACACCCTGCTGGGCAGCTCCTTTTATACCCGGCTCTCCCCGCAAGCTGCCCTCTGGCTGGCTCTTTCCAAGCCTTTTCCTAATTAGCTTCCTCCAGCCTGCTTTAACCCCTTTCTGGCCAGTGTGGGGCAGCTGCCGCACTATATTCCCCCTTCTCCGGGCCACCTGCCCCACCTCTCTCTGACGGCTTCCCACCCAGACACACCTCTGGGTGCATCCTGGTCCCTGCTGCCCCTCTGTCCCTCCCGGACTTTTCACAGCTCGGATAGTGCCCCTGGTGCTTGGCTGTAACTCAGCCAGGTCCTCCCTCCCGCTGCCTGCAAAGTGCCCAGCCCAGCTGGGGAAGAGTCAAAGAGACAGGAGTTTATTTCCTCCACAGCCCCGGGGTGCCCTTCCTTCCCCCTCTGCAATTTCAGCACAAGACTCCTTGCTGCCAGGGCAGCTGTCTGGACTTCTCCTTCTCTCTCCTTCAGGTCCAGGGCTAACTTCGGACTTCCAGGGTTCTCCCCTGGGCAGCCTTTTCCTTGGCAGCCTCGTGCTTCTATCTCTTTAATTCCTTTTGTCTTCTGTGAGCTGCCTCCTCCTCTGCCGCTTGGGCCCTGTGAGGTTCCAGTGTCTTTTGGGCCTCGCTCTGACTCTCATTGCTGATTTTCCTGCCTCTGTTTCCCCTACCTGAAAGAAGCAAACAGAAGATAACAAACCTGTCACCGCTGTTTCTGTTCTGCAGCCACCACTCTGAAAACACACTTAAATCCCCACTAGCATCCAGCGCAACCCGCTGTGCGCATCCCCCTGCTCACTGTGCCACTGTAACAGGAGTCCCCCTGAGATTGTTCCCCGGTGTGCTGGTCATGCCACTGACAGCCAGCTTCCTGCTCTCTGGGCTTCCCCACCAGCCTGTCCTCCTGGGCCAGATCCTCTGGTTTCCCCCCAGACATGGCACAGAGTTGGGATCACACTCCTCCCCATTCAGAGCAATGCAGACACTGAACCAGCTCAGTTCTGGGAGGGCTCATTTCTAAGGGCTCAACACCCAGGAATCCAACCTCAAATGGCCCTAAAACACCCCAAATAAATCTATCTTTATGGATATACTGCATCCAGTTCCAGGCCCCCCACTACAGAAAGGACATGGACTATTTGGTAGCAGGGGGCAACCAAAATGATTTGGGGGCTGGAGCACATGACCTACGAGGAGAGGCTGAGGGATTTGGGCTTGTTCAGTCTGCAGAAAAGAAGAGAAGAGTGAGGGGGGATTTGAGAGCAGACTTCAACTCCCTGAAGGGGGTTTCCAAAGAGGTTGGAGAGAGACTGTTCTCAGTAGTGACAGATGGCAGAACAAAGAGCAATGGTCTCAAGTTGCAGGGGGGGAGGTCTAGGTTGGATATTAGGACAAACTATTTCACCAGGAGGATGGTGAAGCACTGGGATGGGTTCCCTAGGGGTGTTTCAGTCTCAGTTTGACAAAGCCCTGACTGGGTTGATTGAGTTGGGGTTGGTCCTGCTTTGGGCAGGGGGCTGGACTCGATGCCTCCTGAGGTCTATTCCAGCCCTGGGATTCTATGATCTTTCGTTGCATAAAACTTTTGACACAGGAAAAGCTCGTAGGTTAGCTCCCTTTATGAGCTCCCTCCGGGTTGCTCCCCCTAGGTAACAATTATTTACACTGGGCTTGGTAGTCAACAAAAGTGTTTTTATTAAGTACAAAAATAGTGGTTGCGAGTGAATATAAACAGATCAAAGTAAGTTACTAAATTAAAATGAATAAAAATGCATAGCTAACTTTTATCCACTAAGAAACTTGTTACATGCAAATTCTTGCCCTAAAAAAATTTCATGTAAAAGCTTTAAATCAGAGTCAAACCCTTTTACTCTGACTTGTGTCTCCAGCCCTTCGGAGTTCTTCCGCTATCCCCTGAGGGCGGACCAGGCAGTTTCAAAGGTGGCGGAAGACAAAGGGCTGATGGCTTCCCTTTGATTAAATAGACTTTCCCCCAGGGCAGGAATCTTTTGTTTGGCATCCCCCCTTCTGTGGAAAAACACCAGGTTCAAAATGGAGTCCAGTGCCTGGGGGTGTGGGTACAAGTTTTCCTAGGACCAACCACCATTACAGGGCAAACAAATCTGTTTCCATGTTGTTTAGGTGATCACCAAGCCATTAAAACACTAAACAGATTTACACTTCACAGCTAGGAGTGACACATGCAGAAAAACAGGGTAGACAGATCCAGCAGATTGTAACTAAAATTCACATGTTACCTGGTCTGTTTTGCATAAAGTTTCTTCAAGTTATGAATATTCATGTTCCTAAGCCATGGAGGGCTGTCATAGGCTCCGCCGTATTTAGAAGTGTGGAGGACTGGCTAGCATGGGGGAACAAGAAGGGGTGGTGGTCCGGCTGTGGGGGATGGGGAGCAGGATCTGACTGGCTGGCTAGCTTGAGGGAATTAGGAATGGGATCAGAGGATCTCGCCAGGCTCCGGTAGCAGGGACTGTCATGAACAGGAGGCATGCTGACCAGCACCTGGTGACTAAGGGGTTAACTCAGGTACCTAGCAAAGGTGTTGGCCAGGAAGGGTCAGGGAGTCAGCCAATAAAAATGCAGATAAGAATTTCAAACTGGGAAAGAGAGGTTTTTCTCTCTCTTTTCTTTGAGATCAGAGCAGTTTCTCCCAGGGATTGAGGGGGACGGGAGACACTTTTCTCTCCAAGAACAGACTTCTTAAAATGAGTAAGTCGGGAAAAGTTTAGCTAGTCCGTCAGGGTGTATTGTTTTCCTTGTTTGGGGGTTTGGAAATCATGTCTGAGCTGGCTAATTGTTTTTCTCTTTGGTAATTAAGCCTTACAGCCCAGGGACTTTCCCTGAGTCTATGTCAATTGTGGCTATTTGCAACCTAGCCAATGTACTGTGCTTGCAACAGTAGTTTTGTTTTGATAATAAAAGAGTTTTCCTTTTATTCTAAGTAACCGGGATTGGTTGATTGAGGTGTCCTTAGAGTTAAGTGCCTAGTGACAAGGGCAGAGTCCATTATTCTCTGCAGAATCTCTGTTTCCCAGCTTCAAGCGGAACAGAGTTTGGGGCGGGGGGGAGAGCTTTGCCTTAGGGAGGGGGTTCCCAGGAGATCTCTGCCCTGGAAAAGGGTTTTTTTTTTTAATTTATATTTTCTTTTAATCACTTGGGTGGTGGCAGCACGGAACCAGTCTGGTCTTTTTTTGATCTCAGGGGGTCTGAGATTGAATAAGTTTGTCTCTGGGAATCACAGAGGCAGGTTTTTGCAGTGTTTATTCAGCTAGCCGGCCCCCCATCTCTGCACGCAGAGTGTCAGGTTGAGGGATTGAGCCGTGACAGGGTCAGCTGCGGGTCCCTGTTAGGGATGTTAAATAGTTAATTTAATAGTTGATTAACCTCATGAATTCTTATCAGTTTGTCGACTAGTCTATAGTCCCGGGGGCAACACCTGTCCAGGGGGGCAGGGTCGGATCAGAGCTCCCAGAACTGAGCCGGACTGCCTGTCTGCCCACTAGGCTCCTAATTCACTTTAAATGCAGAGACGCAGTGGGGGTAGATCCAGGACCCAGTGCAAGCCAGGACTGAGCTGGGCTGCTGGCCAGCCTGCTAAAAAATGTACTCGCGGGGGAGGGGGGGGAAATGCATGTAGTCTATAGCATTAACCTATAAGCTTTTGCTTATCGGTTAATCGACTGCACTATTACATCCCTAGACCCTGCCTCTCTGGTGCACCCCATCTCTTCCCCTCCTTGCAGGTGGGTGGGGAGTGCACTGTGACCTGGGGCAGCAGCACCTTCAACGTCTCCATCCTGACCATCGAGGACAGGCTTTTCGAGGTGAAGTCCACAGCGGGCGACACCCACCTGGGGGGCGAGGACTTTGACAACTGCATGGTCAACCACCTGGTGGCGGAGTTCAAGCGCAAGCACAAGAAGGACGTGACGGGCAGCAAGCGGGCGGTGCGGCACCTGCTCACGGCCTGCGAGCGGGCCAAGTGCACCCTCAGCTCCTCCACCCAGGCCTCCATCAAGATCGACTCGCTCTACGAGGGCGTGGACTTCTACATGGCCATCACGTGGGCCCGCTTCGAGGAGCTCAACGCTGACCTCTTCCGCGGCACGCTGGAGCCGGTGGAGAAGGTAACCTTCGACATTTGCATAGTCAACTACCAATGGCATTCTTATGTCTTGGCTGTGGACAAGAGCATGGGCCAAGAGATCAAAATCACCAACGACAAGGGTAAGAACCCAGGCATCCGGCCCTGCTCTGACCACTAGACCTCAGAGCCAGGGAGGGAACCCAGGAGTCCGGGCTCCCAGCTCCAAACACTAGCCCCTGCTCCCCGAGCCGGTGGGAGAAGCCAGGCGTCTGGGTGCCTCGTGCTGAGCCGCTCTCTGCCCGCCAGGCCGGCTGAGCAAGGAGGAGATCGAGCACATGGTGCAGGAGGCGGAGCAGTACAAGGCGGAGGACGAGGTGCAGCGGGAGAAGATCGTAGCCAAGAACTCGCTGGAGTCGCTGGCCTTCAACATGAAGAGCATGGCCGAGGACGAGAAGCTGAGGGACATGCTGTTGCCCGCGGACAAGCAGAAGATCCTGGACAAGTGCAATGAGGTCATGAACTGGCTGGACCGGAACCAGGTGGGGGGGGGCTGGAACTGGGGGGCAGGGGAGTGTGGGGCCAGGTGTGGCTTGAGGTACATGGTGTGGGAGGGGGGAACCAGAACTTGGGCAGAGAACCCAGGAGTCCTGAGTGCCAGCCCCCCCCCTCTAACCACTAGACCCCACTGCCCTGCCAGAGTTGGGGGTAGAATTGGGGGTCCCCCCACAGTTATCCTGGGGGCGGGGCCCTCCCTCCTGTAGCAGCAGCTGGGAAGGCCTGTGCCTGCACCTGGATGCCTCTCCCAGCAGGGGCGGTGGAGTCTGGCCTGCTCCAGCTGCTGCAGGGACCCTACATGGGTCTGGAACCCAGGGTTGGGGCAGCAGGGGGGAGCCTGTTACAGAGGTGGGGGGAGGGGGGAGGGACCTGAGGCAGCCTCCCGTTGGGCCTGTGCAGGCCAAACAGGGCTGGAAGCCCAGCGCTCGGGCAGACCCAGCAGCTCCCCTGGCTCCTTGCAGTCTCCTCCCTGGGTGGCACGAGGAGAGGAGCCGGGGCCCCGTTGTCTTCCCCACACCCCAACCTTGGTGGAGGGAGGCTCCCCACATTGAGGGGCCCCGGGGAGCAATGGGTGGGGCTGGCACTCTCTGTGGAGCCTGGGTGGATGCCACATGGGGGACAGGGGGTGCACTGGGGCTGGCGTGCAAGGGGTTAACTCCCCTTCTCACACACACCCCAGACGGTGGAGAAGGAGGAATACGAGCACCAGCAGAAGGAGCTGCAGAACCTCTGCAACCCCATCATCACCAAGCTGTACCAGGGCGCTGGCGGGGGGATGCCTGGGGGATTCCCTGGGGCCGGCGGGGCAGGGGGCGGCTCCTCTGGACCCACCATTGAGGAAGTGGAGTGAGACCCGCCACGGAGCCTGTCCTCCCCCCACCCCCAGCCCTCCCACACAGCACACATCTACGGGGAAGGGGCTCGCTTACCCACGGCTTTCCCATGAGCCTCTGCTCCAGCGGGAACCCCCCCCAACTAGCCCTTGCTTGGAGGGGGGATCCGACCCCTCCCCTGCCGCTGCCCTGAGAATCTGGCTCGCAGAATAAATTACTGCGGGTGTTTACCGTAACTGGGCGGGCCCTTCCTCGTTCCTGCCGGGTTAGAGGACGCTGGGGGGCAGGGCTTGGCACTGAAATCCTGGCCCAGGCCGTAGGGCGGGGCGGGGAGGAGCTGGGGGAGAAGGCAGGCCCTGTGTGACACCAGCGCTTCAGCTGAAGCCGCGCCGGTGTGGGGGCAACGCGATCCCGAGTCTGGGTGCCGACATGGGGGGCAGAGACACATCGAGCAGGGGACGCTCTGACGCGAGCAGCTGCCTGGAAAGTGCAGCGGCCCAACTCCGCATGTCACTAAGGCACCACGTTGTAACCGGGGAGTAACTCGCCCCAGGATGTTCCGGCTGGGTGGAGTCTCCAGCGCTGACGACTTTGCGATCGTTCTCAGGAAGCTTTTCTAACCTCTGCTCTCGTTCCCCAAGGGGGGCCCCGCTCTGGCCAGACGCGGTCTCCCCGGTCCCTGCTGGGGCTGGAACGGAGGAGCCCCCTGATGCTCCCATCCGCAGGCAGCAGTAGTACAGCAGTTAGCCTAGGGGCCAGCCAGTGCGGGCTGATGCAACGCTCGCCCGACGTGCCGATTCATCGCAGGCAGGCTGCATCCTGCAGGGCTTCTGGGGGCTGGCTGACGTTGGGATTTTCTTTTGCCTTCCCCAGGAGCCTCTGTGCTCAGTCCCCCAGAGCGGGGATATGGCCGGGCCGGGCTCCTGCCCCGAGCCCTCTGCCACGTTGGTGGGTCTGATCTAGGTCAATCTGAGCGTGGGAAGGAGTCTCCCCAGCTCAGACAGGGGGCATGACATGGTCTGACCCGGCCGCATGCTCTGGTGACTATCAATCCCTTCCTAGGAATACCCAGGAGTCCTGGGTCTCAGCCCCTCCCTGCTCTAACCACTAGACCCTCCACTCTCCTCCCAGGAGTCCTGGTTCTCATCTCCACCTGATCATGCTGCTTCCAGGGTGAGTTCTGCCCCCAGGGGCTTTAGCTGGCTCTTTGCTGCCCCAGAGAGGCAGGGCTGGTGCCCATGGGAATCCAGCTCTCTGCCCCCGGCCTGCAGGGCCGAGGAGAGGGAAGGGCAGCCCACGCTGCGGCCGCTCGCGGGTTCATGGCCAGGTGCCCTGGCTCAGCTGGTGCCCAGGGACTAGGAGGGCTCCTTTGCTGGCTGTGACGATGCGTTGGGGTTTTCCCATCTCCTGCACCCCCGTAATGGCATGGACAGACTCCACCAGCCAGTAGAACAGAGGGAGTTTATTGCTTCTCCAGGATACAGCCCAGCACAGATGTCATCTGGTTACAGAGCAGGCCTAGGATGCCTCAGCCCCCTTGGGATGGGGGAGACTGGGACCGTAAATCCCAGCCCCGTTGCCTAGGCTCCTTCCTCCATGATCCCCCAGAAACTAACTCACTCTCTTCCAGCCCTGCCCCAGCCAGGCGGCATTCCACTTTCCTTTGTTTCTCTCCTTGGGGGGTAGGTGGTCAGACAGGTTTGAAGACCCCTTTGCATAATGACTCATCCCCTGCCCTGCTGGGCTGTGGTGCAGACAGCAGCCAGGGGAGGTCACTCACAACCCACGACCCAGCATAGCAACCAGCAAAGTACACCCCACTACGTCACACTGGCCTATCTCCCTTTCCCAAACATCGGCCCATGTGGCAATCAGGGGCTGACAGCAGCCAGGGCCGGGCACCCCCAACAAAGGGTTAACCAGCTCCACAGGGAAACCAGCCACCGACCATGGATGCTGGCCCTGCCATCGACTTCTCCTGCCCCTGGCCAAGCCTGCCAGGGCCCGGGTACCTTCCTGGGGGGGCACCAGTTGGGGGGAGTGAGGGCCATGTGTGCCTCAGTTTCCCTTTTACTATGTGTGGCTCTCCAGAGTACAGAGAAGTGTGACAGCTGCTCTGGGGAACGGTGCAGCACTCGGGGGCGGGCATCCCCAGGCTGGCTGGGATGCAGTGAATGGGTCCTTAAGTGACCCCCCCATCCCAAAGGGAGGATGGAAAAGCCCTGCTGCCTGGGTGGAAGGAGGTTCCCCCTCCCCCTCCCAGCAGGGCAGCTGAGCCCCTGCCCTCCCACCTGGAGTGAGAAGGGGCCAGTGGGGCTCAAGGGGGCAGCCGCTGTCCCTGGCCTGCAGGGACTGCTGGAGATCGGACCCCCAATGGCTCTGAGAAGCAGGGGGGCAGCCCTGGGCCTGGAGATCTGATGCCCGTCCCCTCCCCCCCCCCGCTCCTCTCCAGCAGGGCTATCCCACCCCTGGCCTCATGCTGGAGGCTGTGTGAGTCTGGCTGGGGTGCCAGGTGGAGGGGTTAGTAGGTGAGGGGGAGATGGGAGCTGGGGGGCAGAACTGGCAGAGTGAAGCCTCCCCCCCCATCCCAAGGCACTGGGTCTGAACAGGGAGGGAAGGAAAAGCAGGCACCGGGGTCAGGGGTCACTGGTATAAATGGGCAGGGGGTGGAGTCCTGGCCATGCGGCCTGGCCCAGTCCGGCTCCTGCCTCCCCTGCCAAGGGCTGGGGAAGGTCGCAGCTGGCTGCATGTGCCGGAGCCTCAGGCTGGAGCTAGCAGGGGAAGGCGCAGGTGCTGGCACAGAAGGCGGGGGGGTGAATGCCACAGGCCTGGTGCTTCCGGGGCCAGGTGCCAGCACCCAGGGCTGGTCACCCGGGGCTCTGAGCTGACAGGGAAGAGCTGGGCCCAGACCGAGCATAGTCCAGGGCGCTTCATGCCACTCTGTTTAGTGCCCTGTCCATGCAGCCAGCTCTGGGGAGGCGCCATGGAAGACAGCGAAGGGGAAGATGTACCATGCCCATGGTGGGAAAAGCCTATTTCCAGCCCATCAGGAGCAACAGTGACGAGACCAAACACAGAACTCACTGACCATTCGCAAGAGACCGCTGGAGGGGGAGGGGGTGGAGAACCAACCCCTGGCTGAGGAGCTACAAAGACATGTCCATGTCACCTGATGCTGGAATCCATCTGGAATTTGGTACTTTTCCACCGGGGTGGGGAACTGAACAAAGAATTCCTGCCCTAGGGCAACTGTATGTACGGCCGGGGAGTAAACAGTGATTGTCTCCAGCTGGTTCACAGCCCTGCCTCCCCACCCCGAGAGGACACTTGAAAACACGGGAGGACCAAAGGCTGGAATGAGAGGGTGGAGAGGAAGGGCTGGACCCAGGTCAGAAAAGACATTTCTGGCCTGAGAGGGATGCAATAAGGGTGAGGGAGAGAAATGATCACCTGTAACAAGGTCTTCTCATGCGTCTCTCGTGTGTTGGGTTTTGTTTGGCTTAGTCACTTGCTTTGTTCTGTCTGCTGCCACTTGCAATCACTTACATCCAGCTTTTTAGACTTAATAAAATCACGTGTAGTGCCAAACCTCATGTCAATAATCGTTACCGCAGGCAGGCGAGCACTGGGCCTCTCTCTCTTTCACTGATCAAGGGGGGGACATGTTCTGAGCTCGCTCTGATGCAGCAGAAGATGGTGTCTGGTCCCAAGGGGGCCGCGCCTGGGGCGGTGTCACGTCCCTGTGACTGAGCCATCCTGTGTCTGGGTTGCTCTGCAGTGGGCTGTGCCCACGCCCCTGTGCCATGCCTAGAGGAGACCGGAGGGTCTCACGCAGCAGGGCAGGGTGGTGGGACACCCCAGAGCGCTGGTAGGTGGGCTCGGGGTATTTCAGCCCATCAACTGACAGTCTCCAGGGACCTCTATGACTGAACCTGCCACACCCACTCCCCTCCCTGTGCAGGAGATGAAGCCCAGGAGTCCTGGCTCCCACCCCCCTGCTCTAACCACTAGCCTCCACTCCCGTCCCAGAGCCAGGGATGGAACCCCTGCATCTGGAGCCCAGCCTGAGATACAGCTGGAACAGCCCTGGGCTTGCCCACACAGAGGGAGGGCTCCTGTGAGCCAGGGCTGCCCATAGAGCCCTGTGTCCTGCCCCAGTTTCAGTGCCCTGGTGAAGGTGCCCCAGGCAGGGGTGAGCCTGATACTGTCTCCAGCCAGGCTGGCAGCGGCTCAATGGGCACAGCCTCGTGCTGGGCCTGCTGCCCTGGTTGGGGTGAGAGAACCCAGGCACCTTGGGTTTCAGCCCCACCCTGGTCTAACCACTAGACTTCCCTCCCCCCCTCCCAGAGCCAAGGAGAGGACCCAGGAGTCCTGATTTCAGCCACTCCCTCCCCCTACATCTGGCCTTTGTCTGGTGGGGCTACAGAGAGTCCTAGAGCAGGGGTGGCCAACCCGTTAGAGTAGAAGAGCCAAAATAGCGGTGGACAGAGTGCGAAGAGCCACATACCGGGGCGGAAAGTTGTTGAGAAAAAAAAAACAGCTGCGCCGGGGGAAAATAGGTGCTGGTACGCCGTCTCAGGGAGGGGGCGCCAGGCTGGACAGTGCTGGGGGCAGGTGGAGGGTTGGGGTACTGAGCAAGTCTCAGGCTTGTGGCTGTGAGGGTGCAGGAGTTTGGGCTGGGGTGCATGAGGGGCTCAGGGCAGGGAGGCTGGGAGTATGATGGGCTCAGGACACAGATTTGCGGTGTGTGGATGGTGCAGGAGTGTTGTGGAAGGAGACTGGGGATGTGGGGGGGCAGGAGTTTGGGGATGGGAGAGGCTTAGGACAGGGGGTTCCAGTTATAATAGGCTCAGGTTTGGGGTCTGTGGGGGGTGCAGGAGTGTTATGTTGCTGCAGCCAGATGGGGGCTTGGCCCCAACTGGGGGCTTGTTGGCCAGGCTTCATTTTTAAATAAAATATTATGTCCAACACAATGTGTTTCAGCATTGTCTTTATTTATGAGAGGGGCGGGGAACCTGTTTTGAGTCAGGGATCACTGACCCACAGAAAAGTCAGTCGGGGCCACACAAGTGAGATGCAAAAAACAACCCCTCCAAAAAACCCCAAGCCTCACTAATGTGGCCCCAACTGTGCTGGTGGGGGCAAGGGACAGAGTGCTGGGGCAGGTGGCAGGGGACAGGGTGCTGGGGCAAGGTGCTGGGGCAGGTGGCAGGGTGCTGGGGCAGGGTGCTGGTGGTGGGGTTTGGCCAGGGGAAGGGGGCAGGGAAATCTCAGCCAGTACCTGGGGATCCCGGGTCTCAGGAAGCGCACGGGCTGCTCTTCCCCTCCCGTCCCTCCCATAAATAGCTGTCACGCTTCCTGAAACGCCAGGTCTGTCACTGGGCCGGGGACGTCCTCCTCCTGCTGCCTGTCTGTGCAGGGTGTGTGTGTGTAGGAGTCCCGGGACTGCAGGCCAGCTCCAACTTCTCAGGAAGTGCCTGCTCTTCCTCTGCTCCCCACGACAGCTGCGTGCTGCCTGAGAAGTTGGAGCTGGCATGCAGTCTCAGGATTCCTACTCCCTCCCCCACCCAACCCAATCCCCATCCTGTCCCCTTCCCTCCCCCAGAGCCAGGGCTCCTCCCCGTTCTAACCCAATCCCCCTCCCCGCAATCTTATGCCTGTGTCCCAGAGCAGAGCCGCTGCCGCTGCTCCCCAGGTGCTGGGCGTGTGCGCTGAGCGGCCAGCTTTGAGCGTATGCTGCCCGGGATGCTGGGATGCCATGTGCACCCCCCGACACCCGATCTAACCTTATCGGGGCCCTCTAACCTTATGCCCAGGTCCCAGAGCCGGAGGCGCCGCCACCGCCTGCGCTCAGTGGCTGGCTGCTAGGACGTGCAGGCTGGGATGCTGAGTGTGACCCGGCCTGCACATGCAGGATATGACGTAGTGTGCTGGGGGCCATGAGCAGAACGGCATGGGTCGTGAGCATGCATGCGGCTCAGAGCGGCCTGGCTGTGAGAGAGTGGCTGACCTGAGCAGTTCATCCCGGTTCTGTCAGAACTGCAATTTTTTTGCTTGCAGCTCACAAGCCATGGGTTGGCCACCGCTGTCCTAGAGGAATCTTGAGGCCAAGCCAGCCTCCACGGGGCAGGGCACCAGCCCTTCTGGGTTCTATCCCAGCGATGGGGGAGAAGTGGGTCTAGTGGTTCGATGGGGGACTTGGAGCCAGGACTCCTTGGTTATCTTCTTCCTCTCTTATCCATCTTTGGGTGTCTCTGCCTTCCTTCCCTCCGTCTCTGGGGCCAGGCCTGCCCTGCCCCATGTGGCACCGGGGAGTGGGCAAGATCACAGCTTAGCCCCCTAGAAAGAACAGGGGGCCAAGGAACAGCCCAGGGAATGTCCCATGCCACAGGATATACCCACTATGAAAATAGGCCTGGGAGAGGGAGGGACGGTTTTCCAGGAGAGGCTGTTGACTGTCAGTGATGCGCCAGAGGGCTTTCGGCTGCAGCCGATGACTAGTGGGTGTCCTGTTATTTTGTTTGCTGGGCCTGGGTCTTCTGGCTCTGTCAGCCTGTTACAAAACAATTTCAGGCAGCAACTAGAGAGAGCACCTGGCTTTCATATGCAAATGTGATACTATCTCGCAGGGCCTGAACAAAGACTGGATGGCCCTTTCTATTCAACACCCCGCTGACATCAAAGGCTCAGGATCCGGCACTTCCGGCCTACTCCATGAGCCTCACTTAGCACGGATGCTTTAATGGACAGTTGTGGGTTTTCCCTTTCTCCTCCCCTTCTCCCCTCTTTTTCTGCTTTATAGTCCAAATCTGTGCCCCTTGCTCCATCTTTGTCATCTGAGAAAACAGGTCGTGCCCACGAAAGCTCCCAATACTACTTATAGACTTTTGTTAGTTTCTAAGGTGCGACAGGTCCATTGGGAGTTTTTTAGTTAGAGATTAACATGGTTACCTCTCTGAGGCTCCGGCTACACTAGCTGTTTTGCTGGAAGAGGCAATGCAAATGAAGTGCTGATTAGATTTTCGTGCTTATTTGCATAATCTTCCACTGCTTGTAATAAGAGGTTGTTGAGCAAAAACATGCAGTGTGGACGTTTCCGTTTTGTGCAAGCCCCCTTTTTTGTGCAAGATCCTTATGCCTCTCCCAGAGGGGCATAAAGAGAGGCATAAGGATCTTGCGCAAAAAGAGGTTGTTGCGCAAAACGGAAACATCCCCACTGCATGTTTTTGCGCAACAACCTCTTGCGCAAAAACGGGTCAGAAGAGATTATGCAAATGAGTGCGCGAAAATGCTAATCAGCACTTCATTTGCATTGCCTCTTCCAGCAAAACGTGTAGTATAGACATAGACTGACACTATATTTTTTAGTAACTAACTTTGATCTCTCTGTTATCCCTTGCAAACACTAGCATCCTACCTTAATGCCAATACATTAGATTAGAGAGGCTATCAAAATAAAAAACTCAATCATAGTGGGGGATTCCAACTCTCCCCATATAGACTGGGTACACGTCACCTCAGGAAGAGAAGCAGAGATAAAATTTCTTGATACCTTAAAAGACTGCTTCTTGGAGCAGCTGGTTCTGGAACCCACAAGGGGAGAGGCTATTCTTGATTTAGTCTTAAGTGGAGCGCAGGATGTGGTCCATGTGGTAAATATAACTGGACTGCTTGGAAATAGTGACCATAATGTAATAAAATTAACACCCATGTGGTGGGAAAAACACCTCAGCAGCCCAACACTGTGACATTTAATTTCAGAAAGGGGAATGACACAAAAATAAGGACGTTAGTTAAACAGAAATTAAAAGGTACAGTGACAAAAGTAAAATCTCTGCAAGCTGCATGGAAACTTTTCAAAGACACCAACTTCAATGTATATCCAAATTAAAAAACACTGTAAGAGAATCAAAAAAGTGCCACCGTGCCTTAACAAGCAAGTAAAACAAGCAGTTAGAGATACAAAGGCATCGTTTTAAAAGTGGAAGTCAAATCCTAGCGAGGAAAATAGAAAGGACCATAAACTTTGTCAAATTAAGAGTGTGTCTAGACTACAGGGTTTTTTCGAAAACAGTGGCCTTTTTTTGAAAAAACTTCCCGTGTCTAGACTGCTGCTGTGTTCTTTTGAAAGTAAATCGACTGCGGAAAATGTTTTACTGCATTTTACGAGGAATAACGCCTTTTTTAGAAAGTGCTCTTTCAAAAAGCGCTATGTAATGCAAACAGTGCTTTTTCGAAAGAGAGCATCCAGACTGCCTGGGTGCTCTCTTTTGAAAAAGTGTCTTTCTAAAGAGGCTTGCAGTCTAGACGTAGCCAAAGTGTAAAAATATAATAAGAAAAGCCAAAAAGGAGTTTGAAGAGCAGCTAGCCAAAAACTCAAAAAATTAAGGAAGCTGGCTAAAGAAGCAGTGGGGGCCCTGGACAATCGAGATGCTAAAGGAGCATTCAAAGACGATGAAGTAATGGCGGAGAAACTAAATGAATGTTTTGCTTCGGTCTTCACAGCTGAGGCTATTAGAGGGAGATTACCAAACCTGAGCCATTCTATTTAGGTGACGATGGTCAATTTAAGGATTTGGTGTTAACACAGTCTCAGATGTCACCGGAAATCTCCAGGGCAACATCTAGAAGCCAGAAGCGAAGGGATGGGCTGAGCAAAGTGGCTTAAGTGAACCAGCTGGCAGATCTGCTAGATAATTGAGTCAGAGGGAAAGGCCGGGCAGGCCTTGAAGGGACGTGCCAGCGGGTTGGTGAGCTCCTCGCTGAGGTTAATGGTGATGTGAAACAGTGTTTGTGGGACAAACTGGGGGAAGGAGGAGAAGCTCTTGCTGCCTCTCCTGATCTGTTTCAACAATCCCACCCCCGGCAGGGGTAAATCACAGGCAGAGGGTGTCAGTTGGGTGGGAGGAAAAGGCCCCACGGTACCCTGGGAAAGAGGGTGGGTGGGAGGCCGGGCCTTCTCCTCCCCCAGTTCACTGCCCTGTTCCCGGCCTACTCAGACCCATGCACAGGCAGAGGAGCCCAGATGGGCTGCCGCTGGGTCCCACTGAGCACGGAGGAGCAAATCCCCAGGGCTGAGTGGAACCTGCAGCAGGTAACTCATGGAAATGCTGCTCCCCAGAGCATGGGGGTCCACAGGCAGCTGCCGCACCTCACACTGGCTGGGTTTGGCCAGGTCACATAATTTGTGACAATGGGTGGGGTGGAGGTAGCCAGCTCCTGTCTTTGGACATCTCTAGTGGGGCTGTCCAGGCTGGGGACTGCCAGGCAGGGGTAATTGAGAAGGAGATAGATCCTGCCCCAGCCTCCACAGAAACGTGTGTCTCAGACGGGGGCCTTCAGGGGGAACTTGGGGCCCAAGAAGCCACTGCGGGGAATGAGGACCCCAGGGGCTTGGTAACTGGAGGCCGGCCCAGTTCGAAGGGCAACAGGGACCTGGCTTCCCAGGGCAGGGTCTGTCATGGCTGGGAGCTGGCCAAGGGGCAGGTGGCCAAAAGGGGGCAGTGCAGGAGTGTCTCCCCATTGATTGCAGGGGGGGCTGGGTCTGTACTCCCAGGCACCTCTCCCGTTGTCCAGGTTTAAGGGGACTCGTAGGTCTGAGCTCCCTGAGGGAAGCATCCCCACAACTGACCCCTTGGGGGCAGGGATCAGAGGACCTGCTGGTCGAGCACACACCCAGGCCGGACACAGTTCCTGCTGTGCATGTCAAAGCTCCCACCGTCCACCTGAGACGGGGGATGAAGCTCGTACCGAGGCGGCCCGTGTCTGTGAACAGGCCAATAAATCACCGGGGAGGGACTGACAATATCCCAACCGGGGAACCAGGAGCCCAGAGAATCTGCCGGGGCCTGGGTCAGTCCTTTATGTGGGTGCAGCCCTGGGGGTCGGGAGGGGTCCCGGTGCAGCTCCATGGCCAATCCTTTCATCCCCACAGCCATGAGACAGACGTGACCCAGAAACCTTTCCTGGCGGAAAGGGAACCCCTCGCTACCTGAACGCACTGGGCACAAAGGGCCTCGCCGGGGCGATAAACACTGGAAAGCCACATGGCTGATCCAGAAGCGGGGTATGGCAGCCGTCCTGGGAACTGCTGCCCTGCCACAAACTTGCTGGGAACCCTGTGCCTCTTTCCACAAACACACACGGGTCCCACTGAAGGAACTGACCCGATGGGAAACCCCAGGAAACGGTGGGAGACACATGAGGTTTGGGGAAAGTGTCTGCACACGCGAGGGGCAGGGAGAAGAGCGTCCTGTAAGCAGGCAGCTCCTAAGCTAGAAGAGGCTTAGACGTGGGCACAGCAGCAAGCACATCACAGGCTGGGAGAAGCAGAATGCTGTGTGGGAGGGGAAACTGAGGCACAAAGTTTCATGGCATCGGTGGCTAAATGCCAGGAACCATACACTTTAAGACTTTGCTGTCTGCATTCTTGGGTAATGCTGTGCCCGAAAGGTTTCCAGGCACCGGGAGACAGAGCTAGAACTCCGTAAACACGCCTGTGCATGGCATCACACGGATAATGACCCTGGCTGGGCGTGTAAGCAGAGACTAACAAACATTTCAGGCATGCAGGCTCCGCATTGAACACTGTCCAACAGTCTAGCAGTGAGCTCGGGCGGGAGGCCCAAGAGTGAGGGGGGATTTGATAGCAGCCTTCAACTTCCTGCAGGGGGTTCCAAAGTGGCTGGAGAGAGGCTGTTCTCCAGTAGTGACAGATGGGTGGCAGAACAAGGAGCAATGGGCTCAAGTTGTGGTGGGAGAGGTCCAGGTTGGATATTAGGAAAAACTATTTCACTAGGAGAGTGGTGAAGCACTGGGATGGGTTCCTAGGGAAGTAGTGGAGTCTCCATCCCTAGAGATTTTTAAGTCTCGGCTTGACAAAGCCCTGCCTGGGTTGATTGAGTTGGGATTGGTCCTGGTTTGGGCAGGGGGCTGAACTTGACGACCTCCTGAGGTCTCTTCCAGCTCTATGTTTCTATGATTCTCTGAGGCCGCCTCCCCCGTGCTTAATGAAAATAGGCTTCTGAGTGTGAAGAACAGGAAGATTCTTTCTGCAAAATATCTAATGTACCACGTCATTTCAAAGTTACAGGTGGCCTAATGTGCCCATTCTCTCTGGCTGCCTACAGCAGTCCTGGTGGGAGTTAGCGATATGAAACATACACCGCATTAACCGACCTAGCCCTGCAAAGCGGGGCCATTAGCACTATGGAAGGGAGACAGTGGCCGGTATCTGGGGACACTGCTCTGTGAATAGTCTCGCTTCCCCTGTGAGCCTGGACTGGGCTGGGTCCTGCCGGGACACGGGGCCAGGCACCTGCTGCCAGAGTCCCTTGTGGGGCTTGGATGTTCCCCTGGAAATGGGACAAAGGTTGAGCTGAGCACAAAGGGATCCCGCCTGGGGCAAAATCTCTCTTGAGGCAGGAAACTGGCCAATAGGGGCGGCTGCCAGACGCCCAGAGACCCCAGATTAGCACCCAAGCTGCCTGCAGGAAACATAAGACTGAACAGGGGGAGGATCAGGCCCTTGACGGAGCCTTCCCCGAGCCGAGCCGTGTGGAGTGCCTGTGTCACTCTGCGGTGGGCTGGGACCCAGTGCTGTGCCAGGGCTGGAGGAGGCCAGAGGGCCTGACTCAGCAGCACAGGGTATCGGGGCACCCCAAAAGCAGGTCGGCAGGCTCCGGTGTTTTCAGCCCATCAGGTGACAGTCCTGAGGGGGTCTCTGTGATGCAACCTGTCACATCCCTTCCCCTCCCCCCTTGCATCCCTCCCTTGTGTTTTGATCTCAACTGCCCTGTTCGGCTGGCTAGATTCCCCAGTCCCGAGCAATGTGCCCAGATCCTCGATTTGCAGTGGGATACATCCCGCATCCCTCCCTTCCCAGTTGAGTCACTGGGCCCTGGCTGTGCACCTCACCCTCTCCGGTCCCTGGCTTTGCTCGCAGGCAGGGTGGTGGTAATTACCTCTTGGCCCTTCGAATGAGCCATTCTGGGTTTTTGGCAAATAGCTGGCTGGGTGCCCACAGCAGATCTGAAACAAGGGCTGAGCCGGTGACACCTCTGGAGGGGCAGGGCTGCTGCCTAGGTATTTAGGGGCTGAGAGGAGGTAGCTCTCAGGTGTGGGGATGAAATCGGCAGAGGTGACAGACACCAAGGTTAGTCGGGAACTCCAGAGAGACCTGGTCGAGGCGGGCTTGTGGGCAACAGGATGGCAGATCAGTTTGGATAAATGCAAAGTAATGCGCAGTGGGGGATGGTGAGTCTGAAGAGCTCCAAGACTTGGCAGGTTCTAACTCAACCGAGGGGAGCCAGGGAAGGGACCTGAGTGTCCCCGGAGGAGGAGCCGTGCTCACCTCTGCTCGCCGCGCCGCTGCAGAAGAGAAAAGCCAAGAAGGACATTCGGCTGCCAGAGGGGATGGAGAACTACATGGAAAATACTGTGGTGCCCTCTCCGGACCGGCAGGATGCTCTGGCCCTGGGGTGGGCAGTGCCGGTCACCCCGTCTCAGAAGGGATATCTCAGATCTGGAGCCAATGCGGATGGGGAAGGGGAAAACCGGTCCAGGGCAGAGCCCTGCAGCCGGACTGGAATCCTGCTGGTACCACTGGCCTCGCTGCTACAGTCATGGGAGCGGGAAAAGGTGTTTTGCTGTGGGGGTAGCTGGGTGGGCAAGAAGAAGAGACTGTGGGGCCACGGGGCAAAGCACATGACAGCAGCTTGTCAGAAATGTCATCCAGAGAGAGCGAGTGTTTTCCTAAAGAAAGCTTTAAATACTGTAATTTAAGGAGGGGATAGAAACAGATTGGAAGTCCATTATAACAGCAATGAAATAACTTTTTACATGGTTTAAACAAATTTTGTTCCATATTTTTGGTGGTAAAAATTGTGTTGGATTCTGTTCATTTGTGTAATATAGTAACCAAAGTAGTTTTTTAAAAGTAGCTTGAGGGAATATGTCTCTCTTGCGGGATTAGCGAGATCTAAGGTCTTTGCAGGTGGGAGTGAAATAAAAATGCAGGCATAGTGCAGGAGACAGTGGGAGTAGGATTAAAATACCGTCCCACGCAGGGCTGTATCAGAGAGCTCCCATTCTGTTATCTCTGGGAATGTCTGTGGCATTGTACAGCAGGGAACACACTTTACTCTGTTGAAAAATGCAGGTTTGGGGAGACCGAAACATTGTGAAAATGAGTGAAAAAAATCCTAGAAAGAAACTTGAAAAAAATGAAATGGGGACACTTGCAGAATTATGATTTTTGTTCACGTCCAGGTGGATTTTCTTTCCAATGCTGATTGCAACATTTAGATTTAAATCAATGTTCAATGACCTTAAATGCTTGTAAATGCACCAAACCCATATACTTTGGCTTTTCAGTATGGCCAATAATTGGGTGAACCCAGAATATTTTTTTATCAAAATGCTTTAGAATGGGGAGAGAACCAAACAATCATTTCTGGCACAATTGTGTTGCCTGGTGTTACCCTCCTGATTCTTGGCTGTGATTCCCTTCCAGCCTCCTTTCTGTCGTGACTCTTGCCTGCTCCCCTCTGGCAGAGCTCGCTGCGCTACCCGTGAGAAGGCTCCGTTCAGCTCCCAGCCCGGCCCCGGGCTCCTCCCAGCACCATGGGGGTGTCCTTGCTCCTCTGCCTCCTCCCTGCTCTCCTGGCGACCACCAGTGTCCAAGGTGAGTCGTCCACGGCTGAAGCCACTTAACCCCTCCTGGACTTCGATACCTCGTGCTCCTCAGCTCCCCGACCAGGGCCCCTCCCACACGTGCAGGGCACTGGGACTAGCTCTGGGGGCACAGGGGACTGTCGACACGACGGTTGCGGTAGCAGCTTGGCCACGGCGCTGGAGCGGGGCTGGCAGAGCCCGTAGTGCAGACGCCACCTGCCCCAGTGGAAGGGGGTTTCCCTCCCTCGAGGGGCTCACCTCCCGAGCCAGGGTGGCCAAGCTGAGGGGAACATGCACCCCTGGACTCATCCGCACACACTTCGATTGACCAATCCCCCAGAACACAAGAACGCTGGTAGAGGAGTGAATTGGGGGCACCAATGCCCCTGACATGGACGGAGAATAGGTCATGTGCTCCGTCCCCTAATCGCTTCTTTGCCCTCCCCGGGCCCCTTTCCAATATGTCCTCACCCTTTCTGTAATGGGGGGCCCCCACACTGGACACAGCACGCCAGACGTGGCCTCAGCAGTGCCAAACGGGGTTAATAGTCACTTCCGCATGTCCACAGAGCCAGTTACATAGAATCATAGGGTATGTCTAAACTAGCTCATTAATTCGAGCTAGGTAGGCAAATCAGGCAACCGGAGTTGCAAATGAAGCCCGGGATTTAAATATCCGGGCTTTATTTACATGTTCTGAGCGGGCGCCATTTTTAAATCCCCGTAGTTCGAGCAGACTGCCTGCAGCTATGGCGGCAGTTTAAAGTAAATCGAACTAAGTCCTTAGATCGGATTAACTGTTACACCTCATTCCATGAGGAGTAACAGTTAATCCGAACAAGGACTTAGTTACTTTAAACTGCCGTGTAGCTGCAGGCAGTTCGTTCAACTACGGGATTTAAAAATGGCGCCGCCATGTATAAAGCCCGGATATTTAAATCCCGGCTTCATTTGCAACCCGTTGTTCTGATTTGCCTACTAGTGCTGGAATTAATGAGCCAGTATACATACCTACAAAGACCTCAGGAGGTCGTCAAGTCCAGCCACCTGCCCAAAGCAGGACCAATCCCAACTCAATCAACCCATCCAGGGCTTTGTCAAGCCGAGACTTAAAAACCTCTAGGGATGGAGATTCTACCACCTCCCCAGGTAACCCATCCCAGTGCTTCCCCACCCGCCTAGGGAAGTAGTTTTTCCTAATATCCAACCTAGACCTCCCCCACTGTAACTTGAGACCATAAGAACATAAGAACGGCCACACTGGATCAGACCAATGGTCCATACAGCCCAGTATCCTGTCTGCTGACAGAGGCCAATGCCACATGCCCCAGAGGGAGGGATCACAATAGGTAATCCTCACGGTATCCCTCCCCTGTCCCCCACTTCCAGAGAAAGAAAAGCCAGGGACACCATTCCTACTCATCCTGGCTAATAGCCATTGATGGGCCTAACCTCCATGAATCTATCTAGCTGTTTTTTGAACCCTGTTCAAGTTCTAGCCTTCACCACATCCTCTGGCAAGGAGTTCCAGAAGTTGACTGTGCGAGGAGTGAAGAAAAACTTCCTTTTGTTTGTTTTAAACCTGCTACCTATTCATTTCATTTGGTGACCCCTAGTTCTTATATTGTGGGAATAAGTAAATAACTTTTCCTTATTCGCTTTTTCCACATCAATGAATATTTTACAGACCTCTATCCCATCTCCCCTTAGTCTTCTCTTTTCTAAGCTGAAAAGTCCAAGTCTTTCTAATCTCTCTTTATACGGGACCCATTCCAAAACCCTCATCATGTTTGTTGCCCTTCTATGAAGCTTTTCCAATGCCAATATATCTTTTGTGAGATGAGGCGACCAACATCTGTATGCAGTATTCCAGATGTGGGTGTACCATGGATTTATATAGAGGCAATAAGATATTTTCTATTTTATTCTCTATCCCTTTTTTAATGATTCCTAACATTCTGTTTGCTTTTTTGACTGCCACTGCACACAGAGTGGATGTTTTCAGAGAACTATCCAAAATGACTCCAAGATCTCTCTCTTAAGCCGTTGTAGCTAAATTAGTCCCCGTAATATTGTAGATATAGTTTGGTTTATTTTTTCCAATGTCCATTACTTTGCATTTATCAACATTAAATTTCATTTGCCATTTTGTTGCCCAATCACTTAATTCAGTGAGAACTTTTTGAAGCTCTTCACAGTCTGCTTTGGTCTTAACTATCTTGAATAGTTTGGTATCATCTGCAAATTTTGCCACCTTGCTGTTTACCCCTTTCTCTAGATCATTTATAAATAAGTTGAATAGGGTCCCAGAACAGACCCTTGGGGGACCCCACTAGTCACCTCTCTCCACTCTGAAAACTGAACATTTATTCCTACCCTTTGTTTCCTGATTTTAACCAGTTCTAAATCCATGAGAGGACCTTCCCTCTTATCCCATGACAACTTACTTTATTTAAGAGACTTTGGTGAGGGACCTTGTCAAAGGCTTTCTGGAAATCTAAGTATACTATAGCCACTGGATCCCCCTTGTCCACATGTTTGTTGACCCCCCTCAAAGAACTCTAGCAGATTAGTAAGGCAGGGTTTCCCTTTACAGAAACCATGGTGACTTTCCCCCAACAAATTATGTTCATCTATGTGTCTCACAATTTTATTTTTTACTATAGTTTCAACTAATTTGCCCAGTACTGACGTTAGACTTACTGGTTTGTAATTGCCAGGATCACCTCTAGAGCCCGTTTTATATATTGGTGTCATATTAGCTATCTTCCAATCATTAAGTACAGAAGCTGATTTAAAGGCTAGGTTACACACCACAGTTAATAGTTCTGCAATTTCACATTTGAGTTCTTTCAGAACTCTCGGGTGAATGCCGTCTGGTCCCAGTGACTTCTTACTGTTATGTTTTTCAATTTGTTCCAAAACCTCCTCTCATGACACCTGAATCTGGGACAATTTATCACCTAAAAAGAATGGCTCAGATATGGGAATCTCCCCAATATCCTCAGCCGTGAAGACCGAAGCAAAGAATTCATTTTGCTTCTCTGCCATGACTTTATCATCTCTGAGTGCTCCTTTAGCATCTCAGCTGTCCTAAGGCTGCTCTGGTTGTTTAGCCGGTTTCCTGCTTCTGATGGACTTAAAAAACTTTTGGCTATTACTTTTTGAGTTTTTGGCTAGCTGCTCTTCAAACTCCTTTTTGGCTTTTCTTATGATATTTTTACACTTACTTTGACAAAATGTATGGTCCTTTCTATTTTCCTCACTAGGATTTGACTTTTAAAAGATATCTTTTTATCTCTCTCTGCTTCTTTTACCTGGTTGTTAAGCCACGGTGGCACCCCTTTGGTTCTCTTACTGGTTTTTTAAATGTTTGTATATACATTGAAGTTGGGCCTCTATTATGGTGTCTTTGAAAAGTTTCCATGCAGCTTGCAGAGATTTTACTTTTGTCACTGTACCTTTTAATTTCTGTTTAACTAACGTCCTCATTGTTGTGTAGTTCCCCTTCCTGAAATTAAATGCCACAGTGTTGGGCTGCTGAGGTGTTTTTCCCACCACAGGGATGTTAAATTTTATTACATTATGGTCACTATTTTCAAGCAGTCCAGTTATATTTACCTCTTGAACCAGATCCTGTGTTCCACTTAGGACTAAATCAAGAATAGCTTCTCCCCTTGTGGGTTCCAGAACCAGCTGCTCCAAGAAGCAGTCTTTTAAGGTATCAAGAAATTTTATCTCTGCATCCTGTCCTGAGGTGACATGTACCCAGTCAATATTAGATAGTTGAAATCCCCCACTATTACTGAGTTTTTTATTTTGGTAGCCTCTCTAATCTCCCTTGGCATTCATAGTCACTATCACTGTCCTGATCAGGTGTTTGATAATATATCCCCACTGCTATATTCTTATTATTGGAGCATGGAATTACTATACATAGAGATTCTATGGAACATTTTGGCTCATTTAAGATTTTTACTTCATTTGATTCTACATTTTCTTTCACATATAGTGCCACTCCCCCACCAGCATGACCTGTTCTGTCCTTCTGATAGATTTTGCACCCTGGTATAACTGTTGATTGCCCTCATTCCACGAAGTTTCTGTGATGCCTATTATATCAATATCCTCCTTTAAAACCAGGCACTCTAGTTCACCCATTTTATTATTTGGACTTCTAGCATTTGTGTATAAGCACTTTAATAATTTGCCACTGTTTATCTGTCTGCCATTTCCTGATGTGTTAGACTCTTATTCATTTGATTATGTCTCATCTGATCTGACTCAAACTTCCATCCCCTCCTCATCTCTATTAATAGACCCTCCCCTAAGAGATGTCTCTGTCCAATCTATGTGCTCCTTCATACCCATTGGCTTTTCCCCAGCCCTTAGTTTAAAAACTGCTCTACAACCTTTTTAATGTTAAGTGCCAGCAGTTTGGTTCCATTTCGGTTTAGGTGGAGCCCATCCTTCCTGTACAGGCTTCCCCTATCCCAAAAGTTTGCCCGGTTCCAAATAAATCTAAACCCTCCTCGCTACACCATTGTCTCATCCACGCATTGAGACTCTGCAGCTCTGCCTGCCTACCCAGCCCTCCGCATGGAACTGGAAGCATTTCAGAGAACACTACCATAGAGGTCCTGGATTTCAGTCTCTTTCCCAGCAGCCTAAATTTGGCCTCTGGAATCTCTCTCTACCCTTCCCTATGTCACTGGTACCTGCATGTACCATGAGCACCGGCTCCTCCCCAGTACTACGCATAAGCCTATCTAGATGCCTCGAGAGATCCGCAACCTTTGCACCAGGCAGCCGAGTCACCATACAGTTCTTCCAGTCACCACAAACCCAGCTATCTATGTTTCTAATGATTGAATCCCCCATTACTGACACCTGCCTTTTCCTAACAAGTGGCGTTCCCTCCCCCGGAGAGGTAGCCTCAGTGCGAGAGGATCCCACAACATCCTCTGGAAGGAGGGTCCCAACTATGGGATGGTTTCCCTCTGCTCCAGTTGACTGTTCTCCTTCCCTGAGCCTTTCACCCTCCTTACCAGCACAGGGGCTGTCTGACCATATGTGGGACAGTTCTGCAGTGTCCTGGAAAACCTCATCTGCATACCTCTTGGCCTCCCTTAGCTCCTCCAGTTCAGCCACCCTGGCCTCCAAAGCCTGTATGCAAATCTGAGGGCCAGGAGCTCCTTGCACTGAATGCACCTATACTCCAGCTGCCCACGGGGCAGGTAATCACACATGCTACATAGGGTGCAATAAACGGGACAGCCCCCACTCTGCTACTGGGTTTCTGTCTGCCTCCCCTCTAACAGTGAATTAGGTTATAGATAGGGGTCTTTATTTAAATCAGGTAATTTTGGTTTCAGTTTAGTTTAAAAGTTTTAAAGAATAGCAAGTGTATTTCCCTATTTTAAACTTCCTCTCAAGCAAGTGTACTCACCCTTCCCACTCTCCTCTAAGTCTCTCACTAACCTCTCATAAAGCTGCCCTGTTCTGCAAAGCTCCCTGGTCTCTTAGTAATGGGCTTTATAAAGCCCTGGTCTTCTTGATAGCCCTGCCCCCTGACTAAGGTTTGACCAATGAACAGAGGGTTCTAGATTTCAAGTCCTCATTAAGAAACTCGCAGCTTCCAACTGCCGGCCACAGCACATGGTCCTTCAAACAAACAGTTCAGACGCTCATGATCCCTAGCCCGGGTACTGCAGCAGGCCCTGTCATTGAAATTGTGGAGTTGTGGACGGTCCTGGAGGCAATTGGGCCCCTTAACCCCTTGGCTTGTTTGGAGCAGGGGGGAACTCGGGCTCAGGGACGTTCAGAGCTGACACTGTTACCCCAGTAAGAAGGAAACACTCGCTCTTCTTTCTCCAGGGGGGACCCTGACATGCAACGTGGGCTTCGGCCACACGGAGGCCTGCGATGTGGCTACAGGGACCTGCCAAGACGACCAGGCGACGGGCGGCTGCCTCTCCGTGGCAGAAGAAATTTCCCTGGGTAGGTGACGTTGCCTTCACCCCAGGCACATCTTAGCCTGCCTCTGTCCCCTCCCTCATCACCAGAGCCAGCCCAACACAGCCCTTCCCGGAGCCCCAGCACCCGGCACAGCACACTGCAGCCGGGCGCGGCGCTAGGTTGATTCCAGCACCGTTCCAGTCTCTGACGCATCAACAAGCATGCCGGGCAGTCTGAAGGCCTGGCTCCGCTGGTCAGCTGCAAAGCTCCCATTGACTTCAGGGGCCTGATTTCACCCCCAGGTGCTAGTGATGGGTCCCTCCCAGCCTCACATTTTCTGTTTTGCTTTTCTCTGTTGCACAAAGATGGAAGAACGCAGACGTTCTTCTCCAAGCAATGTCTTAGCGGCTATAACAGTCACATGAAAGTCCCCTTCTCTTTCACCGTGGGGAACGGCCAGTACGTGAGGATCAATGTTCTACAATGCAACGTAGATTTGTGCAACTCGGCCACACCTCAAGGTACGTTATGGGTCTGTTTGTATTGTCCCTATTTCGGGGCACGGCCACACGAACAATTAGAGGGTGTGAGCTGGGTCTGACTCTAGCTCTCAGTGTGCCCCTACCGATGTACATGGGTTGGCTGGAGAAGCGCTTTGGAAGCGCATTAGCTTGGAGAACAGTAATAAACAGCTCCCATGTGTCAGCTGGGTGCACATGGACAGCTAAGCCATCGGACCGGCATAGGGCGGATTGACACCCCAGTCACTCTTCACACCCTATCTCCAGTCGGATTGTTCATGTGGACAAGCCCCAGCACAATTGTTTTTGTTCCCGTTTCTCCCCTGTATTGCCCCAAACTCCATTTCCTCAAATATCATTTCTGTCTCCAGTGAGACAGTGTAGCTGTCAGGTCTCTGAGGGGAGGAGGAGTAGAACAGCCAGGGCCCATTCGCAATCAGACGGGCGGGGGCTGCATGCAAAGGAGGGAGCAGCCGCTGGGACAGACTCAAAAATAAACTTCCCGGCACCTATCGGCTCCCCCTTCACACTCACTGGGATCCAGAACTGATCCGATGTGGCCGTTGCCAACTGTTGTGTCCCAGACAGACGGAGAAATGCCACCCGGCTGCAGGGAGGGGCCTGCACATGCTCGGCGAGGCAGGGCCCATCCACCACTTGGAATGAGGTTTAACCCACCCAGTAACCATCTGTCTTTGTTCTCAGTGTCCCCGGACACCACCCCGAACGGGCTGCAGTGCCCAACCTGCTTTGCTCTGGGCTCCGCTGCCTGCAACAGTGTAATCACCCCCTGCACAGGGCTGGAGACCTATTGCCTGGATTACACCGGCGAGCTGAACCAAGGTAAATTCTGCCAGCTGGTCGCAGGGTGGGGGGTGCCTTGGAATGTCCTGCCTGAAGAGATCCACCGAGAGCTGGTGGGGCCCAGAGTCTGTGCCGAGCCCTGGGCGGGTGGGGCCGCCAAGAGGGGTTTTGGACAGAGGAAAGGAGAGAGGAATTGGGACAGTTCCTTCCCACCCCAGCTCCTCCCTCCCCCCCCCGCCCCGGCAGGGATGCTGCCCTGCTCCTGGGTTTGTGGCAGTGAGGTACTTGCCATGGGAAGGGTTGTAATGTCAGGGATGCAGAGCTGGGGAGAGGGCCCAGGAGTGCTGGCTCCTCCCGCTCCAAACTGCTGTAACCACTAAAACCCACTGCCTTTGTGTTCATTGTGGAGCTAAGCTGCTCTGAGGCAGCTCCTGCTCTCAGTGTGTGCCCAGGGCTCCCAGAGCTCTGGGATGTTTATAAAATAACTGACCCGAGTGGGAGGCTGCCGGGGACGGGGAGAGGAAGCGTCTTCCGCAGCGGCCCCGCGTTGGGGAAGGAGCCGCCCCGACCACTGCTCTGTTCCCAACCCCAGCGCCAGACTCTTGTGTGGGGCTGCAAAAAGGGTCACGGGGGAGGCAAGAGGGAGCCAGGTGCCTGCCCTGCCGTGGCCTGGTGCAGATGGAGCAGGGAGACCCCCAGGCAGATGGGAAGCGGAGGCAGAGGGGGAACCGCCGGCTGGTGGGGACTGAGGGGAGGGCGCAGAAAAGGACCCGGAGCTACTTGCCCCTAAGAACAGGCTGAATTTCTCCAACAGGTTCATTTTCATCACCATTTGCTGCAAAGGGCTGCGCGTCGGTGTCTGCGCAGGAGATTAAACCCGGAACCACCCTGACGGCAACAGGCTACACCTTCACATTCATGGCAGGGTCCTCTGTTCCTGGAGAGAAAATAACCCTCAGCAGCCCGATTCCAATTGACAACCGCCAAGGAGGCAGCTCCAGCACCACCCCCGGCACCCGTCCTGCTACCACCACCCCCGGCACCCGTCCTGCTATCACCACCCCCGGCACACGTCCTGCTACTACCACCACCACTGTCCCTGCTACTATGACTACCACCGCCGTCCCTATTGACACCACCACCACCACTGCCATGCCTCTTGATACCACTACCACCGCAGTCCCTGTTGATACCACCACCACACCTGTCCCTGTTGATACCACCACCACTCCTGTCCCTGTTGATACCACTACTACCACCATCCCTGGTGATACCACCACCACTCCTGTCCCTGTTGATACCACCACCACTGCCATCCCTGTTGATACCACCACTACCACCGTCCCTGTTGATACCATCACCACCCCTGTGCCTGTTGATACCACCACTACCACCGTCCCTGTTGATACCATCACCACCCCTGTGCCTGTTGATACCACCACTACCACCGCCCCTGTTGATACCACCACTACCACCATCCCTGTTGATACCACCACCACCCCTGTCCCTGTTGATACCACTACTACCACCATCCCTGGTGATACCACCACCACCCCTGTTCCTGTTGATACCATCACCACCCCTGTGCCTGTTGATACCACCACTACCACCATCCCTCTTGATACCACCACCACCCCTGTCCCTGTTGATACCACTACTACCACCATCCCTGGTGATACCACCACCACCCCTGTCCCTGTTGATACCACCACTACCACCATCCCTGTTGATACCACCACCACTCCTGTCCCTGTTGATACCACCACCACCCCTGTCCCTGTTGATACCATCACCACCCCTGCCCCTGTTGATACCACCACTACCACTGTCCCTCTTGATACCACCACCACCCCTGTGCCTGTTGATACCACCACTACCACCATCCCTGTTGATACCACCACCACTCCTGTCCCTGTTGATACCACCACCCCCCCTGTCCCTGTTGATACCATCACCACCCCTGCCGCTGTTGTTACCACCACTACCACCATCCCTCTTGATACCACCACTACCCCTGTTCCTGTTGATACCACTACTACCACCATCCCTGGTGATACCACCACCACTCCTGTCCCTGTTGATACCACCACCACCCCTGTCCCTGTTGATACCATCACCACCCCTGTGCCTGTTGATACCACCACTACCACCGTCCCTGTTGATACCACCACTATCCCCGTTCCTGTTGATACCACTACTACCACCATCCCTGGTGATACCATCACCACCCCTGTCCCAGCTGATACCACTACTACCACCATCCCTGTTGATACCACCACCACTCTTGTCCCTGTTGATACCACCACCACCGCCATCCCTGTTGATACCACCACTACCACCGTCCCTGTTGATACCACCACCACCCCTGCCCCTGTTGATACCACCACTACCACCATCCCTGGTGATACCACCACCACTCCTGTTCCTGTTGATACCATCACCACCCCTGTGCCTGTTGATACCACCACTACCACCGTCCCTGGTGATACCACCACCACCCCTGTCCCTGTTGATACCACCACTACCACCATCCCTGTTGATACCACCACTACCACCGTCCCTGGTGATACCACCACCACCACTGCCCCTGTTGATACCACCACTACCACCATCCCTGTTGATACCACCACTACCACCGTCCCTGTTGATACCACCACCACCCCTGTCCCTGTTGATACCACCACTACCACCGTCCCTGTTGATACCACCACTACCACCGTCCCTGGTGATACCACCACCACCCCTGCCCCTGTTGATACCATCACCACCCCTGTGCCTGTTGATACCACCACTACCACCGTCCCTGGTGATACCACCACCACTCCTGTTCCTGTTGATACCACCACCACCCCTGTCCCTGTTGATACCACCACTACCACCATCCCTGTTGATACCACCACCACCCCTGCCCCTGTTGATACCACCACTACCACCGTCCCTGGTGATACCACCACCACTCCTGTTCCTGTTGATACCACCACTACCACCGTCCCTGTTATTACCACCACCACAGTTGCTGCTAACACTACCACCCCTGTCCCTGCTGATACCACCACCCTCAGAACAACCACCATCACCACCAACCCCTGCATCCCTGATATAACCACCCCCACTATACCTGACCCCTGCCTTCCTGATACAACTACTAGCACCACCATCCCTACTGATACCACCACCACCCCTTTCTCTGCTGATACCAGCACCCATGGCATCCCCACAGATACCAACAGCACCTCTGTCCCTGCAGCTAGCACCACCCCCAGAACAACCACCGTCACCACCAACCCCTGCATACGTGATATAACCACCCCCACTACACCTGACCCTTGCTTTCCAGATACAACCACTACCACCACCCCTGGAGCAAACACCATTCCCACGTGTTCTACAACCACCCCTGATACAAATGACCACATCTGTGGAGCTAGCCCGGCTCTGGGGAAATTCTCGTTTGCCCTCTACCTGCCTCTCCTTACTGGGATCCTGTTGGTAAAACTGATCTCTTGACTCCCCTGCTGTATGGGCCACACAGCACTTGATGCCTGCAAATGAATATCTGAATCTGAGCTGCTCCCTCTCCGAGGCCCCTCCATGGTGCGGTGGCGATGCAAAGGGGATGCTGTATAGCCATGTGGTGAGGGATGCCCAGCGCATGGGTGTGCGTGTGTCCCAGCACCTCACTGCCGGCTGCAGTCTCTCTGGGGCTTTGGCAAATTCACTGAATAAACCAGGATTGGAAATAGAAGCCCCCAGTGTGTTCTGTTCCAGTTGCACATTCCCTGCCTTGTCTGCATGAGACCGGAGCACGGCCAGACGCATTAGCCACAGAAGAGTTCATTTGTCTTTCGGGGTGCGTTTCCCTAGATCCCTGTATCCCCCGCCGGGCACGTGTGTGACCCCGCCCGCGGTGCCCACCCACCCTTCCCAGCCTGCACTTCGCCAAAGGGTCAATGTTACCTCCTGGTCGTCTCTGCCGAGCTCTCAGCAGGAGGGTGGCACA
This sequence comes from Rafetus swinhoei, assembly GCA_019425775.1. NCBI lineage: Eukaryota > Metazoa > Chordata > Testudines > Trionychidae > Rafetus > Rafetus swinhoei. The sequence continues at coordinate 2,042,843 of CM033448.1, forward strand.
AACATTAGTGGCTCGGTCTGTGCTAGAGCTCTGTGACACTGAGCACAGGGGGCATCACCTGGGGAGGCCTGACATGTGCCCCCCCCAGCACACGGCCACAGACCTCCCCAGAGCTCGAGTGGCACCAGTGTGGGCCCGGCCCCTTACGGCTGCTGTGAGGATGCCCCCAGAGGACTAACAGCCTTCCACAGCTGGGGCAAGAGATGGCTGCAGGGCCAGGGGGAGGCAGCTGCTGGGAAGGGTGAGGGACCTCTCGGGGCAGAGTCCCTGGGCAGCAGCCTGGCTGGGCCATCACAGGCCATAGGGCAGGGGGAGTTGCAAGGCAGGCGCCAATTTCCAGCCTGGTCTCTGGGAACAAGACTGGGCTCCTCCTAGAGCATGTTTCCTACACGCTGCTCTCCAGCGACAGGCTCAGGCTGGGGTCACTGCTCCCCCAGTGGTGGCTGTGTGTCAGCGCTGTGCTAGCTCGGAGAAAAAGAAACATCCTTGGACAATAGCCAGAGACCAGGGACCCGCTGTGCCATGTGCTGCCCAGAGCTGCTCCAGACCGGGACCCCCAGTGTACCAGGTGCTGCACAAACATGTAGATACAGTCCTGCCCTAGATAGATAGATAGCTAGATACAGGGTGTGTGGGGGGATAGATAGATAGATAGAGGGGGTGTCTGGGGATAGCGAGCACAGGGCTGGGCTGGCAGAGCACTCATTGATAAGGCTGCTGGACACCGAGTGCTCCTGCAGACATGTCTCCACAGCAACATCCTGATGGCACAAACACTCCCCAAGGAGAAGAGGGGCCCACCCAGCTCTCTGGACAGAGATCAGGACAAGGGAGGTAAGAGAGATGTGTTAATAGAACCGACATGCGCAAGGGGATGGGTGAGAACTGGAGACAGCCGGGGGCAGTCACTACAGTAACTATGTTAGAGGGGCAGTGCTAGCTTGTTTGTGTTGGGGTATAAAAATGTATCTTAGAGGGAGCATCGCTGTCTAGTCTCAGTGGTACGGAAAATCCCGCTGTTCACTACAGGGGACAGGTAGAGTCTTCGGGACACATCTATCATATTTTGTCACCATAAACCTGACCAGGTGCCGTCATCCCTTAACAGATCTTGTGGTCACTGGGCAGTTGGCTTGAGGTCTATCATGCCGGCTGTCCATACAGACAGCACACAGAGGTGCAGCACACAGAGGAAACACACATACACAAGCAAACATCTGTCAACATCTAACCATAGTAGCTAGAGGGTGTATGCGGAGAGATAAGTAGTACAAACATTGATCCTGCCATTTTCCCCTCCGCCCTGACCCATTTGTCACCAGAATACACACCCCATTGGTTTAGTTCAGGGGTCAAGATGGATACATGACCATAAGGAAGGGGGGGGGGGGAAGTGATCCCTCTAAGAGCCTCCCTACCAAGTGGTGTTGGGTTCGGCCCACAGAGTTCATAGGCCCCAGGCCTTATGTTACCTGATGTAGCCTGCGTCTCACAGGGGCCAGGCCTGGGGGTCCTTGTGTTGTGCCTGCAGGAAATAAATGCTGAAGCTAGCTCCACAATCAAAGTCAAATACACAGGGGAGTGGTGGAAGTTAACTTCATTTACAAGTATGATTCTTATCAGAGAGGAAGACATCCTATTGACTTCACCATCCATCCAATCAACCAACGGGCATTTAGAGAGGTGCACATTGTTCTTATCAGCCTCTTGTCACTTGAACAATCCACTTCACTATTTTTCCTCTTTTTTTCTTTTCCTCCTTCATTCCTCCTCTGCCTTCCCTTATTACTTATTCTTGGATCTGGACTTCTAATTCTCCAGTCATCTGCAAAAGTGGATTGTACCCACAAAAGTTCATGATCCCATCCCCAGGGTGTGTTAGTCTTTAAGGTGCTGCAAGACTGTTTGTTGTTTTTTAAGTTTTTCCAGTTACAGTCTAACTCAGCTCCCCCTCTGATGTTTTTTTCCACAATCTCAGTCTGAGTTCCCAGTTGCACTGATCCTACCCCAGAGGCCGTCGGTGCTGCTGGGGTGATGCCCAGGGCCTTCTGTATTGCATTGGGTGAATGTCTGTGAGGCTGCGGCGCTGTGAGATGCACTAGCAGCTAGGCACATAAGAATACACTTGGCTGATGGCTCTGTGTGTGTGTGTGTGGGGGGGTGGATGGGTGCACGCACGCACACAAGGTGAATTCAGTGCCTCAGTGCATTTGCAGTGTGCACCTTGGATTCCACCCTCACACACTGTATTTTCCCCCAGCAGCCCTCCCTAGTTCAAGGCGACTTTCCCTTCGTGTTGGGAGAGCCCCTGAAGCCGAATTTTCCACCTACCGCTCCAGCCCCGTGCTGCTCCGAACGATTAATGACCCCTCTGGGTCTCTCTGGAGCTCTCGCCATGGCACCTGAGGGGGACACAAACATTAAGGATTCGTTTTTGCACAAGGCCTGTGACCTGGGAAACTGAGGCACAGAGGGCTGGCTCCGCACAGAGAGTCCTGACACGCAAACCCCCTGCTGTGACTGTCTCACTAGGCAGCCCCCATCCCTCACCCCGAGACAGCCGAGGGGCTCTGAGGCTGTGTTGCTGTCACAGGCGAAATGTCCTGCTACAGCAGGGAACTTTCCTGGCTCTGCTCGGCCCCAGGGGACTTGGAGGGTGACGGGATCTGACCCCTCGCTCGCACGCCCTTCCCCTGGAGCTCTGCTGCCCCTGAAGGTGTCCCTCCTATGGTCCAGTGTGGCAAAGTCCTGGTAACCCCGACGAGGCCAGGCCTAGGATCCCGGAGAGGGGGGCTGCACCCCCAGTCTTGTCGTGGTCACTCAGGCCAGGGACTGGGTTTTCCCCATGTGGGAGGTGTAAGGAACCAGGGCCCCGCCCTGTGGGCCAGGAACAGCATAACCAGCCGCCTCTGGATCCCCCCAGCCACTCCCTACATGGGGCGCTGGTGTCACTCTGGGCCAGGATCCCCCTGCAGCTCGGCCCTGGCTGCCCATCAGAGCCCCTGGTCTGAGCCACCCGGCCCCCGCCTCCCCCTCCTCTGCCCCACCCAGCCCCCAGCCCCCTCCTCTGCCCCCGCCCAGCCCCCCCCTCCTCTGCCCCAGCCCAGCCTCCAGCCCCCTCCTCTACCCCGTCCAGTCCCCAGCCCCCTCCTTTGCCCCACCCAGGCCCCAGCCCCCTCCTCTGCCCTAGCCCAGCCTCCAGCCCCCTCCTTTGCCCCCGCCCTGCCCCTGCTCTCCCTCCTCTGCCCCAGCCCAGCCCCAGCCCACCTCCTCTGCCCCGCCCAGCCCCCGGCCCCCGCCTCTGCCCCGCCCAGCCCCCCGCCTCTGCCCGCCCAGCTCGGCCCCCTCCTCTGCCCGCCCAGCCCCGGCCCCCTCTCCTCTGGCCCGCCCAGCCCCAGCCCCCTCTCTGCCGCCCAGTCCCGCCCCTCTCCTCTGTCCCCGCCCCTCTCCTCTGCCCCGCCCAGTCCCCGCCCCTCTCCTCTGTCCCTGCCCCTCTCCTCTGCCCCGCCCAGTCCCGCCCCTCTCCTCTGTCCCGCCCCTCTCCTCTGCCCCGCCCAGCCCCTGCTCTCCCCTTAGCTCGGCCCTGCCCTGGCTCACACGGCGCATGGGGCAGCCGCTCTCTCTGGGAGGCTTCTCCTGCTGGGAGGGGAGAGGAGCCAGGGCCCCCCCTCATTGGCCTGCTGCCCCACCAATCAGCCTGGCCTGGAGCACTGAGCTCGCCCCATTGGCCCTGGGGCCTGTCAGTCTCACCCGCCTCCCTCCTCTTCGGCCCCTCCCCCTTTTCTGTGGTACCCTGAGAGGGCCAGCCCCCCCCCCCGCAGTGTCACAATGAGGGGCCCAGGCCCAGCCCCTCATGTCTGTCTGCAAACTGCCCCCCCCCGGCGCCCCTCCCGTACAGCGCCAGTCTGGGGGGGGTCACTGGTCCACACCCCTGTGGGGCCTGGCGGGCAGGGAGGAGCCACCGCGCAGCCCTCCCCCCCCCCAGCTACCCCATAGCCCCTGGGGGCAGAGACCGGCCCCAGCTTTCTGCTGCCAGACGGGCTGGAGGGGCTCGGCTCTGACTGAGCGGGAGCTGGCTGCCTGGGGCTTGGGGACGGCCAGGCCCGGAACCGCCCCGCATGGCAGCGAGTGAGGGTTACCGGGGCGAGTCGCTGCCAGTGCCCCGGCCTCCCTCGGGCGCAGCGCCGGGGCTCCCCTCTCCCACCCCACATGGAGTCCGTAGCGCAGCGCGCCGGGCCTCGCCGCCCAGTCAGGGTGGAACTGTCGCCTTCACGTCACCACGACAGTATCGCCAGCCCCCAGAGTTCAAAAATCATGAAACAGGCTCAGCAAAAAGCACAGGATTGGCGTTAAAATAATGACACAGACAAACAATAGCTGTGGTGTGGCTTCGATTTGCCTTCTGCTCTTGGAGCCTGTAGGGTGTGTTTGCCCTGCACCGTAGGTGGAAATAAGACCTACGCAAATCTGAGCTACACAAATTGCGTATCTTATTCCAATGTTATTTCGAAATAGCTTATTTTGAAATTTGGCGCTGTCTGCACAGCCCTTATTGCGAAATAAATGGCAATTCTGAAACATCCCTACTCCTTGTGGAATGAGGTTTACCGGGATCACGAGCCCCTCATATTTCAAAATAACCGGCATGCTCAAAAGACACGGAATAGCTATTTCAGGATAGGGTTGCAGTGTAGACATAGCCTTAGAGAGCCCTGGGGCCCCATTTTGAAATTTTCTCCATTGTCACGAGAGCAGAAACTTTATTTTTCATTACGTATCACTATCTGATAAGAAAGAAAGAAAGAAAGAAAGAAAGAAAGAAAGAAAGAAAGAAAGAAAGGGATACCGAGATGGGAGGGTGACATCAGTGCTAATTAAATCAAGGTGATTGTGGCTGTCAACTTGATGAGAAGGTGAGAGTAGCTGAACAGGAAGTGACCTATTGCAATAAGAGAACCGCTCCATGTGTTTATTTACACCTTGGTTCAGGGTGTCAAATTCCTACTCAACAGTTTCTCCCTGCCCTCTGGTTTTGAACCTTTTCTGTCTGAGGATGACAACTGCAAGTCGGACACTGTGTGCCCAGGGAGGTTAACTCCCCCCGGCTGGTGCAGGAGACTATTTAAAACCCAACAGTTAAAAATGGGGATTCTGAGGTAGCCCAGAGCCCCGGGAGGCAGGACAGGAACAGAACCAGGCCCGGGCGCTCCGGCAGCTCTTCCTCTTGCAAGCAAGTGGGAGGGTCCCTTTTTCTAGTCCCTAATCAAGTAAAACTTCTGTTGCCATCGGCGCCGTGACTCTGAGCCGCTAACGTCCCAGTGACCGTGTGACAACAGGCCCTAACCACGCACCTCACGCTGGCGCGGCCCCGTCGTCTTAGCCAGCGGGGCTCCCCTTGCAGTCCCGTCCTGAGCAGGGCTGCGCCCGCAGATGGTGCCCAGGGAACTGCACCAACCGCGACAAGAATCGTCCGCTCCCTGGGCTCTGGCGAGGCTGTTTCGGCTCTTTGCTCTGGAATGGGCCTGGAGACAGCTGGGCCCCTAAGACCCTGAGGCAAAATTTGCGTCTGAGACTCCTGCAGCCCTTCCTCCTTCAGAACACACACTGAGCCACTGCAAAGTCCCACAGCGGCCGTGGCTCCGCAGCCCAGCCGGGGCAGAACCTGCCACCCCTGGGCGCTAATGAGGTCCTCGCACCTGAGTCTCATTAGTTCTATCTCCGCCCTGGCCTATTTGCTGGTAACCATGACAACAGAGATGGGGTGGGGGATGGAGTGCGAGGGGGTGCTACCACTCCCCCCATCTTTGAACCTTCGAATTTCATACTTACAGCGCACGCCCCAGACCCAGCTCTTCCTTGCAACCGAGCTTGTGCTGCTCCCAGCTTTGCCCTTAGGCAGGGGAGTGGGTTTGGGAGCAGAGGGAGGCAGGGGATTAAGATACCAAAAGGCCCGTCATTGACATAATTGAGGGTTCGTTAAATGATTATGCAAACACTGGCAGGCACTGCAATTAAAAAATAGGAAACCCAGGGTAGGAATCCCTAGTGGTGAGCTCCAGGGTCTGCCCTGCTGTTCAACTTATTCATAAATGATCTTGGAAAGGGGGCAAACAGTGAGGGGGCAAAATTTGCGGCTGGTACAAAATGACTCCAGATAGTTAAGCCCAGAGGTGACTGCAGAGAGTTCCAAAGGGGCCTCACCAACCTGGGTGACTGGGCGGCACACGGGCCGGTGGAATTCAGGGTTGGGAAATGCAAAGCAACGCGCATGGGGAAATATAATCCCACCTGTACCCACAAGAACAATGGGGACGGAATCAGCTGTTACCCCTCAGGTAAGAGATCTTGGAATCCTAGTGGCTAGGTCTCTGAAAATGTCCGAAATGACTGGGTCAAGGAACAGCTTCCCTCTGAGGAGAGATTAATGAGACTGGGATGTTTCAGCTTGGAAAAGAAACGAGTAAACGGAGGTTAGAAAGCTAGAGAATCATGAACGGTGCGGGAAAATAGAACAAGGGAACGTGATTTACTCCGTCACTAACATTGACACAAGAAGGCCACACAATGAAGTTCATAGACAGCAGACGGAAAACAAACACAGGAAATTATTTCTTCATTGTCAACCTGTGGAACTCTTTGCCGGGGGATGATGGAATGGCCCAAACTATAAAAGGGTTCCAAAAAAGAAAAACAAAGTTCACGGAGGACAGGTCCATCAATGGCTACTAGGCAGCATGGCCAGGGAGGGCGGCCCTAGTCTCTGTCAGAAGCTGGGAATGGGCGACAGGGGAGGGATCACTTTGTGGCTCCCTGTTCTGTTTCCTCTGGGGCACCTGGAATTGGCCACTGTCGGCAGACAGGACCCTGAGCTAGATGGGCCTTTGGTCTGACCTAATGTGACCGTTCTGATGTTCTTAAACAGAACCCAGCCGTATCTGAGGGTAGGACAGGAAGCAATGGGCTTAAATTGCAGCAAGGGAGGTTCAGGTTGGACATGAGGAAAAACGTCCTGCCTGTCAGGGTGGTTAAACACTGGAATAAATTGCCTGGGGGAGGTTGTAGAATCTCCATCTCTGGAGATATTGAAGAGCTGGTTGGACAGACACCTATCAGGGATGGTCTAGACAGTACTGGGTCCTGCTGTGAGGGCCGGGGACTGGACTCGATGCTTCTCGAGGTCCCTTCCAGTTCTATGAGTCTATGATCTGCCCCTGCTGTAACCCACTAGAGCCCTCCCCTCCCAGAGCTGAGACAGAGCCCAGGGGTCCTGACAGGGTCTCTTTCCCGACAGAGCTAGCAACGCTGTAAGACTGTACATGAACCCGTCTCCATTAAAAATGGCGAGGAGTCCGCTGGCGCCTTGGGGTACGTCTGTACCACACGGGTATTTCGAAATTAGCGATCTTGCACTAACTCCCGAAATAACTATTTGGGAACAGCACGTCCACGCTACAGGGGAGCCTCGAGACGAGTCCGAGGCCGGCTCCCCTGAGGTGCAGGCGCTACCTCGAGTTCGAGCCCTGGGGACGAATGACCCTGAATGGCCCTGGGGAGGGGCTATTTCATAGTAGCAGCAATGGAGTGTCTGCACACTGCCGAAATAGCCACGTGGAAATAGGTGTAGATGTGCCCTTAGAGACTGACAAAGGCAGAGGATCCTGAGCTTTTCAGGTGCCTTCGTAGCCCCTGGAAAGAGATGTGTGGAGTGGGGAGGCAGTGGGGGGGAGGGGGGGTGGACAAGGTCAGTCCCCATTTGCTGCTTGGCTTGTATTGAGCATGCTCAGTAACACTGCTGAAGCCTCTGTCTTCAATCTGTTTCTCCCCCCCATGCCCTCACTCTGCACTCCCCATCAGGGCATGCACTGGTGGCTTCTCCCCCCGCCCCGGGAAATGGTGCCCCTGTGTCCTTTCCAGGGCCCTGGCACTGTTTGAAGGAGTCTGAGAGCTGCCGGCCGTGCTCTGCCTTGCTTCGCTATCCTGCCCCTTTCCTCCAGGCGTCGAATGGGGTTTGCAAAGCACCGAGCCTGCCGGGCTTGTTAGAACATCCCCCTGGGTCAGGGTCCGCCCCCTCTGGACTACTTAGTCTGGCCCTTTGCCAGCGTGTGCCTCTGCCCCACGGCTCCGCCTCCCCGAGGGGCTGTGATGTGAGGTGCTCACACACTGCGGTGACAGGGCCATGTGAGAATCCCCAGTAGAACAAGAGCCTCCCTCCACCGCTGCACCCCCTCCCCTGGCGTTAGTTAGTCTCTTCTTTCCGCCTGTGCCCCTCAACTCTCCCTCTTTCCTGAACGTAGCCTGGGTGCAGAATGTGTCTGTCTTTCTTCTGAGGCCCTGACTTGGGGCTGGGGGGGGGTGGGTTCGTCCACAGCTCCCGATCCTGCTGCAGGATCCCTGCTTTACGGGTTTCAGGGGGCAACCGGGTGAGTCTGTGTCAGCAGAAACAATGAGGAGTCGTTGGGCAGTTAAAGATTTATCTGGGCAGCCGCCCCCGTGGGCTGGACCCACTTGGCTGGGGGCGCAAAGAGGACACTGGAGCTGGGGCAGGCGACCGTGCACCAGCACCGACGAGCGTGTTCCTGTGCGATGTGGGACCCGTGCGAACGAGGCCAAACCACTCGGTGGATGTGGCACGATTCCAGTCGCTAGTGAGGCGGCGTGAACATCTGAAGGGGGAAATGACTTTTTTAGCCCCACCCAGTCTCGCTTCAGACCAGTCTGACAGGTTCCTCTAAGCGCTCCCAGAGCCTTAATTTAATCGTCATTCCTGTCTAATCTTCGTCAGTTTGCCTCCTTGTGTAAACCAAGCCCTGAGTCCTGCCGGGGACAGAGGCTGGGACGGGCACCTCTCTGCAGCGCTCGCATTCCCCACTAATCCCGGCAGCGCCCAGCTCCGCCTGGGACCCACTTCCTGTATGAAACTCCCGTGAGACATTGCCAGCCCTTAGCACGTCGGCCGCACCCTCCGCCGCTCGGGTGCCTGCCCAAGGGCCAGCGATGCCCCCGCCATGGGCCCTGGCCAGCCCGGCCGCTCTCTGCACCAGCAGCAAAGGGGCCCAGCTCAGACCTCAGGAGCAGTAACATTCCAGCCCCAGGTAAGACACCTCCGCCATCCCCACCTTGCACTTCCCAGCCTCCACAGTCAGCCCGGCCCCCCGCAGCCGCCCAGCACCTGGCTGGCCTGAGACACGTGGTCCTCCCAGGTCTGGCTAAACACACAAATATCGATATAAGCCAGGGCCAAACCCTCCATCCCCCACAGCGGCTGGTCCGGCAGGCACTGGAAGGTGGCTGGTGCCCTCTTGAGGCCGAAAGGCAGGACCAGGAACTCCTAGAGCCCCAAAGAGGTGAGAAAAGCCGATTTCAGCCAGGAGCCAGCTCCGGTCCCAGATCATCTCCCTGCCCGTCCCTGTGCCTAGGTATGGCCAGCACCAAATTCTCCTTGTCCCAGGCCTCCCCCACCCTCTGGCAGGGGTTGCAGGACCAGCTCCGGGTCAGTCTCCTCTTGGCTCTGCTGCACACTCCAGAATGTTTTCCTGTGCGCCTGGGTCAGCCCAAACTCACGCACAGAGCTTGTTTACAGAGTTCATAACCCCCCTCTTCAATCCTGTCCATCTGGATAAGCCAAACGCACCCTCAGCTCCTCTACCCAGGCCTCCACCAGTATCGACCTGCTCTACGAGGGCGTGGACTTCTACATGGCCATCCTGTGGGCCCGCTCTGAGGAGCTCAACGCCGACCTCCCCCCGCGGCAGCCTGGAGAAGGCTCTGGGCGACACCACGCCGGACAAGGCCCCGGTGCATGACGTGGTGCTGGTCGGTGGTTCCACCCACATCTCCAAGATCCAGAATCTGCTGCAGGATTTCTTCAGCGGGTGGGAGCCGAACGAGAGCAGCAACCCGGATGAGGCCGTGGCCTCCGGCGCTGGTGGGGGGGGGGGAGGGGCCACGGCTGCACATCCCTCTCTTGGGTTGATAAAAGGAGTGAACATGGTGAGCTTTGTCTGTGTAAAGCTGGAGCTTTGTGAGGGCACTGCTGAGACGGCTGAGGGTCCAATAATGGCAAATTGCTCAGAGACAGGGCTAACTACAGTCCAAGACTGGGGGTCCCTCTCGACAAGGCATCGGTCTAGCTAGGCCCACTGCCTTCCTAGAGCTGGGGAGAGAACCCCGGAGTCCTGGATCTCAGCCCCTCCCTGCTGTAACCACTAGACGCCCCCACTCGCCTCCCAGTAGCCCTGGTTCTTGTCTCCACCTGACCATGCTGCCCCGAGGGGCTTTGGCTGGCGCTTTCCTGCCCCAGAGAGGCCAGGCTGGTGCCCGTGGGAATCCGGCTTTCTGCCCCTGGCCTGCAGGGCCGAGGAGAGGGAAGGGCAGCTCACACTGCCAGCTGCTCGTGGGCTCATGGCCAGGTGCCCTGGCTCAGCCGGTGCCCAGGGACTAGGGGGCTGCCCCCAGCTCCTTTGCTGACCTGTCTCCTTTTCCCAAACATCGGCCCATGTGGCGATCAGGGGCTGGCCAGCGGGGGGCACCAGCTGGGCCTGGCTCCCCGCAAGCCGCTCGGATGCGGAGCTGTCCCCTGGAACACGCAGCGGGGAGCTCCTCTTGCTGAGCTGGTTCCAGAGTTTTCCCTGCGGGGTCGTTCCACTCAGGCTCTCAAAATACTCAGGCCTTGGTGTGGCAGCCTCATGAGCCTGGCCCCTCCCCATACAACCTGCAGGCGTGAGGGGGGATGCTGCAGGCCAGAGCAGCCCGAGGAACCCTGCCCCCCAGACAGCCCGCAGGCCATGGGTGAGGGATGCTGGAGCTCACGGCATGAGCATAAGCAGCTGCGGGGAAGGGGAGGGTGGGTGCTGCAGGAGGGGGTTGCAGCCTCCTGAGCCTGGTCTCTCCCAGATAGCCTGCAGGGGGTAAATGGGGGGCCCACTTGCAGGGGAGCACTGCCCAGCCCCCTGGGAGGAGTCGGCACCAGAGCAGCATCACCCTCGCCACCATGGGCAGCCCTGGAAATGCCCCCAACCTCTCAGGCCTGTCCCGAGCCTGCTGCCTGAGCCTCAGTCCTGCATCTTCCCTTGCCTTGACTTCTCCACCCCCCCCCGCCCTGAACCCCTCACCTCCTTTCTTGAGCACCTCCACACCAACCCTCTGCCCTAAACCATCCATCCCTTGCCCCTAGTCACACCCAAAATCCCACTCTCATTTTCCTTCGTTTTTGAAAACTACAAATAATTGAAGTAAAGCATGCAAGTTTTTCATTTATTTTCTCCCAAAAATACTTCAAAGACCTGAGCAAAGCCACGTACATCTGCTAGTATTCGTTATGAAATCTGCTTATGAATATGAGTAGTATATACCTCAGTAGCTTTCATCACCATGCAATTTTGACAGATGTATGTCTCGCCCCTTCTGCTTCTGCCTGAGTTTGGCTTGGTTGGCCATTTTGAAAATATTACATGGTGTTTTGTGAATGTCTGGGGCCGGGGGCTGTGGTGTGCTTGTTCTTGAAGACATTTGATTGCTTTTTAAGAATAAAAAATTGCAAAGGAGAATGACACTAAAGAGGTTATGAAAGCAAAGTGTCTACGGAGAAGGCAAGTTTGAAAAAGAAATAAACTGGATTCGGGTTAGAGAAGTGTGTGGTCTTAAAAAAAAGGATAAAAAATTGCAACGGCTAATTAAATAAAAGGAAAAGTGAGAGAGGGAAGTGGAAAATAAATAAAAGAAGAAAATAGAAAAAACATTTTTAGAGATGGCAGCTTACAAAATTAGCAGAGTGATAACTAAAAAAGAGGATAGATGGATTAAAAAACTGAATTAAAATAAAATTAAATTAAAAGCACATTAAAATAAAAGAGGATAATAGAAAAGTCGTGGAGGTGATAGAAGGACATGGTAGCTAGAGAAAGCAGCAAGAAAAAAAAAGAATTAAAAGCAAATTAAAATAAAAGAGGAAAATAGAAACAAAAGATTGTGGAGTGAAAAAAGTATAAAAAAAAGATTAAAAGCACATGAAATCATAGAACACTAGAACTGGAAGGGACCTCGAGAGGTCATCCAGTCCAGTCCCCTGCCCTCATGGCAGGACCCAGTACTGTCTAGACCATCCCTGATAGACATTTATCTAACCTGCTCTTAAATATCTCCAGAGATGGAGATTCCACAATCATCCTAGGCAACTTATTCCAGTGCTTAACCTCATAAGAGAGGAAAATAGAAAAGAAGGCTTTAGAGTGAAAAATATTTTAAAAGCACATTAAGTAAAAGGGGGAAATAGAAAAGCAAGGAAAAAAGCACATGGCAGCTACAGAAAACAGTGAGAAACAGTATAAAAAAGAGACTGGAAAAGAGGCTCTTTGAGGTGGCAGCAAGAGATAACAAGAAGGGAGAGTGATAAGCTGAATAAAATGAAATAAAAGAAAGAGAATAAAAAGGAAGGCTTTTAGGCTTGGCCTACACTAGGACCTTAGTCCGAAATAACCGCCCCCCTCCCCCCGCCCAGGTCAAATTTCTAAGTGGTGTGTCCATACTACCAAGCACGTTATTCTGGAATAAGGGGTGGCGGAATTCTTCCTTTACCTTAATAGGCACATTCCTTAGAAAACATTAATATATTTTTCACTTGTATTTGTTAAAAAGTGGGGCAATGCAAACTTCTCTCAGATCCACCATAAGGGGGTTATTAGCTTCCTCCTTCTGACTTGTATTGCAAATAAGATTTAACCCGTTGCAAAGATAAAGAAACCCCAAACCAAAAAGAGCTAACCTGTGGTGTGTACCCTTTCTTTGCACATGTTTGAAAGCGAGCCTTGGAATTTCAAATTATGATCTCTAATTCATAGGCTGCAGCGTCACAGTACCCTCATTAACAACAGAGGAAGAAAACTTTTATAAACGGCCCCTGATTAAAGGCCTTGTGGTTTTAACCCTGGGAAGTTATTGCGGCCTTTTTTTTTCCGAATTACAAGATGGATTAAAGTGTTCAGTGGAGGACAGAGGGGGTGGGGAAAGGTTAAAAAGTGGGAAAACATAAACTTGTTGGCACGTTTTCCTTTTTAGAAAACCCTTAAAAGGAAGCCTACAAGCTTCGTAGTATAATCTCTAAATGACAAGACAGCGGCTCTGCCCTACCACACTAAACAGGTTTGTAAAAGGCTGTGCCTTAAGGGCCTGTGCTTTTCATTCTGAGGGCGTAAGTGCTAAATGGGGTTGGGGAAAGGGGCCATTTTTTCATCTATTTTAGCTCTTTCCTGGGAGCTGTCCTGGGGGAGGGAAGGGGGCGCTGGGTCGGGAGCTGTCTTGGCTCGGGAGCTGGGGATCCAGGCACTGAAAGTGGGGAGCACCACACCTACACTCTGCCTACACTCTGCGTCTCTCGCATGTTCGGTTCTCTTTTGCTTAGAACAGAAGGTTTCTTGGTTCACAGAATAAAACAACACCACGTGGTCTGGTAGCACTTTATAGACTGACAAAACCTGTCGATGGGATCATGAGCTTTCGTGGGCACCTCCCACTTCTTCAGATGACCGGAGTTATGAGTTGGGGATATGAAAACTCGAAATAAATAGGAGAGGGGAAGGGGAGCGGGGAGAGAAAGAAAAAGGGAGGGGGATGGGAGACAGAGCATCATTAAGTATCTGGAGAATGGGTACTTAAACCTAAGCAGATAAAAATCAAAGTCAATAGATAGATTCCTAAGACAGGACACAACCTACTTAATAACCACTGAAGGTGCTAACAGCTCTCTGAGTGGTATCCTTCCTGTCTTACGAATCATAGAACCATAGAGCTGGAAGAGACTTCAGAAGGCCATCAAGTCCAGCCCCCTGCCCAAGGCAGGACCAATCCCAACTAAATCAACCCAGCCAGGGCTTTGCCAAGCCAAGACTTTAACTCCTCTAGGGATGGAGACTCCACTACTTCCCTGGGGAACCCATCTATCTATTGACTTTGATTTTTATCTGCTTAGGTTTAAGTACCCATTCTCCAGATACTTAATGATGCTCTGTCTCCCACCCCTTCCCTTCGTCTTTCTCTCCCCCCTCCCCTTCCCCTCTCCTATTTATTTCCAGTTTTCATACCCCCTACTCAACACTCCGGTCACCTGAAGAAGTGGGCGGTGCCCACGAAAGCTCACGATCCCATCGACAGGTTTTGTTAGTCTAGAAAGTGCTACCAGACCATGTGTTGTTTTCTGTAACAGACTAACTCGGCTGCCCCCTGAAGCTCTTGGTTCACAGAGAAGCAGCATAGCTTAGGCGCCAGGGCAGGGTGAGGGCTATTCTGGGGAAAGGGTCCCAGGCCCTTCTGCCCCTTTCCTGCCCTAAACCCCTTCTCTCCTCCTAGCCCAGAGGAGACTGACCCATCCCCCAGGGCCGACTGCCCAGCCTGGACACAGCCCCGCCGCTCCTTTGTGTCCCTCCCCAGCAGGAGTTGTGATCTCCTAAGTCTGGCCTTCAGGTGTCTGGGCCCAACACACGTCTGCCGTGAGTCCTCAGGAATCCCACAAAACACAATACAGCAACGAGCCAACACAGGGTTACAAAAGGAGGCAGCCCCCCCACTACGTCACAGCTTCTTCGAAGCACAGTCCCAAGGGGATCTCCGTGACCCATCCCGTCCCAGTGACGCAGTCGCGCAGGGTCGTGCGCAGCTTGTGCCCTGGGGTGGGAAGTGCCGTGTGTGAGAACAGCCCAAGCGGCTGCTGGTTTGGTATTCTCTGTTGGCTTCTTTCAGGTAAGGAGCCAGGCACAGGCAAACCAACCAGCGCAGAGCAAGCTATGCCAGCAAGCGGAGAGAACGGGAACAGCGCAGAGGGGATTTCAAAAGCCAGAGACTGGAGCACAAACTGGCGGGGGAAAAGCTTTGCATGCGCAAGTCTTAGCGCCGCGGGAGAAAGCCTGGGCAGCCACGGAGGAGGACGCCCAGAGACAGCCCTGACACTGGAGCCACTTGGAAACCCTCCAAGAGTGGGATGTGCAGAGGGAAGCTCCAAGACCTGAACTGGCCGCCCTGGGCAGCAGGAGCCAGCTCGCACAGCTCCGCGAGTGGGGGCAGTTCTCCCCAACTCACGGTGGATCCGCAGACCTGGCCAAATAGCTCATCGCCGTGGGGAGCCCGGACCTGCCCACGCGCTGCCCAGGGCTCGGGAGCTGACGGGCTGTGCTGGGTACAGAAGGGCCTGGGCGAGCCCTGGACATTCGCAATCGGAGGCCAGACAGAGATGCTGCAGCCGAGGGTCCTAGGCGGCGAGTGGAGCTGCTGCTTCGGGAGCCAACCTCCCCAGCCTGAGGCTCTGCTCGGACTCCACCCCTGCTTCCCCCAGGCTCCGCCCCTTACCCCTCCCTCTTCTCTGCTCCCCCCTTCCAGCCAAATCCCTGAACCCAAAGGTAGCAAATGCCATTGGGAGCCCCTCCCCTACAATTTCTTTTTAAGGAAACGGAGCATGTTGCACTGCATGCCGGATTGGGACGACAGGGCGTGCAGAAGGCACTTCATTAAAAGCACTGCATTTGGGAATAAAAAAACGCCAGGCGCAGGTTTTTCCACATACCCTGAAGCTTGTCAGAGATTTATTTGCAAAAACTTTGTAGTACGGGCAGGCCAGCTGTGCTGCTGAATGCAACATTCCACATTATGGACTCCGTGATGCAGCCCTTCTCTGCTTTCCATTTTCTTCCTCGGTATGTCTAAGGCAGGGCTCTCCAGCCTTTTTAACCACAAGTTCGCTTTTTCGATGTAAGTGCAATGTAAGCTCTACCTCAAAGCCAAACACCCCTGGCCCACGTCCTTCCCGCCCCTTCTCTTAGGCACTGCCCCCTGCTCCACCCCTTCTCCTAGGCCTCATCCTGCTGACTCCGTCCCCTTCCTCCCCAAACCTCATTCACTTTCACCAGGCTGGGGTAGAGGTGCCGGCTCTGGTCTTGGGCCAAGGGGGTCAGCGTGTGGGAGGGGCTCCGGGCTTAGTCCAGGGCAGGGGATTAGGGTCCAAGAAAGGGTTCAGGGTGCCAGCTCTAGGAAGGAGTTTGGGTGCAGGGGACTCACGTCTGGGGCAGGAGGGGGGGCAGGGCTGTGACAGGGGTTCAGGAAGCAGGCTCTGGCTGGGCACCGTTTAACTGAGATGGTTTCCGGGTGGTGGAGCCGTGGGGTTAAGGCAGCTCACTCCTGCCCTGGCCCTGCACCACTCCTGAAAGCAGCTGGCACGTACAGCAATGGCTCCATGGCGTCATGTGCTGCCCCTCGTCTACAGGCCCTGAGCCCGCAGCTCCTACTGGCCATGGTTCCCCGTTACTGATCGCTGCAGGGAGCTGCAGGAGCGGTGCTGCAGGCAAGGACAGCGTGTGGAGACCCCCTGCTCTGCCTCTCTCAGGGGCCGCAGGGACATGCCAGCCACCTCCAGGAGCAGCAGTGATCACAGGGGTAATTACTCCTGCACGAGAAGGTTCGGATTTTAGAACTCACTACGCAAAGAATTACAGTTAAGCATAAGAGAGGAATGAACATGGTGAAATGCACAGAGCAGTCAAACCCCCAAACTACCCCACTCTGCAAGCAGTGACAGAAGTAACAACAATGCACAAATGTGTTGGGTCAGGAGATGAGAGGGAAGGACAGTGTGTGTTTGTGAGAGTGACAGAGATTTGCATTGCCAAGCTCCCTCCATCCCCTTCTCTGTGCGGAGACAGGTACAGGAGTGGGGGGAGGAGAGACACGCTGACATCAGCGCCCCCCATCTTCTCCCTCCCACACCCTGCACAGCAAGCAGGAGGGGGCAGCTCCAAGGCAGAGCGCAGGAGAAGCATGACAGCACGGCTACGTCTAGACTGCATCCCTCTGTCGTCAGAGGGATGCAAATCAAGCATGTCGAAGAAAAAGTTACTCACCTTGGTGCAGTAACGGTGCTTCTTCGAGATGGGTCCCCGTGGGTGCTCCACTCTGGGTGCTGGTGCGTCCTCGCGCCGGCGACCGGAGACTTTTTCCAGCAGTTTCTGCCATGCCACGCAGGCGCCGTAGCGCCCTCTAGTGCCGTTGGGTGCCTGCGCGGCGTGGCTCCTCCGTTCCTTCTCTACCCGCTAGAGTACAAGGCTCCAAAGCAGGGGAAGGAGGGAGGGTAGTGCAGCACCCACGGGGACCCATCTCGAAGAAGCACCGTTACTGCACCAAGGTGAGTAACTCTTTCTTCTCCTTCGAGTGGTCCCCGTGGGTGCTCCACTCTGGGTGACTACAGAGCAGTTGTCAGCTCTCAGAATTGGGTTTGGAGCCGTGTAGTAGTCACTATGGACAATACTGCGTGTCCCACCGCCATGGCCGACGCTATAGAAGAAGAGAGTGCATAATGCCATGCAAAAGTGTGGTCGGATGACCAAGCGGCGGTGTTACAAATATCTTGGAGCGGAACATTCTGAAGGAAGGCGGTTGTGGAAGCCATGGCTCTGGTGGAGTGAGCCGTGATGTTGTCGGGTAAGTGTTTATCGTATAAGGTATAACAAGTTCGAATGCAAGAAGTAATCCAATTCGAGATTCTCTGAGACGAGATCGCTCGTCCCCTAGATCTTTCGGCGTAGGAGATGAAAAGCCTAGGTGAGGCCCGCCATGGCTTTGTGCGGTCAACATAAAACGCCAGAGCACGTCGGACGTCTAAAGTGTGCCATGCTGCCTGGATTGGGTCAGCATGAGGCTTTGGAAAGAAGGCGGGTAAGGGTATGGGTTCATTCACATGGAAGGGTGAAGGTACTTTGGGGAGAAATTTCGGGTGGGGTCGGAGTATTACCCTGTCCTTTGTAAATACGGTATATGGTGGGTCAGCCATCAAGGCTGCCAGTGTGCTCACCCTCCTGCTGGAGGTAATTGCGACGAGGAAGGATACCTTCATGGATAAGAGAGACCAAGAACAGGTAGCCATCGGCTCGAATGGTGGCTTTGTCAAACTTTTTAGAACGTGATTCAAATCCCAGACAGGAACCGGTGGATGGACCGGCGGGAATGTGTTTTGTAAGCCTTTAAAGAAGCGTTTGGTCAATGGATTAGCGAGGAAAGAGCGCCATCCATAGGATGATGAAAAGCGCTATATAGCGGCAGCGTGGACCTTGTCACTGCTGAGTGTGAGGCCTGACTGCTTGAGGGATAACAGATAGTCCAGCAAGGTAGGTACAGAGGCCGACTGTGGAGGAGTTGCATGTAGCCGACTATACCAGTGGGAAAATCGCTTCCACTTGTATAAGTAAGCTCTTCTGGTAGAATGCCTTCTACTGTTAATCAGTATGTCCTTCACCTGTTCCGAGCAGGTAATCTCGGCATCCTGGAGCCATGAAGGAGCCAGGCGTGAAGATGAAGCGTGCGAAGGTCTGAGTGGAGAGTCCTGCCGTGATTCTGGGACAGGAGATCGTGATGCAGAGGGAAGGGATACGGGTCTGTCAATATCATCTTGATAAGGTAGGGGTACCATGTCTGTCTGGACCATGTGGGAGCCACTAATATGACCCGCGCTTGGTCTGTCCTTATTTTGTTGAGGACTCTGTGCAGGAGCGGGAAGGGAGGAAACGCATAGAGGAGAGGGGCGTTCCATGTGATGGAAAACGCGTCTCCGAGGGAATGTCTTCCCAGGGCTCCTCTGGAGCAATACTGATGACATTTCCTGTTGTTCCTCGTGGCGAAGAGGTCTATGTCTGGCTGGCCCCACCGTAAGAATAGTAGGGTTAGGGCATGTCTGTGAGCTCCCACTCGTGCTGATCTTGGAATGTTCGACTTAGGGCATCCGCTGTGCCGTTGAGGATGCCTGGGAGGTAAACGGCCAACGGAGTGACTTGGTGTGTGAGACACCAATTCCAAAACTTGACCGCCTCCGAACAGAGGGAAGGGGATCGAGCCCCCCCCCTTGTCGGTTTATGTAGTACATGCACATAGTGTTGTCTGTCATGATGGTAATGGACTTGTGCATTATGTACTGTTTGAAGTGTTGGCACACATATCTGACTGCTCGTAATTCGAGGAGGTTGATATGGAAGGTTTGCTCCGTGAAAGACCATTTCCCTTGGCCTGTGATGTTTCCTAAATGGGCTCCCCAACCCATAAGCGAGGCGTCTGTTACAACTGTGAGTACGGGAGGAGGACCCTGAAAGGGAACGCCCTGCATGTTGTGTGGAATTGTCCACCAAAGCAAGGAGCTGAGGATGCGCGTGGTGGGATAGCAACGAGCTTGGAAAGTTGGTCTCTGGAGGGCTTGTAAACCGTTGCGAGCCACGACTGAAGAGCTCTCATGTGGAGCCTGGCCAAGATGACGACGTAGGTCGTGTAGGCCATATGCCCAAGGATCTTGAGACAATGTCTGACCATCACGGTTGGAGTTGATTGCACTGATGAGATCAATTCGCGAATGGTGGCAGACCTGTAGTCGGGAAGCGTAGCTCTCGCCGTAGTTGTGCTGATGAGAGCGCCTATAAATTCTAGCCTCTGAGTTGGGAGTAAGGTGGATTTTGCATAGTTTATGTGAAAACCGAGGCTGAGTAGAAGGGCTACTGTATTGTCCGTCATGGTTTTGGTTTCATGGAAAGATGCACCTTTTATAAGGCAGTCGTCCAGGTACGGGAATATTATGGTCCCTTGTCGGCGCAGTGATGCCATTACGACTGCTAAGGTCTTGGAAAACACTCTGGGGGCAGCTGATAGGCCGAATGGGAGTACCCGGTATTGGTAGTGTTGGTTGCCCACCGTAAACCGTAAGAAACGTCTGTGAGCAGGATGAACCATAATGTGAAAGTAGGCATCCTGGAGGTCGAGAGCCGATAGCCAATCTCCTTGATCGAGAGCGGGGATGATTGTTGCTAGAGTAACCATCTTGAAGCGGTGGTATGCCACGTGCTTGTTGAGGCGCCTGAGGTCTAAGATGGGTCGCCATCCTCCCGTCTTCTTCTGGGTTAAGAAGTAGGTTGAATAAAAGCCCCGGCCGTGGAATTGAGGAGGTACTTGTTCTACTGCGCCGAGTTGAAGAAGACGTGCAACCTCCTGTTGGAGAACTGCCTCGTGAGATGGGTCCCTGAAAAGGGACAGGGTAGGAGGGTGGGTAGGAGGGATGGAGGTAAATGGGATAGAATAACCGTACTGGATCAGTTCCAAAACCCACTTGTCCGAAGTGATGAGAGACCATTGGTGGAAAAAGGCCCAGAGGGGTTGGTGGAACTGAGCAGTGTCGGTTGGCGATAATGGTGGATTGGCTATGCGGCTCTCGACCTGACCTTCAAACCTGCAATTTGGTTGCTGGCGGGTGGGTTGTGAAGTGTTGTTGGTGTTGCCGTTGGGGTCTACGCCTCTGCGGTCTTTGTCTCGGGCGGAAGTCGGTTCTGGGTTGCTGCCTGAAGGTGTCTCTCGGGCATTGATATGGCTGATATCTAGTTTTCTTGAATGGGGGAGTGTACATTCCCAGTGTCCTGAGAGTCGTACGAGAGTCCTTCATTGAATGGAGCACTTCATCCGTCTTTGCCGCGAAAAGGTTGGCTCGATCGAAAGGTAGATCCTCAACTTTTTGCTGCAGATCTCTGGGTACGCCAGATGCCTGTAGCCAGGATGCTCTGCGCGGAGGACCACCGCAGAGGCTGTCACATGAGCTGCGGTGTCTGCTACGTCCATGGAGGACTGTAGGGCTGTACGAGCGATGTTGTGACCCTCTTGCATGATGTTAAGCAAGGTTGGCCTTTTTTGCTCTGGTAGGTGTTGG
Organism: Rafetus swinhoei; assembly: GCA_019425775.1. Lineage (NCBI taxonomy): Eukaryota > Metazoa > Chordata > Testudines > Trionychidae > Rafetus > Rafetus swinhoei. The sequence continues at coordinate 2,063,547 of CM033448.1, forward strand.
AGCAGATCCTGTAATTTCGAGTAGTTGGCGTGATCGTAGTCTGCTAGCATAGCTGTGTAATTCGCAACTCTCAAGAGTAGCGTGGCTGATGAATAGACTTTACGCCCCATAATGTCCACCTTTTTATGGTCCTTATCCTGTGGGGTGGACCTGAGATTGGGTTGTTTGCCCTTGTGCCGAACCTAATCCACCACCAGGGAATTTGGAGGTGGGTGCGTAAAGAGGAAGTCCATATTTTTTGGAGCAATAAAATATTTACGATCTACCCTTTTGTTTGTTGGAGTGATGGATGCTGGAGTTTGCCAGATGTTATCGGCCGGGTCCATAATAGCCTTGTCCATGGGGAGAGCTAATCTGGAGGTAGTTGTAGGTTGTAGTGTGCAGAGAAGGAAATATTGTTTCTCCTGCACCTCCTGGAGATCTCTTTGTTGAGCTATAGCCACCCTTTTGACAAGGTCCTGAAATTTCTTAATGTCATCCCCAGATGGTGCAGCTTCTGGTGTGACCTCTTCGTCCGGAGATGAGGACGAGCTGTCAAGCGGTGATCTAGTCTTTCCCTCAGAGAGACAGTCATGTGCTTCCGAGGGGGTTGGAGAGTTTGGCTCGGTGGCATAAAGCGTGGCGGCAGGTGTGTGGGGAGGAGGAGGCCTAGAAATGGTCGAAGGCTCTCGATGGTGGCCCTTTTTCGATCGTCGCTCCCAGGGTTGCCATGGGGTGGCGTATGGCGGTGGTGGGTAAGCATATTGTTGGGCATACCATGGGTGCGGAGGAGGAGGGTATGCATACTGAACCACCGCAGGCTGCCAGGAGGGAGGTCTATGCTCTGGGCTAGAGTGCTGCGAGGAGAATCTGCTCCTTGATTCGGTGCCAATCTCACTGGGGGATCGAGAGACGACCGATAAGCGACAGGACCTCCCTGAATGAATGGAAGATCCCGGAGAAGGCGGTGCCGAGGACGTGCGGCTCCGGGTCGGAGATCGGTGCTGTTTGTGCCTCCCGGTCGGTGCCGTACGGTGCGGCATAGGCGGTGCTGGGGTCGGCCCCGATAATGGTGGAGATGACGGTGCCGAGGGCCGGTCAGGTGCCGAAGTACCAGGCGGTGGCATGTCAGTGCGGAGCTTCTTCGGCGCCGGGCCCGGTGCTGGCCTCGCATGGTGCTTCGGCCGATCCTTGTGGCCCCCTGTCGCTGCGGTCGGCACCGAGGGTGTCTCCGGTGCCGAACCAGTCAGTGCCGCCGATACCTGTGTCGGCTCAGAGTGAGCTCTCTTATGCGGTGCCGATGGTTTAGGCAGCGCTGTTCCCGAAGTTCCTGGCCTGGCCTCGGTAGTAACCCGTGTGGCCGACGGCGCTGAGGGCCGCAATGGGCTCAGGGTTAAACCCGTTTTTGAGGTCACGGGCCCAGAGTGGGTAGAGGGAGGATTTTTCTCCATACCCTTACTCAAATGAGCTAAAGTTGAAGCCATAGGAGAGTCCTGTGAAGATGGGCGAAGAGACTTCTCATAGAGCAAGGTTTTCAGTCTGTTGGCTCGGTCTCGTTGTGCCCGCGCTGTTAATTTTGAGCAGTGGGGGCACTTTTGAGTTTGATGCGCCTCCCCTAGGCACTTAATACATTTGGAGTGCCCGTCTGAGGCGGGCATGGCATCCCGACATGACTCGCATCTCTTGAAGCCCGGGGAACCGGGCATGAGGGGTCGGGGAAAAGCGGCAAGCGCCCCAAGGAAAAATTTTTTTTTTTAACTGACAGGGGCGGAGAGGAGGGCTAAAAAACTTGGGCTATGAGGAAACTATAGGTTAAAACGCGGTTTTTTTTTTGTCTATTTTTAAACAGGGATAAGGAGAACAGTTGGCTCCGTCTGCTGCCGAGGACGGTAGAGAAGGAACTGAGGAGCCGCGCCGCGCAGGCGCCCAACAATTCCAATGGCACTAGAGGGCGCTACGGCGCCTGCGCAGCACGGCAGAAACTGCTGGAAAAAGTCTCCGGTCGCCGGCGCGAGGACACACCAGCACCCAGAGTGGAGCACCCCCGGGGACCACTCGAAGGAGAAATTGCTAGTGAGGCCGGGATTTAAATATCCCATGCCTCATTAGCATAAACATGGCAGCCGCTTTTTTTCAAAACGGAGTTTTTTCGAAAAAAACAGCAGTCTAGACGCAGATCTGTCTAAAATAAAGCCTTTTTCGACAGATCCTGTATTCCTCAAAAAATAAGGTTTACAGGATCTGTCGAAAAAGGCTTTATTTTCGACAGATCCGCATCTAGACTGCAGGGTTTTTTTTCCCAAAAACTCCGTTTGGAAATAAAGCGGCAGGCATGTTTATGCTAATGAGGCATGGGATATTTAAATCCCAGCTTCATTAGCAATTTCGACATGCCTAATCTACATCTCTCTGTCGACAGAGAGGTGTAGTCTAGACACACCCTAGGGGGAGGGGCAACTGAAGTGCCAGGGCTTGACAGCTTCTTGGCCAAACCAGTCAGGATCACCTGTCGGAGGCTCCAAGATCTACCCGTAGATCCAGATCGACTGGTTGGTGACCACTGGTCTAAAGTGATTTTATATTTTAAGCCTTTCTCAAGTAATCATTCCAGATGACAGATTAAATTCAGTGACACAAAGATATCCGTTTAAAGTAATCAGGCAGAGCAGGTCAGCGTGTGCTGAACAAAGTTCGTTGCTTTTACAAAAAGAGAACACAAATTTGCTTTGTGTGATTTTCATAGCAAGGCTCTCTTCAACAGCAGGAGAAAGGAGAGTAGGGATGCTAGAAAGGCCAGGCAGACTTTGGAGGCAAGTTTTTGTACTACAGGAATTAACATGAAAATGTCTTTTAGATCAGGGTGGTCTTTTGCAGAATTTATTTAAGAAACTGATCCAAGCATTTAAGGTGAATGCTGAGTACTCAGATTGTGCAGCCAAGTATCTATGCCTGGAATTTGTAAAGATGTGATTCAGCAACAAACTAATGAAATATTTCAAGCAAATTTTAAACTTAGGTGCTGTAGACCAAGCAAGGCTCAGTTAATTTTGAAGCCAACTCTGGCCTGGCCCATGCCTGTTACCTGGTTTCCTTCCCACTTAATGGTTCTGTTGCAGGTTCAGTGATATGCTGATGGATCTAGCAAGCTGAAGGTGTTTTCAACTGGAAACAAACATCCATTTTGGGGGAAGAGTCACTTGTCCGCAAGCTGCACCAGCCTGCTGCGGGAGCCCTCAGGAATGCTCAGATTGGGGACAGAGGAAGGGAGGAGCAGAGTGCTACGAGCCAGGGGAGGCAATGCCTCTCCCTGCCTCTTACACCCACCACCCATGACGATGGTCAATTTAAGGATTTGGTGTTAACACAGTCTCAGATGTCACCGGAAATCTCCAGGGCGACATTTAGAAGCCAGAGGAGAAGGGCTGGGCTGAGCAAGGTGGCTTAAGTGAACCAAATGGCAGATCTGTTAGATAAGTGAGTCAGAGGGAAAGGCCGGGCAGGCCTTGAAGGCACGTGCGAGCGGGTTGGTGAGCTCCTCGCTGAGGTTAGTGGTGACATGAAACAGTGTTTGTGGGACAAACAGGGGGGAGGAGCAGAAGCTCCTGCTGCCTGTGCTGATCAGTTTGAACAATCCCACCCCGGCAGGGGTAAATCACAGGCAGGGGGTGTCAGTTGGGTGAGAGGCAAAGGCCCCTCGGTACCCTGGGAAGGAGGGTGGGGGGTGGCCGGGCCTTCTCCTCCCCCAATTCCCTCCCCTGTTACCAGCCCCGAGGCCCCAGCGCAGGCAGAGGAGCCCAGACGGGGCTGTCACCGGGTCCCACTGAGCACAGGGGAGCAAATGCCCAGGGCTGAGTGGAACCGGCTGCTCTCCAGAGCACGGGGGTCTCCAGGCAGCGGCCGCTCCCTGCACCGGGTTAGGGCAGGTCACTGCGCAGCCAAGCAGGGGAGCATCTGCCTGCTGCCCGAACGCACGGCCGGGAACTCCAGGGCGAGGGACACGGGGGCCGAGATTTCTGTAGTCCGGGCACTTGAGTAAGGAGAAGAACGTTCTGCCGGGGACACTGCAGAGCTGGGATTGGCTGGAGGCCGTAAGATCCCTGCCCCCTTGGATACAGCACAGGAGGGAGGAGCCGGGCTGAGTGCTGCTGCGTTACACCACTTCTTTTGGGAAATGACTTTATGATGCGTCTGAATCCGTCCCCAGGGCTGTCAGCAGCACGGAGGAAACGGGGCTGGACCCCAAGGAGGGGACGGCGAAGCCAGAGAGGCGGTTGAGGAATCCGAGAGCGTCTCTTTAATTCCTCTCCAGGACTGCGACCCAATTTGCCACAGGGGGGTGGGCTGGAGGAAGCCAGCCCCTGTCTATGGACATCTCTGGGGAGGGCAGGGAGGTAGATGTCGAATAATGAGGGGGCTGTCCAGGCTGGGGACTGCCAGGCAGGGGCAGTTGAGTGGGGGCAGATCCTGCCCCAGCCTGCACAGAGACGTGTGTCTCAGACGGGGGCCTTCAGGGGGAACTTGGGGCCCAAGAAGCTGCTGCGGGGAATGAGGACCCCAGGGGCTTGGTAACTGGAGGCCGGGCCCAGTTCGAAGGGCAACAGGGACCTGACTTCCCAGGGCAGGGTCTGTCGCGGCTGGGAGCTGGCCAGGGGGCAGGTGGCCAAGAGGGGGCAGTGCAGGAGTGGCTCCCCATTGGTTACAGTGGGGGCTGGGTCTGCACTCCCAGGCACCTCTCCCATTGTCCAGGTTTAAGGGGACTCGTAGGTCTGAGCTCCCTGAGGGAAGTATCCCCACTACTGACCCCTTGGGGGCAGGGATCAGAGGGACCTGCTGGTCGAGCACACACCCAGGCCGGACACTGTTCATGCTGTGCATGTCAAAGCTCCCACTGTCCACCTGAGATGGGGGATGAAGCTCGTACCGAGGCGGCCCGTGTCTGTGACCAGGCCACTAAATCACCGGGGAGGGGCTGACAATATCCCAACCGGGGAGCCAGGAGCCCAGAGAATCTGCCGGGGCCTGGGTCAGTCTTTTGTGTGAGTGCAGCCCTGGGGGTCAGGAGGGGTCCCAGTGCAGCTCCATGGCCAATCCTTCCCTCCCCACAGCCACGAGACAGACGTGACCCAGAAACCTTCCCTGGAGGAAAGGAAACCCGTCGCTACCTGCGCTCACTGGGCACAAAGGGCCTGGTCGTGGCGGTAAACACTGGAAAGCAACATGGCTGATCCAGAAGCGGGGTATGGCAGCCGTCCTGGGAACTGCTGCCCTGCTACAAACTCACTGGGAACCTTGTCCTTGGGAACTGAAGGAGCTGAGCCGATGGGAAACCCCAGGTAACGGTAGGAGACACATGAGGTTTGGGGAAAGCGTCTGCACACGTGAGGGGCAGGGACAAGAGCATCCCGTAAGCAGGCAGCCCCTAAGCTAGAAGAGGCTTAGACACAGGCACAGCAGCAAACGCATCACAGGCTGTGAGAAGCAGAATGCTGTGCGGCAGGGGAAACTGAGGCACACTGCCTCATGGCATCAGTGGCTAAATGCCAGGAATTGTACACTTTAAGACTTTGCTGTCTGCATGCTTGGGTAATGCTGCGCCCGAAACGTTTCCAGGCACCGGGCGACAGAGCTAGAACTCCGTAAACACGCCTGTGCATGGCATCACATGGATAATGACCCTGGCTGGGCGTGTAAGCAGAGACTAACAAACATTTCAGGCACGCGGGCTCCGCATTGAACGCTGTCCAACAGTGTAGCAGTGAGCTCGGCCGGGAGGCCGCCTCCCCTGTGCTTAATGAAAATAGGCTTCTGAGTGTGCAGAAGCGGAAGATTCTTTCTGCAAAATATCTAATGTACCACGTCATTTCAAAGTTACAGGCGGCCAAATGTGCCTGTTCTGTCTCGCTGCCTGTAGCAGTCCTGGTGGGAGTTAGCGATATGGAACACATACGGTGTGTACTGACCCAGCCCAGCAAAGCGGGGCCATTAGAGCTACGGAAGGGAGACAGTGGCCGGGATCCGGGGACACTGCTTTGTGAATAGTCTCGCTTCCCCTGTGAGCCTGGATTAGACTGGGTTCTACCGGGACATGGGGTCAGGCGCCTGCTGCCAGAGCCCCTTGTGGGGCTTGGACGTTCGCCTGGAAATGGGACAAAGGTTGAGCTGAGCACAAAGGGATCCCATCTGGGGCAAAATTTCTCTCGAGGCAGGAAACTGGCCAATAGGGGCGGCTGCCAGAGGCCCACAGACCCCAGATTAGCACCCAAGCTGCCTGCGGGAAACATAAGACTGAACGGGGAGGATCAGGCCCGAGGTGGGAGGCGCCCAAAGTGATGAGAATGACTGTCCGGGTACGAAGTTGCAGGGAGCAGGTTTCTGAGAGTATCAGGCGCAACTGGCCAGTTTTGTTTTCTTTTGCTTAGTGACCGACTTTGATCTGGCTGCCACTTGCAGCCACTTCAATGCAAATCATAATACTTTAAAGTTTAATACTCAATGAAATTCCTTGTGTTTCTGAACAAACCCCGTGTAAATAATTGTTCCCGGGGGGGACGAGAGCTGGGCATGTCTCTGATAGTGATAAAGGGGGGAGCATATTATGGGCTTGCTCTGTGTGAACTTTACACAGGGAAAGACGGATTGATCTGGGGTTCTGGTCCCATTGCGCTGTGCCCCTGAAACCTGGGACGAGTACCTTTGACGGAGCCTACCCCGAGCCGAGCCGTGCGGAGTGCCTGTGTCACTCTGCAGTGGGCTGGGACCCCAGCGCTGTGCCAGGGCTGGAGGAGGCCAGAGGGTCTAGCTCAGCAGCACAAGACGTCAGGGCACCCAGAAGCAGTTTGGCAGGCTCTGGTGTTTTCAGCCCATCAGGTGATAGTCTTGAGGGGGTCTCTGTGATGCAACCCGTCACATCCCTTCCCCTCCCCCCTTACATCCCTCACTTGTGTTTTGATCTCAACTGCCCTGGTCGGCCAGGCCGGATTCCCCAGTCCTGAGCCATGCTCCCAAATGCCCGTTTTGCAGTGGGATGCATCTGGCATCCATCCCTTCCCAGTTGAGTCACTGGGCCCTGGCTGTGCACCTCACCCTCTCCGGTCCCTGTCTTTGCTCACAGGCAGGGTGGTGGTAATTACCTCTTGGCCCTTCGAATGAGCCATTCTGGGTTTCTGGCAAACAGCTGGCTGGGTGCCCATGGCGGATCTCAAACGAGAGCTGAGCAGGTGACACCCGTGAAGGGGCAGGGCCGCTGCCTGGGTATTTAGGGGCTGAGAGGAAGCGGCTCTCGAGTGTGGGGATGAAATCGGCAGAAGTGGCAGACACCAAGGTTAGTCGGGAACTCCAGAGAGACCTGGTCGAGGTGGGCTCTTGGGCAACGGGATGGCAGATCAGTTTGGAGAAATGCAAAGTAATGCGCAGTGGGGGATGGTGAGTTTGAAGAGCTCCAAGACTTGGACTCGAGTGTCCCCGGAGGAGGAGCCGTGCTCACCTTGGCTCGCCGCGCCGCTGCAGAAGAGAAAAACCAAGAAGGACGTTCGGCTGCCAGAGGGGATGGAGAACTACATGGAAAATACTGCGGTGCCCTCTCTGGACTGGCGGGATGCTCTGGCCCAGGGGTGGGCAGTGCCGGTCGCCCCGTCTCAGAAGGGATAGCGCAGATCTGGAGCCAATGTTGATGAGGGAGGGGAAAACCGGTCCAGGGCAGAGCCCTACAGCTGGACTGGAATCCTGCTGGTACCACAGGCCTCGCTGCTACAGTCGTGGGAGCGGGAAAAGGTGCTTTGCTGTGGGGGTGGCTGGGTGGGATAGAAGAAGAGACTGTGGGACCATGGGGCAAAGCACATGACAGCAGCGTGTCAGAAATGTCAGCAAGAGAGAGCGAGTGTTTTCCTAAAGAAAGGTTTTAATACTGTAATTTAAGGAGGGGATAGAAACAGCTTGGAAGTCCATTATAACAGCAATGAAATAACTTTTTACATGGTTTAAGCAAATTTTGTTCCCTATTTTTAGTTGTAAAAATTGTGTTGGATTTTGTGCATTTGTGTAATATCGTAACCAAAGTAGTTTTTTAAAAGTAGCCTGAGGGAATACGTCTCTCTCGCGGGATTAGCGAGATCTAAGGTCTTTGCAGGTGGGAGTGAAATAAAAATGCAGGCATAGCGCAGGAGAGAGTGGGAGTAGGATTAAAATACCGTCCCACGCAGGGCTGTGTCAGAGAACTCCCATTCTGTTATCTCTGGGAATGGCTGTGGCATTGTACATCGGGGAACACGCTTTACTCTGTTGAAAAATGCAGGTTTGGGGAGACCGAAACATCGTGCAAATGAGTGAAAAAAAATCCTAGAAAGAAATTTGAAAAAAATGAAATGGGGACACTTGCAGAATTATGATTTTTTTCATGTCCAGGTGGGTTTCTTTCCAACGTTGACCACAACATTTAGATTTCAATCAATGTTCAATGACCTTAAGTGCTTGAACATGCACCAAACCCATATACTTTGGCTTTCCAGTTTGGCCAATAATTGGTCAACCCAGAATATTTTAAAAACAATTCTTTAGAACTGGGAGAGAACCAAACAATCAGTTCTGGCACAATTGTGTTGCCTGGTGCTACACCCCCTACAAATCTCGGCTGCAATTCCCTTCCAGCCTCCTTTCCCTCTGGACTCTCTCCTGCTCCCCTCCGGCAGAGCTCGCTGCACCAGCCGTGAGAAGGCTCCGTTCAGCTCCCAGCCGGGCCCCGGCTCCTCCCAGCACCATGGGGGTTTCCTGGCTCCTCTGCCTCCTCCCTGCTCTCCTAGCGGCAGGCAGTGCCCAAGGTGAGTCGTCCGCGGCTGCAGCCACTTAACCCCCCTGGACTTCGATCCCGCGTGCCCCTCGGCTCCCCAACCAGGGCCGGTCCCGCATTTGCAGGTGCTGGGACTAGCTCTGGGAGGGCACGGGGGCCTGTTGATATGATAGAAGAACGCTGGTGGAGGAGTGAATTGGGGGCACAGATGCCCCTGACGTGGACAGAGAATAGGTCATGTGCTCCGCCCCCTAATCACTTCTTCGCCCTCCGCAGGCTCCTTTCCAGTATGTCCTCACCCTTTCTGTAATGGGGTCCCCCCACACTGGACACAACACTCCAGACGTAGCCTTGTCAGCACCAAACAGGGGAATAGTCACTCCCCATGGCCACAGGGCCAGTTACAGCAGCATAGAAGGCAACCAGATCGGTCAGGCAGGACTTGACCTTGGAGAATCCACCTTGATCACTTTGCTCTCCTCTGTTTCCAAATGGATTTCCTGAAGACCTGCTCCAAGGTTTTCCAGGGACTAACCGGTCTGGAGTTCCCCCAAATCCTCCTTCTTCCCTTTCTGAAGAGGGGCACCACATTTGCCTTTGTCCATTCGCCTGTGATCACCCCAGATCCTTATGATCCCTAGGCCGGGGAACTACAGGCCTGTCATTGAAATCGAGCCATTGCAGAGGGACCCGGAGACAATTGGGCCCATTTGCCCCTCGGCTTGTTGGCAGCAGGGGAGACTGGGGCAAAGGGACGTGTCCGAGCTGGCACTGCTGGCCCACAGGACGAAGGAAACACTCGCTCTTCTTTCTCCAGCGGGGACCCTGACATGCAACGTGGGCTTCGGCCCAACGGAAGCCTGCAATGTGGCTCCAGGGACCTGCCAAGACGACCAGGCGATGGGCGCCTGCCTCTCCGTAGCAGAAGAAATTTCCCTGGGTAGGTGACATTGCCTTCACCCCAGGCACATCTTACCCTGCCTCTGTCCCCTCCCTCGCCACCAGAGCCAGCCCCAACACAGCCCCTCCCGGAGCCCCGGCATGTGGCACAGCGCATTCGGGCTGGGAGCGGCGCTCGGTTAATTCTGGCAACGTTCCAGTCTCTGACGCATCGACTGGCAGGCCGGGCAGTTTGGAGGCCTGGCCCCACTGGTCAGTTGCAAAGCTCCCATTGACTTCAGGTGTCCGATGTCACCCCTGGGCACTACACACGGGCCGGCTGCGCGGCAGCAAGCGAAGCTGCGCCGAGGAGAAACGCACTTTCTGAGTGGGGTTAGAAAGGAGACTGGAGGCGGGATCCTTTATGCCCGGCCAGGTGCTCCCAACGCCCATCTGAGGCCCTGGGTCACCTGCTCAGGCCTGGGCCCTTCCTCACATATATTTTTGCCCTTGCAAAACTCATTTGCTCCCTTTGACTGGGAGATGCCAAACAAACCTTCTCCCTGTTCAATCCCCCCGAGTTCCTCAGGCCGGCGGATTTCACCAGTTCCCTCACTTTGCCCTTTGACGTGGGAACCCGAGTTACAGACCCAGTTTGGTTCATCCTGCCACTGACCTAACGGGACTGAATGGCCCTTCCATTTGCCCTGTAGGGATGACGCGGAGCCCACATCACCTTTACTGTGGTTGTTCATTATCCAGCCACCTGTCTGCCGACGTCTATCCCTATTCATTCCCCACCACGCCCACCCGCCTGCCTGCCTCTGACCCCACTCAGGACATTTTCCCAGCACAGTTCCCAGTGGGTTTATTCAGGCTCTGGCCTCACTGCGATTAATGTGGCCGTGACCCAACATTGAACCTTCACTGCCCCCTACTCTGCACGCACAAACCCTTTAGTCTCAGCCTGGCTGACACGATTTGGGGTGCAGTTTAGGCCTCGACTCGTCTTTCCCCTTCCTGAATTGTGGCCCCAGAATCAGACACGGGATCCCAGCAGCCGCACAAGGAGGTAAAATCCCCTCCCTGCCCCGCCCGAGGGTCCCTCCCAGCCTCACATTTTCTGTTTTGCTCTTTTCTATGGAACAAAGGCGGGACAAAGCAGACGTTCTTCTCCAAGCAATGTCTCAATGACTACAAGAGTGACATAAAAGGCCCCCTCTCTTTCACTGTGGGGGACGGGCCAGTACGTGAGGATCAATGTCCTACAATGCAAAGACGCAGATTTGTGCAACTCGGACACACCTCAAGGTACGCTGTGGGTCGCTTTGTTGTGTCCCTATTTCAGGCAACGGCCAGATCAACGATTACAGGGTGTGAGCTGGGTGTGAATCTAGCTCTCCGTGTGCCCCTGCCGATGCACATGGGTCGGCGGGAGGAGCGCTTTGGAAGGGCATTCGCTCAAAGCACAGGAATAAACAGCTCCCATGTGTCAGCCGGGTGCATATGGACAGCAAGGTCATCGGACCGGCACTGAGCAGAGTCACACCCAGCAGCTCCGCACACCCCATCTCCCTTGCTACAGTTGGACTGTTCATGTGGACAAGCACCAGCACAATTGTATTTGTTCCCGTTTCTCCCCCTTACCCCAAACTCCATTTCCTCACATGGCATTTCTCTCTCCAGTGAAATCCCTGTAGCTGGTGGGTCTCCGAGTGGGGGTAGAACAGTTGGGGCCCGTTTGCAATCAGACGGGCGGAGGCTGCATGCAAAGGAGGGAGCAGCCGCTGGGACAGGCTCAAATCTAAACTTCCCGGCACCTATCGGCTCCCCCTTCACACTCGCCGGGATCTAGAACTGAGCCAGTGTGGCCGTCGCCGACTGTTGTGTCCCAGACAGATGGGAGAAATGCCGCCCGGCTGCAGGGAGGGGCCTGCACATGCTCGGCGAGGCAGGGCCCATCCGCCAATTGAAACAAGGTTTAACCCACCCTGTAACTGTCTCTTTTTGTACTCAGTGTCCCCAGACACCACCCCGAATGGGCGGCAGTGCCCAACCTGCTTTGCTCTGGGCTCCCCTACCTGCAACAGCCAAGTCACCCCCTGCACGGGGCAGGAGACCTATTGCCTGGATTACACTGGCGAGCTGAACCAAGGTAATTTCTGCCAGCTGGTCGCAGGGCAGGGGGTGCCCGGGAATGTCCTCACCCAGGATCTCCCCTGAGAGCTGGTGGGACCCGGAGTCTGTGCCGAGCCCTGGGTGGGTGGGCCGGCCTAGAGGGTTCTTGGCCGGAGGAAGCAGAGAGGAATTGGGACGTTTCCCTCCCAGCCCAGTTCCCCCCCAGCGATGCCGCCCTGCTCCGGGGGTGATGGCAGCGGGGTACTTGCCAGGGGGAGGGTTGTGATGTCAGGGAGGCAGATCTGGGGAGGGAACCCAGGAGTTCTGGTCCCCACCCCCCACTGCTCTAACCACTAGTCCCCACCCCCTTGGTGTCTACGGTGGAGCTAAGCTGCTGTTGCTCCGTGAGGCAGCTCCTGTTCTCAGTGTGTGCCCAGGGCTCCCGGCGCTCTGGGGTGGTTATAAAATAACTGAACCAGACGGAGGGGTTGGGTGGGGGGCCGGGGGGCTTCCAGGAATGGGGAGAAGGAGCCGCCCCGACCACAGCTCTGTTCCCAACCCCAGCGCCAGTCTCCTGTGTGGGGCTGCAGGCAGGGCTGCGGGGGGGCCAAGAGGGCATCAGGAACCTCCCCTGCCGTGGCCTGGTGCAGCTGGAACAGGGAGGTGCCCAGGCGGGAGGGAAGGGCAGGCAGAGGGGGAACCGCCGGCTGGTGGGGACAGAGGGGAGGGGGGAAGAGCAGACCGGAGCTCCTCATCCGGAAGAACAGGCTGAATTTCTCCAACAGGTGCATCATCGTCACCGTTTGCGGCAAAGGGCTGCGCGTCGGCGTCCGCGCGGGAGATTAAACGCGGAACCACCCTGACGGCAACAGACCACACCTTCACCTTTCTGACAGGAGACACAACCCCCAGCAGCCCGATTGCCATCGACAGCCGCGCTGGAACCAGCCCCACTGTCCCCACCCCCACTGCGCAAAAAAACAACACCACCCCCTCCACCCCCTCCACCATCCCCACTCAGACAAAACCCACCCCACCTCCACCCCACCACTACCCCTCCAGAAACAACTACCCCCACACCCACCACTACCCCTCCGGAAACAACTACCCCCACACCCACCACTACCCGCTGGAAACAACTACCCCCACACCCACCACTACCCTCCGGAAACAACTACCCCTACCCCCACCACTACCCTCCGGAAACAACTACCCCACACCCACCACTACCCCGCTGGAAACAACTACCCCCACACCCACCACTACCCTCCGAAACAACTACCCTACCCCCACCACTACCCTCTGGAAACAACCACCCCACACCCACCACTACCCCACTGGAAACAACTACCCCACACCCACCACTACCCCGCCGAAACAACTACCCCCACACCCACCACTACCCCGCCGGAAACAACTACCCCCACACCCACCACTACCCCGCCGGAAACAACTACCCCCACACCCACCACTACCCCTCCGGAAACAACTACCGCCACACCCACCACTACCCCTGGAAACAACTACCCCACACCCACCACTACCCCCGCCGGAAACAACTACCGCCACACCCACCACTACCTCCGGAAACAACTACCCCCACCCCACCACTACCCTCCGGAAACAACTACCGCCACACCCACCACTACCCCTCCGGAAACAACTACCCCACACCCACCACTACCCTCTGGAAACAACTACCCCCATACCCACCACTACCCCGCTAGAAACAACTACCGCCACACCCACCACTACCCCTCCGGAAACAACTACCCCACACCCACCACTACCCTCCGAAACAACTACCCCAACCCCACCACTACCCCTGCAGAAACAACTACCCCACACCCACCACTACCCCTCCGGAAACAACTACCGCCACACCCACCACTACCCTCCAGAAACAACTACCCCACCCCCACCACTACCCTCCAGAAACAACTACCCCACCCCACCACTACCCTCCAGAAACAACTACCGCCACACCCACCACTACCCTCCAGAAACAACTACCGCCACACCCACCACTACCGCTCCGGAAACAACTACCCCACACCCACCACTACCCTCCGAAACAACTACCCCACCCCCACCACTACCCCTGCGGAAACAACTACCCCCACACCCACCACTACCCTCCGAAACAACTACCCCCACACCTACCACTACCTCCGGAAACAACTACCCCACCCCCACCACTGCACCTCCGAAACAACTACCCCACCCCACCACTACCCTCCGGAAACAACTACCCCACACCCACCACTACCCCTCCGGAAACAACTACCCCCACACCCACCACTACCCCTCCGGAAACAACTACCGCCACACCCACCACTACCCCTCCGGAAACAACTACCCCCACTCCCACCACTACCCCTCCAGAAACAACTACCCCCACACCCACCACTACCCCTCTGGAAACAACTACCCCCACCCACACCACCACTACCCCTCCGGAAACAACTACCCCACCACTACCTGCTGGAAACAACTACCCCACACCCACCACTACCCTCCGGAAACAACTACCCCCACACCTACCACTACCCCTCTGGAAACAACTACCCCACCCCACCACTGCCTCCGAAACAACTACCCCACCCCCACCACTACCCTCCAGAAACAACTACCCCACACCCACCACTACCCTCCGGAAACAACTACCCCCACACCCACCACTACCCTCCGGAAACAACTACCGCCACACCCACCACTACCCCCTCCGAAACAACTACCCCCACCCCCACCACTACCCCTGCAGAAACAACTACCCCACACCCACCACTACCACTCCGAAACAACAACCCCACCACTACCCTCCGGAAACAACTACCCCACACCCACCACTACCACTCCGGAAACAACAACCCCCACCACTACCACTCCAGAAACTACTACTCCTACCCTTCTACTACTACTGGAAACAACAACCCCACACCCACCACTACAACTCTCAAACAGCTACCCCACCACTATCATTCTGGAGACAACTCCTCCTCCCCACTACCACGCTGGAATCAACAACCTCCACCCCACCACTACCACTCTCGAAACAACTACCCCCACCACTACCACTCCAGGAACAACTACCTCCACCCCCACTACTACCACTCTTGAAACAACCACTCCTACCTCCACTACTATCAGTCCGGAAACAACTACCCTGACCCCCATCATTAGCTTTCCGGATACAGCCACCTCCACCCCCACCACTACCACTCTGGAAACACCAACCTCTACCCCCACCAAAACCACTCCAGAAACAAGAACCCCTACTACTACCACTCCTGAAGCAAGTACTCCCACCTCTACCACTACCACTCTCAAAACAACTACCCCAACACCCACCACTACCACTCCTGAAACAACAACCTCTACCCCCACCACTATCACTCCCGAAACAACCACCCCCACCATTACCACTCAAGAAACAACCATCTCAGGCCCCACCAGTAGCACTCCAGAATCAACTCCTCCCACCTCTACCACTACCACTCTCGAAACAACCACCCCCACACCCAGCAGTACCCCTC
Source organism: Rafetus swinhoei (assembly GCA_019425775.1). NCBI lineage: Eukaryota > Metazoa > Chordata > Testudines > Trionychidae > Rafetus > Rafetus swinhoei. The sequence continues at coordinate 2,078,841 of CM033448.1, forward strand.
CAGAAACAACTACCCCCACACCCACCACTACTCCTCTTAAAAAAACTACCCCTACCCCACCACTACCACTCCGGAAACAACTACCCCCACCCCACCACTACCACTCCGGAAACAACTACCCCACTCCCACCACTACCACTCCGGAAACAACTACCGCCACACCCACCACTACCACTCCGGAAACAACTACCCCCACCCCACCACTACCACTCCGAAACAACTACCCCCACTCCCACCACTACCACTCCGGACACAACTACCGCCACACCCACCACTACCACTCCGGAAACAACTACCCCACCCCCACCACTACCACTCCGGAAACAACTACCCCCACTCCCACCACTACCACTCCGGAAACAACTACCCCCACTCCCACCACTACCACTCCGGAAACAACTACCCCAACCCCCACCACTACCACTCCGGAAACAACTACCGCCACACCCACCACTACCACTCCGGAAACAACTACCCCCACTACCACTCCGGAAACAACTACCCCACCCCACCACTACCACTCCGAAACAACTACCCCACCCCCACCACTACCACTCCCAAACAACCACCTCCACCCCACCACTACCACTCCGAAACAACTACCCCCACCCCACCACTACCACTCCGAAACAACTACCCCACCCCCACCACTACCACTCCCAAAACAACCACCTCCACCCCACCACTACCACTCCGGAAACAACTACCCCCACTCCCACCACTACCACTCCGAAACAACTACCCCACCCCACCACTACCACTCCGGAAACAACTACCCCCACTCCACCACTACCACTCCGGAAACAACTACCGCCACACCCACCACTACCACTCCGGAAACAACTACCCCCACTACCACTCCGGAAACAACTACCCCCACCCCACCACTACCACTCCGGAAACAACTACCCCACCCCACCACTACCACTCCCAAAACAACCACCTCCACCCCACCACTACCACTCCGGAAACAACTACCCCACCCCACCACTACCACTCCCAAAACAACCACCTCCACCCCCACCACTACCACTCTGGAAACAACTACCCCCACCCCCACCACTACCACTCCCAAAACAACCACCTCCACCCCCACCACTACCACTCGGGAAATAACAACCCCCACAACATCCAGAATCACCACCGACCCTTGCATCCCTGATATAACCACACCCACTACACCAGACCCCTGTGTTCCTGATACAACGACCCCTGCTATACATGACCCCTGCCTCCCCGATACAACCACTACCGCCACCCCTGGAGCAACTACCATTCCCATGTGTTCTACGACCACCCCGGATACCAATGACCACATCTGTGGAGGTAGCTCCGCTCTGGGGAAATTCTCATTTGCCCTCTACCTGCCAGCCCTTGCGGGACTGCTGCTGGTGAACCTGCTCTCCTGACCCCCCAACTGATGCCTGCAAATGAAGGTTTGAAATCTGAGCTGCTCCCTCTCCGACACCCCTCCGTGGTGCAGTGGCGATGCAAAGGGGATGCTGTATAATCCTGTGGTGAGGGGTGCCCTGTGCATGGGTGTGCGTGTGTCCCAGCACCTCACCGCTGGCTGGAATCTGCCTTTGGCCAATTCACTGAATAAACCAGGATTGGAAATAGAAGCCCGTTGTGTTCTGTTCCGGTTGCCCGTTGCCTGCCTTGCCTGTGTGAGTCCGGAGCACGGCCAGAGCCACAGAAGAGTTTGTTTGTCTTTGTGGGTGCATGTTTCTCTAGATCCCTGTATCCCCCACCAGGCACGTGTGACCCCAGCCACGGTGCCCGCCCACCTTTCCCAGCCTGCGCTGCGCTGAATGGTCAATGTTACCTCCTGGGCGTCTCTGCTGAGCTTTCAGCAGGAGGGTGGCACAAACATTAGTGGCTTTGTTTGGGCTAGAGCCCTGGGGGCATCACCTGGGGAGGCCTGACGTGTCTCCCCTGGCAAACTGCCACACCCCTCTCCAGAGCTCAGAGCCAGCACGGGCCTCTCTCCCTGAGCTGGGTCTGGCCCCTCACGGCTGCAGTGCGGATGCCCCCCAAGGGCTAACAGGCCTCCCACATCTGGGGCAAGAGACGGCTGCAGGGCCAGGGGGAGGCCGCTACTGGGAAGGCTGGGGGAACCCTCGGAGCAGAGTCCCTGGGCAGCAGCCTGCCTGGGCCGTCACAGGCTGTGGGGGAGAGGGATTCACATGGCAGGCGCCGATTTCCAGCCTGGTCTCTGGGAACGTGACTGGGCTCCTCTCACAGCATGTTATCCCCCAAAGCACATTTCCTACAGCCCGCTCTCCAGTGACAGGCCCAGGGTGTGGTCGCCGCCCATCTCCCCCCCGTGGTGGCTGCGTGTCAGCACTGTGCTAGCCCGAAGAAAAAGACACATCCTTGGACAATAGCCAGAGACAGGAACCCCCTGGGCCACATGCCACCCAGGCTCCCAGTGTACCAGGGGATGCATAGATAGATAGATAGATAGATAGGGTATGTCTACACTACAAAGTTAATTCGAACTAACAGCCGTTATTTCAAATTTACTTTAATCGTGGCTATACATGCAAACCACTATTTCAAATTTAATTCGAAATAGCGGAGCGCTTAGTTCGAACTAGGTAAACCTCATTCTACGAGGAGTAATGCCTAGTTCAAATTAAGTAGTTCGAATTAAGGGCTGTGTAGCCACTTAATTCGAACTAGCTGGAGGCTAGCCCTTCCCAGCTTGCCCTGGTGGCCACTCTGGGCCAAACCAGGGAAACTCTTCTGCACCCCTCCCGGCCCTGGAGCCTTTAAAGGGGCCCGGTCTGGCTACAGTGCTTGTGCCAGTTGCAAGCCTGCCAGCATCCAGCCAGCAGACCCTGTACCTGGCACGAGATGAGCCAGCCACCCGCTGCCACCCAGCCCTCCGCCTCTTCCTAGGACCAGGCTGGCGGCTCCCAGGAGCCTGCCCGGGGCCGCAAAAGGCGGGCACCCGCCTAGTCTAGTGCGGAGATCGTGGACCTCATTGAGGTTTGGGGGGAGGCCTCCAATGTCCACGATCTCCGCACTAGGCACAGGAATGCGGCCGTCTACAGCCGCATGGCTGCCAGCCTGGCCACCAGAGGCCACATGCGGACCCAGGAGCAGGTCCGCTACAAAATTAAGGACTTGTGGCAGGCCTACTCCAGGGCCTCCCAACCAGAGGCTGACCCAGAGGCCTGCCTTCACTTTGAGGCCCTGGACCACATCCTGGGGGCTCACACAGTCTGTGCCCCCCAGGTGGTGGTCGACCCTGGGGCAGAAACGGAGGAAGAGGAGGATGCCGAGAGCCAGGAGCCACAGGAGCCTGCAGGGAGCCTGCCCAGGACCCAGGACCCCTGAATCATCCCACAGAGCACATCGGCTTTGTTGTCTGAGTCCGAGGAGGGCTCCACATGTGAGTGCCATCATGCTCCCCTTATGTGTATGGGGAAGGGGGAGAGGGAGCCCAGGAACCGTGCGCCTGGGCCTTGCCCACCATGGAGCAGCAGCTGGGTGTCATGCAGGGGCCCTGGCCCGTTCCCCACACGCCGACCTCGCCTTGCAGAGGGGGGCTGGGTTTCACCCACTGTGTCCCCAGGGAGAACTGACCACTGCTCTTGTTTCACCACAGCCACAGCACCTGGGCCTGCAGGGTGCACCACCCCGCCTGCAACAGCCACCCGCACCCAGGCCAGCAGGCGCACCAGGAACCTGGAGGGCTACCAGTGGCGGCACCTGCGGCTACTGGGGCAGCAGCTCCACACCCAGGAGCACTGGGTCCGGGAGGACCTGCGGCTGTGGCAGCGGAGCTTGGAGGCGATGGAGGATCAGGGCTGTGCCCTCCGAGGTCACCTCCAGACCCTGGTGGACAGGTTCCTGACTCCTCCTGCTCCAGCCCCTGCGGCCGCCCCAGCTCTCACTCCTCCTCCCACTCCTGCTCCCCCTCCCGCTTCCTCCGGACCCCGCCCCTCCTGCCCCACGCCCCGCACCCGCAGTGCTGCGAGATGGGAGAGCCTGCAAGACCCCGAACCCTGAGCTTTCCCTTCCCTTCCTCCCCTTCCTCCCCCTTCCAGCTCCCTCCTCCCAGGTTTCCCCCCTCATTCCTCCCTCTCCCCACCCCAGTTATGTAAAATAAAAAGAGATTTTTTTTGCCAAAACAGGTGTCTTTATTTGACATTAGGAAGGGGGGTTAGGGAGGGGAAAGGGGAAGGAGGGGAGGGTGGGAAGAAGGCCCCAGTGGGGCATGCAGGAGAGTTCAGTCCTCCTCCACCAGGAAGCTCTCCCGCAGGGTTTCCCGGATCTGGACGGCCCCCCGCTGGGCCTCCCGGATGGCAGCGGTGCGGGGCTGCACGTACTGGCCAGCCATACGGTCAGCCTCAGCCATCCAGGCTGGCAGGAAAGCCTCCCCCCCGCTCACATAAATTGTGCAGCACACAACATGCTGCCACCACGGGAGGGATATTGTGCTCGGCGAGGTCAAGGCGGGTGAGAAGGCACCGGAATCGGGCTTTCAGGTGTCCAAAGGCCCCCTCCATCACGATGCAGGCCCTGGTGAGCCTGGCATTGAAGGCCTGCCGGGAGGGGTTGAGGTGTCCTGTGTAGGGCTTCATTAGCCAGGGCTGTAGGGGGTAGGCCGCATCCCCCACCAGGCAGTCAGGCATGTCCACGTCCCCGACCCTGATGTGGCGGTCAGGGAAGAAGGTCCCGGCATGCAGCCTCTGGCACACGGAGGAGTTGCGGAACACCCTGGCGTCGTGTGCCTTGCCGGACCAGCCCACATTAATGTCCGTGACCTGGCCCCCGTGGTCAGACACAGCCTGCAGGAGGACGGAGAAGTACCCCTTGCAGTTGATATACTGGGAGGCCTGGTGTTCCAGGGCATGGATGGGGATGTGCGTCGCGTCGATGGCCCCCCCCGCAACTGGGAAAGCCGAGGGCGCCGAACCCCTGGATGACCGCGTCCGGGTCGGCGAGGCGGATCACCCTGTGGAGCAGCACCCTGTTGATGGCCTTGACCACCTGCAGAGAGACACACCAAACCACAAATCACTGGGGTGCCCGGGTGGTTGGGAGTATTCGTTCCCTGGCACTGCCCCGCGCCCCACTCCCAGAAGCAACCCTCACTGTGATCCTGGCGGCCGTGGGTGGCATGTAGTATGGCTGGGACAGACCGAATCCTCCTGTGCGGGGCACTTTCACTTCCTCCCCCCCCCCCCCGTTTTCCCTGGGGCGGCCCATCCCCTCCTTGCAGCCCCCCTCCTCCCCCGGCCCAGTGGCCGGTGGGTGCCGTACCTGCATGAGCACTGCTCCAACGGTGGATCTTCCCACGCCGAACTGGTTCCCGACGGATCGGTAGCTGTCCGGCGTGGAGAGCTTCCACAGGGCGATGGACACCCGCTTGTGGAGGGGGATGGCGGGCCTCATGCGAGTGTCCCGTCACTGCAGAGCAGGGGCGAGCCACTCGCAGAGCTCCAGGAAGGTGTCCTTCTTCATCCTGAAGTTCTGGATCCACTGTCGGTCTCCCCAGCGCTCCAGGACGATGCGGTCCCACCAGTCGCTGCTGGTGTCCAGACGCCAGATGCAGCGGGGCACGCTGGCATCAGGGCGCTGCTGCGGCTCCTCCACGGCCCCCAGGGAGGCTAGGGGAAGGGGCAGGGGGCTGACGTGCACCAGATGGTGCCAGGCAGCCTCCAACCATTGCTGGCAGGCTTGCAGCAGCAAGTCCAAAAACTGGACCAGAATGCCCAGGGCGAGCTCTGGCTCCACAGGGCCAACTGCGGCAGCGTCCCCAATGGGAACCACCGACACAGGCAGGCAGAGAGGAAACCGCTTTGCTGTCCCTCGTCGAGGTAAGCAAGCAAGTGAAAAAGCTGAGAACCGGCTGTCCGGGGGTGGTCCCTTTAAGCACTAGCCTCAGACAGCCTCAGACAGCAGCCACACAAAGCAACTACTGACCTGATGCCCTGCCGGAACCGGTTTCAGCCGCCCTTAAATGCGACCCAGCATCCAATCAGTGTGGACGCGCTAGTTCGAATTAGCAAAATGCTAATTCGAATTAGTTTTTGGGTCTAGATGCATTAGTTCAAATTAGCTTATTTCGAATTAACTAATTCGAAATAAATTAGTTCGAATTAGAGCTGTAGTGTAGACATACCCATAGATAGATAGATAGAAAGATAGAGGGTGTGTATGGGGATAGATAGATAGAGGGGGTGTGTGGGGATAGATAGATAGATAGATAGATGGATAGATAGACAGACAGACAGGGTGTGTGGGGATAGATAGATAGATAGATGGGTGTCTGGGGATAGCGAGCACAGGGCTGGGCTGGCAGAGGCCCCATTGCTAAGGGTGCGGGGCACCGGGTGCTCCTGCAGACATGTCCCCACAGCAAGTGGTGCCAGAACAGCCCCATGGCACAAACACTCCCCAAGGAGAAGAGGGGCCCACCCAGCTCTCCGGACAGACATCAGGACAAGGGAGGTAAGAGAGAAGTGTTGATAGAACCGACATGCGCAAGGGGATGGGTGAGAACTGGAGACAGCAGGGAGCAGTCACTGCAGTAACTATATTATAGGGGCAGTGCTAGCTTGTTTGTGTTGGGTATAAAAATGTATCTTAGAGACGAATCGCTGTCTAGTCTCAGTGATACGGAAAATCCTGCTGTTCACTATAGGGGACAGGTAAAGTCTTCGGGACATAAGAACATAAGAACGGCCGTACCGGGTCAGACCAAAGGTCCATCTAGCCCAGTATCCTGTCTGCCGACAGTGGAATCTCCCCAACATCCTCAGCCGTGAAGACTGAAGCAAAGAAATCATTTAGTTTCTCCGCAATGGCTTTATCGTCCTTGATTGCGCCTTTTATAGCTCGATCGTCTAGGGGACCCACAGGTTTTTTAGCAGGCTTCCTGCTTCTAATGTACTTGAAAACATTTTGTTATTTCTTTTGAGTTTTTGGCTAGCTGTTCCTCAAAATCTTCTTTTGCTTTTCTTATTACATTTTTACACTTGATTTGACAGTGTTTATGTTCCTTTCTATTTATCTCACTAGGATTGGACTTCCACTTCTTAAAAGATGCCTTTTTGTCCCTCACTGCTTCTTTTACATGGTGGTTAAGCCACGGTGACTCTTTTTTAGGTCTCTTGCTATGTTTTTTAATTTGTGGTATACATTTAAGTTGGGCCTCTGCTATGGTGTCTTTAAAAGTTTCCATGCAGCTTGCAGGGATTTGGCTCTAGTCACTGTGCCTTTTAATTTCTGTTTAACTAACCTCCTCATTTTTGTGTAATTTCCCTTTTTGAAATTAAATGCCAGGGTGCTGGTCTGCTGAGGTGTTCTTCCCACCACAGGAATGTTGAATGTTATTATATTATGGTCACTATTCCCAAGCGGTCCTGTAACGGTCATTTCCTGGACCTGATCCTGCGCTCCACTCAGGACTAAATCGAGAATTGTGTGTACCGTGTTTTGTCACCATAAACCTGACCTGGTGCCTTCATCTCTTAACAGATCTTGTGGTCATTGGGCAGCTGGCATGAGGTCCACCATGCCAGCTATCCATACATACATTGATCCTGCCATTTTCCCCTCCGCCCTGACCCATTTGTCCCCACAATACACACCCCATTGGTTTTAGTTCAGGGGTCAAGATAGTCACATGACCTGAAGGAAGGAGGGGGGTGCAAGAGATCCCTCTAAGACTGTTCATTGGTGTTGGGTTCAGCCCATATCTGGGCCAGAGTTCATAGGCGCCAGGCCTTATGCTACGTGCTGAAGTCTGCGTCTCACAGGGGCTGTGGCTGTCAGGGCTGTTCCCCACTCAGGGCTGTCACTGCGCAGCAAAGCAGGGAGCATCTGCCTGCCGCCCAAACGCACGGCCGGGAACTCCAGGGCGAGGGAGACGGGGTCAGAGATTTCTGTCATTGGGGAACCTGAGTAACGAGAAGAACGTTCTGCCGGGGACACTGCAGAGCTGGGATTGGCTGGAGGCCGTAAGATCCCTGCCCCTTTGGCTGCGGCACAGGAGGGAGGAGCCGGGCTGAGTGCTGCTGTGTTACACGACGTTACACCACTTCTTTTGGGAAATGACTTTATGATGCGGCTGAATCCGTCCCCAGGGCTGTCAGCAGCACGGAGGAAACGGGGCTGGACCCCAAGGAGGGGACGGCGAAGCCAGAGAGGCGGTTGAGGAATCCGAGAGCGTCTCTTTAATTCCTCTCCAGGACTGCGACCCAATTTGCCACAGGGGGCGGGCTGGAGGAAGCCAGCCCCTGTTTATGGACATCTCTGGGGAGGGCAGGGAGGTAGATGTCAAATAATGAGGGGGCTGTCCAGGCTGGGGACTGCCAGGCAGGGGCAGTTGAATGGGGGCAGATCCTGCCCCAGCCTGCACAGAGACGTGTGTCTCAGACGGGGGCCTTCAGGGGGAACTTGGGGCCCAAGAAGCTGCTGCGGGGAATGAGGACCCCAGGGGCTTGGTAACTGGAGGTGGGCCCAGTTCGAAGGGCAACAGGGACCTGGCTTCCCAGGGCAGGGTCTGTCATGGCTGGGAGCTGGCCAGGAGGCAGGTGGCCAAGAGGGGGCAGTGCAGGAGTGGCTCCCCATTGGTTACAGGGGGGGCTGGGTCTGCACTCCCAGGCACCTCTCCCGTTGTCCAGGTTTAAGGGGACTCGTGGGTCTGAGCTCCCTGAGGGAGGCATCCCCACAACTGACCCCTTGGGGGCAGGGATCAGAGGGGACCTGCTGGTCGAGCACACACCCAGGCCGGACACAGTTCCTGCTGCACATGTCAAAGCTCCCACTGTCCACCTGAGATGGGGGATGAAGCTCGTACCGAGGCGGCCCGTGTCTGTGACCAGGCCAATAAATCACCGGGGGAGGGGCTGACAATATCCCAACTGGGGAGCAAGGAGCCCAGAGAATCTGCCGGGGCCTGGGTCAGTCCTTTGTGTGGGTGCAGAAAGGGAGGAAAGTGAACCCGTCGCTACCTGCACTTACTGGGCAGAAAGGGCCTGGTCATGGCGATAAACACTGGAAAGCCACATGGCTGATCCAGAAGCGGGGTATGGCAGCCGTCCTGGGAACTGCTGCCCTGCCACAAACTCGCTGGGAACCTTGTGCTTGGGAACTGAAGGAGCTGAGCCGATGGGAAACCCCAGGAAATGGTGGGAGACACATGAAGTTTGGGGAAAGCGTCTGCACACGTGAGGGGCAGGGACAAGAGCGTCCCGTAAGCAGGCAGCCCCTAAGCTAAAAGAGGCTTAGACACAGGCACAGCAGCAAGCGCATCACAGGCTGTGAGAAGCAAAATGCTGTGCGGCAGGGGAAACTGAGGCACACTGCCTCATGGCATCGGGGGCTAAATGCCAGGAACCGTACACTTTAAGACTTTGCTGTCTGCATTCTTGGGTAATGCTGCACCCGAAATGTTTCCAGGCACCGGGCGACAGAGCTAGAACTCCGTAAACACGCCTGTGCATGGATCACATGGATAATGACCCTGGCTGGGTGAGTAAGCAGAGACTAACACACATTTCAGGCACGCGGGCTCCGCATTGAACGCTGTCCAACAGTGTAGCAGTGAGCTCGGGCGGGAGGCCGCCTCCCCTGTGCTTAATGAAAATAGGCTTCTGAGTGTGCAGAACCGGAAGATTCTTTCTGCAAAATATCTAATGTACCACGTCATTTCAAAGTTACAGGCGGCCGAATGTGCCTGTTCTGTCTCGCTGCCTGTAGCAGTCCTGGTGGGAGTTAGCGATATGGAACACATACGGTGTGTACTGACCCAGCCCTGCAAAGTGGGGTCATTAGCGCTGCGGAAGAGAGACAGTGTCCGGGATCTGGGAACACTGCTCTGTGCATAGTCTCGCTTCCCCTGTGAGCCTGGACGGGGCTGGGTCCTGCCGGGACGTGGGGACAGGAACCTGCTGCCAAAACTCCTTGTGGAGCTTGGACGATCCCCTGGAAATGGGACAAAGGTTGAGCTGAGCACAAGGGGATCCCGCCTTGGGCAAAATCTCTCTCGAGGCGGGAAACTGGCCAATGGGGGCGGCCGCCAGACACCCAGAGACCCCAGATTAGCACCCAAGCTGCCTGCAGGAAACATAGACTGAACAGGGGGAGGATCAGGCCCGAGGTGGGAGGCGTCCCAGGTGATGAGAACGACTGTCCGGGTACGAAGCTGCAGGGAGCAGGTTTCTGAGAGTATCAGGAGCAACTGGCCAGTTTTGTTTTCTTTTGCTTAGTGACCGACTTTGATCCGTCTGCCACTTGCAGCCGCTTCACTGCAAATCATACTTTAAAGTTTAATACTCAGTGAAATTCCTTGTGTTTCTGAACAAACCCCGTGTAAATAATTGTTCCCGGGGGGCGGGAACGAGAGCTGGGCACGTCTCTGCTTCAGTGAGAAAGGGGGGAGCATGTTATGGGCTTCCTCTGTGTGAACTTTATACAGGGAAAGACGGATTGATCTGGGGTTCTGGTCCCCGTGGGCTGTCCCTTTTGACGGGGCCTTCCCCGAGCCGAGCCGTGTGGAGTGCCTGTGTCACTCTGCAGTGGGCTGGGACCCAAAGCGCTGTGCCAGGGCTGGAGGAGGCCGGAGGGCCTGGCTCAGCAGCACAGGATGTCAGGGCACCCAGAAGCAGTTTGGCAGGCTCCGGTGTTTTCAGCCCATCAGGTGACAGTCCTGAGGGGGTCTCTGTGACCCAACCCGTCACATCCCCTCCCCTCTTGCAACCCTCCCTTCTGTTTTGATCTCAACTGCCCTGGTTGGCCTGGCTAGATTCCCCAGTCCTGAGCCATGCTCCCAAATGCCCGTTTTGCAGTGGGATATATCTGGCATCCATCTCTTCCCAGTTGAGTCACTGGGCCCCTGGCTGTGCACCTCACCCTCTCCGGTCCCTGGCTTTGCTCACAGGCAGGGCGGTGGTAATTACCTCTTGGCCCTTTGAATGAGCCATTCTGGGTTTCTTGCAAACAGCTGGCTGGGTGCCCACAGCGGATCTGAAATATGGGCTGAGTCGGTGACACCTGGGAGGGGCAGGGCCCCTACATGGGTATTTAGGGACTGAGAAGAGGTGGCTCTCAGGTGTGGGGATGAAATCGGCAGAGGTGACAAACACCGAGGTGAGTCGGGAACTCCAGAGAGACCTGGTCGAGGTGGGATTGTGGGCAACGGGATGGCAGATCAATTTGGAGAAATGCAAAGTAATGTGCGTTGGGGGATGGCGAATTTGAAGAGCTCCAAGACTTGGCAGGTTCTAACTCAACCGAGGGGAGCCAGGGAAGGGACCCGAGTGTCCCCGGAGGAGGAGCCGTGCTCACCTCGGCTCGCCGCGCCGCTGCAAAAGAGAAAAGCCAAGAAGGACATTCGGCTGCCAGAGGGGAAGGAGAACTACATGGAAAATACTGCGGTGCCCTCTCTGGACTGGCGGGATGCTCTGGCCCCGGGGCGGGCAGTGCCGGTCACCCCGTCTCAGAAGGGATAGCGCAGATCTGGAGCCAATGCGGATCGGGGAGGGAAAAACCAGTCCAGGGCAGAGCCCTGCAGCCGGACTGGAATCCTGATGGTACCACTGGCCTCGCTGCTACAGTCGTGGGAGCAGGAAAAGGTGCTTTGCTGTGGGGGTGGCTGGGGGGCAAGAAGAAGAGACTGTGGGACCACGGGGCAAAGCACATGACAGCAGCTTGTCAGAAATGTCAGCAAGAGAGAGCGAGTGTTTTCCTAAAGAAAGGTTTAAATTCTCGGATTTAAAGAGGGGATAGAAACAGATTGGAAGTCCATTATAACAGCAATGAAATAACTTTTTACATGGTTTAAGCAAATTTTGTTCCATATTTTTAGTGGTAAAAATTGTGTTGGATTCTGTTCATTTGTGTAATATAGTAACCAAAGTAGTTTTTAAAAGTAGCTTGAGGGAATACGTCTCTCTCGCGGGATTAGCGAGATCTAAGGTCTTTGCAGGTGGGAGTGAAATAAATGCAGGCACAGCGCAGGAGAGAGTGGGAGTAGGATTAAAATGCAGTCCCATGCAGGGCTGTATCAGAGAACTCCCATTCTGGTATCTCTGGGAATGGCTGTGGCATTGTACAGCGGGGAACACACTTTACTCTGTTGAAAAATGCAGGTTTGGGGAGACCGAAACATCGTGCAAATGAGTGAAAAAAAATCCTAGAAAGAAATTTGAAAAAAATGAAATGGGGACACTTGCAGAATTATGAGTTTTTTCACGTCCAGGTGGGTTTTCTTTCCAACGTTGCCCGTAACATTTAGATTTAAATCCATGTGACCTTAAATGCTTGAACATGCACCAAACCCATATACTTTGGCTTTTCAATATGGCCAATAATTGTGTCAACCCAGAATTTAAAAAAAAAAATCCTTAGAATGGGGAGAGAACCAAACAATCAGTTCTGGCACAATTGTGTTGCCTGGTGCTACACCCCCTACAAATCTTGGCTGTAATTCCCTTCCAGCCTCCTTTCCCTCTGGACTCTCTCCTGCTCCCCTCCGGCAGAGCTCGCTGCACCAGCCGTGAGAAGGCTCCGTTCAGCTCCCAGCCCAGGCCCCGGCCTCCTCCCAGCACCATGGGGGTTTCCTCGCTCCTCTGCCTCCTCTCTGCTCTCCTAGCGACAGCCAGTGCCCAAGGTGAGTCGTCCGCGGCTGCAGCCACTTAACCCTCCTGGACTTCAATCCAGCATGCTCCCCAACCAGAGCCGGTCCCGCACTTGCAGGGCACTGGGACTTGCTCTGGGGCACAAGGGCCTGTTGATATGATACAAGAACACTGGTGGGGGAGTGAATTGGGGGCACAGATGCCCCATGTGGAGGGAGAATAGGTCACGTGCTCCGCCCCCTAATCACTTCTTTGCCCTCCGTGGGCCACTTTCCAGTATGTCCTCACCCTTCCTGTAATGGGGGCCCCCCACACTGGACACAAGACTCCGGACATGGCCTTGTCAGCACCAAACGGGGGGAACAGTCACTTCCCCATGGCCACAGGGCCAGTTACCGCAGCATAGAAGGCAACCAGATCGGTCAGGCAGGACTTGACCTTGGAGAATCCACCTTGATCACTTTGCTCTCCTCTGTTTCCAAATGGATTTCCTGAAGACCTGCTCCAAGGTTTTCCAGGGACTAACCAGTCTGGAGTCCCCCCCCCAGTCCTCCTCCTTCCCTTTCTGAAGAGGGGCACCATATTTGCCTTTGTCCAGTCTCCTGGGATCACCCCAGATCCTCATGATCCGTAGCCCGGGGAACTACAGACTGCAAGCCTGTCCTTGAAATCGAGCCATTGCAGCGGGGCCCGGAGACAATCGGGCCCATTTGCCCCTCGGCTTGTTGGCAGCAGGGGAGACTGGGGCAAAGGGACGTGTCCGGGCTGGCACTGCTGGCCCACAGGACGAAGGAAACACTCGCTCTTCTTTCTCCAGCGGGGACCCTGACATGCAACGTGGGCTTCGGCCCAACAGAGGCCTGCGATGTGGCTCCAGGGACCTGCCAAGACGACCGGGTGACGGGTGCCTGCCTCTCTGTAGCAGAAGAAATTTCCCTGGGTAGGTGACGTTGCCTTCACCCCAGGCACATCTTACCCGGCCTCTGTCCCCTCCCTTGGCACCAGGGCCAGCCCCAACACCGCCCCTCCTGGAGCCCCGGCACCCGGCACAGCACAGTCCGGCCGAGCTGGGAGCTGGGTTAATTCTGGCAACGTTCCAGTCTCTGACGCAGCGACTGGCAGGCCGGGCAGTCTGGAGGCCTGGACCCGCTGGTCAGTTGCAAAGCTCCCATTGACTTCAAGGGGCCGATGTCACCCCCCGGGCGCTACTGAAACAAACCGTCTCCCTGTTCAAACCCCCCCTCCCCCCCAAGTTCCTCAGGCCAGCGGATTTCACCAGTTCCCACAGTTTGTCCTTTGACGTGGAAAACCCGAGTTACAGACCCAGTTCGGTTCATCCTGCCACTGACCTAACGGGACTGAATGGCCCCTCCACTCCCGCTGTGGGAATGACACGGAGCCCCCACCAGCTTTACCATGGTTGTTCATTATCCAGCCACCTGTCTGCCAAGCTGCCTACGTATTCATTCCCCGCCACACCCACCCGCCTCTGAGCACACTCAGGACATTTTCCCAGCACAGCCCCCAGTGGGTTTATTCAGGCTCTGGCCTCACTGCGATTAACGTGGCCAGGACCCGAGATTGAACTGCACTGCCCCCTACTCTCCACGCACAAACCCTTTAGCCGCAGCCTGGCTGACACAATCTGGGGGGCAGTTTAGGCCTGGGCTCCTCTTCACCCTCCTGAATTGTTGCCCCAGAATCAGACACGGGATCCCAGCAGCCGCACAAGGAGGTAAAATCCCCTCCCTGCCCCTGCCCGAGGGTCCCTCCCAGCCTCACATTTTCTGTTTTGCTCTTTTCTATGGCACAAAGGCGAGACAAAGCAGACGTTCTTCTCCAAGCAATGTCTCAGTGACTACAAGAGTGACATAAAAGGCCCCCTCTCTTTCACCGTGGGGAACGGCCAGTACGTGAGGATCAATGTCCTACAATGCAAAGACGCAGATTTGTGCAACTCGGCCACACCTCAAGGTACACTGTGGGTCACTTTGTTTTGTCCCTATTTCAGGCAACGGCCACATCAACGATTGCAGGGTGTGTGCTGGGTGTGACTCTAGCTCTCCGTGTGCCCCAGCCGGTGTACATGGGCCAGCTGGAGGCGCGCTTTGGAAGGGCATTCGCTCAAAGCACAGGAATAAACAGCTCCCACGTGCCAACAGGTTGCATATGGACAGCGAGGTCATTGGACCAGCACTGGGCAGAGTCACACCCAGCAGCTCCGCACACCCCATCTCCCTTGCTACAGTTGGACTGTTCGTGTGGACAAGCCCCAGCACAATTGTAGTTGTTCCTGTTTCGCCCCGTTATTGCCTCAAAGTCCATTTCCTCAAATGACATTTCTGTCTCCAGTGAAATCCTTGAAGCTGGCGGGTGTCCAGGCGGGGGTAGAACAGCTGGGGCCCGTTTCAATCAGATAGGCAGGGGCTGCATGCGAAGGAGGGAGCAGCCACCGGGACAGGCTCAAATCTAAACTTCCCGGCACCTATTGGCTCCCCCTTCACACTCGCCGGGATCTAGCACTGAGCCAGTGCGGCCGTCGCTGACTCTTGTGTCCCAGACAGACGGAGAAATGCCGCCCGGCTGCAGGGAGGGGCCTGCACATGTTCTGCAAGGCAGGGCCCATCCTCGACTTGGAACAAGGTTTAACCCACCCTGTAACCGTCTCTCTGTCTTTGTTCTCAGTGTCCCCGGACACCACCCTGAATGGGCGGCAGTGCCCAACCTGCTTTGCTCTGGGCTCTGCTACCTGCAACAGCCAAGTCACCCCCTGCACAGGGCTGGAGACCTATTGCCTGGATTACATTGGCGAGCTGAACCAAGGTACATTCTGCCAGCTGGTCGCGGGGGGGGCGGGGAGGTGCCCGGGAATGTCCTCACCCAGCAGCTCCCCTTCCCCCCGAGAGCTGGTGGGACCCAGTTTGTGCTGGGCCCTGGGCGGGTGGGGTGGCCAAGAGGGGTTCTGGCTGGAGGGAAGGAGAGAGGAATTGGGACGTTTCCCTCCCAGCCCAGCTCCCCCCCAGCGATGCCGCCCTGCTCCAGGGGCGATGGCAGCGGGGTACTTGCTGGGGGAGGGTTGTGATGTCAGGAATGCAGATCTGGAAAGAGAACCCAGAAGTCCTGGCTCCCCCTCCCCTACTGCTCTAACCACTAATCCTCTCCCCCTTGATGTCTAAGGTGGAGCTAAGCTGCTGTTGCTCCTGAGGCAGCTCCTGTTCTCAGTGTGGCCCAGGGCTCCCGGCACTCTGGGGTGGTTATAAAATAACTGAACCGAGGAGGCTGTGGGGGCTGCCCGGAATGAAGAAGGAGCCGCCCCGACCACAGCTCTGTTCCCAACCCCAGCACCAGTCTGCTGTGCGGGGCCGCAGGCAGGGCCACGGAGGCGGGGGGGAGGAGGCAAGAGGGCATCAGGAACCTCCCCTGCCGAGGCCTCCTGCAGCCGGAGCAGGGAGGTGCCCAGGCAGGAGGGAAGGGCAGGCAGAGGGGGAACCGCCGGCTGGTGGGGACAGAGGGGAGGGGGGAAGAGCAGACCCGAGCTCCTCATCAGTAAGAACAGGCTGAATTTCTCCGACAGGTGCATCATCGTCACCGTTTGCGGCAAAGGGCTGCGCGTCGGCGTCCGCGCGGGACATCGGACCAGGAACCACCCTGACGTCCACGGACCACACCTTCACGTTTCTGAGAGGAGAGACAACCCCCAGCACCCTCATCCCCATCGACAGCCGCTCTGGAAACTCTACAGCCACCCCATCTCCCTCCACCCCCACCCCCACCCAAAATACCCACCCCGAGCGCCCACCCCACTCCTAGAAAATCCACCCCACGCCCACTCCAGAAACAACCACCCCCAGCCCCACCACTCCAGTAATAACTACCCCCCACCCTCACCCCCACCACTACAGAAACAACTACCCCCACCTCCACCCCTACCACTACGGAAACAACTACCCTCACCCCCACCACTCACGGAAACAACTACCCTGACCCCACCACTGCCACTCATGAGCAACTACCTGACCCCCACCACTACGAAACAACTACCCTCACCCCCACCACTGCCACTCACGAGAAACAGCTGCCTCACCCCCACCACTGCCACTGCAGAGAACAACTACCCTGACCCCACCACTCACGGAAACAACTACCTGACCCCCACCACTGCCACTCGCAAACAACTGCCTGACCCCACCACTCACGGAACAACTGCCCTCACCCCCACCACTGCCCTCACGAACAGCTACCTCACCCCACCACTGCCACTCACGAACAACTGCCTGACCCCACCACTGAAACAACTACCCTCACCCCCACCACTGCAGAAACAACTACCCTCACCCCACCACTGCCACTCACGGAAACAACTGCCTGACCCCACCACTGCCACTCACGGAAACAACTACCCTCACCCCCACCACTGCCACTACGAACAACTACCCTGACCCCACCACTGCCACTCACGGAACAACTGCCCTCACCCTACCACTGCCACTGAAACAGCTACCTGACCCCACCACTGCCACTACAGAAACAACTACCCTCACCCCCACCACTGCCACTACAGAAACAACTACCTCACCCCACCACTGCCACTACAGAAACAACTACCCTCACCCCTACCACTGCCACTACAGAAACAACTACCCTGACCCCCACCCACTGCCACTCACGGAAACAACTACCTTCACTCCCACCACTGCCACTACGGAAACAACTACTCTGACCACCACTGCCACTACGGAAACAACTACCCTGACCTCACCACCACTGCCACTCACGAAACAACTGCCCTCACCCCCACCACTGCCACTCAGAAACAACTACCCCTCACCCCACCACTGCCACTCACGAAACAACTACCACTGACCCCACACCACTGCCACTCACGGAAACAACTACCCTCACCCCACCACTGCCACTACAGAAACAACTACCCTCACCCCACCACTGCCACTACGGAAACAACTACCCTCACCCCCACCACTGCCACTACAGAAACAACTACCCTCACCCCCACCACTGCCACTACGGAAACAACTACCCTGACCCCCACCACTGCCACTACAGAAACAACTACCCTCCACCCCCACCACTACAGAAACAACTACCCTCACCCCCACCACGGAAACAACTACCCTGACCCCCACCACTGCCACTACAGAAACAACTACCCCTGACCCCACCACTGCCACTCACGGAAACAACTACCCTGACCCCACCACTGCCACTTCACGGAAACAACTACCCTGACCCCACCACTACAGAAACAACTACCCTCACCTCCACCACTGCCACTACAGAAACAACTACCCTGACCCCCACCACTGCCACTACAGAAACAACTACCCTGACCCCACCACTGCCACTCACGGAAACAACTACCCTGACCCCACCACTGCCACTCACGGAAACAACTACCTCACCCCCACCACTACAGAAACAACTACCCTCACCTCCACCACTGCCACCACGGAAACAACTACCCTGACCCCACCACTGCCACTACAGAAACAACTACCCTGACCCCACCACTGCCACTCACGGAAACAACTACCTCACCCCACCACTGCCACTACAGAAACAACTACCCTCTCCACCACTGCCACTACGGAAACAACTACCCCCACCACTGCCACTACAGAAACAACTACCCTGACCCCAGCACTGCCACTACAGAAACAACTACCCCACCCCACCACTGCCACTACAGAAACAACTACCCTCTCCCACCACTGCCACTCACGGAAACAACTACCCTCACCCCACCACTGCCACTCACGGAAACAACTACCCTCACCCCACCACTGCCACTACAGAAACAACTACCCTGACCCCACCACTGCCACTACAGAAACAACTACCTCACCACCACTGCCACTACGGAAACAACTACCCTGACCCCACCACTGCCACTACAGAAACAACTACCTCACCCCACCACTGCCACTACAGAAAC
Organism: Rafetus swinhoei; assembly: GCA_019425775.1. NCBI lineage: Eukaryota > Metazoa > Chordata > Testudines > Trionychidae > Rafetus > Rafetus swinhoei. The sequence goes on from CM033448.1 coordinate 2,097,396, forward strand.
AACTACCCTGACCCCACCACTGCCACTCACGGAAACAACTACCCTCACCCCACCACTGCCACTACGGAAACAACTACCCTGACCCCACCACTGCCACTACGGAAACAACTACCCTCACCCCACCACTGCCACCACGGAAACAACTACCCTCACCCCACCACTGCCACTCACGGAAACAACTACCCTGACCCCCAGCACTGCCACTACAGAAACAACTACCCTCACCCCTACCACTGCCACTACGGAAACAACTACCCTCACCCCCACCACTGCCACTACGGAAACAACTACCCTGACCCCCACCACTGCCACTACGGAAACAACTACCCTCACCCCACCACTGCCACTACGGAAACAACTACCCTGACCCCACCACTGCCACTCACGGAAACAACTACCCTCACCCCACCACTGCCACTACAGAAACAACTACCCTCACCCCTACCACTGCCACTCACGGAAACAACTACCCTGACCCCACCACTGCCACTACAGGAAACAACTACCCTCACCCCACCTACCCTCACCCCACCACTGCCACTACGGAAACAACTACCCTCACCCCCACCACTGCCACTACAGAAACAACTACCCTCACCCCCACCACTGCCACTACAGAAACAACTACCCTCACCCCCACCACTGCCACTACAGAAACAACTACCCTCACCCCCACCACTGCCACTACAGAAACAACTACCCTCACCCCCACCACTGCCACTACGGAAACAACTACCCTCACCCCACCACTGCCACCACGGAAACAACTACCCTCACCCCCACCACTGCCACTACAGAAACAACTACCCTCACCCCACCACTGCCACTCACGGAAACAACTACCCTCACCCCACCACTACAGAAACAACTACCCTCACCCCACCACTGCCACTACAGAAACAACTACCCTGACCCCACCACTGCCACTACAGAAACAACTACCCTCACCCCACCACTGCCACTACAGAAACAACTACCCTCACCCCCACCACTGCCACTACAGAAACAACTACCCTCACCCCTACCACTGCCACTACAGAAACAACTACCCTCACCCCTACCACTGCCACCACGGAAACAACTACCCTCACCCCCACCACTGCCACTACAGAAACAACTACCCCACCCCACCACTACAGAAACAACTACCCTCACCCCACCACTGCCACTCACGGAAACAACTACCCTGACCCCACCACTGCCACTACAGAAACAACTACCCTCACCCCACCACTGCCACTCACGGAAACAACTACCCTCACCCCACCACTGCCACTACAGAAACAACTACCCTCACCCCACCACTGCCACTACGAAACAACTACCTCACCCCCACCACTGCCACTACAGAAACAACTACCTCACCCCACCACTGCCACTACGGAAACAACTACCTCACCCCCACCACTGCCACCACGGAAACAACTACCCTCACCCCACCACTGCCACTACGGAAACAACTACCCTCACCCCCACCACTGCCACTCACGGAAACAACTACCTCACCCCACCACTGCCACTACAGAAACAACTACCCTCACCTCCACCACTACAGAAACAACTACCCTCACCCCTACCACTGCCACTACCGAAACAACTACCCTGACCCCACCACTGCCACTACGGAAACAACTACCCTCACCCCACCACTGCCACTACAGAAACAACTACCCTCACCCCCACCACTGCCACTACCGAAACAACTACCCTGACCCCCACCACTGCCACTACAGAAACAACTACCCTCACCCCTACCACTGCCACTACAGAAACAACTACCCTCACCCCTACCACTGCCACTCACGGAAACAACTACCTCACCCCCACCACTGCCACTACAGAAACAACTACCTCACCCCCACCACTGCCACCACCGAAACAACTACCCTGACCCCCACCACTGCCACTCACGGAAACAACTACCCTCACCCCCACCACTGCCACTACAGAAACAACTACCCTCACCCCTACCACTGCCACTACAGAAACAACTACCCTCACCCCTACCACTGCCACTACGGAAACAACTACCCTCACCCCCACCACTGCCACTACGGAAACAACTACCCTCACCCCCACCACTGCCACTACGGAAACAACTACCCTCACCCCCACCACTACAGAAACAACTACCCTCACCCCACCACTGCCACTACGGAAACAACTACCCTGACCCCCACCACTGCCACTACAGAAACAACTACCCTGACCCCACCACTGCCACTCACGGAAACAACTACCCTGACCCCACCACTGCCACTACGGAAACAACTACCCTCACCCCACCACTGCCACTACAGAAACAACTACCCTCACCCCACCACTGCCACTACGAAACAACTACCCTCACCCCACCACTGCCACTACGGAAACAACTACCCTCACCCCACCACTACGAAACAACTACCCTCACCCCACCACTGCCACCACGGAAACAACTACCTCACCCCACCACTGCCACTACAGAAACAACTACCCTGACCCCCACCACTGCCACTACGGAAACAACTACCTCACCCCACCACTGCCACTCACGGAAACAACTACCCTGACCCCACCACTGCCACTACGGAAACAACTACCTCACCCCACCACTTCCACTACAGAAACAACTACCTCACCCCTACCACTGCCACTACAGAAACAACTACCCTGACCCCCACCACTGCCACTCACGGAAACAACTACTCTCTCCCACCACTGCCACTACAGAAACAACTACCTTCACCCCACCACAGCCACTACGGAAACAACTACCCTGACCCCACCACTGCCACTACGGAAACAACTACCTCACCCACCCCACCACTGCCACTACGGAAACAACTACCCTGACCCCCACCACTGCCACCACCAAACAACTACCCTCACCCCACCACTGCCACCACGGAAACAACTACCCTCACCCCACCACTACGGAAACAACTACCCTCACCCCACCACCACTGCCACTACGGAAACAACTACCCTCACCCCCACCACTGCCACTACAGAAACAACTACCCTGACCCCACCACTGCCACCACGGAAACAACTACCCTCACCCCACCACTGCCACCACGGAAACAACTACCCTGACCCCACCACTGCCACCACGGAAACAACTACCCTCACCCCCACCACTTCCACTACAGAAACAACTACCCTCACCCCTACCACTGCCACTACAGAAACAACTACCCTGACCCCCACCACTGCCACTCACGGAAACAACTACTCTCTCCCCCACCACTGCCACTACAGAAACAACTACCTTCACCCCCACCACAGCCACTACGGAAACAACTACCCTGACCCCACCACTGCCACTCACGGAAACAACTACCCTCACCCCACCACTGCCACTCGAAACAACTACCCTGACCCCACCACTGCCACTCACCGAAACAACTACCCTCACCCCACCACTGCCACCACGGAAACAACTACCCTCACCCCCACCACTACGGAAACAACTACCCTCACCCCACCACTGCCACTACGGAAACAACTACCCTCACCCCCACCACTGCCACTACAGAAACAACTACCCTGACCCCCACCACTGCCACTACGGAAACAACTACCCTCACCCCCACCACTGCCACTACGGAAACAACTACCCTGACCCCCACCACTGCCACTACGGAAACAACTACCCTCACCCCACCACTTCCACTACAGAAACAACTACCTCACCCCTACCACTGCCACTACAGAAACAACTACCCTGACCCCACCACTGCCACTACGGAAACAACTACTCTCTCCCCCACCACTGCCACTACAGAAACAACTACCTTCACCCCCACCACAGCCACTACGGAAACAACTACCCTCACCCCCACCTCCACCACTACGAAACAACTACCCTCACCCGCAGCCCCACCCCCACTATGACAGAAACAACTACCCCTACCACTAGCACTCCCAAAACTACCGGCCCCACCTCCACTTCCAATATAATCTCCAAGACCCCCAAAACAACCACCATCACCACCGACCCTTGCATCCCTGATGTAACCACCCCCACTACACCTGACCCCTGCCTTCCTGATACAACAACCCCTGCTATACATGACCCCTGCTTTCCCGATACAACCACTACCACCCGTCCTGGAGCAAGTACCATTCCCATATGTTCTACGACCACCCCCGATACCAATGACCACATCTGTGGAGGTAGCTCAGCGCTGGGGAAATTCTCGTTTGCCCTCTACCTGCCCGCCGTTGCTGGACTGGTGCTGGTGAACCTGCTCTTCTGACCCCCCATCTGATGCCTGCAAATGAAGGTCTGAAATCTGAGCTGCTCCCTCTCTGATGCCCCTCCATGGTGCAATGGCAATGCAAAGGGGTTGCTGTATAACCCTGCGGTGAGGGGTGCCCGGTGAATGGGTCCCAGTATCTCACTGCTGGCTGGAATCTGCCTTTAGCAAATTCACTGAATAAACCAGGATTGGAAATAAAGGCCCCCAGTGCATTATGTTCCAGTTGCCCATTGCCTGCCTTGCCCATGGGAGAGCAGAGTGTGGCCAGATGCATTAGCCACAGAAGAGTTTGTTTGTCCTTGTGGGTGTGTGTTTCTCTAGATCTCTGTATCTCCTACCGTGAGTGTGTGTGACCCCAGCCGCGGTGCCCACCCACTGTTCCCAGCCTGTGCTGTGCTGAAGGGTCAATGTTACCTCTTGGGCGTCTCTGCTGAGCTTTGAACAGGAGAGTGGCACAAACATTAGTGGCTTTGTTTGGGCTAGAGCCCCGGGGGCATCACCTGGGGAGGCCTGACGTGTCTCCCCGGGCACATGGCCTCACCCCTCTCCAGAGCTCAGAGCCAGCATGGGCCCCTCTCCCTGAACCTGGCCCCTCACGGCTGCAGTGCGGATGCCCCCCAAGGGCTAACAGTCCTCCCACATCTGGGGCAAGAGATGGCTGCAGGGCCAGCGGGAGGCCGCTACTGGGAAGGCTGGGGGACCACTCGGAGCAAAGTCCCTGGGCAGCAGCCTAGCTGGGCCGTCACAGGCCATGGAAGAGGGGGATCGACAGGGCGGGCGCCAATTTCCAGCCTGGTCTCTGGGAACGTGACTGGGTTCCTCTCACAGCATGTTAATTCCCAGGGCACATTTCCTACACCCCGCTCTCCAGTGAAAGGTTGAGGCTGGGGTCACCGCCCATCTCCCCCAGTGGTGGTTGCATGTCCGCGCTGTGCTAGCCCGGAGAAAAAGACACATCCTTGGGCAATAGCCAGAGACAGGAACCCACTGGGCCATGTGCCACCCAGACCTGCCTTAGATCGGGGCTCCCAGTGTACCAGGGAATGCACAGATAGATAGATAGACAGACAGGGTGTGTGTGTGAATAGACAGATAGATAGACAGAGAGGGTGTCTGTGGGTAGCGAGCACAGGGCTGGTCTGGCAGAGCACCATTGCTAAGGGTGCAGGGCACCGAGTGCTCCTGCAGACACGTCCCACAAAACGTGGTGCCAGAACAGCCCCAAGGAGAAGAGGGGCCCACCCAGCTCTCCAGACAGAGATCAGGACAAGGGAGGTAAGAGAGCTGCGTTAATAGAATCGACATGCGCAAGTGATGGGTGAGAACTGGAGACAGCCGGGGGCAGTCACTACAGTAATTATATCACAGGGGCAGTGTTATCTTGTTTGTGCTGGGGTATAAAAATGTATCTTAGAGACACATCGCTGTCTAGTCTCAGTGGTACGGAAAATCCTGCTGTTCACTATGGGGGACAGGTAGAGTCTTCGGGACACGTCCATCATGCTTCGTCACCCTAAACCTGACCTGGTACCTTCATCTCTTAACAGATCTTGTGGTCATTGGGCAGTTGGCATGAGGTCCGCCATTCCAGCTGTCCATACAGGGCTGGGGCAGCACACAGAGGAAACACACATACAGAAGCAAACATCTGTCAATATCTAACCACAGTAGCTATGTGTATGTGTATGTGTAGAGATAAATAATACAAACATTGATCCTGCCATTTTCCCCTCTGCCTTGACCCATTAGTCCCCACAATACACACCCCACTGGTTTTAGTTCAGGGGTCAAGATAGTCACATGACCTGAAGGAAGGAGGGGGGTGCAAGAGATCCCTCTAAGAACCTCCCTATCATTGGTGTTGGGTTCAGCCCATATCTGGGCCAGAGTTCAGAGGCGCCAGGCCTTATGCTACCCGCTGAAGCCTGCGTCTCACAGAGTCCTTGCACTGTGGCTGTCAGGGCTGTTCCTCACTCTGGCACTCTGAGTGCAGATGGTAAGGGCCTGCAAAGCTCAAAACAAAACCAAGAAACCACCTTTGCCTCTACAGACCCTACAAGAACTTCCCCCCAGAATGACAATACACAGAATTTGGGGAATTGCAGCCACCGTCAAGTGATTTTTATCCGTATAAAATCAGGGGTGAACACTTGAACCCACCTCAGGGGTACTCCAAGTTCTTTTGCCCCAAAAGACCTTGAAAAAGAAAAGAGAAAAACAAGCTGCTGTCTCTGGCGACTGACCCCTCAGACAGACCTTCCAGGACACAAGAATCAAATCATCACCTTAAAAGAAGGGATTTTTATTACAAAACAAAAGATAAACTTGATGAAGCAGACTTGGTTGCTAGATGTGACAGAGCAACTAAGGAAAACAAACACAGAGAAAAGTCTCTGGGCACGGTGCTTCGATGGTAAATGGGGAGGGGAAGCGGAGATTCACACAGAGGAGTTCAAATCAAACTACAAAATAAAAAAAATTACCCTCAACATGACTAGATCCACTTTTCCTTCTACTTACTTCCAATTGTCCCTTTGTTCAGTCCACTCCCATGCCCAGAATTCCTTGGAGACACAGCAGTCCTACCTGGGTTTAAATCATTCTGGGTATGTCTACACTACCACCCTAGTTCGAACTAGGGTGGTTAATGTAGGCAACCGGAGTTGCAAATGAAGCCCGGGATTTGAATTTCCCGGGCTTCATTTGCATGTTGCCGGGCGCTGCCATTTTTAAATGTCCGCTAGTTCGGACTCCGTGCCCGTGGCTACACGCGGCACGAACTAGGTAGTTCGGATTAGGCTTCCTATTCCGAACTACCTGTACACCTCGTACACCTCTGGAACGAGGTGTACAGATAGTTCGGAATAGGAAGCCTAATCCGAACTACCTAGTTAGTGCGGCGTGTAGCCTAATCGAACTACCTAGTTAGGTGCGCGTGTAGCCACAGGCACGGAGTCGAACTAGCGGACATTTAAAAATGGCGGCGCCGACGCTGCAAATGAAGCCGGGAAATTCAAATCCGGGCTTCATTTGCAACTCGACCTACATTAACCACCTAGTTCGAACTTGTGTCTTTCCATTCCTGGTGTTACTCTCCCACCCAAAGAAAACCTACAGGGAAGCTAGATCCAAATCATATTTCAACCCTCTATCTCCCTTGGCTCTCCCGGCCCCCTGGCCAACACCCTTGTTAGCTACCACTGAGTTAACCCCTTAGGGTATGTCTACACTACAGCGCTAATTCGAACGAACTTAGTTCGAATTAGTTAATTCGAACTAAGCTAATTCGAATTAGCGCATCCAGACTTAAAAACTAGTTCGAATTAGCGTTTTGCTAATTCGAACTAGCACGTCCACACTGATTGGATGCTGGGGCGCACTTAAGGGCAGCTGAAACTGGTTCCGGCAGGGCATCAGGTCAGTAGTTGCTTTGTGTGGCTGCTGTCTGAGGCTCGTGCTTAAAGGGACCCCCCTGGACAGCCAGTTCTCAGCTTTTCCGCTTGCTTGCCTACCTTGCCGAGGGACAGCAAAGCGTTTTTCTCTGCGCCCGTCTGTGTCGGTGCTTCCCTTTGGGGACGCCGCCGCAGTTGGCAACATGGAGCCAGAGCTCGCCCTGGGCTTTCTGGTGCAGTTTTTGGACTTGCTGCTGCAAGCCTGCCAGCAATGGCTGGAGGCTGCCTGGCACCACCTGGTGCATGTCAGCCCCCTACCTCTCCGCCTGGCCTCCTTGGGGGCCGTGGAGGAGCCGCAGCAGCGCCCGGAAGCCAGCGTGCCCCACCGCATCTGGCGTCTGGACACCAGCAGCGACTGGTGGGACCGCATCGTCCTGGAGCGCTGGGGAGACAGACAGTGGACCCAGAACTTCAGGATGAAGAAGGACACCTTCCTGGAGCTCTGCGAGTGGCTCGCCCCTGCTCTGCGGTGACAGGACACTCGCATGAGGCCCGCCATCCCCCTCCAGAAGCGTGTGGCCATCGCCCTCTGGAAGCTCTCCACGCCGGACAGCTACCGATCCGTCGGGAACCAGTTCGGCATGGGGAGATCCACCGTCGGAGCAGTGCTCATGCAGGTACGGCATGCACCGGCCACTGGGCCGGGGGGGGAGGGGGGCTGCAAGGAGGGGATGGGCCGCCCCAGGGAAGATGGGGGGAGGGGGGGATGAGGCAAAAGTTCCCTGCACTGGAGGGTTTGGTCTGTCCCGGCTGTACTACACGCCTTCCGGGGGGGTTGCTTCCGGGAGTGGGGCACTGCTAGGGCAAGAACACTCCCAGCCACCCGGGCGCCCCAGTGATTCGCGCTTTGCTGTGTCTCTCTGCAGGTGGTCAAGGCCCTCAACCGGGTGCTGCTCCGCAGGGTGGTCCGCCTCGCCGACCCGGACGCCGTCATCGGGGGTTCGGCGCCCTCGGCTTCCCCAACTGCGGGAGGGCCATTGACGGGACGCACATCCCCATCCGTGCCCTCGAACACCAGGCCTCCCAGTACATCAACCGCAAGGGGTACTTCTCCGTGCTCCTGCAGGCCGTGTTTGACCACCGGGGACAGGTCACGGACGTTAATGTGGGCTGGTCCGGCAAGGCACACGAAGCACGGGTGTACCGGAACTCCTCCGTGTGCCAGAGGCTGCAGGCCGGGACCTTCTTCCCCGACCGCCACATCAGGGTTGGGGACGTGGACATGCCCGTGTGCCTGGTGGGGGATGCGGCCTACCCCCTACAGCCCTGGCTCATGAAGCCCTACACGGGGCACCTCAACCCCTCCCACCAGGCCTTCAATGCCAGGCTCACCAGGGCCTGCATCGTGGTGGAGGGGGCCTTGGGCCGACTGAAAGCCAGATTTAGGTGCCTCCTCACCCGCCTCGACCTCGCCGAGCACAATATCCCTCCCGTGGTGGCAGCATGTTGTGTGCTGCACAATTTGTGCGAGCGGAAGGGGGAGGCTTTCCTGCCAGCCTGGATGGCTGAGGCTGACCGCATGGCTGGCCACTACGCTCAGCCCCTCACCGCCGCCGTCAGGGAAGCCCAGCGGGGGGCCGTCCGGATCCGGGAAGCCCTGCGGGAGAGCTTCCAGGTGGAGGAGGAGGACTGAACTCTCCCTGCATGCCCCACTGGGGCCTTCTTCCACCCTCCCTTCCTTCCCCTCCCTAACCCCCCTTCCTAATGTCAAATAAAGACACCTGTTTTGCCAACCAAAATCTCTTTTTATTGTACATAACTGGGGTGGGGGGAGAGAGGAGGGAGGGAGGGAGAGGGGAGGAGGAAACCTGGAAGGAGGGAGCTGGAAAGGGGAGGAAGGGGAGGAAGGGAAGGGAAAGCTCAGGCTTGGGGGTCCTGCTGGCTCTCCCGTCTCGCAGCACTGTGGGTGTGGGGGCGTCGGAGGGGAGTGGGTGTGGAGGGTGCGGCAGGAGGGACGGGGGTGCGGAGGAAGCGGGAGGGGGAGCAGGGGCGGGAGGAGGAGCGAGAGCTGGGGTGGCCGCAGGGGTCGGAGCAGGAGGAGGCAGGAACCTGTCCACCAGGGTCTGGAGGTGGCCTCTGAGGGCACGGCCCTGCTCCTCCAGCGCCTCCAAACTGTGCTGCCGCAGCCACAGGTCCTCCCGGATGCGGTCCTGGATGCGGAACTGGTGCTCCAGGAACCGCAGGTGCCGCCGCTGGTAGTCCTCCTGGTTCCTGGCATGCCTGCTGGCCCAGGTGCAGGTGGCTGTTGCAGGCGGGGTGGTGCGCCCTGCAATCCCAGGTGCTGTGGCTGTGGTGAAACAAGAGCAGTGGTCAGTTCTCCCTGGGGACAAGGTGGGTGAAACCCAGACCCCCTCTGCAAGGCCAGGGCCCCTGCATGACACCCAGCTGCTGCTCCATGGTGGGCAAGGCCCAGGCGCACGGTCCCTGGGCTCCCTCTCCCCCCCCCCTTCCCCATACACATAAGGGGAGCATGATGGTACTCACATGTGGAGCCCTCCCTGGCCTCGGACGACACAGGCGATGTGCTCTGTGGGGTTCCTCGAGGGTCCTGGGTAGGCTCCCGGCAGGCTCCTGGCTCTCAGCGTCCTCCTGCTCCTCCTCCTCGGTGTCTGGGATGGATCCCTCTGTCCCGGGGTCGATCACCGCCCGGGGGGCATGGACGGCATGAGCCCCCAGGATGCGGTCCAGGGCCTCAAAGTGGGGGCAGGCCTCCGGGTCGGCCCCTGGCTGGCACGCCCTGGAGTAGGACTGCCGCAGGTCCTTTATTTTACAGCGGACCTGCTCCTGGGTCCACATGTGGCCTCTGGTGGCCAGGCTGTCAGCCATGCGGTTGTATACGGCCGCGTTCCTGTAGCTAGTGCGGAGATCGTGGATGTTGGAGGCTTCCCCCCAAACCTCGATGAGGTCCACGATCTCCGCACTTGACCAGGCGGGCGCCCGCCTCTTGCAGCCCCGGGCAGGCTCCTGGGAGCTGCCAACCTGGTCCCGGGAAGAGGGGGAGGGCTGGGGGGCAGCGGGTGGCTGGCTCATCCCGTGCCAGGTGCAGGGTCTGCTGGCTGGGTGCTGGCAGGCTTGCACCTGGCACGGGCACCGTAGCCAGCCCGTGGCCCTTTAAGGGCTCCCGGGCCGGGAGGGGGGCAGAAGAGTTTCCCTGGTGGTGCCCAGAGTGGCCACCAGGGCAAGCTGGGGAGGGCTAGCCTCCCACTAGTTCGAATTAAGTGGCTACACAGCCCTTAATTCGAACTACTTAATTCGAACTAGGCGTTAGTCCTCGTAGAATGAGGGTTACCTAGTTCAAATTAAGCGCTCCGCTAGTTCCAATTAAGTTCGAACTAGCGGTTTGTATGTGTAGCGCCTATTAAAGTTAATTCGAACTAACGGCTGTTAGTTCGAATTAACTTTGTAGCGTAGACATACCCTTAGTCACTGGGTGCTGGTCAGCACTCCCCTGCCCATTACAGCGGCTGAAGGAAGGAAATGCTGATGCTGGTTCCACAATCACAGTCTGAGTTCCCAGTTGCACTGACCCTACCCCAGAGGCCCTCAGTGCCGCTGGGGCGATGCCCAGGGCCTTCTGTACTGCACAGGGGTGTTGTCTGATAGCCTGACGCACTGTGAGATGCACTAGCCACATAACAAGGTGCTTGGCTGATGGCTGTGTGTGTGCGTGCGTGCGTGTGTGCACAAGGTGAATTCAGTGCCCCAGTGCATTTGCAGTGTGCACCTTGGATTCCACGCTCACACACCGTATTTTCCCCCAGCAGCCCTGCCTCGTTCAAGGCGCCTTTTCCTTCGTGTTGGGAGAGCCCCCAAGTCACATTTTCCACCTACCGCTCCAGCCCCGCGCTGCTCTGAATGATTAACGACCCCCCCGGGCCTCTCTGGTGTTCTCGCCACGGCACCTGAGGGGGACACAAACTTTAAGGACTTGTCTTCACATGAGATCTGTGAGACCTGGGAAACTGAGGCACAGTGGGCTGGCTCTGCACAGGGAGTCCTGACAAGCAAACTGTGACAGTGTCACTAAGCAGCCCCCACCCATCACCCCGAGACAGCCGAGGGGCTCTGAGGCCGTGTCGCTGTCACAGGCGAAATGTCCTGATACAGCAGGGAACTTTCCTGGCCCCGCTCGGCCCCAGGGGACTTGGAGGGTGACAGGATCTGACCCCTCGCTCGCACGCCCTTCCCCCCTGGAGTTCTGCTGCCCCCGAAGGCGTCCCTCCTACGGCCCAGTGTGGCAAAGTCCTGGTAACCCCGATGAGGCCAGGCCCAGCATCCCTGGGGGCTGCACCCCCAGTCTTGTTGCGGTTACTCAGGCCAGGCACTGGGTGTCCCCCCGTGGGAAATGCAAGGAATCAGGGTCCCGCCTCGTGGGCCAGGAACAGAATAACCAGCCACCTCTGGGCCGTGAGCCGTCTGCCCCTCCACGTCCCAGGCCCTGACTGCGCTGCCGTGACACCGCGGGTCAGACCCTGCTGGGGGTAGGGAACTTCTCTCCAGCATCGTCCCCTCCTGCCATTGGGGTCATGAGCCCCGTCTGACCCCAGCCTGCCAGGCCTAGTGACGTCTCCCTGCACTGGGGCCTGCCCGGGCCTGCTCTGGATCCCCCCAGCTGCTCCCCGGCCCCCCTCCTCTGTCCTGCCCAGCCCCCGGCCCCCCCCGCTCCGCCCAGCCCCGACTCCCCCTCCTCTGTCCTGCCCAGCCCGGCCCCCCTCCGCCTAGCACCCGGCCCCCTCCTCTGTCCCGCCCAGCCCCGGCCCCCTCCGCCCAGCCCCGACCCCCTCCTCTGTCCCGCCCAGCCCCGGCCCCCTCTTCTGTCGCCGCCCGCCGCAGCCCCGCCCCCCTTGCTCGGCCCTGCCCTGGCTCACAGGGCGCGGGCCTCTCTCTCTGGGCTCTCTGGGGCTGGGGAGGGAGAGGAGGAGAGCTCAGGGGCCTGCTGCCCCGCCAATCAGCCTGGCCTGGAGCACTGAGCTCGCCCCATTGGCCCTGGGGCCTGTCAGTCTCACCCGCCTCCCTCCTCTTTGGCCCCTCCCCCTTTTCTGTGGTACCTGAGAGGGCCAAGCCCCCCCCCCGCAGTGTTACAGTGGGGGCCCCAGCACCAGTCCCCTTGTGTTTGTCTGCAAACTGCCCCCCCCACGGGTGTCCCCACGGCCAGCGCCAGGCTGGGGGGGGTCACTGGTCCACACCCCTGTGGGGCCTGGCGGGCAGGGATGAGCCACCGCGCAGCCCCCAAGCGAGTGACCATTACTGGGGCTACTGCCCGGCCCCCCTCGGGCGCAGCGTGGGGGCTGCCCTCCCCCACCCGCACGCGGGCCCGGCCGTGCACCTATGGGGCCCGGGCAGCACGCTGACAGAGGCTGCACCACGCAGCCGGGCAGCCCCCAGCCAGGGCCACGTGCGAGCAGCCGGGGGGGCAGCGCAGGGCCCTGAAGCCACAGGGCTCTGTCTGGTAAAAAAATTCAGAAAGTACCCTAAAATGTCCGAGACTTTCTGATTTTTTCCTGGCCAGGAAGCAAAAATCCCGGCTGGTCACTGGGGTCCGCAGGGGAGCTGTCCGGTCCAGCGCAGGGAGGCAAGATGGCAAGTGGCCACCAGCAGCCTGCTCGGGCCAAAAAGCCTCAAAAGCAAGGCATTTCTTAAAGGTTCCATGCTGTTGGTTTTTTTTCCACAACCGTGGTCTCCCCCTTTTTTTTTTCCTTAATAGAATTTTTTCCAGGTGTTCTTTTTTTTGGGGGTGGGGGGAAATGTTAGGTATTTTTTGTCAAACCCTCTAGCGACCCTAGATGCCTAGATCGGGAGGGGAGGGAGGGGGCAGAGGGCTAGGAGTGCTATAGTCCCCCCCAAAGTTAGAACCTGAGAATTTCGTCCCTGACATCAGGGCCAGCTTTAACAAGCATGGGTCCCGATTCCTGAGGGGGCACTGTGCATGCGTTGTGCACCCGGGAGCGGGGCCCCCTTATGCGCGGGGCCTCATTCCGGGGGAATCAGCCGAATCGGCCTAAAGCCAGCCCTGCCTGACATCTGCTTCACGCGCCCGCCTCTTCCTTGCAACAGAGCTTGTGCTGCTCCCAGCTTTGCCCTTGGGCCCGGGAGTTTGTTTCTAAGCAGAGGGAGGGAGGGTGATGAAGATAGCAGAAGGCTCATGACAGCTCCTTAAATAATCATGCAAACACTGCCAGGCACTGCAATTAAAAGACTGGAAACCCCGGGTAGGAGTAACCGGGCACCATTTATGAAAATCGTTCATACATGATCTTGGAAAAGGGGGCAAACAGTGAGGTGGCAAAATTTGCAGATGATCCAAAAGGACTCCAGACAGTTAAACCCAGAGGTGACTGCAGAGAGTTACAGAGGGGCTCATAGGCCCTGCCCACACTTGGCCCCTCAGCTCCTGGGCAGACCCCCACCCTCCAGTGCGGCAGCCCCTTCTCGGGGAGCCCCCCCCTCCAGTGGCCGTGAGACAGCCCTTTCTCAGAGAGTCCACTCCAGCGCGGCGACCCTCACTTGGGGGGGACCGCTCTCACCTGGGGGGTCCGCCCCTCCGCCTCCAGGACGGTGCCTCTCAGGGCCTTCAGCCACCTGCCTCTGCCGTGAGCTCTCTTGGGGGGGTCCCCTCTCTGTGGACGCCCGGGGCCTCCACTCCCGGAAGGAATGGTGCCCCCCTGTTCTCCAGACCAGAGCAACTATCAGCCAGCACCAAACAGGAGGGTTTATTGAGCTTTGAACACGGCAACGGGTCTCTCAGGCCAGTAGCCCTGGGCCCCCAGCCCACACATCAGCCTCCCCCTGCGGCCAGCTGAGTCCTGCCTGCTCTGCCCTCAGCTCCCCAAAAAACAGCCCCCAGTCTCCCAGCAGAGCCTCCAATATCCCCAGCAGCAGCCCCTCCCCAGTGCATTGTCTTCTCCCCAGGTAACAGGGTCTCCAGGACCCCTCTCTTCTCCACCTCTCTCCTCCGTCCAATGTTCTCCCCTCGCTGGGATCAGCTGGGCCGGTTGCTGGGTCTGTCTCTGCGGCCCATTGTCTGTCCTCTGGCCAGAACCGGCCGTGTCCTCCAAGCAGGGTCGGGGTCACGTGAGTCCCAGACACCACGGCTCCAACTCTGGGCTGTTCTCTGAAACAACAAACTCCCCACCTTTGTCACATTGAACCAGTAACTTCTGGGCACTGAGTGCCCCCCTGTATGTAACACCCCCCTTTGAGCCTCCCAAACTCCCCACTTCCTCACAGTTCCTCACCAACCTGGCTGACTGGGCAACACAAGAGCAGGTGGAATTCAGGGCTGGGAAATACAAAGCAACATGCATGGGGAAATATAATCCCACCTGTACCCACAAGAAGGATGGGGACGAAATCAGCTGTTACCCCTCAGGTAAGAGGTCTTGGAATCCTAGTGGCTAGGTCCCTGAAAACGTCCGCTCAATGGCAGGGCCAGTCTGGAAAGCCAGAGAGACTCGGTCTACACTGCGCAGCTTTTCCGGGATCCTGTGTCCAAAGAACGCTTCCACTTTTTTGGAACAGTTTCCAAAAAAGCGGCCTGTGTTCTTTCGACATCCCTGTATTCCTCACTGTCTGAGGAATAAGGGATGTTCCCAAAGAGGAGGTTTTTCCAACGTTTGGCCCCATGTAAAACAGGCCAAATATCAGAAAAGCCTCTTCCAGAAAAAGATATGCAAATTGTGGTTTTCAATCTGCGTATCTTTTTCCGAAAGGGTCTCAATAAGAACATATATGGTCAGGGAGGGCAGGTCCATCAATGGATACCAGCTACTATGGGCAGGGAAAGCGTACCTGGCTTCTGTTTGCCAGAAGCTGGAATTGTGTCACTGGGGAGGGACAAGCCCCACCCCCCAGTCCAGCACCTGAGGTGGCTGCCTCAGTTCTCCTCATGGTAAGGCCAGCTCTGGTGCCCTGCTGTACCCACCAGATCACACTCCCCTCCCAGCGCTGAGAGAGTGCCCAGGAGTTCTGACAGCTTCTCTCTCCCCACAGAGTTAGTAACGAAATACAAATATATATTAACATTTTAAGCCTAACCCGCCTCCACAATGAGGAGTCTTGTGGCACCTTAGAGACTGACAAAGGTCAAGGATCATGAGCTTTTGTGGGTAAGACCCACTTCCTCAGATATGTTGGAGTGGAAATTACAGGATCCATATACTATAGAACAGCAAAAGCAGTTATCAGTCAATTGCAGGAGCAGTGTCTATGAAGCTCATTGTTCAGGCTGGATGTGAACCATTCGTAGCTTTTGATGTGGAAATGCAAATATCAAAGGCAGGGGAAATTGCCTTTGTAGTGCATTAACTGGTTAACATTGTTATTCAGACCCAAGCTGAGAGTGTCAAACGTGTACATGAATTCCAGTTCTTCAGTCTTCCTCTGTGACTGGGTGGTGAAATTCCTTTGTAGAAGAATGGCTACTTTAAAAACTATTATTGAGTGGCCAGGCAGCTTGAAATACCCCCCTCCAGGTTTCTGCGTGTTACCATTCCTGATGTGTGATTTGTGTCCATTTATCCTTTGGTTCAGAGACTGTCCAGTCTGGCCACTGCACATGGCAGCGGGGCATGGCTGGCACACATCACATTGGGGCATGTGCATTGGTATGAGCTGCTGATGTGGAGGCTGATGTGGCTAGGGCCTGTGATGGTGTCTCTTGTGTAGATGTGTGGCCAGCGTTGGCACCAGGGCTTGTGGCAGGGTGATGCTCCTGTATAGGTGTGCCTGAGGTGAGATGTGTGGCTGCTGGAAAGGATTTGGGGGGGGGGGGGGTATCTGCAGGTAGGCCCTGGCCTGTCTCCCAAGCCCTGTGAGAGGGAGGGAGGGTTTTCCAGGCCAGGTTGCAGACTGTCAATGATGAGCTGGTGGGATTTGAGCTGGGGCCGGAGGTGATGACCAGAGGAGGTCTTGTTATCTTTCTTCTTGTGTCTGTCTTGAAGTGGGTGACTGCTGTGCGCTTGTCTGGCTCCGTGAATCCATTTCCTCACTTCCCCCGTGGATATTTGAATTTTAAGGGTGCCTGATAAAGATCTCGTGGGTGTTTGTCTCCGTCTGTGGGACTGGAGCGGAGCCGGTTTTATCTTAGGGCCTGGCTGCAGACAACGGATCACATGATGTGTCCCTGGTGGAAGCTAGAGCCATGTGGGTAAGACCAGTGGGCTGTAGGCTTCTGGTATAGGATGGCGTTAATGTGACCATCATTTAATTGAGCTGCAGTGTCCAGGAAGTGCACCTCTTGTGTGGATCGGTCCGGGCTGAGGGTGAAAATTGTTGAAATCCCGCTGGAATTCTTCAAGGGTCTCCTTCCCGGGGGTCCAGAGGATGAAGCGCGAGTGGAGGAGGGTGCCCGGAGACAGGAGCTGAGGAAACGTTGTTCGAGGTCAGCCGTAACGATGTTGGCTGATTGTGGGGCTGTGCGGGTGCCCAGGGCTGTGTTGCTGACGAGAAGGTTTAAATTGTCCCCAAACTGGAAATCGCTGTGGGGGAGGGCAGAGTCACAGAGCTCAGCCGCCAGATGTGCCAGGCCTCACCAGAGTGTTTATGGGTCTTGGGTAGCAGATTGAATGCTCCTGGTCTGGGCTCTGGCCAGAAGATACCAGAACACGTTGGCACTAGAGCCGAGTGGGTCTAATATTTATTTAATTTTCTTTCTTTGATACAGGAATTAGATGCGGGGCTCCTGACAGCCAATGGCTAAGTTACCTGCCAGAAAACTCGAGTTTTCAGGTGCCTTCGTAGCCCCTGGAGAGAAGCGATGTGTGTGTGTGGGGATGGTGTTGTGTGGGGAGAATGTCCCCACATTTGCTGCTTGGCTTGTACTGAACTTGCTCAACTCTCCCTCTTTCCTGAACGTAGCCCGGGTGCAGAATGTGTCTTTGTCTCTCTTCTGAGGCCCTGACTCAGGGCGGGGAGGGGGGGGGAGGGTGTTTCATCCACAACTCCTGCCCCTGCCGCGGGATCCCTGCTGTACGGGTTTCAGGGGCAGCCGGGTGAGTCTGTCAGCAGAAACAATGAGGAGACGTTGGGCAGTTAAAGATTTATCTGGGCAGCCGTCCCCGTGGGCTGCACCCACTTGGCTGGGGGCGCAAAGAGGACATTGGAGCTGGGTCGGGCGACTGTGCGCCAGCACCGATGAGCGTGTTCCCGTGCGATGTGGGACCCGTGCGAACGAGGCCGTGTCACTCAGTGGATGTGGCACGATTCCAGTCGCTGGTGAGGCGGCGTGAACATCTGAAGGGGAAAATGACTTTTTTAGCCCCGCCCAGTCTCGCTTCAGACCAGTCTGACAGGTTCCTCTAAGTGCTTCTGGATCCTTAATTTAATCGTCATTCCTGTCTAATCTTCGTCAGTTTGGTGCCTTGTGTAAACCAAGCCGAGTTCTGCCGGGGACAGAGGCTGGGACGGGCACCTCTCTGCAGCGCTCTCATTCCCCACTAATCCCGGCAGTGCCCAGCCCCGCCTGGGACCCAACTCCTCTTTGAAACTCCCGTGAGACATTGCCAGCCCTGAGCACGTCAGTGTGGGATGTTTTGCAACAGACAATGCTTCAAATCAAGGAACGGGAGCAAAGTGGGCCAGGGACACACAAGACAGAACAGAAGTCCTTGGAAGACCTGCCCTGCCCCCGTCTCTGCCCCCCAAGCCAGCAAAACCCCCCCCCCCCGCAGGTCCTCACTCCCTACGGCCGGCCCCACCTTCAGCCTCTATCCAACTTTCTGGGCCAAATGTGTCATCTTGTCACACCTGGGCCAGGCTCTGGATACAGGAGCATGGGAGAGGCTGTCACACCAAAATTCCCAGCGTCAGCTCACTATTGGTGCTGTGCCCAGGGAAACTGAGGCACACACAGGGGGTTCCTACAGGACAGTAGAAATCACATGCAGCGCAACAAAGCGAACAGAGCGAATGTAATCCTCACGTCGTCACGTCTCTCCCCCCTCCCAGACCGAACTGAGCAGGGTCCCTTGGCCAGCGGCCTGGGGAAGTTCAGAGCCTGTGACATTCGTGCTCCCCTAAACCCGGACCCTCCGTGGCATAGTGCTGCAGCAGCAGGCTCTGCTCAGAGCTCGGCGCTGGACCCCTGCATCTGGCGCAGCCACATCAGGGGAGCAGGGTCAGTTCCACGGGGCAATGCTGCCCAAAGAGATCCGGCTGCAGCTTTTCGGGGCCCACCCCAGGGCCAAGCGTCCTTCTCCCCGGCCGCATCGCTCTGCTCCCGGGGCAGTAGCTTCTTGCTCAGGTAACCGATGGGGTGTCGCTTCCCCTCTTCTTCCCCCAGGATCAGCACCGGCCCCGGCCCAGTGTCAGTGAGCACCAGGAAGGGCTTGTCACAGTCTGGGTTTGCCAGCACTGGGGCTCTGACCAGGGACTCTGCCAGCGCGCAGAGAGCCCCCGGCTCGGCTCGGCCCAGCCCACCCTGTCTGACCTCCTCTTTTCACACAGCTCAGTGATAGGGGCGGTGATGGAGCTAACGTGGGGCACAAACCTCTAGTAGTGCCCCGCCAGCCCAATGCAGGCCTGGACCGGCTTTTGGTGTGGGGAACCTGCCAGTCTCTGATGGCCTCCACTGTGGCTGGCTCTGCTTTCAAGCAGCCACTCCCCAGCTTATGGCCCAGATAAGACACCTGGGCCATCCCCACCTGGCATTCCCAGCCTTCACAGTCAGCCCGGCCCCCCGCAGCCACCCAGCACCTGGCTGGCCTGGGACACGTGGTCCTCCCAGGTCTGGCTAAACACACAAATATCGATATAAGCCAGGGCCAAACCCTCCGTCCCCCGCAGCGGCTGGTCCGGCAGGCACTGGAAGGTGGCTGGCGCCCTCTTGAGGCCGAAAGGCAGGACCAGGAACTCCTAGAGCCCCAAAGGGGTGAGAAAAGCCGATTTCAGCCAGGAGCCAGCTCCGGTCCCGGGGAACAGATCCACCAGGGCATCATCTCCCTGCCCCTCCCTGTGCCCACGTATGGCTAGCACCAAATTCTCCTTGTCCCATCCTCGCCCACCCTCTGGCAGGGGTTGCAGGACCAGCTCCAGGTCGGTCTCCTCTTGGCTGTGCTGCACACTCCAGAATGTTTTCCTGTGCGCCTGGGTCAGCCCAAACTCACGCACAGGGCTTGTTTACAGAGTTCAGAGCCCCCTCCTCAATCCTGTCCATCTGGCTAGTCCAAGCGGACCCTCAGCTCCTCCACCCAGGCCTCCATCAGTATTGACCTGCTCTACGAGGGAACGGACTTCTACACAGCCATCACATGGGCCCGCTTTGAGGGGCTCAACGCCGCCCTCCCCCGCGGCATGCTGGAGAAGGCCCGGCGCAACACCACACCTGACAAGGCCCCTGTGCACGACGTGGTGCTGGTCAGCGGTTCCACCCACGTCCCCAAGATCCAGAAGCTTCTGCAGGATTTCTTCAGTGGGTGGGAGCTGAACGAGAGCATCAACCCGGACGAGGCCGTGGCCTACGGCGCCCGTGGGGGGGAGGGGCCATGGCTGCACATCTCCCTCTTGGGCTGATAAAGAGAGCGAACATCGTGAGCTTTGGCTGTGTAAACCTTCCCTACGGGGTGTGACACCGGCGCTTTGTGAGGGCACTGCTGAGAGATGAAGGTTACTCACTTCGTGCAGTAACTGGAGGTCCCCGAGATGGTGTCCCGGGGGATGCTCCACGTTTGGTCTTGGTGCCGTCCCGGTGCCTAGATCAGAGATTTTGCAGCAGTCGCTGCTGGGCCGCACATGCGCAGCATGAACCAGTGCCCGCTGTTCCAGTTGGCTCCTTGCATGGATGGTCTGCGCCCTCCCGTTCCTTCCCTACCCCAGGAGCACCAGGTCCAAAGCAGAGGGGAGGAATGTGGGTTGTGAAGCATCCCCAGGGACACCATCTCGAAGAACTCCAGCTGCTGCACAAGGTGAGTAACCTTCGTTTCTTCTTTGAGAGGTCCCCATGGAGGCTCCTCCGTGACTAAGAAACAGTTTCGTCCCTTGGCGGCTGGGGTTTCCCAACGTTGCGGTAGGCAGATGAGAGCACTGCCGAGCCCAAAGCAGTGTCACCCGCGAAGGAAAGTGCCTAGTGCTAGGCAAAGGTACATTGCGATGCCCAAGTGGCTACCTTACAAATGCCCATTAGTGGCACGTGGTGTAGGAACGCTGTGGACACAGCTACGGCCCTTGTGGAATGAGCTGTCAAGCGTGATGGTGGCTGTAGGCTCCTGGGTGTGTAAACGGTTCTTCTGCATTCTGTCATCCATTTGGACCACCTCTGCTTCGATATGGGGAGTCCCTTCACTGGCTCGGCGAAGGCGAGGAGCAGGCGAGGTGATCGTCTGAAGGGTCTGCTTCTTTCTAGATGAAAGGACAACGCACGTTGGACATCGAGGGTGTGCATGGCAGACTCAGAGGAGTTGGCATGTGACTTTGGGAAGAACACAGGTAGCTTTACCATTTCGTTTACACGGAATGGTGATGGAACCTTTGGTTGGTATTTTGGATGTGTACAAAGGGTAACCCTATCTGCCGGCTGCTCACGGGCTCGTGGCCAGGTGCCCTGGCTCAGCCGGTGCCCAGGGATTAGGGGGCTGCCCCCAGCTCCTTTGCTGGCCTGTCTCCCTTTCCCAAACATCGGCCCATGTGGCGATCAGGGGCTGGCCAGCAGGGGGCACCAGCTGGGCCTGGCTCCCTGTAAGCTGCTCCAGTGCAGAGCTGTCCCCTGGAACACGCAGCGGGGAGTTCCTCTTGCTGAGCTGGTTCCAGGAACCTGACTTTGCCCTGTGGGGTCGTTCCACTCAGGTTCTCAAAAAACTCAAGCCGTGGCGGGGTCGGGGATTTCCCTAGCCTGCGGACCAAGGGTGTCACTCCCTGATGCACGAGACCTGCCCTGAAGGGCGGAATCCTTCCCAACCTGCGCCTGGGTTGGGCCCTAGGTCTCTGGAGTATGGGGGGAGTTTTACAAAATTTTCATGAGGCCTATGTGTGCCTCAGTTTCCCTTTTACTATGTGTGGTTCCCCAGAATGTAGAGAAGTATGGCAACTACTCTTGAGAACAGTGCAGCACTGGGGCAGGGGGAGGTTCCTCAGGCTGGCTGGGATGCAGTGAACGGGTCCTTAAGTGACCCCCCCATTGGTGCAGCATCCCAAAGGGAGGGTGGAAAAGCCCTGCTGCCTGGGTGGAAGGAGGTTCCCCCTACCTTTCCCAGCGGGGCAGCTGAGCAGCTCCAGAACACCCCCCCCCCGACTGGAGCAAGAAGGGGCCAGTGGGGCTAAAGGGGGCAGCCGCTCTCCCTGGCCTGCAGGGGGTAAATGGGGGGCCCGCTTGAGGGGAGCACTGCCCAGCCCCCTGGGAGGAGTCAGCACCAGAGCATCATCACCCTCGCCACCATGGGCAGCCCTGGAAAGCCCCCCAACCTCTCAGGCCTGTCCCGAGCCTGCTGCCTGAGCCTGAGCCCTGCATCTCCCCTTGCCTTGACTTCTGCACCACCACCCCCCACCCGGAACCCCTCACCTCCTTTCTTGAGCACCTCCACACCCCCAGCCCTCTTCCCTAAACCATCCATCCCTTGCTCCTACTCACACCTGAAATCTCACTCTCATTTTCGAAAAATACAACCATTGAAATAAAGCATGTACGTTTTCATTTATTTCTGCCCCTGAAAAAATACTTCAGTTTAAGACCTGAGCAAAACCACGTACATCTGCTAGTATTTGCTATAAAATATGCTTATGAATATGAGTAGTATATACCTCAATAGCTTTCATCACAATGCAATTTTGACAGGTGTATGTCCCGCCCCTTCTGCTTCTGTCTGGGGCTATGTCTAGACTGCAGGCTTTTTTTGGAAGAGATCTTCTGGAGAAACTTCTTCCCAAAGAGAGCGTCCACACTGCCAAAGCGCATCAAAAAAGTGATCTGCTTTTTCGAAAAATAGCGTCCCGCTCTGTCGCATATAAGCTGTGATTACTATGGATGGAGTGGCCACCAGGGCACCTGTGCTTTTTCCTCTTTCCTCTTCCTTTGAAAAAGCTCCTTCTTCCCCATCACACACGCCTTTTTCTGGAAGAGCTCTTTTGGAAAAAGTCTTCTTCCTCGTAGAATGAGGATTACCAATGTTGGAAAAACCCTCAGTTTTTACAATTTTCTTTTGGAAGA
The DNA here is from genome assembly GCA_019425775.1 of Rafetus swinhoei. Lineage (NCBI taxonomy): Eukaryota > Metazoa > Chordata > Testudines > Trionychidae > Rafetus > Rafetus swinhoei. The sequence continues at coordinate 2,120,228 of CM033448.1, forward strand.
ACATGATTGCAGTGTGAACATAATCAAAGTTTTTCAGAAAAACAGCCGTTTTTCCAGAAAAAAAAAAACAACCCTCTGTAATTTAGACATACCCTAAGTTTGGCTGGGTCAACCATTTTGAAAATGTTATATGGCGATTTGTGAATGTCTGGGGCCAGGGGCTGTGGTGTTGCTTGTGCTTGAAGACATTTGATTACTTTTTAAGAATAAAAAATTGCAAAAAATGAAATTAGAGAGGTTATGAAAGCAAAGAGTCTAAGGAAAAGGCAAGTTTGAAAAAGAAAGAAACTAGCTTATGGTTAGAGAAGTGTGTGGTCTTAAAAAAGAGAATAAAAAATTGCAAAGGCTAATTAAATAAAAGGAAAGGTGAGAGAGGGAAGTAGATAATAAATAAAAAAAGAAAATAGAAAAAACATTTTTAGAGATGGCAGCTAAAGAAATTAGCAGAGTGATGATTAAAAAAAGAGGATAGGTGGATTAAAAAACTGAATACAAATAAAATACAATTAAATTAAATTAAAAGCAAATGAAAATAAAAGAAGAAAATAGAAAAGTAGGGGATGGGATGGAAGGACATGGCAACTTGAGAAAGCATCAAGAAAAATATTAAAAAAGAGTTATAAGCAAATTAAAATAAAAGAGGAAAATAGGGAAAAAAGGTTGTAGAGTGAAAAAGTATAAAAAGGATTAAAAGCACATGAAATAAGAGAGGAAAATAGAAAAGAAGGCTTTTGAGTGAAAAATATATAAGAAGGATTAAAAGCACATTAAGTAAAAGGGGGAAATAGAAAAGCAGGGAAAAAAGCACATGGCAGCTACAGAAAACAGTGAGAAAAGTATAAAAAGGAATTAAAAGCTAATTAAAATAAAAACAGAGACTGGAAAAGAGGCTTTTCGAGGTGGCAGCGAGAGAAAACAACAAGACAGGTGATTGATAAATGGAATAAAATGAAATAAAAGAAAGAGAATAAAAAGGAAGGCTTTTGGGCCTGGCCTACACTAGGACCTTAGTCCGAAATAACACCCCCACCCTCCCATGGTCGAATTTCTAAGCGGTGCATCCACACTACCAAGCCTGTTATTCTGGAATAAGGGGCGGCAGAATACAAAGGTTGCAGCATCACACTATCCTCATTAACAAGATAGGAAGAAAACTTTGATAACTGCCCCTGATTAAAGGCTTGTGGTTTTAACCCTGGGAAGTTATTTTTTTCTTTTGAATTACAAGATGGATTAAAGTGTTCCATGGAGGACAGAGGGGGTGGGGAAAGGTTAACAAGTGGGAAAACATAAACTTGTTGGCACATGTTTTCTTTTAAAGAAAAACTCTTAAAAGCAAGCCTAGAAGCTTCATACAGTAATTACTTGTTTAACACATGCCCACTTAGAAGATAAAATAAAAAAAGAACAAGTTAAAAATCATCTAGAAAAGTTAGATGCCTGCAAGTCACAAGGGCCTGATGAAATGCATCCTAGAATACTCAAGAAGCTGATAGAGGAGGTATCTGAGCCTCTAGCTATCATCTTTGGAAAATCATGGGAGACAGGAGAGATTCCAGAGGACTGGAAAAGGGCAAATCTAGTGCCCGTCTATAAAAAGGGAAATAAGAACAAACCAGGAAACTACAGACCAGTTAGTTTAACTTCTGTGCCAGGGAAGATAATGGAGCAAGTAATTGAGGAAATCATCTGTAAACACTTGGAAGGTAGCAAGATGACAGGGAACAGCCAGCATGGATTTGTAAAGAACAAATCATGTCAAACCAATCTGATAGCTCTCTTTAATAGGATAACGAGTTTTGTGGATAAGGGAGAAGCGGTGGATGTGGTATACCTAGACTTTAGTAAGGCGTTTGATACGGTCTCGCATGATATTCTTATCAATAAACTAGGTAAATACAACTTAGATGGGGCTACTATAAGATGGGTGCATAACTGGCTGGATAACCGTACTCAGAGAGTAGTTATTAATGGTTCACAATCCTGCTGGAAAGGTATAACAAGTGGGGTTCCACAGGGGTCTGTTTTGGGACCGGCTCTGTTCAATATCTTCATCAACGATTTAGATATTGGTATAGAAAGTACGCTTATTAAATTTGCAGATGATACCAAGCTGGGAGGGGTTGCGACTAATCTGGAGGATAGGGTCATCATTCAAAATGATCTGGACAAATTGGAGAAATGGTCTGAGGTAAACAGGATGAAGTTTAATAAAGACAAATGCAAAGTGCTCCACTTAGGAAGGAACAATCAGTTTCACACATACAGAATGGGAAGCGACTGTCTAGGAAGGAGTATGGCAGAAAGGGATCTAGGGGTTATAGTGGACCACAAGCTGAATATGAGTCAGCAGTGTGATGCTGTTGCAAAGAAAGCAAACATGATTCTGGGATGCATTAACAGGTGTGTTGTGAGCAAGACATGAGAAGTCATTCTTCCGCTCTACTCTGCGCTGGTTAGGCCTCAGTTGAAGTAGTGTGTCCAGTTCTGAGCACCGCATTTCAAGAAAGATATGGAGAAATTGGAGAGGGTCCAGAGAAGAGCAACAAGAATGATTAAAGGTCTAGAGAACATGACCTATGAAGGAAGGCTGAAAGAATTGGGTTTGTTTAGTTTAGAAAAGAGAAGATTGAGGGGGGGACATGATAGCCGTTTTCAGGTATCTAAAAGGGTGTCATAAGGAGGAGGGAGAAAACTTGTTCATCTTGGCCTCTGAGGATAGAACAAGAAGCAATGGGCTTAAACTGCAGCAAGGGAGGTTTAGGTTGGACATTAGGAAAAAGTTCCCTAACTGTCAGGGTAGTCAAACACTGGAATAAATTGCCCAGGGAGATTGTGGAATCCCTGTCTCTGGAGCTATTTAAGAGCAGGTTAGATAAATGTCTATCAGGGATGGTCTAGACAGTATTTGGCCCTGCCATGAGGGCAGGGGTCTGGACTCGATGACCTCTCGAGGTCCCTTCCAGTCCTAGTATTCTATGATTCCTATGATTAACATGTTTTTGCAATAGCCCGATTTTTTTTGGGGAACATTTTTTGAAAAACATGGCCATCCCCGAAATAACACGAAAAAAATCAAGGTGCGGACTATTTCGTCTAGCGGTGACTTGTGTTGCTAGATACCGTATCTTGCTGTGTATTACTGTACCCCTGATCATGAGTGGAAAGCGTAAGGGAAAGTGATACATCTGCTTCTGCAAGCAAGAAGCATAAAAAATCGTTTATATTAGAAGAGAAACTTGAAGTGATGAAGCAAATTGAAAAAGGTGAACGCAATTCTGATATCTCCTGCGCTTTGAATATACATGATCCGTGCCCAAGCTGAGAAAATTAAGGAAAGTTGCAAAAATGCAACACCAGTAATTGTGAAGAAGATTGTTCGTACATGATCTAACCTAATGGAACATATGGAGAGAGGCGAATGTCTATGTGGACTGAAGACCAAACAGAATGAAAGATGCCAGTGAGTTTGGCTGTTATTCAGGAAGACGCCAAAGCTTTATCTGATGCTGTTAAAACAGAACTGAATGTAACCGATGCCAAGCCATTTAATGCAAGTCATGGCTGGTTCGAACGCTTTAAAAAGAGTTCAAATTTATGTAATATAAAAATAACTGGAGAGGTTGCTGCCGCTGACACAGAGGCTGCTGAATCATTCCCAGCAATATTTGAAACTATTATAAAGGAAGGTGGCTAAACAGGGGATGAACGAGATAGCCCTGTTCCATCTACATTGTCTAATGTTGACGTTGACAACTCAGCACCAACAGAAAATTGACTTCGACACCATCACCTGAAATGCAACACTCACCTTTTCCATTATTTTCAGTGGGAAAATTGACCCCGCATAGCACGTTTTTGCTTAGCACCATCGTTTTCTGAAATGCATCTACCGTGTTAAACAAGGAATTACTGTATTATAATCTCTAATTCACAGGCTGCAGCTCCGCCCAACTGTCACTAGACAGGTTTGTGAATGGCTGTGCCTTGAGGGCCGGTGCTTTTCAGTCCCAGGGCGTAAGTGCTAACTGGGGATGGGGAAAGGGGTTATTTGTTTAATTACCTTCTTACATCTATGGGACCTGCCCCGGGGAGGAGGAGCTGTCTTGGCTGGGGAGGGGGGCAGGGAGCACCACACCTCCCCCCAGGACTGGGAGCCCCCATGTGCCAGCATTAACCCCTCCCAAGCCAGCCAGCTGCTCATTTCTGCCAACTCCCGCCCTGGGGAAGCTGCCCAGCTGCTCCTGGGACAGGACTGAAAATCCTCGAGCCCAGGTTCTGCAGGCTGATGCCATAGTCATTCGGCCACTGGAGGACCCACGCCAGACCCCGACTTTATTCTCAGCCGTTCTCTGTGACAGACGGCCTGACGGACACCTCTCCTTGGATCGCAGTAGAGATTCGCTTTTAATTCTCTCACACTTTTTCTTGATGCTTTCTCTAGCTGCCACGTGCTTCCCCCTGCTTTTCTACTTCCCTCCTTCGTTGAACGTGTTTTAATTCTTTTTTATACTTTTCATTCTAAAACCTTATTTCTTATTTTTATCTTTTATGTTCCTTTGCTTTTAATTCTTTTTTATACTTTTTTCTAGCTGATTTTTCTAGCTGTCACATGCTTTCCCCTTGTTATTCTATGTCCCTCTTTTATTTTAATTTGCTTTTAAATTTATTTTCCCTTTATTCAGCTTTTAAAATCCACTTATGCTCTTTTTAAATTAACCCTCTGCTAATTTCTTTAGCCATCATCTCTAAAAACCTTTTTTGCCTATTTTCTTCTTCTATTTATTTTTCAATTTGGTCTCTGACCTCTAGGGTTGCCAGATGGTTTCTCAAAAAATACTGAACAACAACAACAAAAAAAGGGCCCCCCAAGAGTTGCTAAGCAAAAACCAACCAAGCAAACAGCGTGGCCCCTTTAAGAAATGCTTTTGAGGCTTTTTGGCCCTAACAGGCTGCTGGCGACTGCCCGCCATCTTGCCTCCCCTTCAGAATCCGGTAAGCACCCGGGATTTTCGCCTCCTGGCCGGGAAAAAAAATCAGAAAATACCGGACATTTTAGGTGTCCGGTATTTTCTGAATTTTTTTTTTACCGGACAGGAGGCGAAAACACTGCACTGTCCAGTTCAATACCGGACACCCGGCAACCCTACTCACCTCTCCTCTTCAATGTCATTCATCTTTGCAATTTGTTATTCTTAAAAAGCAATCAAATGTCTCCAAGCACAAGCACACCACAACCCCCACCCTGACACTCACACAGCACTTCAAAACTTTTTTCAAAATAGCAGACCGCACCAAACTCAGACAGAAGCGGAAAGGGGCGGGACCTACACCTATCAAAATTGCACGGTGATAAAAGCTATCGAGGTATATACTACTCATATCCCTGACTTCATATGCATTATGCAAAACGTTTCATGTAATCTGTCTCTGGAAAGCTTGTAACCCTTGAATGTGTATATTCTCTTTTGTTTGCATGTGAACCATTTCAGCTCCTGAAATTAGGAATACGGACTGTAGGTTTATTATGAATGTGTTCATGTTGGGAAAAATCTATCTCCAGCCCATCAAGAACAACAACAAAGAAGTCAGACTCAGAGCTGATAGACCATTATCAAGAGACAACTGAGTGGGGGAAAACTGGTGCAAGAGGGTTTATTCCTGAGCGGGAGCATCATAGTTCTCGTGCAAGAAGCCCTGATTTCACACATTAGAACGTCAGTGTTCTTGCACAAGAACTCCCCCCAGGAAAGACAGGCTGCATGGTTTTGTGCAAAAGCGGCCGCTTTGACGCAAAATCATGCCAATGTAGATACAACCTATATGTAGTAAGATGGATTGATCTGGGATTCTGGTCCCAGTGGGCTGTGCACCTGGGAGCTGTGACGAGCCCCTTTGAGGGAGCCGACCCCGAGCCGAGCCGTATTGAGTGTCTGTGTCACTCTGTGCCAGGGCTGGAGGAGGTCGGAGGGCCTGGCTCAGCAGGAGAGAGTCTGGGGCACCCCAAAGGCAGGTCGGCAAGCTCCGGGGTATTTTCAGCCCCTTAAGTTGTAGCCATGCAGCTAAAGTGTAGCTTTATGCAAAGCACTGAGCCGCAGTGTACTCTGCCAGCGACCCTTTCTGAAAGCAGAAAGGGCCTTTCCCTTCCTGTTGGTAAAGGTGCGCCAGCCGGAATATTAGGTCTAAAGCAAAATAAACCCTTATGAGCACTGTTCTGTTTTAAGCTTACACCAAAAACCGTAAAACTAAAATATTAGAAACCTAAAAAAACAACAAATGATCTGGTAGCACTTTGTAGACTAACAAAACATATAGATGGTATTATAATTATTCTTCTTAAAATTGTAATGTCATGTCCTTGTTCAAATATGCATATAACTTCCCTGTAACAAAAATTGCTTCTGCATAACAAGAAATTAATCCTATTCTATATAAATAATAAAAAAATGTATACATTACATATAAATATAAATCCACAGTATTCTAAAAAAGCCAAAAACAAATTAAAAAGCACCAAACATTACTATATATCCCCATCAAAATATAAGCAATACGCAAATAAACTGTTTTTTTTTAAACACCCATCGATTAAAGCAAAATATTCATAATAAAAACCAGCTGAATATGACAAAACAAAAAATCCCCTAAAATAACAGACTTCCATGAAAAACAGCATAAGAATGCAAAAACTTACTAATTCCAATCAAAATACTACTATAAAAACCTGCTTTCCCATAAAGCTGTAAAAACGTCCTGCCATATCTACAGCATCAATCCAAACCAATTAACCAATTAACCCTCGCTCCTCCACCCATAATTAATCTAATTAGCCACACAACATAAATGAATACACGTAAGATCAGTTGGTAAAACCGTACGCCCGTGTGTGTCTCTCTCTGTGTAAGCACACAGAACTGCTTTGCCGTTGGAGTCTCAAGAAACGCAGCTATTGCCTCCCCCTATAAAAGTCCCACATGCTTGTTGGAAGCACAAGCTGACAGTCGCAAGGGGATCTCCGTGGCCCATCCCGTCCCAGGGGCGCAGTCGAGCAGGGGCGTGCGCGGCTTGTGCCCCGGGTAAGCGGGTGGGCAGCGCCGTGGTGAGAACAGCCCAAGCGGCGGCTGGTTCGCTATTCTCTGTCGGCTCCTGGCAGGTGCGGAGCCGGGGGCAGGCGAACCAGCCAGCGCAGAGCGAGCCGAGCCAGCGAGCGGCCCCGCACGGGGGGGATTTCGAAAGCCAGAGACTGGAGCGCAAAGTGCCGGGAGAAAGCCTGGGCAGCCGCGGAGGGGGGAGCCCGGACACTGGAGCCCCTTGGAGACCCCCCAAGAGTGGGACGCGCAGGGGGAAGCGCCAAGACCTGAACTGGCTGCCCGGGACAGCAGGAGCCAGCGCGCCCCGCTCCGCGCGTGGGAGCAGGTCGCCCCAACTCACGGTGGATCCGCAGACCCGGCCAAATAGCTCATCGCCGTGGGGGACCGGACCTGCCCACTGGTCGCGCTCAGAGGCTGGATGCTGCAGACGAGGGTCCTAGGCGGCGAGTGGAGCTGCTGCTTCGGGAGGCAACCTCCCCAGCCTGAGGCTCTGCTCGGACTCCACCCCTGCTTCCCCCAGGCTCCTCCTCCCCCCTTCCAGCCAAATCCCTGAACCCAAAGGTAGCAAACGACGTTGGGAAACCCTCCCCCTACAACTTCTTTGCAAAGAAAACGGAGCATGTTGCACTGCATGCCGGAAGGCGTGCAGAAGGCACGTCATTAAAAGCACTGCATTTGGGAATAAAAAACGCCAGGCGCAGGTTTTTCGACATACCCTGAAGCTTGTCAGAGATTTATTTGCAAAACTTTGTAGTCGGGCAGGTCAGCTGTGCTGCTGAATGCAACATTCCACATTATGGACTAGGTGATGCAGCCCTTCTCTGCTTTCCATTTTCTTCCTCAGTATTTCTAAGCTGATTTTATACTTTAAGCCTTTAAAAAGTAATCATTCCAGAAAACTAGCTATTTCAACTCAGGCTACGTCTAGACTGCAGGCTTCTTGTGCAAGAAGCTTTTATCGGAAGAGATCTTCTGCACAAATTTCTTGAGCAAGAGCGCGTTCACAGGGCAAAAGCACATTGGAAAAGGCGATGCGCTTTTGTGAAGGAAAGCATCTAGACTGTATGGATGCTCTCTTGAAAGTAAGCCCTGATTGCTACGCACAGAATGGCCACCCTCTGTTCTTTCAATTTTGGGGGGCTCAAAAACGTGTTTGAGGAGTGGACACTCCACGATTTTTGTTCTGAAAAAAACTCTGTAGTATAGACACAGTCCCAAATATCAATTAAAAATAATCAGGCAGAGCAGGTCCGTGTGTTCCTAACAAAGTTTGTTGCTTTTAGAAAAGGAGAACACAAATTGTTTTGTGTGATCTTCCTAACAAGACGTGTTTATGAAATTTCTCTTAAAATATGTTTCCAATGTTATGCTGATGGATCTAGCAAGCTGAAGGGTTTTCAACTGGAGACAAACATCCGCTTTGGGGGAAGAGTCACTTGTCCACAAGCTGGACCAGCCTGCTGCGGGAGTCCTCAGGATGCTCAGACTAGGGACAGCGGAAGGGAGAGGCTGCGTGCTAAGAGCCAGGGGAGGCAATGCCTCTCCCTGCCTCTTACACCTGCCACCCATGACGATGGTCAATTTAAGGATTTGGGGTTAACACATTTTCAGATGACACCCAAAATCTTCAGGGTGACATCAAGAAGCCAGAGGAGAAGGGCTGGGCTGAGCAAGGTGGCTTAAGTGAACCAAATGGCAGATCTGTTAGATAAGTGAGTCAGAGGGAAAGGCCGGGCTGGCCTGGAAGGGACGTGCGAGCGGGTTGGTGAGCTCTTTGCTGAGGTTAATGGTGACGTCAAACCGTGTTTGTGAGACAAACAGGGAAGGAGCAGAAGCTCCTGCTGCCTGTGCTGATCAGTTTGAACAATCCCACCCTGGCAGCGGTAAATCCCAGGCAGGGGGTGTCAGTTGGGTGGGAGGCGAAGGCCCCGCGGTACCCTGGGAAGGAGGGTGGGGGGAGGCCGGGCCTTCTCCTCCCCCAATTGACTCCCTTGTTACCAACCCCGAGGCCCCTGCGCAGCCAGAGGAGCCCAGACGGGGCTGTCACCGGGTCCCACTGCGCAGGGGGAGCAAATGCCCAGGGCTGAGCGGAACCGGAAGCAGGTAACTCAGGACATGCTGCTCCCCAGAGCACGGGGGTCACCAGGCAGCAGCTGCTCCCCGCACTGCCTGCTGCCCAAACGCATGGCCAGGAACCTGTTCTGTTCACTCACACCGAGGCCGGACACTGTGCCTGCTGCGCATGTCAAAGCTCCCGCTGTCCGCCTGAGACGGGGGATGAAGCTCGTACCGAGGCGGCCCGTGTCTGTGACCAGGCCAATAAATCGCCGGGGGAGGGGCTGACAATATCCCAACCGGGGAGCAAGGAGCCCAGAGAATCTGCCGGGCCTGGATCAGTCCTTTGTGTGGGTGCAGCCCTGGGGGTTGGGCGGGGTCCCGGTCCACAGCCAATCCTTCTTTTCCCCCAGCCACAAGACAGACATGACCCGGAAACCTTCCCTGGCGGAAAGGGAACCCTTCGCTACCTTCACGCACTGAACAGAAAGGGCCTGGCTGGGGCGATAAACACTGGAAAGCCACATGGCTGATCCAGAAGCGGGGTATGGCTGCCATCCTGGGAACTGCCGTCCTGCCACAAACTCGTTGGGAACCTTGTGCCTCTTTCCACGACACACACGTGTCCCACCGAAGGAACTGACCTGATGGGAAACCCCAGGACACTGTGGGAGACACATGGGCTGTGTCTACACTGGCAAATTATTCCGGAAAATCAGCCGCTTTTCCGGAAAAACTTGCCAGCTGTCTACACTGGCCCGCTTGAATTTCCGCAAAAGCACTGACTTCCTACTGTGAGAAATCAGTGCTTTTTGCGGAAATACTATGCTGCTCCCGTTCAGGCAAAAGTCCCTGAAGTCCCGTTCAGGCAAAAGGGCCAGTGTAGACAGCACAGTACTGTTTTCCGCAAAAAAGCCCCGATCACGAAAATGGCGATAGGGGCTTTTTTGTGGAAAAGCGCGTCTAGATTGGCCACGGACACTTTTCTGCAAAAAGTGCTTTTGCGGAAAAGCGTCCGTGCCAATCTAGACGCTCTTTTTCTGAAAATGCTTTTAATGGAAAACTTTTCCGTTAAAAGCATTTCCGGAAAATCATGCCAGTGTAGACGTAGCCATGAGGTTTGGGGAAACTGTCTGCACATGCGAAGGGCAGGAACAAGAGCGTCCTGTAAGCAGGCAGCTTTTAAGTTAAAAGAGGCTGAGACGTGGTCACTGCAGCAAGCGCATCATAGGCTGTGAGAAGCAGAATGCTGTGTGGCAGGGGAAACTGAGGCACACTGCTTCATGGTATTGGTAGCTAAATGCCAGGAACCGTACACTTTAGAAAAATTTGCCATCCTCCCTCTGGGGCAATTCTGCACCAGAAACGTTTCCAGGCACCGGGCGGCAGAGATCGAGAACTCCGTAAACACGCCTGTGAATGGCGTTCCAGTGTTTCATTGCGGATCTTACACTTTCCCACTGGAAACATAGAAAAGTTCTTGTTGAGCACAAAGGGATCCCGCCTCTGACAAAATCTCTCCATAGGCAGGAAACTGGACAATGGGGGCAGCTGCCAGACGCCCAGAGACCCCTGCTGCACCCAAGCTGCCTGTGGGAAACATAAGGCTGATCAGGAGGAAAGATCAGCCGGAGCCGGGGGGCTTCCCAGGTGATGAGAGCGACTCTTAGGTACGAATTCGCAAGGAACAGGTTTCTGAGAGTACGAGGCGCAACTGCCCAGTTTGATTATTTTGCTCAGTAACTTTGATCTCTCTGTTGCCACTTGCAGCCACGCAAACCCCACCCATTCTACTAACTGAAATTCCTTGTGTTTCTGAACAAACCCCCGTGTAAATAATTGTTCCCTGGGGGGATGAGAGCTGGGCACGTCTCTGCTTCAGTGATAAAGGGGGGAGTATGTTATGGGCTTGCTCTGTGTAAACTTTATACTGGGAAAGATGGATTGATCTGGGGTTCTGGTCCCATTGGGCTGTGCCCGAGAGCTGGGACGAGTCCCTTTGATGGAGCCTTCCCCGAGCCGAGCCGTGTGGAGTGCCTGTGTCACTCTGCAGTGGGCTGGGACCCCAGCACTGTGCCAGGGCTGGAGGATATCAGAGGGCCTGGCTCAGCAACACAAGATGTCAGGGCACCCAGAAGCAGGTCGGCAGGCTCCGTGACCCAACTTGTTGCATCTCCTCCCGTCTCCCCTTGCATCCCTCAATTGTGTTTTGATCCCAACTGCCCCAGTTGGCCTGGCCAGATTCTCCAGCCCTGAACCATGCACCCAGATCCCGGTTTTGCAGTGGGATGCATCCGGCATCCCTCCCTTCCCAATTGAGTCACTGGGCCCTGGCTGTGCACCTCACCCTCTCCGGTCCCTGGCTTTGCTCACAGGCAGGGCGGTGGTAATTACCTCTTGGCCCTTCGAATGAGCCATTCTGGGTTTCTGGCAAATAGCTGGCTGGGTGCCCACAGCAGATCTGAAACAAGGGCTGAGCCGGTGACACCTGGGAGGGGCAGGGCCGCTGCCTGGGTATTTAGGGGCTGAGATGAGGTGGCTCTCGGGTGAGGTGTTGGCATTCAGAGGTGACAGACACCGAGGTGAGTCGGGAACTCTAGAGACATCTGGTCGGGGCGGGCTAAAGGGCAACAGGATGGCAGATGAAATTCAGGTTTGGTCGCGCGTTGGGGGATGGTGAGTTTGAAGAGCCCAAGACTTGAGTTAGAACTCAATCGAGGGGAACCAGGAAGGGACCCGGAGGAGGAGCCGTGCTCACCTCGGCTCACCGCACAGCTGCCAAAGAGAAAACCCAAGAAGGATGTTTGGCTGCCAGAGGGGATGGAGAACTACATGGAAATACTGTGGTGCCCTCTCCGGACCGGCAGGATGCTCTGGCCCTGGGGTGGGCAGTGCAGGTCGCCCTGTCTCAGAAGGGATAGTGCAGATCTGGAGCCAAAGCAGATGGGGGGAGGAGGAAACTGGCCCAGGGCACAGCCCTGCAGCCGGACTGGAATCCTGCTGGTACCACTGGCCTTGCTGCTACAGTCGTGGAAGCAGGAAAAGGTGCTTTGCTGGGTGGGCAAGAAGAAGAGACTGTAGGGCCACGGGGCAAAGCACATGACAGCAGCTTGTCAGAAAAGTCAGAAAGAGAGAGCAAGTGTTTTCCTAAAGAAAGGTTTAAATTCTCGGATATGAGGAGGGGGTGGGAAGAGCATAGAAGTCTGTTACCACAGCAGTGAAATGCCTTTTTGCATGATTTAGGTAATTTTTGTTCCATATTTTTAGTGGTAAAAATTGTGTTGGATTCTGTTCATTTGTGTAATATAGTAACCAAAGTAGTTTTTAAAAGTAGCTTGAGGGAATACGTCTCTCTTGCGGGATTAGCGAGATCTAAGGTCTTTGCAGGTGGGAGTGAAATAAAAATCAGGCATAGCGCAGGAGAGAGTGGGAGTAGGATTAAAATACAGTCCCACGCAGGGCTGTATCAGAGAACTCCCATTCTGTTATCTCTGGGAATGGCTGTGGCATTGTACAGTGGGGAACACACTTTTCATAGTTGAAAAATGAAGGCTGACTGCAACATTCAGATTTAAATCAATGTTCAATGTCCTTAAACATTTGTAAATGCACCAAACCCATATACTTTGGCTTTTCAGTTTGGCCAATAATTGGGTCAATCCAGAATATTTTTGGTCAAAATTCTTTAGAACGAGGAGAAAACCAAAAATCAGTTCAGGCAGAATTGTGTTGCCTGGTGTTACCCTCCTGATTCTCGGCTGCAATTCCCTTCCAGCCTCCTTTCTGTCGTGACTCTCTCCTGCTCCCCTCCGGCTCCAGCCGTGAGAAGGCTCCGTTCAGCTCCCAGCCCAGCTGTGGGCTCCTCCCAGCACCATGGGGGTTTCCTCCCTCCTCTGCCTCCTCCCTGCTCTCCTAGTGACAACCAGTGCCCAAGGTGAGTCGTCCAGGAGGGGAGAAGTGGCTGCAGCCGTGGAGTTCGACCCCTCATGCCCCTCGGCTCCCCAACCAGGGCCCCTTCCCCATGTGCAGGGCGCTGGGAGTAGCTCTGGGGGCACAAGGTCCTGTGGATACGACGGTTGCGGTAGCAGCTTGGCCACAGCGCTGGAGTGGGTCCACGTAGTGCAGACTCCACCTGCCCCAGTGGAAGGAGGTTTCCATCCCTTGAGGGGCTCACCTCCTGAGCCAGGGGGTCCAAGCTCAGGGGAACATGCACCCCTGGACTCATCCGCACACACTTCGATCGGCCGCTCCCCCAGAACACAAGAACGCTGGTGGAGAAGGGAATTGGGGGCACAGTTGCCCCTGACATGGAAGGAGAAGAGGTTACGTGCTCTGTCCCCTAATCGCTTCTTTGCCCCTTTCCAATATGTCCTCACCCTTTCTGTAACAGGACCCCCCGACACTGGACACAACACTCCAGACATGGCCTCACCGGTGCCAAACAGAGAGGAACTATCAGTTCCCCATTTCCACTGAGCCACTTACATTAGAACAGCGATACTGGGTCAGACCAATGGTCATGATTTTCTAGACTCCTATCGTATCCCCCCTTAGTCTCCTCTTTTCTAAGCTGAAAAGTCCCGGTTTTTTTTAATCTCTCTTCATATGGGACCTGTTCCACACCTCTCATCATTTTTGCTGCCCTTCTATGAACCTTTTCCAATATCAATATGTCTTTTTTGAGATTAGGCGACTACATCTGTGTGCACTATTCAAGATGGGGGTGTATCATGGTTTTATATAGAGGCAATAAGGTATTTTCTGTTTTATTTTCTGTCAATGTGCCTTTTAAAATGATTCCTAAGGTTCTGTTTGCTTTTTTGACTGCCACTGCACACCGACAATAATTTTTCAGAAACTATCCACAATGAATCCAAGATCTCTCTCTTGAGTAATTGTAGCTAAATTAGTCCCCATCATATTGGATGGATAGTTGGGATTATATTTTCCAATTTGCATTGCTTTACATTTATCAACATTAAATTTCATTTGCCATTTTGATGCCCAATCATTTAGTTTGGATGCTCTTCAAATCTTCATTGATCTTAACTATCTTGAGCAGTTTGGTATCATCTGCAAATTTTGCCACCTCACTGTTTGCCCCTTTCTCTAGGTCATTTATAAATAAGTTGAATAGGATTGGTCCCAGTGAGTCCCTTGGGGGACCCCACTAGTTAACTCTCCCCGCTCTGAAAACTGACCATTTATTCCTACCCTTTGTTTCCTGCCTTTTAATCAGTTATCAGCCCCCAAAAGAACCTTCCCTCTCATCCCATGACAGCTTACTTTACTTAAGAGCCTTTGGTGAGGGACCTTGTCAAAGGCTTTCTGGAAAGCTGAGTATACTATATCCACTGGATCTCCCTTGTCCAGTTGTTTGTTGATGCCTTCAAAGAACTCTAGCAGATTAATAAGGCAAGATTTCCTTTTACCATGGTGACTTTTCCCCAACAAATTATGTTCATCTATGTGTCTCACAGTTTTATTCTTTACTATAGTTTCTACTAATTTGCCTGGTACTGACGTTAGACTGACTGGTTTGTAATTGCCAGGATCACTGCTGGAGCCCTTTTTATGTATTGCCATTGTGTTAGCTATCTTCTAATCATTAGGTATGGATGCTGATTTAAAGGATAGGTTACAAACCACATTTAATAGATCTACAATTTCACATTTGAGTTCTTTCAGAACTCTTGGGTGAATGCCATCTGGTCCCAGTGACTTGTTACTGTTACGTTTTTTTAATTTGTTGCAAAACCTCCTCTCTCGTGACACCTCAATCTGGGACAATTTGTCACCTAAAAAGAATGGCTCAGATATGGGAATCTCCCCAACGTCCTCAGCCGTGAAGACCGAAGCAAAGCATTGATTTTGCTTCTCTGCAATGACTTTATCATCTCTGAGTGCTCCTTTCGCATCTCAGCTGTCCTAAGGCCGCTCTGGTTGTTTAGCCGGCTTCCTGCTTCTGATGGACTTAAAAACCATTTCGCTATTACTTGTTGAGGTTTTGGCTAGCTGCTCTTCAGACTCCTTTTTGGCTTTTCTTATGATATTTTTACACTTAATTTGACAACAATAATGCTCCTTTCTATTTTCCTCACTAGGATTTGACTTCCACTTTTTAAAGGTGTCTTTTTATCTTGCTGCTTGTTTTACTTGGTTGTTAAGCTACGGTGGCACTTCTTTGGTTCTCTTACTGTTTTTTTTTATTCTTGGATATACTGTACATTGAAGTTAGGCCTCTATTATGGTGTCTTTGAAAAGTGTCCATGCAGCTTGCAGAGATTTTACTTTTGTCACTGTACCTTTTAATTTCTGTTTAACTAACGTCCTCATTGTTGTGTAGTTCCCCTTTTTGAAGTTAAATGCCACAGTGTTGGGCTGCTGAGGTGTTTTTCCCACCACAGGGAAGTTAAATTTTATTACATTATGTTCCCTATTTCTAAGCAGTCCAGTTATATTTACCTCTTGAACCAGATCCTGTGCTCCACTTAAGACAACATCAAAAATTGCTTCTCCCCTTGTTTCCTGAACCAGCTGCTCCAAGAAGCAGTCATTTACGGTTTCAAGAAATGTATCTCTACATCTAGTCCTGAGGTGACGTGTACCCAGTCAATACGGGGATAGTTGAAATCCCCCACTATTACTGAGTTTTTCATTTTGGTAGCCTCTCCAATCTCCCTTAGCATGTCATAGTCACTATCACTGTTGTGACCAGGTGGTTGATAATAAATCCCCACTGCTATATTCTTATTATTGGAGGATGGAATGACTATCCACAGAAATTCTATTGAACATTTTGGCTCATTGTTACTTCATTTGATTCTACATTTCCTTTCACGTATACTGCCCCTTCCCCAACCACATAACCTGTTCTGCCTTATAATAGATTTTTGTACCCTGGTATCGCTGTGTCCCATTGATTGTCCTCATTCCACGTGATGTCCTCAAGTTTCCGTGATGCCTATTATATCAATATGAGTCAATTAGCCCGTCATAAAACGGGATTTTCAGGTCTCTCCTCCACGTCGGTCTTCTCTCCTGAGCCTCTGGTCTCTCTCCCCCTCTCTCTCTCTCTCTCTCCTCCCGCCTCCCCCCTCTCTCTCTCAGCTCTCCTCCGCCTTCTGCCTCTCTCTCCGTCTCTCTCTTTCTCTTCTCCCCCTCCTGCCTCTCACTCTCTCTCCACTCTCCTCTGTCTTCGTCGGAGATGCACGCTCATCCAGGTCCTGCCCCCTGGGCATGTACGTCACCACCCTGCCACCCTTTGCCTCCTGCCGTGGCGCTCGACTGAGTTCTGTGCCGCTCAGCTGGGCCACCGCGGAGGAACAAGCGGCCATTAGGGCTCCCCTGTGGCAGCCCAGCTGAGTGGCCCAGAAGTCAGCCGAGTTCCACGGTGGGAGTCAACATCGCCCCCGACAGGCAACACGTAATGCTACAGCGTTACAGAGGCACAGACATTAGGCTACTATATTTATGATCCTCTTTTAAGATCAGGTGGTCTAGTTTACCCATTATATTATTTAGACTTCTAGCGTTTGTGTATAAGCACTTTAATAATTTGTCACTCTTTATCTGTCTGCCATTTCCTGATGTGTTAGACTCCTCCTCCACTATTATCTCATCTGTTATTGTCTCATCTGAAACTTTGTCTGCCCACCTGGCCCTGCGCATGGAACTGGAAACATTTCAGAGAACACTACCATAGAGGTCCTGGATTCCAATCTCTTTCCTAGCAGCCTAAATTTTGCCACCAAAATCTCTCTCCTACCCTTCTCTATGTTGTTGGTACCTACATGTACCACGACCACTAGCTCCTCTCCAGCACTACACATGAGTCTGTCTAGATGCCCGGAGAGATCCACAACCTTTGCACCAAGTAGGTGAGTCACCATATGGTTCTCCCGATCATCACAAACCCAGCTAGCTATCTTTCTAATGATTGAACCTCGCCCCAACACTAACACCTAACTTTTCCTAATGACTGGAGTTCCCTCCCCCTGGAGATGTATCCTCAGTGCGAGAGGAGACCCCATCATCCTCTGGAAGGAGGGTCCTAACTATGGGATCGTTTCCCTCTGCTCCAGTTGACTTTTCTCCTTCCTTGAGCCTTTCACCCTCCTTAACAGCACAGGGGCTGTCTGACCGGAGGTGGGAGAGTTCTACAGTGTCCTGGAAAGACTCATCTGCGTACCTCTCGGGCTTCTTTAGCTCCTCCTGTTCAGCCACCCTGGCCTCCAAAGCCCGTATGTGTCTCTGAGGGCTCCTTGCACTGAACGCAAACGTACACCACCCGCCCACAGGGCAGGTAAACACACATGCTACGTAGGGTGCAATAAAGAGGACAGCCCCCACTCTGCTGCTGCGCTTCTGCCTGCGTCCCTTCCGACAGAGAATTCGGTTATTGACGGGGATTTTATTTAAATCAGGTAGTTTTGGTTTCAGATTAGTTTAAAAGTTTTTAAGAATGGCAAGTGTACTTCACCCCCTTCCCACTCCCCTCCGAAGCTCCCTCACCAAACTCCCGGTTCGCTGCCCTTAGTCACAAAGCTCAGCATAGAAGGTAGTTGGGTTGGTCAGGCAGAACTGCCCCTTAGGGAATCCATGTTGGATGTTCCTGATCACCTTCCTCTCCTTCAAGTGTTTCCAAAAGGATTTCCTGAAGATCTGCTCCAAAGTTTTCAGGGGACTAACCAGTCTGGAGTTCCCCCAAATCCTTCTTCTTCCCTTTGTAAAGAGGGGCACCACATTTGCCTTTGTCCAGTGGTCTAAGATCACCCCAGACCCTCATGATCCCTAGCCCAGGTACTGCAGCAGCCCTGTCATTGAAATTGTGCCATTGTGGAGGGTCCTGAAGGCAATCGGGCCCATTCACCCCTCTGCTTGTTTGCAGCAGGGGGAGACTCGGGCTCAGGGACGTTCAGAGCTGACACTGTTACCCCAGTAAGAAGGAAACACTCGCTCTTCTCTCTCCAGCGGGGACCCTGACATGCAACGTGGGCTTCGGCGAAACGGAGGCCTGCGATGTGGCTCCAGGGACCTGCCAAGATGATCAAGCGACGGGCGGCTGCCTCTCCGTGGCAGAAGAAATTTCCCTGGGTAGGTGACATTGCCTTCACCCCTGGCACATCTTACCCTGCCTCTGTCCCCACCCCCGCTACCAGAGCCAGCCCCAGCACCATCCCTCCCGGAGCCCCGGTACCCAGCATCAGCACAGCACATTCCGGCCAGGCGCGGTGCTTGGTTGATTCCGGCAACGTTACAGTCTCTATCACAGCGACTGGCAGGCTGGAGGCCTGGCCCTACTGGTCAGCTGCAAAGCTCCCATTGACTTCAGGGGGCCCGATTTCACCTCCCGGGCGCTACTGATGGGATTTCACTCATTGGGCTTTCAACCCCACACGGGCCGGCTGCGCGGCAACAAAGGAATCTGCACTGGGAAGAAATGCACTTTCTGAGGGGGGTTAAAAAGGAGACTGGGGAGGGGATCCCTTGGGCCCTGCTGGCTGCTCCCCAAAGCCCATTTGATGCCCTTGGTTACCTGCTCAGGGCTGGGGCCCTTCCTCACACGTGTTTTTGTTCTTAAAAAAAACTCTTTCCACCCCTTGGACTGGGAGATGCCAAACAAAGTTCTCCCTGTTCAACCCCCGAGAGGCTCAGGCCGGCGGATTCACCAGTTCCCTTCAGTTCCCACAGTTTGTTCTTTGACATGAGAACCCGAGTTACAGACCCAGTTTGGTTAATCCTGCCACTGACCTAACGGGATTGAATGGCCCTTCCATTCCCCCTGTAGGAATGACACGGAGCCGTCACCAGCTTTTACGTGGTTGGTCATTATCCAGCCACCTGTCTGCTAACCTGCCTACGTATTCATTCCCCACCATGCCCACCCACCTCCCTGCCTCTGACCATACTCAGGACATTTTCCCAGCACAGTCCCCAGTGGGTTTATTCAGGCTCTGGCCTCATTGCAATAAAAGTGGCCATGACCCGAAATTGAACCTCACTGCCCCCTACTCTCCACGCACAACCCTTTAGCCTCAGCCTGGCTGACAAAATCTGGGGTTCAGTTTAAACCTCGACTCCTCTTTCCCTTCCTGTATTGTGGCCCCAGAATCAGACACGGGATCCCAGCAGCCGCTCAAGGAGGTAAAATCCCCTCCCTGCCCCTGCCGGAAGGTCTATCCCAGCCTCACATTTTCTGTTTTGCTCCTCTATGGCACAAAGGCGGGTCGAAGCAGACGTTCTTCTCCAAGCAATGTCTCAGCGGCTATAACAATCACATGAAAGGCCCCTTCTCTTTCACCGTGGGGAAGGACCAGTACGTGAGGATCAACGTCTTACAATGCAACACAGATTTGTGCAACTTGGCCACACCTCAAGGTACGTTGTGGGTCTGTTTGTATTGTCCCTATTTCAGGGCACGGCCACAGGAACAATTACAGGGTGTGAGCTGCGTGTGGTTCTACCTCTCCGTGTGCTCCTGCCGATGTACATAGGTTGGTGGGAGGAGTGTTTTGGAAGGGCATTAGCTCAAAGCACTGGAATAAACAGCTCTCAGGTGTCAGCACGGTGCACCAAGCAAGGTCAGCGAGGTCATTGGACCGGCACTGGGCAGAGTCACACCCCAGCAGCTCCGCACACCCCATCTCCCTTGCTACAGTTGGATTGTCCATGTGGACAAGCCCTGGCACAATTGTATTTGGTGCCCTTTTCTACCTTTTATTGCCCCAAATTCTATGTACTCACATGTCATTAATGTCTCCAGTGAAATCCTTGAAGCTGGCGGGTCTCCGACAGGGGGTACAACAGTCGGGGCCCATTTGCCATCAGATGGACAGGGGCCGCATGCAAAGGAAGGAGCAGCTGCCGGGACAGGTTCAAAACTAAGCTTCCTGGAACCTATTGGTTCCCCCTTCACACTCACTGGGATCTGGAACTGAGCCAGTGTGGCAGTCGCCAACTGTTGTGTCCCAGACAGACAGATCAATTCCACCTGGCTGCAGGGAGGAGCCTCCACATAGGCACTGAGGAAGGGCCCATCCCCCAGTTGGAACAAAGCTTAACCCACCTGTAACCGTCTCTCTGTCTTTGTTCTCAGTGTCCCCAGACACCACCCCGAACGGGCGGCAGTGCCCAACCTGCTTTGCTCTGGGCTCCGCTACCTGCAACAGTGTAATCACCCCCTGCACAGGGCAGGAGACCTATTGCCTGGATTACACTGGCGAGCTGAACCAAGGTAAATTCTGCCAGTTGCTCGCAGGCCGGGGGGTGCCCGAAAAGCTACCATGGCAAGAGCTCTCCCGAGAGCTCGTGGGACCTGGAGTCTGTGCCGAGCCATGGAAGGCTGGTGGCGCCAAGAGGGATTTTGGCTGGAGGGAAGCAGAGAGGAATTGTGACATTCCCCTTACAGCCCGGCTCCCCCAACTCACTGGTGCCACCATGCTACAAGGGTGGTTGCAGGGGGGTACTTCCAAGGGGAGGGTTGTGATATCAGTGATGCAGAGCTGAGGAGAGAACCAAGGAATCCTGGCATCCACCCCTTCGCTGCTCTAACCACTAGTCCCCACCTCCTTCATGTTTAAGTGGAGCTAAGCTGCTGTTGTTCCGTGAGGCACTTCCTGTTCTCAGTGTGTGCCCAGAGCTCCCAGCGCTCTGTGATGGTTACAAAGTAACTGAACCAAGGGGGAAGGTTGCTGGAGATGCGGAGAGGCGGCGTGTTGCCCGGTGGCGCCACACTGGAAAGCAGCCGCCCCACCCACAGCTCCATTTCCAAACCTAGCACCATGTACTGGTGCGCGGGGGAGCCTAGACACCACCAGGCACCTGCCCTACTGTGGCCTTTTGCAGCAGGAGCAGGGAGATCCCAAGTGGGTGAGAAGGAGAGGCAAAGCAGGAACCACACCGGGGTAGAGAAGGACCCGGAGCTCCTCATCCGTAAAACCAGGTTGAATATCTCCAACAGGTGCATCAACATCAACATTTGCAGCAAAGGGCTGCGCATCCCCATCCGCACAGGAGATTAAACCAGGAACCACCATGACGTCTACAGACTACACCTTCACATTTCTGACAGGAAAAATAACCCCCAGCAGCCTGATTGATATTGAAAACAGACAATTTACCCCAATCACTGACACCACAACTCCAGAAACACCCACCTCCACCCTCACCACTACAGCTCCCGAGACGACCACCACGGTCCTCACCACCACGGCTCCCGAGACGACCACCTCGGGTCCTCACCACCACCGCCCGAGACGACTACCTCGGTCCTCACCACCATTGCCCCTGAGACAACCACCTCGGTCCTCACCACTACGGCTCCAGACACGACCACCTCAGTCCTCACCACCACCGCACCCGAGACGACCACCTCGGTCCTCACCACTACAACTCCCGAGACGACCACGTCGGTCCTCACCACCACCGCCCCCGAGACGACCACCTCGGTCCTCACCACCACCGCCCCCGAGACGACCACCTCGGTCCCCACCACTACACCTCCCGAGACGACCACGTCGGTCCTCACCACTACGGCTCCAGAGACGACCACCTCGGTCCTCACCACCACCGCACCCGAGACAACCACCTCGGTCCTCACCACCACCGCCCCCGAGACGACCACCTCGGTCCTCACCACCACCGCACCCGAGACAACCACCTCGGTCCTCACCACCACCGCCCCCGAGACGACCACCTCGGTCCTCACCACCACCGCCCGAGGCGACCACCTCGGTCCTCACCACCACCGCCCGAGACGACCACCTCGACTCGGTCCTCACCACCACCGCCCGAGACGACCACCTCGGTCCTCACCACCACCGCCCGAGACGACCACCTCGGTCCTCACCACCACGGCCCCGAGGCGACCACCTCGGTCCTCACCACTACAGCTCCCGAGGCGACCACCTCGGTCCTCACCACCACCGCCCCGAGGCGACCACCTCGGTCCTCACCACCGCCCCGAGACGACCACCTCGGTCCTCACCACCACCGCCCCCGAGACAACCACCTCGGTCCTCACCACGACCGCCCCCGAGACAACCACCTCGGTCCTCACCACTACGGCTCCAGAGACGACCACCTCGGTCCTCACCACCACCGCCCCCGAGACGACCACCTCGGTCCTCACCACGACCGCCCCCGAGACGACCACGTCGGTCCTCACCACTACGGCTGCAGAGACGACAACGTCGGTCCTCACCACTACAGCTCCCGAGACGACCACCTCGGTCCTCACCACGACCGCCCCCGAGACGACCACCTCGGTCCTCACCACGACCGCCCCC
Source organism: Rafetus swinhoei (assembly GCA_019425775.1). Taxonomy (NCBI): domain Eukaryota; kingdom Metazoa; phylum Chordata; order Testudines; family Trionychidae; genus Rafetus; species Rafetus swinhoei. The sequence continues at coordinate 2,142,663 of CM033448.1, forward strand.
GAGACGACCACCTCGGTCCTCACCACCACCGCCCCCGAGACAACCACCTCGGTCCTCACCACCACCGCCCCCGAGACAACCACCTCGGTCCTCACCACTACGGCTCCAGACACGACCACCTCGGTCCTCACCACCACCGCCCCGAGACGACCACCTCGGTCCTCACCACCACGCCCCGAGACGACCACCTCGGTCCTCACCACCACCGCCCCGAGGCGACCACCTCGGTCCTCACCACCACCGCCCCTGGAGACGACCACCTCGGTCCTCACCACCACCGCCCCCGGGACGACCACCTCGGTCCTCACCACCACGCCCGAGGCGACCCTCAGTCCTCCCACCCTCTGGAACCAGGAGCGACCATGATCCTCACCACCACCGCCTGGAATGACCACCTCGGTCCTCACCACCACCGCCCACGAGACGACCACCTCGGTCCTCACCACTACGGCTCCCGAGACGACCACCTCGGTCCTCACCACCACCGCCCCCGGGACGACCACCTCGGTCCTCACCACCACGGCCCAGAGACGACCACCTCGGTCCTCACCACCACACGGCTCCCGAGACGACCACCTCGGTCCTCACCACTACACCTCCCGAGACGACCACCTCGGTCCTCACCACTACCGCCCCGAGACGACCACCTCGGTCCTCACCACCACCGCCCCGGAGACGACCACCTCGGTCCTCACCACCACGGCTCCCGAGACGACCACCTCGGTCCTCACCACTACGGCTCCCGAGACGACCACCTCGGTCCTCACCACCCACCGCCCCGAGGCGACCACCTCGGTCCTCACCACCACCGCCCGAGGCGACCACCTCGGTCCTCACCACCACCGCCCCGAGGCGACACCTCGGTCCTCACCTCGGTCCTCACCACACGGCTCCCGAGGCGACCACCTCGGTCCTCACCTCGGTCCTCACCACCACCGCCCGGGGCGACCACCTCGGTCCTCACCACCACCGCCCCGAGGCGACCACCTCGGTCCTCACCACCACCGCCCCGAGGCGACCACCTCGGTCCTCACCACCACCGCCCCGAGGCGACCACCTCGGTCCTCACCACCACCGCCCCGAGGGACCACCTCGGTCCTCACCACCACCGCCCGAGGCGGACCACCTCGGTCCTCACCACCACCGCCCCGAGGCGACCACCTCGGTCCTCACCACCACCGCCCGGGGCGACCACCTCGGTCCTCACCACCACCGCTCCGAGGCGACCACCTCGGTCCTCACCACCACCGCCCCGAGGCGACCACCTCGGTCCTCACCACCACCGCCCCGAGGCGACCACCTCGGTCCTCACCACCACCGCTCCCGAGGCGACCACCTCGGTCCTCACCACACCGCTCCCGAGGCGACCACCTCGGTCCTCACCACCACCGCCCCGAGGCGACCACCTCGGTCCTCACCACCACCGCCCCGAGGCGACCACCTCGGTCCTCACCACCACCGCCTCGGTCCTCACCACCACCGCCCCCGAGGCGACCACCTCGGTCCTCACCACTACGGCTCCGAGCGACCACCTCGGTCCTCACCACCACCGCCCCGGGGCGACCACCTCGGTCCTCACCACCACCGCTCCGAGACGACCACCTCGGTCCTCACCACTACCACCGCCCCGAGGGCGACCACCTCGGTCCTCACCACCACCGCCCCGAGGCGACCACCTCGGTCCTCACCACCACCGCCCCGAGGCGACCACCTCGGTCCTCACCACCACTCCGAGGCGACCACCTCGGTCCTCACCACCGAGGCGACCACCTCGGTCCTCACCACCACCGCCCGAGGCGACCACCTCGGTCCTCACCACCACCGCCCCGAGGCGACCACCTCGGTCCTCACCACCACCGCCCCGAGGCGACCACCTCGGTCCTCACCACCACCGCCCCGAGGCGACCACCTCGGTCCTCACCACCACCGCCCCGGGGCGACCACCTCGGTCCTCACCACCACCGCTCCGGGCGACCACCTCGGTCCTCACCACCACCGCCCCGGGACGACCACCTCGGTCCTCACCACCACCCACCGCCCGAGGCGACCACCTCGGTCCTCACCACCACCGCCCCGGGGCGACCACCTCGGTCCTCACCACCACCGCCCCGAGGCGACCACCTCGGTCCTCACCACCACCGCTCCGAGGCGACCACCTCGGTCCTCACCACCACCCCGCCCGAGGCGACCACCTCGGTCCTCACCACCACCGCCCCGAGGCGACCACCTCGGTCCTCACCACCACCGCTCCGAGGCGACCACCTCGGTCCTCACCACCACCGCCCGGGGCGACCACCTCGGTCCTCACCACCACCGCCCGAGGCGACCACCTCGGTCCTCACCACCACCGCCCCGAGCGACCACCTCGGTCCTCACCACCACCGCCCCGGGCGACCACCTCGGTCCTCACCACCACCGCCCCGAGGCGACCACCTCGGTCCTCACCACCACGGCTCGAGGACGACCACCTCGGTCCTCACCACCACCGCCCCGAGGCGACCACCTCGGTCCTCACCACCACCGCCCGAGACGACCACCTCGGTCCTCACCACCACCGCCCGAGGCGACCACCTCGGTCCTCACCACCACCGCCCCGAGGCGACCACCTCGGTCCTCACCACCACCCCGAGGCGACCACCTCGGTCCTCACCACCACCGCCCCGAGGCGACCACCTCGGTCCTCACCACCACGGCTCCCGAGGCGACCACCTCGGTCCTCACCACTCGCTCCCGAGGCGACCACCTCGGTCCTCACCACCACGCCCCGGGGCGACCACCTCGGTCCTCACCACTACACCTCCGAGGCGACCACCTCGGTCCTCACCACCACCGCCCGAGGCGACCACCTCGGTCCTCACCACCACCGCCCCGAGGCGACCACCTCGGTCCTCACCACCACGGCCCCGAGGCGACCACCTCGGTCCTCACCACCACCGCCCCGGGGCGACCACCTCGGTCCTCACCACCACCGCCCCAGGGCGACCACCTCGGTCCTCACCACTACACCGCCCCGAGGCGACCACCTCGGTCCTCACCACCACCGCCCCGAGGCGACCACCTCGGTCCTCACCACCACCGCCCCGAGGCGACCACCTCGGTCCTCACCACCACCCCCGGCCCGAGGCGACCACCTCGGTCCTCACCACCACCGCCCCGAGGGCGACCACCTCGGTCCTCACCACCACCGCCCGAGGCGACCACCTCGGTCCTCACCACCACCGCCCGAGGCGACCACCTCGGTCCTCACCACCACCGGCCCCGAGGCGACCACCTCGGTCCTCACCACCACCGCTCCCGAGGCGACCACCTCGGTCCTCACCACCACCGCCCCGAGGCGACCACCTCGGTCCTCACCACCACCACCGCCCCGAGGCGACACCTCGGTCCTCACCACCACCGCCCGAGGCGACCACCTCGGTCCTCACCACCACCGCCCCCGAGACGACCACCTCGGTCCTCACCACTACACCTCCCGAGACGCCCACGTCGGTCCTCACCACCACACGCCCGAGGCGACCACCTCGGTCCTCACCACCACCGCCCCCGAGACGACCACCTCGGTCCTCACCACCACCGCCCCGAGACGACCACCTCGGTCCTCACCACCACCGCCCCCGAGACGACCACCTCGGTCCTCACCACTACACCTCCCGAGACGACCACCTCGGTCCTCACCACCCACCGCCCCGAGGCGACCACCTCGGTCCTCACCACCACCGCCCGGGGCGACCACCTCGGTCCTCACCACCACCGCCCGAGGCGACCACCTCGGTCCTCACCACCGCCCCGAGGCGACCACCTCGGTCCTCACCACCACCGCCCCGAGGCGACCACCTCGGTCCTCACCACCACACCGCCCCGAGGCGACCACCTCGGTCCTCACCACCACCGCCCGGGGCGACCACCTCGGTCCTCACCACCACGGCCCCGAGACGACCACCTCGGTCCTCACCACCACCGCCCGAGGCGACCACCTCGGTCCTCACCACCACCGCCCCGAGGCGACCACCTCGGTCCTCACCACCTACGCCCCGGAGCGACCACCTCGGTCCTCACCACCACCGCCCCGAGGCGACCACCTCGGTCCTCACCACCACCGCCCGAGCGACCACCTCGGTCCTCACCACCACCGCCCCGAGGGCGACCACCTCGGTCCTCACCACCACGGCTGCCCGAGGCGACCACCTCGGTCCTCACCACCACCGCCCCGAGGCGACCACCTCGGTCCTCACCACCACCGCCCGAGGCGACCACCTCGGTCCTCACCACCATCGGTCCTCACCACTACACCTCCCGAGGCGACCACCTCGGTCCTCACCACCACCGCCCCGAGCGACCACCTCGGTCCTCACCACCACCGCCCCGAGGCGACCACCTCGGTCCTCACCACCACGGCTCCGAGGCGACCACCTCGGTCCTCACCACCACCGCCCCTGAGGCGACCACCTCGGTCCTCACCACCACCCTCCCGAGGCGACCACCTCGGTCCTCACCACCACCGCCCGGAGCGACCACCTCGGTCCTCACCACCACCGCCCGAGGCGACCACCTCGGTCCTCACCACTACCGGCCCCGAGCGACCACCTCGGTCCTCACCACTACGGCTGCAGAGGCGACCACCTCGGTCCTCACCACTACACCTCCGAGGCGACCACCTCGGTCCTCACCACCACCGCCCCGAGGCGACCACCTCGGTCCTCACCACCACCGCCCCGAGGCGACCACCTCGGTCCTCACCACCACCGCCCCGAGGCGACCACCTCGGTCCTCACCACTACACGCCCCGAGGCGACCACCTCGGTCCTCACCACCACCGCCCCGAGGCGACCACCTCGGTCCTCACCACCACGGCTCCGAGGCGACCACCTCGGTCCTCACCACTACGGCTCCGGCGACCACCTCGGTCCTCACCACCACCTCCCGAGGCGACCACCTCGGTCCTCACCACCACCGCCCCGGAGGCGACCACCTCGGTCCTCACCACTACCGCTCCCGAGGCGACACCTCGGTCCTCACCACCACCGCCCCGAGACGGACCACCTCGGTCCTCACCACTACCGGCTGCAGAGACGACAACGTCGGTCCTCACCACTACACCTCCCGAGACGACCACCTCGGTCCTCACCACCACCGCCCCCGAGACGACCACCTCGGTCCTCACCACCACCGCCCCCGAGACGACCACCTCGGTCCTCACCACCACCGCCCCCGAGACGACCACCTCGGTCCTCACCACCACCGCCCCAGGCGACCACCTCGGTCCTCACCACCACCGCCCGAGCGACCACCTCGGTCCTCACCACCACCGCCCGAGGCGACCACCTCGGTCCTCACCACTACCGCCCCGAGGCGACCACCTCGGTCCTCACCACCACCTCCGAGGCGACCACCTCGGTCCTCACCACCACACGGCTGCCCGGGGCGACCACCTCGGTCCTCACCACTACACCTCCGAGGCGACCACCTCGGTCCTCACCACCACCGCCCCGAGGCGACCACCTCGGTCCTCACCACCACCGCCCGGGGCGACCACCTCGGTCCTCACCACCACCGCCCGAGCGACCACCTCGGTCCTCACCACCACCGCCCCGGGCGACCACCTCGGTCCTCACCACCACCGCCCCGAGACGACCACCTCGGTCCTCACCACCACCGCCCCCGGGACGACCACCTCGGTCCTCACCACCACCGCCCCCGGGACGACCACCTCGGTCCTCACCACCACCGCCCCCGAGGCGACCACCTCGGTCCTCACCACTCACCGCCCGAGGCGACCACCTCGTTCCTCACCACTACGGCCGCAGAGACGACCACGTCGGTCCTCACCACCACCGCCCCCGAGACGACCACCTCGTTCCTCACCACTACGGCCGCAGAGACGACAACGTCGGTCCTCACCACGACCGCCCCGAGACGACCACCTCGTTCCTCACCACTACCGCCCGAGGCGACCACGTCGGTCCTCACCACCACCGCCCCCGAGACGACCACCTCGGTCCTCACCACCACCGCCCCCGAGACGACCACGTCGGTCCTCACCACTACACCTCCCGAGACGACCACCTCGGTCCTCACCACCACCGCCCCCGGGACGTCCACCTCGGTCCTCACCACCACCGCCCCCGGGACGACCACCTCGGTCCTCACCACCACCGCCCCCGGGACGACCACCTCGGTCCTCACCACGACCGCCCCCGAGACGACCACCTCGTTCCTCACCACTACGGCCCCAGAGACCACATCGGTCCTCACCACCACCGCCCCCGAGACGACCACCTCGGTCCTCACCACTACGGCTCGCGAGCGACCACCTCGGTCCTCACCACCGACCGCTCCGAGAGGCGACCACCTCGGTCCTCACCACTACGGCTGCAGACGACCACCTCGGTCCTCACCACCACCGCCCGAGACGACCACCTCGGTCCTCACCACCACCGCCCCCGAGACGACCACCTCGGTCCTCACCACTACACCTCCCGAGACGACCACCTCGGTCCTCACCACCACCGCCCCCGAGACGACCACCTCGGTCCTCACCACCACCGCTCCCGAGACGACCACCTCGGTCCTCACCACTCGGCTCCCGAGGCGACCACCTCGGTCCTCACCACTGCTCCGAGACGACCACGTCGGTCCTCACCACCACCGTCCCCGAGACGACCACCTCGGTCCTCACCACGACCGCCTCCGAGACGACCACCTCGGTCCTCACCACCACCGCCCCCGAGACGACCACCTCGGTCCTCACCACCACCGCCCCCGAGACGACCACCTCGGTCCTCACCACTACGGCTGCAGAGACGACCACCTCGGTCCTCACCACTACACCTCCCGAGACGACCACCTCGGTCCTCACCACCACCGCCCCCGAGACGACCACCTCGGTCCTCACCACCGCCCCGAGACGACCACCTCGGTCCTCACCACTACGGCTGCAGAGACGACAACGTCGGTCCTCACCACCACTCCCGAGACGACCACCTCGGTCCTCACCACCACCGCCCCCGAGACGACCACCTCGGTCCTCACCACCACCACCCCCGAGACGACCACCTCGGTCCTCACAACCACCACCCGAGACGACCACCTCGGTCCTCACCACCACCACCCCCGAGACGACCACCTCGGTCCTCACAACCACCACCCCCGAGACGACCACCTCCGTCCTCACCACTACCGCTCTTAAAACATCCACCACCACCCTAACCACCCCCACTACACCAGACCCTTGCAACCCTGATATAACTCCCTCTATTACACCAGATCCGTGCATGCCTGATATAACCAGCCCCACTACACCAGACCCTTGCAACCCTGATATAACCACCCCCACTTCACCAGACCCGTGTATGCCTGATATAACAACACCCACTATACCAGACCCCTGCATTCCTGATACAATGACCCCTGCTATACATGACCCCTGCCTCCCCGGTACAACCACTTCCACGGCCCCTGCAGCCACTACTATTCCGATGTGTTCTGTGACCACCCCGGATACCAATGACCACATCTGTGGAGGTACCTCTGCTCTGGGGAAATTCTCGTTTGCTGTCTACCTGCCGGCCCTTGCTGGACTGCTGCTGGTGAACCTGTCCTCCTGACCCCCCACCTGATGCCTGCGAATGAAGGTCTGAAATCTGAGCTCCTTTCTCTCCAAGGCCCCTGGTGCATGCTGTATATGGGCTGCACCGCTGGCTGAATCTGCTTCTCCACCACATCCATGGGCAATAGCGAAAGACCAGGGACCCACTGGGCTACGTGCCTTAGATCAGGGCCCCAGTGTACCAGGTGCTGCACAGACTGAAGATGAAGATACAGTCCTGCCCTAGATAGATAGACAGATAGATAGATGGGTGTATGGGGATAGACAGACAGACAGACAGACAGACAGATGGGTGTATGGGGACAGACAGACAGACAGACAGATAGAGAGATAGATAGATGGATAGACAGAGGCGGTGTCTGGGGATAGCGAGCACAGGGCCGTCCTGGCAGAGTACCATTGGGAAGGGTGCTGGGCACCAAGTGCTCCCGCAGACAGATCGCTAACACAAGTGGTGCCAGAACAGCCCCATGGCACAAACACTGCCCAAGGAGAAGGGGGCCCCCCAGCTCTCCGGACAGAGATCGGGACAAGGGAGGTAGGAGAGATGTGTTAATAGAACCGACATGCGCAAGGGGATGGGTGAGAACTGGAGGCAGCAGGGGGCAGTCACTACAGTAACTATGTCAGAGGGGCAGTGCTAGCTTGTTTGTGTTGGGCTATAAAAACAGAGGGAGCATCGCTGTCTAGTCTCAGTGGTACAGAAAATCCCACTCTTCGCTATAGGGAACAGGTAGATACTTCGGGAGTTTGCTGGCTGCTTTTGAGCGTGGTGCAGGGCCAGGCCAGTGGTGAGCCTGCCTTACCCCATTGCACCACCTGTGATAAGCAGTGCCCAGCTGGAGCCTGCATCCTGAACCCCTAGTCATAAACCCCCTCTTGCATCCCAAGTCCCTGCCCTAGCCCTGAGCCCCCCTTACACTAAGCCCCCTCCTGCAGCCCAACTCCCGGCCCCAGGCTCAGCTCAGAGCCCCTCACACTCCAAATCCCTTAACCCAAGACCAGAGCCTCCACCCCAAGCCACTGCTCCTGCCTGATGAAAGGGAGGACGGTTGAGGGAGGGAGGGAGGATGGAGTGAGCAGGGGCGGGGCCTCAGAGAAGGGCCACGAAGGAGGCGGGGCAAAGGTAGATCCCGAATTGCACTTAAATTAAAAAAATAGATCTTGTGCTTAAAATGGTTGGAGGCTCCTGACTGAAATCATTCTGTGTCTTTCCACTCCTGGTTTCTCATTCTCCCACACAAAGAAAGCCGGCAGGGAACCTAGATCCAATTCACATTTCAACCCTCTATCTTGCTTGGCTCTCCCAGCCCCCTGGCCAACACCCTTGTTAGCTACCTGAGTTAACCCCTTGTTCACTGGGTGCTGGTCAGCACTCCCCTGCCCATTACAGCGGCTGAAGGAAGGAAATGCTGATGCTGGTTCCACATCACAGTCTGAGTTCCCAGTTGCACTGACCCTACCCCAGAGGCCCTCGATGCTGCTGGGGTGATGCCCAGGGCCTGCTGTACTGCACAGGGGTGATGTCTGATAGCCTGAGGCACTGTGAGATGCACTAGACACATAACAATGTGCTTGGCTGATGGCTGTGTGTGTGTGTACGCGCGCACGCGCACAAGGTGAATTCAGTGCCCCAGTGCGTTTGCAGTGCGCACCTTGGATTCCATGCTCACACACTGTATTTTCCCCCAGCAGCCCTTCCTCACTGAAGGCGCCTTTCCCTTCATGTTGGGAGAGCCCCCCAAGTCGCATTTTCCACCTACCACTCCAGCCCCGCGCCGCGCCGAACAATTAACGACCCCTCCAGGGCCTCTCTGGTGTTCTCGCCACGGTACCTGAGGGGGACACAAACATTAAGGACTTGTCTTCACATGAGACCTGTGAGACCTGGGAAACTGAGGCACAGTGGGCTGGCTCTGCACAGGGAGTCCTGACATGCAAACCCCCCGCTGTGTGTGTGTCACTAGGCAGCCCCCATCCCTCACCCCGAGACAGCTGAGGGGCTCTGAGGCCGTGTCACTGTCACAGGAGAAATGTCCGCCCAGCCCCCGACTCCTCTTCCTCTGCCGAGCCCCGAGCCCCACTCCTCTGCCCTCGCCCAGCCCCTGCCTCCCCCTCCTCTGTCCCTGCCCAGCCCCTGTCTCTGTGTTCTCTGCCCCTGACCAACCCCCATCTCCTCGTTCTCTGCCCCTGCCCAGCCCCCAGCTCCCCCTCCTTTGCCCCCTCCCAGCCCCTGCTCTCCCCTTAGCTCGGCCAAGCCCACCTCCATGTTACAATCCAGGGCCCCAGGCCCAGCACTGTTCCCTTGTGTCTGTCTGCAAACTCCCCACCCCCCACGGGCGTCCCCCCATGGCCAACACCAGGCCTGGGGGGGGGTCACTGGTTCACACCCTGTGGGCCTGGTGGGCAGCCCCCCTGCCAGGCCCCTAATCTGCTCCCTGTGGGCACTGGGGGGGGGGGGGCAGAGACTAGTCATAGTGCTCCCCCCCCGGCCTCCCCTTAGTGCTGCCCGAGGGGGCTGGAGGGGCTCGGCTCTGACTGAGCTGGAACGGGCTGCCTAGGGCGGAACTGCCCTGCGACAAGTGAGCAGTACCGGGCCTTCTGCCCAGCCCCCCTTGGGCACAGCGGGGGGCTCCCCTCTCCCACCCGCACGCAGGCCCGGCCGTGCACTTGCTGGGGCCGGGTGGAAGGCTGTACTGCATGGCCCCCCACGAGGATTGCCAGGTGTCCAACATTTCCACCTCCTGTCCGGGAAAAAAAATTCAGAAAATACCGGACACATGAAATTAATGTCTGGTATTTTCTGATTTTTTTTCCCGGCCAGGAGGCGAAAATACTGGACACCTGGCAACCTACAAAAACTAAGTCTAACTTCAGTACCGGGCAAATTAGTCGAAACAATAGTAAAGAATAAAATTGTGAAGCATGTAGAAGAACATAATTTGTTGGACAAAAGTCAACATGGGTTCTGTAAAGGGAAATCCTGTCTTACTAATCTATTAGAGTTCTTTGAAGGGGTTAACAAACATGTGGACAAGGGGGATCCAGTAGATATAGTATACTTAGATTTCCAGAAAGCCTTTGACAAGGTCCCTTACCAAAGGCTCTTGTGTAAATTACATGGCCATGGGATAAGAGGGAAGGTCCTTTCTTGGATTGAGAACGGGTTAAAAGACAGGAAACAAAGGGTAGGAATAAATGGTAAATTTTCAGAATGGAGAGGGGTAACTAGTGGTGTCCCCCAAGGGTCAGTCCTGGGACCAATCCTATTCAACTTATTCATAAACAATCTACAGAAAGGGGTGAGCAGTGAGGTGGTAAAGTTTGTGGACGATACTAAACTGTTCAAGATAGTCAAGACAGACTGTGAAGAACTTCAAAAAGATCTCACCAAACTGAGTGACTGGGCAACAAAATGGCAAATGAAATTTAATGTGGATAAATGTAAAGTAATGCACCTTGGAAAAAATAACCCCAACTATACATATAATATGATGGAGGCTAATTTGACTACAACAAATCAGGAACGAGATCTTGGAGTTATTGTGGATAGTTCTCTGAAAACTTCCACACAGTGTGCAGCGGCGGTCAAAAAGGCAAATAGGATGTTAGGGATGTTAGGAATTATTAAGAAAGGGATAGGAAATAAGACACAGAATATTTTACTGCCCCTGTATAAAACTATGGTACGCCCACATCTTGAATACTGTGTACAGATGTGGTCTCCTCACCCCAAAAAAAGATATTTTGGCCTTAGAAAGGGTTCAGAAAAGGGCAACTAAAATGATTAGGGGTTTGGAACGGGTCCCATATGAGGAGAGGTTAAAGCGACTGGGACTTTTCAGTTTAGAAAAGAGGAGACTGAGGGGGGGGATATGATAGAGGTGTATAAAATCATGAGTGGTGTGGAGAGGGCCGATAAAGAAAAGTTATTTATTAGTTCTCATAATAAAAGAACTAGAGGACACCAAGTGAAATTAATGGGTAGCAGGTTTAAAACTAATAAGCGAAAGTTCTTCACACAGCGTGTAGTCAACCTGTGGAACTCCTTGCCAGAGGAGGCCCTGAAGGCTAGGACTATAACAGAGTTTAAAGAGAAGCTAGATACATTCATGGAGGTTAGGTCCTTAAAAGGCTATTAGCCAGGGGATAGAAATGGTGTCCCTGGCCTCTGTTTGTCAGAGGCTGGAGAGGGATGGCACGAGACAAATCGCTGATCACTGTTTTCGGTCCACCCCCTCCGGGGCACCTGGCACTGGTCACTGTTGGCAGACAGGATACTGGGCTAGATGGACCTTTGGTCTGACCCGCTACGGCCGTTCTTATATTCCTACAATGTTATGTTGAACACAAAATGGCTGCTGGCCAGGCCTAGTGACATCTCCCTGCACTGGGGGATCTGGCAGGCTCCCCCCCAGCCGCTCCCCACATGGGGCGCTGGTGTCACCTGCAGCAATTCTGCAGCCACTGACCTGCCTCTGGGCCGGGAGCACCTGCAGCTTGGCCCTGGCTCCCCATGAGCACCCTGGTCTGAGCCACGTCGCCCCCGGCTCCTCCTCCTCTGCCCCTGCCCAGCCCCCAACCCCACTCCTCTGCCCCGCCCAGCCCCGGCTCCTCCTCTGCCCGCGCCCAGCCCCCGGGTCTCTCTCCTCTACCCCCGCCCAGCCCTTGGCCCCCCCTCCTCTGCCCCGCCCAGCCCTTGCTCTCCTCTTAGGGGGAATATGTTAGAGGTATATAAAATCATAAGTGGTGTGGAGAGGGTGAATAAAGAAAAGTTATTTATTAGTTCCCATAATATAAGGCCTAGAGGACACCAAATGAAATTAATGGGTAGTAGGTTTAAAACTAATATGCGAAAGTTCTTCTTCACACAGCTCATAGTCAACCTGTGGAACTCCTTGCCAGAGGAGGCTGTGAAGGCTAGGACCATAACAGAGTTTAATGAGAAGCTAGATAAATTCATGGAGGTTAGGTCCATAAAAGGCTATTAGCTGGGGTGTAGGAATGGTGTCCCTGGCGTCTGTTTGTCAGAGGCTGGAGAGGGATGGCACGAGACAAATCGCTGATCACTGTCTTCGGTCCACCCCCTCCGGGGCACCTGGCGCTGGTCACTGTTGGCAGACAGGATACTGGGCTAGATGGACCTTTGGTCTGACCCGGTAAGGCCGTTCTTATATTCCTACTATGTTATGTTGAACACAAAATGGCTGCTGGCAAAAAGACTAAGGGGAAGCAAAACCTCCCCTGGGTCTTTGTGCTCAACTACTCCCTGTTCCCTATTCTGACCGCTCTCACTCTGAAAGGGGCCATGCTGTTTTAATGCTGTTTTAATGCTGTTTCATTATTGAATTTTTTTTGTTTAATGAGTCTTGGAACCCTTTTTTTTTTTTTGCTCAGCAACTTTGGTCTCCCCCACTTTTTTTTTCTTCCACAGAATTTTTCCCCCATTTTTTTTGGCGGGGAGAGGGGTATGTATGTTTGCTTCAACCACCTGGCAAACCTACCCCCTTCCAGTGCCATGTGCGAGCAGCCAGGGGGGCAGCGCAGGGCCCTGAAGCCGCGGGGCTCCAGGCAACCGCCTCGCCCTGAGACCCGGCCTGAGTGCAGGGACTCTAACGTAGCGCACCAGGCCCTGGCACAGGACGGAACGGCCCCTTTCCTGTCCCCGCACCAGAACTGCCAGACCCGAGTGTTGCAGCTGAGGCCACAAGAAATCTGAGGCAAAAATCGCAGCTGAGACTCCTGCCACCCTCCCCGCCTCCCTCCTCCCTCCCTTTACAACCCGACGCGACAAAACACAACAGCTTTTGGTTCCACTGCGAAGTCTCAAAGCAGCCATGTTTCTGCACCCAGCTCAGGGCAGGCCCTGCCACCCCAGGGCGCTACGTGAGCCCCTCTCACTTGACTCCCATTCTATCTGTCTCCTCCCTGGCCTGTATGCTGGTAACCATAACAGCAGTAATGCCAATGGGGGACGAGGGGGTCAAAGGGCTAGGGGGTGCTGTAGACTCCCTAAAGTTAGAACCAAGAATTTCATCCCTGACGTCTGCGTCACGCGCCCGCCTCTTCCTTGCAACAGAGCTTGTGCTGCTCCCAGCTTTGCCCTTAGGCCCAGGTGTTTGTTTATAAGCAGAGGGGGGGCAGGGTGATGAAGATAGCAGAAGGCTCGTGACAGCTCCTTAAATAATCACGCAAACACTGCCAGGCACTGCAATTAAAAGACTGGAAACCCAGGGTAGGAGCAACTGGGCACCATTTATGAAGATCGTTCTTAAATGATCTTGGAAAAGGGGCAAACAGTGAGGTGGCAAAATTGGCAGATGATACAAAAGGACTCCAGACAGTTAACCCAGAGTTGGGGGCCTCACTGGGGCGACACACGGGCAGGTGGAATTCAGGGTTGGGAAATGCAAAGCAACACGCATGGGGAAATATAATCCCACCTGTACCCACAAGAGTGATGGGGACTAAATCAGCTGTTACCCTCAGGTAAGAGATCTTGGAAGGCAGGATTCTGGGCTAGAAAGGCCTTTGGTCTGACTGAGCGTGGTCAGTCTGCTGTTCTTGTACAGAACCCAGATGTATGTGCCCCCTGCTGTAATCCACCAGATCCCACTCCCCTCCCAGAGCTGAGACAGAGCCCAGCAGTCCTGACAGCGTCTCTCTCCCTACAGAGTTAGTAACAAAGTACAAATATATATTAACATTTTAAGCCTAACCCGTCTCCACAATGAGGAGTCCCATAGCACCTTAGAGACTGACAAAGGTCGAGGATCATGAGCTTTTGTGGGTTAAACCGACTTCCTCAGATACGCTGGAGTGGAAATTACAGGATCCAGGTACTATAGAGCAGCAAAAGCAGTTGTCTGTCAATCGCACGGGCAGTGTCAATGGATGTGTCCCATTCATAGCTTTTGATATGGAAATGCAAATATCAAAGGCAGAGAAAATTGCCTTTGTAGTGCATTAACCGGTTAATTTATTCAGACCCAAGCTGAGTGTGTTGAACTTGTGCATGAATTCCAGTTCTTCAGCCTCCCTCTGTGACTGGGTGGTGAAATTCCTTTGTAGAAGAATGGCTACTTCTAAAACTATTATTGAGTGGCCAGGCAGCTTGAAATACCCCCCTCCAGGTTTCTGCGTGTTACCATTCCTGATGTGTGATTTGTGTCCATTTATCCTTTGGCTCAGAGACTGTCCAGTCTGGCCACTGCACAAGGCAGAGGGGGATGGCTGGCACACATCACATTGGGGGATGTGCATTGGTATGAGCTGCTGACGTGGAGGCTGATGTGGCTAGGGCCTGTGATAGTGTCTCTTGTGTAGATGTGTGGCCAGCGTTGGTACCGGGGTTTGTGGAAGGGCAATGCTCCTGTATAGGTGGGCCTGTGGTGAGATGTGTGGCTGCTGGAAAAGATTTGGGGGTGGGGGGTATCTGCAGGTAGGCCCTGGCCTGTCTCCCAAGCCTTGTGAGAGGGAGGAAGGGTTTTCCAGGCCGGGTTGCAGACTGTCAATGATGAGCTGGCGTGGTTTGAGCTGGGGCTGGAGGTGATGACTAGTGGGGGTCCTGTTATCTTCCTTGTTGGGCCTGTCTTGAAGGGGGTGACTGCTGTGCGCTTGTCTGGCTCCATCAATCCATTTCCTCACTTCCCCCGATGGGGATTTGAATTTTAAGGATGCCTGATAAAGATCTCGTGGGTATTTGTCTCCGTCTGTGGGACTGGAGCGGGGCCGGTTTTATCTTAGGGCCTGGCTGCAGACAACGGATCACGTGATGTGTCCCTGGTGGAAGCTAGAGCCACGTGGGTAAGACCAGCGGGTCATAGGTTTCTGGTATAGGGCGGCGTTAATGTGACCATCATTTAATTGCGCTGCAGTGTCCAGGAAGTGCACCTCTTGTGTGGATCGGTCCGGGCTGAGGGTGAAAATTGTGGAAATCCCGCTGGAATTCTTCAAGGGTCTCCTTCCCGGGGGTCCAGAGGATGAAGATGTTGTCAATGTAGTGCAAGTGGAGGAGGGTGCCAGGGAACGGGAGCTGAGGAAACGTTGTTCGAGGTCAGCCGTAACGATGTCGGCTGATTGTGGGGCTGTGCGGGTGCCCAGGGCTGTGCTGCTGACAGGAAGGTTTAAACAAGGACGAGACATTGGGCAGTTAAAAGATTTATCTGGGAAGCCACCCCCGTGGACTGGACCCACTTGTCTGGGGGCGCAAAGGGGACACTGGGGCTGGGTAAGGTGATCGTGCACCAGCACCGACGAGCGTGTTCCCGTGCGATGTGGGACCTGTGCGAACGAGGTCGAGCCACTCGGTGGATGTGGCACGATTCCTAGTCGTTGCTGAGGCGGCATGAACAGGTGAAGGGGGAAATGACTTTCTGAGCCCGCCCAGACTTGCTTCAGACTAGTCTGACAGGTTCCTCTAAGTGCTCCCAGAGCCTTAATTTAATCATCATTCCTGTCTAATCTTCATCAGTTTGGTGCCTTGTGTAAACCAAGCCCTGAGTCCTGCCCGGGACAGAGGCTGGGACAGGCACCTCTCTGCAGCGCTCCCATTCCCCACTAATCCCCGGCAGCGCCCAGGCTCCACCTGGGACCCACTTCCTGTATGAAACTCCCGTGAGACATTGCCAGCCCTGAGCACGTCAGTGTGGGATGTTTTGCAACAGACAATGCTTCAAATCAAGGAACGGGAGCAAAGTGGGCTAGAGAGACGCAAGACAGAACAGAAGCTGCTCAGCACATATAGCCCTGCCCCCATCTCTGCCCCCCAAGCCAGCAAAACCGCCTCGCCCCCCAGCAGCTCCTCGCTCCCTACAGCCGGCCCCACCTCCAGCCTCTATCCAACTTTCCAGGCCAAGTGTGTCATCTTGTCACAGCCCATGCCAGGCTGTGGATACAGGAGCATGGGAGAGGCTGTCACACTGAAATTCCCAATGCCAGCTCGCTGCTATTGGTGCCGTGCCTAGGGAAACTGAGGCACATACAGGGGGTTCCTACAGGACAGTAGAAATCACATGCAGCGCAACAAAGCAAACAGAGCGAATGTAATCCTCACGTCGTCACGTCTCTCCCCCCTCCCAGACCGAACTGAGCAGGGTCCCTTGGCCAGCGGCCTGGGGAAGTTCAGAGCCTGTGACATTAGTGCTCCCCTAAATCCGGACCCTCCGTGGCATAGTGCTGCAGCAGCAGGCTTCACTTCAGGAGTTCGGCACCGGACCCCTGCATCTGGTGCAGCCACATTAGGGGAGCAGGGTCGGTTCCACCAGGCACTTGGCTGGCCTGGGAGACGTGGTCCTCCCAGATCTGACTAAACACACAAATATCCACATAATCCAGGGCCAAACCCTCCATCCCCTGCAGCCACTGCTCCGGCAGGCACTGGAAGGCGGCTGGTGCCCTCTTGAGGCCAAAAGGCAGGACCAGGAACTCCTAGAGCCCCAAAGGCTGAGAAAATCGATTTCAGCCAGCAGCCCGCTCCAGGTCCCAGGGAACAGATCCACCGGGGCATCATCTCCCTGCCTGCAGGGAACTGAGGCAGTCCATGGTATTTCGCTAAAAACCCCCCATTCCATCCTAAATTTGAGACAGGCCTGTCACTGAAGAGCACGGACAGGTTAGCCTGAGTGGAGGGACCTTGGGAAGGCTCAGTCGCCCTGGCAACCACATTCCAAGGGGCTGCCACCAAGTGATGCCAACCCAGCCTTGCTCCTACGTGTTGCTTTAATCCTAGATAATGGGCCCATAAGCTCAGGGATCACATCGGCAGGAGGCGCCAGTAACCCCTTCACAGACGCATCATCATTTAACTAGACAAAAATTGCCATTTAATTGTCTGTTTGTTGATGTTGGCTTATTGAGCTTGTTAAGGCAACTATTTGTATTAGAGATAAGGCGTTTGTTTGGCAATGGGCGGAGGTGCTGTGTAACCTTCCTAGTTTGTTGGCTTAGGTGCTCATTTCATCTTGCCGCCAGACCGGATCACATTGCTTCTCCTCCATGCATCTGCTGCCTATATAATCTATGATCATGTTTTGCTTAACCAGTGTTCACCAGGTTAGACCCTGGTTGGCACTCCACCAGCTGTGTGTAATAAATCCTGACTTGTTTTCACCTGCATCCAGAGTGTCCAGGCTTATTCCCTACGCTGCCCCTCCCTGTGCCCATGTATGGCCAGCACCAAATTCTCCTTGTCCCAGGCCTCCCCCACCCTCTGGCAGGGGTTGCAGGACCAGCTCCAGGTCTGTCTCCTCTTGGCTCTGCTGCACACTCCAGAATGTTTTCTTGTGCACCTGGGTCAGCCCAAACTCATGCCCTGGGCTCGTTTAAAGCATTCATAACCCCCCTTCCCAATCCTGTGCATTTGACTGAGCAAAGTGCACCCTCAGCTCCTCCACCCAGGCTTCCACCAGTATCGACCTGCTCTACGAGGGTGTGGACTTCTACACGGCCATCACGCAGGCCCGCTTCCAGGAGCTCAATGCCGACCTCCCCAGCACCACGCTGGGGCGGGTGGAGAAGGCGCTGCACGACACCACGCCGGACAAGGCCCAGGTGCATGACGTGGCGCTGGTCGGAGGTTCCACCCTCATCCCCAGGATCCAGAATCTGCTGTAGGATTTTTTCAATGCGCAGGAGCCGAATGAGAGCAGCAACGCAGACAAGGCCGTGGCCTCCCGCACTGGTTGGGGGGAAGGGGCCATGGCTGCACATCTCGCTCTTGGGTTGATAAAAAGAACGAACATCCTGAGCTTTGTCTGTGTAAACCTTCCCTAGGGGGTGTGACACCGAAGCTTTGTGAGGACACTGCTGAGAGATGAAGGTTACTCATCTTGTGCAGTAACTGGAGTTCTTCGAGATGGTGTCCCTGTGGATGCTCCACGTTTGGTCTTGGTGCCAGCACCTGGATCAGAGATTTTGCAGCAGTCGCTGCTGGGCTGCGCATGCGCAGCGCAAACCAGAGCGCGCAGTGCCGGTCGGTACTGTGCACGGGTGGCCTGCACCCTCCCGTTCTTTCTCTACCCCGGAGGCCCTTGTCTGAAGCAGAGGGCAGGAGGCTGGGTTGTGGGGCATCCCAGGGGACACCATCTCGAAGAACTCCAGTTACTACTCAAGGTGAGTAACTTTCGTTTCTTCTTCAAGAGGTCCCCGTGGAGGCCTGTTCCTAGAGAAGGGCAACTAAGGTGTGACAGGATTATGATGCTCAATAGATGGCTCAGGCAGTAGCGCTATAAGGAGGGCTTTGGGATGTATGGCCCCTGGGAGGCATTCATGGACAGAGGACTGTTCTCTCGGGATGGACTTCACTTAAGTAGGTAGGGAAATAGTCTTCTAGGATGGAGGCTGGCACAACTGATTAAGAGAGCTTTAAACTAGGAATTTGGGGGAGACAGTTGGAAGATTTCCAGGTAATCTCTACGCCGGATTTTACCATTGAGAGGGAGGGAAACAAAGTAAGAAAGGATATAGTTGGGAGTAGGAGAATGGACATGAGGAAGGGTAGAGTGGATACCAGTCTAATAGGTCATATTGAAGGTACAACGTCCATGCCAAATTGGGTAAAGAATGTGAGCAAGGCCAAACAGGAAAAATTAAGATGTTTGTACACCAATGCGAGGAGCTTAGGTAATAAAATGGAGGAACTAGAGCTATTGGTTCAGGAAGTGAAATCAGATATTATAGGAATAACAGAAACATGGTAGAATACTAGGCATGACTGGAGTACAGGTATTGAAGTGTATGTGCTGTTTAGGAAAGACAGAAATAAAGGTAAAGGTGGTGGAGTAGCATTGTATATCAAAGATGAGGTAGATTGTAAAGAATTAAAAAGTGATGGAATGGAGAAGACAGAGACTGTATAGGCAAAAATCACATTGGGGAAGAAAACTATTAGATCCTCCCCAGGGATAGTGCTTGGGGTGTGCTATAGACGACCAGGATCTAATCTGGATATGGATACAGACCTCTTTAATGTTTTTAATGAAGTAAATACTCATGGAAACTGCGTAATCATGGGAGACTTCAACTTTCCAGATATAGACTGGAGAACAAGTGCTAGTAATAATAATAGGGCTCAGATTTTCCTAGATGTGATAGCTGATGAATTCCTTCATTAAGTAGCTGCTGAACCAACAAGGGGGGGATGCCATTTTAGATTTGGTTTTGGTGAGTAATAAGGACCTCACAGATGAAATGGTTGTAGGGGACAACCTTGGCTCGAGCGATCATGAGCTAATGCAGTTCAAACTAAATGGAAGGATAAACAAAAATAAATCTGAGACTAGGGTTTTTTATTTCAAAAGGGCTGACTTTAATAAATTAAGGAAATTAGTTAGGGAAGTAGATTGGACTAAAGAATTTATGGATCTAAAGGCGGAGGAGGCCTGGGATTATTTTAAGTTAAAGTTTCAGAAGCTATCAGAAGCCTGTATCCCAAGAAAGGGGAAAAAATTCATAGGCAGGTGTTTTAGACCAAGCATCTCAGAGAGGTGATTAAGAAAAAGAAGAAAGCATATAAGGAGTGGAAGATGGGAGGGACCATCAAAGAAAGCTACCCTATTGAGGTTAGAGCATGTAGGGACAAAGTGAGAAAGGCTAAAAGTCATGTAGAGTTGGACCTTGCAAAGGGAATTAAAACCAATAATAAAAGGTTTTATAGCCATCTAAATAGGAAGAAAACAAAAAAAGAAGTGGGACCATTAATCACTGAGGATGGAGTGGAGGTTAAGGATAATCTAGGCATGGCCCAATATCTAAACAAATACTTTGCTTCAGTCTTTAATGAGGCTAATGAAGAGCTTAGGAATAATGGTAACATAAATGGGACTAAGGATATGGAGGTAGATATTACCATATCCGAGGTACAAGCCAAATTTGAACAGCTTAATGGGAGTAAATCAGGGGGCCCAGATAATCTTCATCCAAGAATATTAAAGGAACTGGCACATGAAATTGCAAGTCCATTAGCAAAATTTTGTAATAAATCTCTAAAGTCAGGGGTTGTACCATTTGACTGGAGAATTGCTAATATAGTTCCTATTTTTAAGAAAGGGAAAAAGCGACCTGGGTAACTATAGGCCTGTTAGTTTGACATCTGTAGTATGCAAGATCTTGGAAAAAATTTTGAAGGAGAAAGTAGTTAGGGACATTGAGGTTAATGGCAATTGGGACAAATTACAATATGGTTTTACAAAAGGTAGATCGTGACAAACCAACCTGATCTCCTTCTTTGAGAAAGTAACAGATTTGTAAGATAAAGGAAATGCAGTGGATCTAATCTACCTCAATTTTAGTAAGGTGTTTGATACAGTACAACATAGGGAATTATTGGTTAAATTGGAAAAGATGGGGATCAATATGAAAAATGAGAGGTGGATAAGCAACTGGTTAAAGGAGAGACTACAGTGGGTCATACTGAAGAGTGAACTGTCAGGTCGGAGGAAGGTTACTAGTGGAGTTCCTCAGGGATCAGTTTTGGGACCAATCTTAATTAATCTTTTTATCGCTGACCTTGGCACCAAAAGTGGGAGTGTCCTGATAAAATCTGCAGATGACACGAAGTTGGGAGGTATTGCCAATTCAGAAAAGGATCAGGATATCATACAGGAATATCTGGATGACCCTGTAAATTGGAGTGATAGCAATAGGATGAAATGTAATAGTGAGAAGTGTAAGGTTATGCATTTAGGGATTAATAACAAGAATTTTAGTTGTAAGCTGGGGATACATCAGTTGGAAGTAACGGAGGAGGAGAAGGACCTCGGGAGTCCTGGTTGATTACAGGATGACTATGAGCCGCCATTGTGACATGGTCGTGAAAAAAGCTAACACGGTCTTGGGATGCATTAGGCGAGGTATTTCCAGTAGGGATAAGGAGGTGTTAGTGCCATTATACAAGGCATTGGTGAGAGCCCATTTGGAATACTGTGTGCAGTTCTGGTCTCCCATGTTTAAGAAGGATGAATTCAAACTGGAACAGGTACAAAGAAGGGCCACTAGGATGATCCGAGGAATGGAAAACCTGTCTTATGAAAGGAGACTCAAGGAGCTTGGTTGTTTACCTTAACCAAAAGAAGGCTGAGGGGAGACATGATTGTTCTCTTTAAATATATTAGAGGGATAAATACCAGGGAGGGAGAGGAATTATTGAAGCTTAATACCAATGTGGACACAAGAACAAATGGATATAAGCTGGCTAGTAGGAAGTTTAGACTCAAAATTAGATGAAAGTTTCTAACCATCAGAGGAGTGAAGTTCTGGAACAGCCTTCCAAGGGAAGTAGTGGGGGCAAAAGACCTATCTGGCTTCAAGAGTAAGCTAGATGGGTATATGATGGGGATGGTTTGATGAGATTACGTGATCTTGGTAACTAATTGACCTTTCATTATCAGTGGTAAATAAGCCAATGGAGGGATGATAGGAGTTACTATAGAGGACTTTTCCTGGGTGTCTGGCTGCTGAGTCTTGCCTACATGCTCAGGGTTCAGTTGATCGCCATATTTGGGGTCGTGAAGGAATTTTCCTCCAGGGTAGATTGGCAGAGGCCCTGGAGGTTTTTCGCCTTCCTCTGTAGCATGGGGCACGGATCACTGCTGGAGGATTCTCTGCATCTTGGGGGTCTTTAAACTATTTGAAGTCTTCGATATCTGAGATATAGGCGAGAGGATTATTCTAGCAGTGGGTGGGTGAGATTCTGTGGCCTGCATTGTGCAGGGGATCAGACTAGATGATCATAATGGTCCCTTCTGACCTTAAAGTCTATGAGGCTCCACGCTTGGTGACTAACAAGCAGTTTCGCTCCTTGGCGGCTGGGGCTTCCGAACATTGAAGTAGGCAGATGAGAGCACTGCCGAGCCCACCGCGGTGTTGCCCGTGAAGGAAAGTGTGTAGTGCTAGGCAAAGGTACGTGGAGATGCCCAAGTGGCTGCCTTGCAAATGTTCGTTAGTGGCACGTGGCGTAGGAATGCCAAGGATGCAGATACTGCCCTGGTGGAATGAGCTGTGAAGTGTGATGGTGGCTGTAGGGCCTTGAGCGTGTAAGTGGTTTTCCTGCAGTCTGTCATCCGTTTGGACAATCTCTGCTTCGATATGGGGATTCCCTTCACTGGCTCGGCGAAAAGGCGAGGAGCAGGCGAGGTGATCGTCTGAAGGGTCTGGTTCTTTCTAGATGAAAGGACAACGCCCGGAGGCCATTGAGGTTGTGCACGGCAGACTCAAAGGAGTTGGCATATGACTTTGGAAAGAACACGGGGGAGGTTTACCGTTTCGTTTATATGAAATGATGGCGGGACCCTTGGTAGGTATTTTGGATGTGTACAGGGGGTAAGCCTATTGCCGTGGAATACTGTGAAGGGTGGATCGGCCACCAAGCAGGAATGGGGAGGGGAGGAAAAAAGCCGATCCCAGGGCTGGGGGCACTGGGGGTCACTGGTATAAATCAGCGGGGGGGAGGAGGGGCGGACAGAGTCCCGGCTGTATGGTCTGGCCCAGCCCAGCTCCTGCCTTCCTGCCAAGGGCTGAGGAAAGTCCCAGCCGGCTGCACGTGCCAGAGACAGGCTGGAGCCATGGGTATGAGGCAGGTTTTGAGTGTAAATAGCTGCAGGGGAAGGTGTAGGAGAGGGCAGCCCTTGGAGACTCCTCCCAGACATCCTGTGGGCCGTGGGAGTGTTTCTGGGGGTGTGGCAGCCTCATGAGCCTGGCCCCCCTCCCAGACAGTCTGCAAGCTGTGGGGAGGGTAGTTGGAGGGTGCAGCAGCCTGGCCCTTCCCCATGCAACCTGCAGGCAAAAAGGCTCCTTCCTCATATCATGAGGATTATCAATGTTGGAAAACCCCTCCGTTCTTTCCATTTTCCTTTGGAAGCACGTGATTGCAGTGTAGACGTAATTGAAGTTTTTCCAAAAAAACTCTGTAGTGTAGACATACCCTGAGTTTGGCTCGGTTGGCCATTTTGAAAACGTTATACGGTGTTTTGTGAATGTCTGGGGCCGGGGACTGTGGCGCGAGGGGGGACGCTGCAGGGCAGAGCAGCCCGAGGAACCCTGCCCCCCAGACAGCCCGCAGGCCGTGGGCGAGGGATGCTGGAGCCCACAGCTTGAGGCGGGTTCTGAGTGTAAGCAGCTGCGGGGGAGAGGAGGGTGGGTGCTGCAGGAGGTGGTTGCAGCCTCCTGAACCTGGTCTCTCCCAGCTAGCCTGCAGGGGTCAAATGGGGGGCCCACTTGAGGGGAGCACTGCCCAGCCCCCTGGGAGGAGTCGGCACCAGAGCAGCATCACCCTCGCCACCATGGGCAGCCCTGGACGCCCCCAACCTCTCAGGCCTGTCCCGAGCCTGCTGCCTGAGCCTCAGTCCTGCATCTTCCGTTGCCTTGATTTCTGCACCTCCCCACCCTGAACCCCTCACCTCCTTTCTTGAGCACCGCCACACCAACCCTCTGCCCTAAACCATCCATCCCTTGCCTCTATTCACACCCAAAATCCCACTCTCATTTTCCTTCGTTTTTGAAAACTACTACTAATTGAAGTAAAGCATGCAAGTTTTTCATTTATTTTCTCCCCAAAATACTTCAGTTAAAGACCTGAGCAAAGCCACGTACATCTGCTAGTATTTGTTATAAAATATGCTTATGAATATGAGTAGTACATACTTCAGCAGCTTCCATCACCATGCAATGTTGACAGATATACATCTCGCCCCTTCTGATTCTGCCTGAGTTTGGCTCGGTTGGCCATTCTGAAAATATTATATGGTGTTTTGTGAATGTCTGGGGCTGTGGTGTGCTTCTGCTTGAAGATATTTGATTGCGTTTTAAGAATAAAAAATTGCAAAGGAGAATGACATTAAAGAGGTTATGAAAGCAAAGTGTCTACGGCGAAGGCAAGTTTGAAAAAGAAAGAAACTGAATTAGGGTTAGAGAAGTGTGCGGTTTTAAAAAAAAGTAAAAAATTGCAACTGCTAATTAAATAAAAGGAAAAGTGAGAGAGGGAAGTGGAAAATAAATAAAAGAAGAAAATAGAAAAAACATTTTTAGAGATGGCAGCTTACAAAATTAGCAGAGTGATAATTAAAAAAGAGGACAGGTAGATTAAAAACTGAATACAAATAAAATAAAATAAAATTAAAGGCAAACTAAAATAAAAGAAGAAAATAGAAAAGTAGGGGATGGGACGGAAGGACATGGCAGCTAGAGAAAGCAGCAAGAAAAACTATTAAAAAAAGAATTATAAGCAAATTAAAATAAAAAGGAAAATAGAAAAAAGGTTTTAGAGTGAAAAACATATAAAAAGAATTAAAAGCACATTAAGTAAAAGGGGAAAATAGAAAAGCAGGGAAAAAAGCACATGGCAGCTATAGAAAACAGTGAGAGAGTATAAAAAGGAATTAAAAACTAATTAAAATAAAAACAGAGACTGGAAAAGAGGCTTTTCAAGGTGGCAGCGAGAGAAAACAGCAAGACAGGAGATTGATAAACTGAATAAAATGAAATAAAAGAAAGAGAATAAAAAAGGAAGGCTTTTAGGCCCGGCCTACACTAGGACCTTAGTCCGAAATAACACCCCCCCTCCCCCCACCGTGGAATTTCTAAGTGGAGCATCCACACGACCAAGCCTGTTATTCTGGAATAAGGGGCAGAAGAATTCATAAGCTGCAACATCACACTATCCTCATTAACAAGATAGGAAGAAAACTTTGATAACTGCCTCTGATTAAAGGCTTGTGGTTTTAACCCTGGGAAGTTATTGCAGCCTTTCTTTTTTAAATTGCAAGATGGAGTAAAGTGTCTGGTGGAGGACAGAGGGGTTGGGGAAAGGTTAAAAAGTGGGAAAACATAAACCGGTTGGCGCGTTTTCCTTTAAAGAAAACCCTCTAAAAGCGAGCCTAGAAGCTTCGGGTTATAATCTCTAATTCACAGGCTGCAGCTCCGCCCAACCGTCGCTAAACAGGTTTGTGAATGGCTGTGCCTTGAGGGCCGGTGCTTTTCAGTCCCAGGGCGTAAGTGCTAACTGGGGATGGGGAAAGCGGTCATTTGTTTAATTACCTTCCTACATCTATGGGACCTGCCCCCGGGGAGGAGGAGCTGTCTTGGCTGGGAAGGGGGCAGGGAGCACCACACCTCCACCCAGGACTGGGAGCCCCCATGTGCCAGCATTAACCCCTCCCAAGCCAGCCAGCTGCTCACCTCTGCCAACTCCCGCCCTGGGGAAGCTGCCCAGCTGCTCCTGGGACAGGACTGAAAACCCTTGAGCCCAGGTTCTGCAGGCTGATGCCATAGTCATTCGGCCACTGGAGGACCCACGCCAGACCCCGACTTTATTCTCAACTGTTCTATCTGACAGACGGCCTGATGGACACCTCTCCTTTGATCGCAGTAGAGATTCGCTTTTAATTCTCTCTCATCCTTTTTCTTGATGCTTTCTCTAGCTGCCACGTGCTTCCCCCTGCTTTTCTACTTCCCTCCTTCATTGAACGTGTTTTAATTCTTTTTTATACTTTTCATTCTAAAACCTTATTTCTTATTTTTATCTTTTATGTTCCTTTGCTTTTAATTCATTTTTATACTTTTTTCTAGCTGCCACATGCTTTCCCCCTGTTAATCTATGTCCCTCTTTTATTTTAATTTGCTTTTAAATTTATTTTTTTTTATTCAGCTTTTAAAATCCACTTATGCTCTTTTAAAATGATCCCTCTGCTAATTTCTTTAGCCACCATCTCTAAAACCTTTTTTCTTGTTTTCTTCTTTTATTTATTTTTCAATTTGCTCTCTCACTTCTAGAGTTGTCAGATGGTTTCTGAAAAAATACCGAACACAAAAAAAGGCCCCTGAGAGTTGCTAAGCAAAAAAACAAAAACAAACAAACAAACAGTGTGGTCCCTTTAGGAAAAGCTTTTGAGGCTTTTTGGCTCTAACAGGCTGCTGGTGACCGCCTGCCATCTTGCCTCCCCTTCAGAACCCGGTAAGCACCTGGGATTTTCGCCTCCTCGCTGGGAAAAAAAAAAAAATCAGAAAATACCGGACATTTTAGTGGACAGGAGGTGAAAATACTGGACTGTCTTGTTCAATACCAGACACCTGGCAACCCTACTCACCTCTCCTCTTCAATTTCATTCACCTTTGCAATTTGTTATTCTTAAAAAGCAATCAAATGTCTCCAAGCACAAGCACACCACAACCCCCACCCTGACACTCACACAGCACTTCAAAACTTTTTTCAATAGCAGACCGCACCAAACTCAGACAGAAGCAGAAAGGGGCGGGACCTACACCTATCAAAATTGCACGGTGATAAAAGCTGTCGAGGTATATACTACTCATATGCCTGACTTCATATGCATTATGCAAAACTTTTCATGTAATCTGTCTCTGGAAAGCCTGTAACCCTTGAATGTGTATATTCTCTTTTGTTTGCATGTGAACCATTTCAGCACCTGAAATTAGGAATACGGACTGTAGGTTTATTATGAATGTGTTCATGTTGGGAAAAATCTATCTCCAGCCCATCAAGAACAACAACAAAGAAGTCAGACTCAGAGCTGATAGACCATTATCAAGAGACAACTGAGTGGGGGAAAACTGGCTACCTGCAAACGAGCTACAAAGACACGTGTCCATGTCACCCGATGCCTGACTTCCATCTTGAATTAGGTACTTTTCCACCAGGGTCTGGGGGGGAATAGAATTCCCACCCTAGGGAAATAGATTGTAAGGCAAGGGAAGCACACCATGATCATCTCCAGCTGGTTCACAACCTACCCGAGACGACACTTGAAAACACCTGAGAACAAAAGGACTGGAACAGTAGGGTGGAATGGAGCCGCTAGACTTTAAAAAAAAAAAAAAAAAAAAAAAAAAAAATCTATCCTGAGAAGGATGTTACCTGAAATAAGGCCTAGTGTGAGAAATTATGATTGGTAACAAGTTCTCTTAGTATCTTAGGCTAAGCTGGCCTGTTTTGTTTTCCTTAGTAACTTACTTTGATCTGTCTGCTACCACTTGTAACCACTTATATCCTACTTTTTTACTTTATAAAATCATTTTGTTTCTTAATAAACCCAGTGTAAATAATTATTGGGGGGCATATATCTGTGCATCTCTCTCTTTGACTGATAAAGGGGTGGACATGTTATGAGCTTGTCCTGTGTAAAACTTTTAGGCAGAGTAAGATGGATTCTGGTCCCATGGGGCTGTGTCAGGTCCTCATGGCTGAGCCTTCCCAGAGCTGAGTGGCACTCGGTGTCTGGGTTGCTCTGCAGTGGGCTGTGCCCGCACCCCTGTGCCACGCTTAGAGGAGACCGGAGGGTCTGACTCAGCAAGACAGGGTGGTGGGACACCCCAAAGCGCTGGTAGGGGGGTTCAGTGGTATTTCAGCCCATCAGGTGACAGTCTCGCGGGGTCTCTATGATCCAATCCGTCACGCTCACTCCCCTCTCTGAGCTGCAGATGCAGCCCAGGAGTCCCGGCTTCCAGGCCCCCTGCTCTAACCACTAGACCACACATCCCTGCCAGAGCCACGGATGGAACCCAAGCTTTCTGATCCCAGCCAGAGTTGTAGGTGGAACACCCCCAGGCTCTCCCACACAGGGGGCGGGCTTCTATGAGCCAGGGCTGCCCATGGAGCCCCATGTCCTGCCCCAGTTTCAGTGCCCTGGTAAGGGTGACCCGGGCAGGGTGAGCCTGTTACTGTCTCCAGCCTGGCTGCCAGCGGCTAGCAGCTCCCACCTGCTTGACGTGGGGCACAGATTCATTATGCCCCACGGCTCTGGGAGGGGTGAGAGAATCCAGGCATCCTGGGCTTCAGCCCCAGCCTTGTCTAACCACTAGGGCCTCCTCCACTCCCAGGGCCAAAGAAAGAACCCAGGAAGCCTGATTTCAGTCACCCCCTCGCCCCTCCTGATCTCAGCCTCGTGGGGTTACAAAGAGAGTCTCAGAGGAGTCTTGGAGCAGGGCCTGCCCTGGGTTAGCTGAGCTGGTTCATCACCATCCTCCATGGGGCAGGGCACCAGCCCTCCTGGATTCTATCCCAGCTATGGGGGAGAAGTGGGTCTAGTGGTTCAATAGGGGGCTGGGAGCCAGAATTCCTTGGTTATATTCTTCCTCACTTACCCATCTTTGGGTGTCTCCGCCTTCCTCCCCTCCACCTCTAGAGCACCCTGGGGCCAGCCCCGACCTTCCCCATGGGGCACCGGGAAGTGGGCGAGGCCTTAGAAGAAGCAGGGGGCAAGAGCAGCACAGAGAACGTCCCCATCACAGGATGCCCCCCATGCATAATGAAAATTGGCTTATGAATATGTATAATTTAAGATGTTTTATGCACAATATGCGATGTAACGTCATCTAATAGGATACAGTCCACTGTGCCTGTATGTTCTGTCTGTGTGCGCACAACATTCCTGTACTTGAAGGTAGACATATGAAATATAAACCCTGTTTATTAACCTAGCCCTGCGAAGCGGGGGCCATTAGCGCTACGGAAGGGAGACAGTGGCCGGAATCTGGGGACACTGCTCTGTGAATAGTCTCGCTTCCCCTGTGAGCCTGGACGGGGCTGGGTTCTACCGGGACACGGGGCCAGGAACCTGCTGCCGGAGCCCCTTGTGGGGCTTGGATTCCCCTGGAAACGGGACAAAGGTTGAACGGAGCACAATGGGATCCCGCCTGGGGCAAAATTTCTTTCTAGGGGTAAACTGGACAATGGGGGTGGCTGCCAGATGCCCAGAAACCCCTGTTGACCTCCCAAGCTGCCTGTTGGAAACATCTAAGACTGAACGGGTGAAGAATCAGGCCTGAGTTGGGAGGCTTCCCACTTTGTGACTGTCAGGGTAAGAATTTGCATGTCACAAGTGTGACGGCGCATTGGGGTTCCCCCATCTCCTGCACCCCTGTAATGGCATGAACAGACTCCACCAGCCAGTAGAATAGAGGGAGTTTATTGCTTCTCCAGGATACAGCACAGCATCTGTCATCTGGTTACAGGAACTGCAGCTAAGAGGCCTCAGTGCCCCCCTTTGAGATGGGGGGTGGCTGGGCCCTACAATCCCAGCCCACTCCCCAGCTCCTTCCCTAGGCTGTCTCCTCCATGCTCCCAGACAGAAAGTAACTAACTCTCTTCCAGCCCTGCCCAGCCAGGGCGGCATTCCACCTTCCTTTGTTTCTCTCCCTGGGGGTAGGTGGTCAGACAGGTTTGAAGACCCCTTTGCATAATGACTCATCCCCTGCCCTGCTGAGCTGTGGTGCAGACAGCAGCCAGGGGAGGTCACTCACAACCCACGACCCAGCATAGCAACCAGCAAGGTACACCCCACTACGTCACAACAAGTCTCTGAGTATCAGGCGCAACTGGCGAATTTTGTTTTATTTTGCTTATTAACTTACTTTGATCTGTCTGTTACCACTTGCAACCACGTGTGTCCTGCCCTTTATACTCAATACAATTACTTTCGTTTCTTAAGTCCTTTGAGGGAGCCGTCCCCGAGCCGAGCCGTGTTGAGTGTCCGTGTCGCTCAGCTGTGACTCCAACTCTGTGCCAGGGCTGAAGGAGGCCAGAGGGCCTGGCTCAGCAGGAGAGAGTCTGGGGCACCCCAAAGGCAGGTCGGCAGGCTCCGTGGTATTTTCAGCCCCTTACATTGTAGCCATGCAGCTAAAATGTAGCTTTATGCAAAGCACTAGGCTGCAGTGTACTCTGCGAGTCACCCTTTCTGGAAGCAGAAAGGACCTTTCCCTTCCTGTTCGTAAAGGTGCCCCAGCCAGAATATTAGGTCTAAAGCAAAAATAAACCCTTATGAACACTAATCTGTTTTAAGCTTACAACAAAAAACGTAAAATAACTAAAAATATAAGAAACCTAAAAAAAACAACAAATGGTCTGGTAGCACTTTATAGACTAACAAAACATGTAGATGGTATTATAATTACTGTTCTTAAAATTGTAATGTCATGTCCTTGTTCAAATATGCATATAACTTCCGTGTAACAAAAATTGCTTCTGCATAACAAGAAATTAATCCTATTCTATATAAATAATAAAAAATGTATACATTACATATAAATATAAATCCACAGTATTCTAAAAAAGCCAAAAACAAATTAAAAAGCACCAAACATTACTATATATCCCCAACAAAATATAAGCAATAAGCAAATAAACTGTTTTTTTTAAAAAGCACCCATCGATTAAAGCAAAATATTCATAATAAAAACCAGCTTAATATGACAAAACAAAAAATCCCCTAAAATAACAAACTTCCATCAAAAACAGCACAAGAATGCAAGACTTACTAATTCCAATCAAAATACTACTATAAAAACCTGCTTTCCCATGAAGCTTTAAAAACGTCCTGCCATATCTACAGCATCAGCCAAACCAATTAACCAATAAACCCTCGCTCCTCCACCCGTAATTAATCTAATTAGCCACAAACCACAACTGAATACATGTAACATCAGCTGGTAAAACCGTATGTCCGCGTGTGTGTATCTGTCTATCTGTGCGCCTATATAACTGCTTTGCCTTTGGATTCTCAATGAACGCAGCGTATTGCCTTCCCCCTGTAAAGTCCCAGCCGCTTGTTCGGAGCCCAACCAGGGGACAGTCCTAAGGGGATCTCCGTGACCCAGCCCGTCCCAGTGGCGCAGGGTCGTGCGCGGCTTGTGCCCTGGGCTGAGCGGGTGGGAAGTGCCGCGGGGGAGAACAGCCCAAGCGGCTGCCGGTTTGGTATTCTCTGTCGGCTCCTCTCAGGCGAGGAGCCAGGCGCAGGCGAAGCAGCCAGCGCAGAGCAAGCCGTGCCAGCGAGCGGAGAGGACGGGCCCAGCGCAGAGGGGATTTCGGAAGCGGGAGACTGGAGCACAAAGTGCCGGGGGAGAAGCTTCGCGCGGAAGTGGGCAGCGCGAGCCTGCAGGAAGCGGGGGGCCAGAGAAGCCCGGAGAGCCCCAGAAACACGGTGGATCCGCAGACCTGGCCAAATAGCTCATCGCCGTGGGGAGCCGGACCTGCCCACGCGCTGCCCGGGGCTCGGGAGCTGACGGGCTGTGCTGGGTACAGAAGGGCCTGGGCGAGCCCCGGACATTCGCAATCGGAGGCCGGACAGGGATGCTGCAGCCGAGGGTCCTAGGCGGCGAGTGGAGCTGCTGCTTCGGGAGGCAACCTCCCCAGCCTGAGGCTCTGCTCGGACTCCACCCCTGCTTCCCCCAGGCTCCGCCCCTTGCCCCTCCCTCTTCTCTGCATCCCCCTTCCAGCCAAATCCCTGAACCCAAAGGTAGCAAATGCCATTGGGAACCCCTCCCCTACAATTTCTTTTTAAGGAAACGGAGCATGTTGCACTGCATGCCGGAATGGGACGACAGGGCGTGCAGGAGGCACTTCATTAAAAGCACTGCATTTGGGAATAAAAAACGCCAGGCGCAGGTTTTTCGACATACCCTGAAGCTTGTCAGAGATTTATTTGCAAAAACTTTGTAGTCGGGCAGGTCAGCTGTGCTGCTGAATGCAACATTCCACATTATGGACTAGGTGATGCAGCCCTTCTCTGCTTTCCATTTTCTTCCTCAGTATTTCTAAGCTGATTTTAGATTTTAAGCCTTTATAAAGTAATCATTCCAGAAAACTAGCTATTTCAACTCGGGCTACGTCTAGACTCAAGGCTTCTTGCACTAGAAGCTTTTATCAGAAGAGATCTTATGCAAAAATTTCTTGAGCAAGAGCACATTCACACGGCAAAAGCACATTGAAAAAGCAATGCACTTTTGCAAAGGAAGCATCCAGACTGTATGGACGCTCTCTTGAAAGTAAGCCGATTGCTATGCACAGAATGGCCACCCTCTGTTCTTTCGATTTTGTTGGGGGGGGGGGAAATGAGCTTGAGGAGTGGACGCTCCACAATGTTTTTCCGAAAAAAACTCCGTAGTGTAGACACGGTCCCAGTGACACAAAGGTATCAATTTAAAATATTCAGGCAGAGCAGGTCAGTGTGTTCCTAACAAAGTTCATTGCTTTTAGAAAAAAGAGAACACAAATGTATTTCATGTGATCTTCATAACAAGACGTATTTATGAAATTTCACTGCATGCGTCTCTTAAAATATGTCTCCAATGTTATGCTGCTGGATCTAGCAAGCTGAAGGGGTTTTCAAGTGGAGACAAACATACAATTTGGGGGAAGAGTCACTTGTCCACAAGCTGCACCAGCCTGCTGCGGGAGCCCTCAGGAATGCTCAGATTGGGGACAGAGGAAGGGAGGGGCTGCGTGCTAAGAGCCAGGGGAGGCAAGGCCTCTCCCTGCCTCTTACATCTGCTGCCTATGACGATGGTCAATTTAAGGATTTGGTATTAAAACAGTCTCAGATGACACCCGAAATCTCCAGGGCGACGTTTAGAAGCCAGAGGAGAAGGGCTGGGCCGAATAAAGTGGCTTATGTAAATCCATTGGCAGATCTGCTAGATAATTGAGTCAGAGGGAAAGGCCGGGCAGGCCTTCAAGGCACGTGCGAGCGGGTTGGTCAGCTCTTCGCTGAGGTTAGTGGTGACGATGTTTGTGGACAATGTTTGGAAGGAGCAGAAGCTCCTGCTGCCTGTGCTGATCAGTTTGAACAATCCCCACCGGCAGGGGTAAATCACAGGCAGGGGTGTGGGTGGGAGGCAAGAGTACCCTGGGAAGGAGGGTGGGGAGGCCGGGCCTTCTCCCCCATCTGACCCTAGGCCTGCCCTGTAACCAGACCCAGGCGGCTGTCACTGGAGAGCAAATACTCCCTCCAGGCCTGGGGAGTCTGCTGCCTCAGAGCACGGAGTCAGGGGACCGCATCATCACAGTCAGCTCTTCCTGATGCGCGGAACCTGTTTGTGGGACACCAGGGGCAGCAGAAGCTCCTGCTGCCTGTGCTGATCCTCCCACCCGCGACTGCCTGAGCAGGGTGTTCTGTTCACTCCACCAAGGAGGATGGCCTGGGCCTTGTGTGCAAGTCCCCTGTGAACAGGCAGAAGGGCTGACAATATCCACAACCGGGGAGCAAATGCCCAGAGGCTGAGTGGCCTGGCCAGGTCCTTAAATGGGTGCTCCGGGAGGGTCGGAGGGGTCCCAACCAGCTGGGGCCAATCCTTCCTCCCCAGCCACGGGACCGGGAAACCTTCCCTGGAGGAAAGGGAACCTGTTGCTACCTGCACGCACTGGGCACCCAGCCACAAGACAGACATGAGAGAAAACCTTCCTGGCGGAAAGGCTGATTCACTGCACGGGCAGCACTGGGGGGAACTGCCTGGCTGGGAAACCTGCACTGGAAAGCCTCATGGCTGATCCAGACACACCAACACACGGTCCTGAACCGAACTGACCAGAACCCAAACTGCACAGGAACCTTGTGCCTCTTTCATGGCAGCACACTGGAAAGCGCGCTGGAACGCGCAGGGCAGGGACCCCAGCCAGAGGTGTGAGCGCATCATAGGCTGTGAGAAGCAGAATGCTGTGTGGCAGGGGAAACTGAGGCACACTGCTTCATGGCATTGGTGGCTAAATGCCAGGAACCGTACACTTTAGAAAACTTTGCCATCTTCCCTCTGGGGCAATTCTGCACCCGAAATGTTTCCAGGCACCGGGCGGCAGAGATCGACAACTCTGTAAACACGCCTGTGAATGGCGTCACAGCGTTTAATTGCGGATCTTACACTTTTCCACTGGAAACATGGAAAAGTTCTTGTTGAGCACAAAGGGATCCCGCCTCTGACAAAATCTCTCCATAGGCAGGAAACTGGACAATGGGGGCAGCTGCCAGACGCCCAGAGACCCCTGCTGCACCCAAGCTGCCTGCGGGAAACATAAGGCTGATCAGGAGGAAGGATCAGCCCGAGCCGGGGCTTCCCAGGTGATGAGAGCGACTGTTAGGTAAGAATTCGCAAGGAACAGGTTTCTGAGAGTACGAGGCGCAACTGCCCAGTTTGTTTATTTTGCTCAGTAACTTTGATCTCTCTGTTGCCACTTGCAGCCACGCAAACCCCACCCATTCTAGTAACTGAAATTCCTTGTGTTTCTGAACAAAGCCCGCGTAAATAATTGTTCCCTGGGGGGACGAGAGCTGGGCACGTCTCTGCTTCAGTGAGAAAGGGGGGAGCATGTTATGGGCTTGCTCGGTGTGAACTTTATACAGGGAAAGATGGATTAATCTGGGGTTCTGGTCCCAGTGGGCTGTTCTCCTTGGAGCTGGGACGAGTCCCTTTGACGGAGCGTCCCCGAGCCGAGCCATGCGGAGTGCCTGTGTCACTCTGCAGTGGGCTGGGACCCCAGCGCTGTGCCAGGGCTGGAGGAGGCCAGAGGGCCTGGCTCAGCAGCACAGGATGTCAGGGCACCCAGAAGCAGTTTGGCAGGCTCCGTGAGCCCATCAGGTGACAGTCCTGTCTCTGTGGCATCTCCTCCCTTCCCTCCCACTTGCATCCCTCACTTGTGTTTTGATCTCAACTGCCCTGGTCGGCCTGGCTAGATTCCCCAGCCCTGAGCCATGCGCCCAGATCCTCGGTTTGAAGTGGGATACATCCCGCATCCCTCCCTTCCCAATTGAGTCACTGGGCCCTGGCTGTGCACCTCACCCTCTCCGGTCCCTGGCTTTGCTCACAGGCAGGGCGGTGGTAATTACCTCTTGGCCCTTCGAATGAGCCATTCTGGGTTTCTGGCAAACAGCTGGCGGGGTGCCCACAGCGGATCTGAAACAAGGGCTGAGCCGGTGACACCTGGGAGGGGCAGGGCCGCTGCCTGGGTATTTAGGGGCTGAGAAGAGGTGGCTCTTGGGTGAGGTGTTGGCATTCAGAGGTGACAGACACCGAGGTGAGTCGGGAACTCCAGAGAGACCTGACCGGGGTGGACTTGTGGGCAACGGGATGGCAGATGAAATTCAGTTTAGATCATGCGTTGGGGGATGGTGAGTTTGAAGTGCCCAGGACTTGACAGGTTCTAACTCAACCGAGGGGAGCCAGGGAAGGGACCCAAGTGTCCCCGGAGGAGGAGCCGTGCTCACCTCGGCTCGCCGCGCCGCTGCAAAAGAGAAAAGCCAAGAAGGACTTTCGCTGCCAGAGGGGATGGAGAACAACATGGAAAATACTGTGGTGCCCTCTCCGGACCAGCAGGATGCTCTGGGCTTGGGGTGGGCAGTGCCGGTTGCCCCGTTTCAGAAGGGATATCGCAGATCTGGAGCCAAAGCAGATGGGGGAGGGGAAAACCGGTCCAGGGCAGAGCCCTACGGCCGGACTGGAATCCTGCTGGTACCACAGGCCTCGCTGCTACAGTCGTGGGAGCGGGAAAAGGTGCTTTGCTGTGGGGGTGGCTGGGTGGGATAGAAGAAGAGACTGTGGGACCACGGGGCAAAGCACATGACAGCAGCTTGTCAGAAATGTCAGCAATAGAGAGCAAGTGTTTTCCTAAAGAAAGGTTTAAATACTCTCATTTAAGGAGGGGATAGAAACAGCTTGGAAGTCGATTATAACAGCAATGAAATGCCTTTTGACATAGTTTAAGCAAATTTTGTTCCCTATTTTTAGTGGTAAAAATTGTGTTGGATTCTGTTCATTTGTGTAATATAGTAACCAAAGTAGTTTTTTAAAAGTAGCTTGAGGGAATACGTCTCTCTTGCGGGATTAGCGAGATCTAAGGTCTTTGCAGGTGGGAGTGAAATAAAAATGCAGGCACAGCGCAGGAGAGAGTGGGAGTAGGATTAAAATACAGTCCCACGCAGGGCTGTATCAGAGAACTCCCATTCTGTTGTCTCTGGGAATGTCTGTGGCATTGTACAGCGGGGAACAAACTTTTCATAGTTGAAAAATGGAGGCTGACTGCAACATTTAGATTTAAATCAATGTTCAATGTCCTTAAACATTTGAAAATGCACCAAACCCATATACTTTGGCTTTTCAGTTTGGCCAATAATTAGGTCAACCCAGAATATTTTTTGTCAAAATTCTTTATAACGGGGAGAAAACCAAAAATCAGTTTTGGAACAATTGTGTTGCCTGGTGTTATCCTCCTGATTCTCGGCTGCAATTCCCTTCCAGCCTCCTTTCTGTCGTGACTCTCTCCTGCTCCTCTCCGGCTCCAGCTGAGCCAGCCGTGAGAAGGCTCCGTTCAGCTCCCAGCCCAGCCCCGGCCTCCTCACCGCACCATGGGGGTTTCCTCGCTCCTCTGCCTCCTCCCTGCTCTCCTAGTGACAACTAGTGTCCAAGGTGAGTCATCCACGGCTGCAGCCACTTCTCCCCTCCTGAAATTTGACCCCTCACGCCCCTCGGCTCCCCAACCAGGGCCCCTCCCGTATTTGCAGGAAGCTGGGAGTAGCTCTGGGGGTACAAGTTCTTGTGGACATGACGGTTGCGGTAGCAGCTTGTCCACAGCGCTGGAGCGGGTCCGGCAGAGCCCGTAGTGCAGACCCCACCTGCCCCAGTGGAAGGGGGTTTCCATCCCTCGAGGGGCTCACCTCCCGAGCCAGGGGGTCCAAGCTGAGGGGAACATGCACCCCTGGACTCATCAGCACACACTTCGATCGGCCGATCCCCCAGGACACAAGAACGCTGGTGGAGAAGTGAATTGGAGGCACAGTTGCCCCTGATATGGAGGGAGAAGAGGTTACGTGCTCTGTCCCCTAATCGCTACTTTGCCCTCCATGGGCTCCTTTCCAATATGTCCTCACCCTTTCTGTAACAGGACCCCCCGACACTGGACACAACACTCCAGACATGGCCTCACCGGTGCCAAACAGAGGGGAACTATCAGTTCCCCATTTCCACAGAGCCACTTACATCAGAACAGCGATACTGGGTCAGGCCAATGGTCATGATTTTCTAGACCCCTATCGTATCCCCCCTTAGTCTCCTCTTTTCTAACCTGAAAAGTCCCCGTCTTTTCCAATATCAATATGTCATTTTTGAGATTAGGCGACCACATCTGTATGCACTATTCAAGATGTGGGTGTATCATGGTTTCATATAGAGGCAATAAGGTATTTTGTGTTTTATTCTCTGTCAATGTGCCTTTTAAAATGATTCCTAACGTTCTGTTTGCTTTTTTGACTGCCACTGCACACCGAGAAGAATTTTTCAGAAACTATCCACAATGACTCCAAGATCTCTCTCTTGAGCAGTTGTAGCTAAATTAGTCCCCATCATGTTGTATTTATAGTTGGGATTATATTTTCCAACGTGCATTGCTTTACATTTATCAGCATTAAATTTCATTTGCCATTTTGATGCCCAATCCATTAGTTTGGGGTGATCTTTTTGAAGCTCTTCAAAGTCTTCTTTGATCTTAACTATCTTGAGCAGTTTGGTATCATCTGCAAATTTTGCCACCTCACTGTTTGCCCCTTTCTCTAGGTCATTTATAAATAAGTTGAATAGGATTGGTCCCAGTGAGTCCCTTGGGGAACCCCACTAGTTACCTCTCCACTCTGAAAACTGACCATTTATTCCTACCCTTTGTTTCCTGCCTTTTAACCCGTTATCAGCCCCAAAAAAACCTTCCCTCTTAATCCCACGACAACTTACTTTACTTAAGAGACTTTGGTGAGGGACCTTGTCAAAGGTTTTCTGGAAAGATAAGTACACTATATCCACTGGATCT
Source organism: Rafetus swinhoei (assembly GCA_019425775.1). Lineage (NCBI taxonomy): Eukaryota > Metazoa > Chordata > Testudines > Trionychidae > Rafetus > Rafetus swinhoei. Next base: position 2,180,837 of record CM033448.1, read on the forward strand.
CCCTTGTCCAGTTGTTTGTTGATGCCTTCAAAGAACTCTAGCAGATTAGTAAGGCATGATTTCCTTTTACAGAAACCATGGTGACTTTCCCCCCAAAATTATGTTCATCTATGTGTCTCACAATTCTATTCTTTACTATAGTTTCAACTAATTTGCCATTTCCTGATGCGTTAGACTCCTCCTCCACTATTATCTCATCCATTTATGTCTCATCTGAAACTTGGTCTGCCCACCTGGCCCTGCGCGCATGGAACTGGAAACATTTCACAGAACGCTACCATAGAGGTCCTGGATTTCAATCTCTTTCCTAGCAGCCTACATTTGCCTCCAGAATCTCTCTCCTACTCTTCCCTATGTCATTGGTACCTACATGTACCATGACCACTGGCTCCTCCCCAGCACTACGCATAAGTCTGTCTAGATGCCCGGAGAGATCCACAACCTTTGCATACCTGTTTGCACAACCATATGGTTCTCCCGGTCATCACAAACCCAGCTCGCTATCTTTCTAATGATTGAACCCCGCCCCCCACACTAACACCTGCCTTTGCCTAAGGACTGGAGTTCCCTCCTCCTGGAGATGTATCCTCAGTGTGAGAGGATCCCACAACATCCTCTGGAAGGAGGGTCCCAACTATGGGATGGTTTCCCTCTGCTCCAGTTGACTGTTCTCCTTCCCTGAGCCTTTCACCCTCCTTACCAGCACAGGGGCTGTCTGACCGGAGGTGGGACAGTTCTGGAGTGTCCTGGAAAGACTCATCTGCATACCCCTTGGCCTCCCTTAGCTCCTCCAGTTCAGCCACCCTGGCCTCCAAAGCCCGTATGTGTCTCTGAGGGCTCCTTGCACTGAATGCACACGTACGCCACCCGCCCACAGGGCAGGTAATCACACATGCTACATAGGGTGCAATAAAGAGGACAGCCCCCACTCTGCTGCTGTCAAAACACAGTTTCTTTCATGCAACCAGGAAGTAACCCCCGAACACAAACACACACATTACAGACAGCCACTTAGCTCAAGGGTCCCGTGATCGCTCCTCCTTCACCTGGAGAACTCCCTCAAGAAACTGCCTGTTCGCTGCCCTTAGTCACAAAGCTCGGCATAGAAGGCAGTCGAGTTGGTCAGGTAGGACTTCCCCTTGGGGAATCCATGTTGGATGTTCCTGATCACCTTCCTCTCCTTCAAGTGTTTCCAAATGGATTTCCTGAAGATCTGCTCCAAGGTTTTCCAGGGACTAACCAGTCTGGAGTTCCCCCAAATCCTCCTTCTTCCCTTTCTAAAGAGGGGCACCACATTTGCCTTTGTCCAGTGGTCTGAGACCACCCCAGATCCTCATGATCCCTAGCCCAGGTACTGCAGCAGCCCTGTCATTGAAATTGTGCCATTGTGGAGGGTCCTGCAGGGAATCGGGGCCATTCTCCCCTCAGCATGTTTGGAGCAGGGGGAGACTCGGGCTCAGGGACATTCAGAGCTGACACTGTTACCCCAGTAAGAAGGAAACACTCGCTCTTCTTTCTCCAGCGGGGACCCTGACATGCAACGTGGGCTTCGGCCCAACAGAGGCCTGCGATGTGGCTCCAGGGACCTGCCAAGACGACCAGGTGACGGGAGGCTGCCTCTCAGTGGCAGAAGAAATTTCCCTGGGTAGGTGACATTGCCTTCACCCTGGCACATCTTACCCTGCCCTGTGTCCCCTCCCTCGACACCAGGGCCCGCCCCAATACAGCCCCTCCTGGAGACCCGGCACAGCACACTCTGGCCGGGCACAGTGCTTGGCTGATTCTGGCAACGTTACAGTCTCTGGTGCAGAGACTGGCAGGCTGGAGGCCTGGCCCCACTGGTCAGCTGCAAAGCTCCCATTGACTTCAGGGGGCCCAATTTCACCTCCTGGGTGCTACTGATGGGATTTCACTCATTGAGCTTTCAACTCCACACGGGCCGGCTGCGCGGCAGCAAAGGAAGCTGCGCCGGGGAGAAACGCACTTTCTTAGGGGGGTTAAAAAGGAGACTGGGGGTGAGATCCTTTGGGCCCTGCTGACCACTCCCCAAAACCCATTTGATGCCCTTGGTTACCTGCTCAGGGCTGGGGCCCTTCCTCACACGTTTTTGTTCTTGAAAAAACTCTTTTCCCCCCTTTGACTGGGAGATGCCAAACAAACCTTCTGCCTGTTCAACCCCAGAGAGCCTCAGGCCGGCAGATTTCACCAGTTCCCTTCAGTTCCCGCAGTTTGTCCTTTGACGTGTCCTTTCCCAGCACAGTCCCCAGTGGGTTTATTCGGGCTCTGGCCTCACTGCGATTAATGTGGTTGTGACCCGAGATTGAACCCCACTGCCCCCTACTCTCCATACACAAACCCTTTAGCCTCAGCCTGGCCGACACAATCTGGGGTGCAATTTAGGCCTGGTCTCCTCTTCACGCTCCTGAATTGTGGCCCCAGAATCAGAGACAGGATCCCCGCAGCCACAGAAGGAGGTAAAATCCCCTCCCTGCCCCCACCCGAGGGTCCCTCCTCGCCTCACATTTTCTGTTTTGCTCTCCTCTAGGCGGGACAAAGCAGAAGTTCTTCTCCAAGCAATGTGTCAGAGGCTATAACAGTCACATAAAAGGCCCCCTCTCTTTCACCGTGGGGAAGGGCCAGTACGTGAGGATCAATGTCCTACAGTGCAACACAGATTTGTGCAACTCGGACACACCTCAAGGTACGTTGTGGGTCTGTTTGTATTGTCCCTATTTCAGGGCAAGGCCACATCAACGATTGCAGGGTGTAAGCTGGGTGTGACTCTAGCTCTCCGTGTGCCCCGACTGATGTACATGGGTCGGCGGGAGGAGCGCTTTGGAAGGGCATTACCTCAAAGCACAGTAATAAACAGCTCTCAGGTGTCAGCACAGTGCATCAAGCAAGGACAGCGAGGTCATTGGACCGGCACTGGGAAGAGTCACACCCCAGCAGCTCCGCACACCCCATCTCCCTTGCTACAGTTGGATAGTTCATGTGGACAAGCCCCGGCACAATTGTATTTGGTGTCCTTTTCTCCCCTTTATTGCCCCAAATTCTATGTACTCACATGTCATTTCTGTCTCCAGTGAAATCCCTGTAGCTGGAGGGTCTCCGAGAGGGGGTACAACAGTCGGGGCCGGTTGCCATCAGACGGGTGGGCCTGCATGCTAACGAAGGAGCAGCTGCAGGGACAGGTTCAAAACGAAGCTTCCTGGTACCTATCAGCTCCCCCTTCACACTCGCTGGGATCTCGAACTGAGCCAGGGCGGCCATCGCCGACTGTTGTGTCCCGGACAGACAGAGAAATGCTGCCAGCTGCAGGGAGGGGACTACACATGCTCGGCGAGGCAGGGCCCATCCCCCAGTTTTAACAAGGCTTAACCCACCCTGTAACCGTCTCTCTGTCTTTGTTCTCAGTGTCCCCAGACAGCGCCCCGAACGGGGGGCAGTGCCCGACCTGCTTTGCTCTGGGCTCCCCTACCTGCAACAGTGAAATCATCCCCTGCAGAGGGCTGGAGACCTATTGCCTGGATTACACTGGCGAGCTGAACCAAGGTAAATTCTGCCAGTTGCTCACAGGGCGGTGTGTGCCCGGGAAAGCTCCCAGGCCAGGAGCTACCCCGAGAGCTGGTGGGACCCAGAGTCTGTGCCGAGTCATGGGGCGGAGGGGGGAGGCGCCAAGAGGGTTTTTGGCAGGAGGGAAGCAGAGAGGAATTGGGATGTTTCCCTCCCAGCCCAGCTCTCCCAACTCACCAATGCCACCCTTCTCCGGGGGTGATGGCAGCGGGGTACTTGCAAGGGGAGGATTGTGATGTCAGTGATGCAGAGCTGAGGAGAGAACCAAGGAGTCCTGGCTTCCCCCTCTTTGCTGCTCTAACCACTAGCCCCCCAACTCATTCATGTTTAAGTGGACCTAAGCTGCTGTTGCTCCATGAGGTAGCTCCTGTTCTCAGTGTGTGCCCATGGCTCCCGGCGCTCTGGGGTGGTTATAAAATAACTAAACCGAGAGGGAAGGTTGCCGGGGATGGGGAGAGCCGGCGTCTTCCCCGGTGGTGCCGCACTGGGGAAGGAGTCACCCCGGCCACAGCTCCGTTCCCAACCCCAGCACCGGGCTCCAGTGGAGCACGGGGGAGGGAAGAGGCCACCAGGCACTTTCCCTACTGAGGCGTCTTCAAGCAGGAGCAGGGAGATCCCAAGCGGGGGAGAAGAGGTGGCAGAGAAGGAACAACGAGCTGGTGGAAATAGAGAGCAGGGGTGTAAAGAAGGACCTGGAGTTGCTCATCCATTAAACCGGCTGAATATCTCCAACAGGTGCATCATCATCAACATTTGCGGCAAAGGGATGCGCATCACCATCTGCACAGGACATTGAAAATAGAACCACCTTGACGTCTATAGACTACACTTTCAGATTTCTGACAGGAAAAATAACCCCCAGCAGCCTGATTGCAATTGAAAACAGACAAAATAACGCTACGGAAACTACCACCGCCAGCCTCACCACTACGGCTCTGGAGATGACGACCTCGGTCCTCACCACTACAGCTCAGGAGACGACCACCTCGGTCCTCACCACTACGGCTCCGGAGACGACCACCTCGGTCCTCACCACTACGGCTCCGGAGACGACCACCTCGGTCCTCACCACTACGGCTCCCGAGACCACCACTTCAGTCCCCACCACTACCGCTCCGGAGACCACCACCTCGGTCCTCACCATTACTGCTCCCGAGACGACCACCTCGGTCCTCACCACTACGGCTCCGGAGACGACCACCTCGGTCCCCACCACTACCGCTCCCGAGACCACCACCTCGGTCCTCACCACAACGGCTCCGGAGACGACCACCTCGGTCCTCACCACTACGGCTCCGGAGACGACCACCTCGGTCCTCACCACTACCGATCCCGAGATGACCACCTCGGTCGTCACCACTGCGGCTCCCGAGACCACCACCTCGGTCCTCACCACTACGGCTCCGGAGACGACCACCTCGGTCCTCACCACTACGGCTCCGGAGACGACCACCTCGGTACGAGGCGACCACCTCGGTCCTCACCACTACGGCTCCCGAGACCACCACCTCGGTCCTCACCACTACGGCTCCCGAGACCACCACCTCAGTCCTCACCACAACGGCTCCGGAGACGACCACCTCGGTCCTCACCACAACGGCGCCGGAGACGACCACCTCGGTCATCACCACTACCGCTCCCGAGACCACCACCTCGGTCCTCACCACAACGGCTCCGGAGACGACCACCTCGGTCCTCACCACAACGGCTCCAGAGACGACCACCTCGGTCCTCACCACTACGGCTCCGGAGACCACCACCTCGGTCCTCACCACTACTGCTCCGGAGATGACCACCTCGGTCGTCACCACTACGGCTCCCGAGACGACCACCTCGGTCCTCACCACTACCGCTCCCGAGACAACCACCTCGGTACTGACCACAACGGCTCCGGATACGACCACCTCGGTCCTCACCACTACCGCTCCCGAGACCACCACCTCGGTCCTCACCACAACGGCTCCGGAGACGACCACTTCGGTCCTCACCACAACGTCTCCCGAGACGACGACCTCGGTCCTCACCACTACGGCTCCGGAGACGACCACCTCGGTCCTCACCACTACGGCTCCGGAGACGACCACCTCGGTCCTCACCACTACGGCTCCGGAGACGACAACCTCAGTCCTCACCACTACGGTTCCCGAGACCACCACCTCGGTCCTCACCACTACCGCTCCCGAGACGACCACCTCGGTACTCACCACAACGGCTCCGGAGACGACCACCTCGGTCCTCACCACTACCGCTCCCGATACCACCACCTCGGTCCTCACCACTACCGCTCCCGAGACGACCACCTCGGTCCTCACCACAACGGCTCCGGAGACGACCACCTCGGTCCTCACCACTACGGCTCCGGAGACCACCACCTCGGTCTCCACCACTACCGCTCCCGAGACGACCACCTCGGTCCTCACTACAACGGCTCCGAGACGACCACCTCGGTCCTCACGACAACGGCTCCGGAGACGACCACCTCGGTCCTCACCACAACGGCTCCGGAGACCACCACCTCGGTCATCACCACTACCGCTCCCGAGACCACCACCTCGGTCCTCACGACTACGGCTCCGGAGATGACCACCTCGGTCATCACCACTACGGCTCCGGAGACGACCACCTCGGTCCTCACCACAACGGCTCCGGAGACCACCACCTCGGACTCCACCACTACCGCTCCCGAGACGACCACCTCAGTCCTCACCACAACGGCTCTGGAGACCACCGCCTCGGTCCTCACCACCACCGCTCCCGAAACCACCACCTCGGTCCTCACCACAATGGCTCCGGAGACCACCACCTCGGTCATCACCACTACCGCTCCCGAGACCACCACTTCGGTCCTCACCAGTACGGCTCCGGAGACGACCACCTCGGTCCTCACCAGTACGGCTCCGGAGACGACCACTTCGGTCCTCACCACTACAGCTCCGGAGACGACAACCTCGGTCCTCACTACTACAGCTCCCGAGACCACCACCTCGGTCCTCACCACTACCGCTCCCGAGACGACCACCTCGGTCCTCACCACAACGGCTCTGGAGACGACCACCTCGGTCCTTACCACTACGGCTCCGGAGACCACCACCTCGGTCCCCACCACTACCGCTCCCGAGACGACCACCTCGGTCCTCACCACAACGGCTCCGGAGACGACCACCTCGGTCCTCACCACAACGGCTCCGGAGACCACCACCTCGGTCATCACCACTACCGCTCCCGAGACGACCACCTCGGTCCTCACGACTACGGCTCCGGAGACGACCACCTCGGTCCTCACCACTACGGCTCCGGAGACGACCACCTCGGTCCTCACCACTACGGCTCCGGAGACGACAACCTCGGTCCTCACCACTACGGCTCCCGAGACCACCACCTCAGTCCTCAGCACTACCGCTCCCGATACAACCACCTCGGTCCTCACCACAACGGCTCCGGAGACGACCACCTCGGTCGTCACCACTACCGCTCCCGAAACCACCACCTCGGTCGTCACCACAACAGCCCCGGAGACCACCGCCTCGGTCCTCACCACTACGGCTCCGGAGACCACCACCTCGGTCTCCACCACTACCGCTCCCGAGACGACCACCTCGGTCCTCACCACAATGGCTCCTGAGACCACCACCTCGGTCCTCACCACAACGGCTCCGGAGACGACCACCTCGGTCCTCACCACTACGGCTCCGGAGACGACCACATCCGTTCTCACCACAACGGCTCCGGAGACCACCACCTCGGACTCCACCACTACCGCTCCTGAGACGACCACCTCGGTCCTCACCACAACGGCTCCGGAGACCACCACCTCTATCCTTACGACAACGGCTCCGGAGACGACCACCTCGATCCTCACCACAACGGCTCCGGAGACCACCACCTCGGTCCTCACCACTACCGCTCCTGAGATGACCACCTCAGTCCTCACCACAACGGCTCTGGAGACCACCACCTCGGTCCTCACCACCACCGCTCCCGAAACCACCACCTCGGTCGTCACCACAACGGCTCCGGAGACCACCGCCTCGGTCCTCACCACTACGGCTCCGGAGACCACCACCTCGGTCCCCACCACTACCGCTCCCGAGACGACCACCTCGGTCCTCACCACAATGGCTCCGGAGACCACCACCTCGGTCCTCACCACTACCGCTCCCGAGACCACCACCTCGGTCCTCACCACTACGGCTCCGGAGACGACCACCTCGGTCCTCACCACTACGGCTCCGGAGACGACCACCTCGGTCCTCACCACCACGGCCCGAGACGACCAACCTCGGTCCTCACCACTACGGCTCCCGAGACCACCACCTCGGTCCTCACCACTACCGCTCCCGAGACGACCACGTCGGTCCTCACCACAACGGCTCTGGAGACGACCACCTCGGTCCTTACCACTATGGCTCCGGAGACCACCGCCTCGGTCCCCACCACTATCGCTCCCGAGACGACCACCTCGGTCCTCACTACAACGGCTCCGGAGACGACCACCTCGGTCCTCACTACAACGGCTCCGGAGACGACCACCTCGGTCCTCACCACAACGGCTCCGAGACGACCACCTCGGTCCTCACCACAACGGCTCCGGAGACGACCACCTCGGTCCTCACCACAACGGCTCCGGAGACCACCACCTCGGTCATCACCACTACCGCTCCCGAGACGACCACCTCGGTCCTCACGACTACGGCTCCAGAGACGACCACCTCGGTCCTCACCACTACGGCTCCGGAGACGACAACCTCGGTCCTCACCACTACGGCTCCCGAGACCACCACCTCAGTCCTCAGCACGACCGCTCCCGATACAACCACCTCGGTCCTCACCACAACGGCTCCGGAGACGACCACCTCGGTCGTCACCACTACCGCTCCCGAAACCACCACCTCGGTCGTCACCACAACGGCTCCGGAGACCACCGCCTCGGTCCTCAGCACTACGGCTCCGGAGACCACCACCTCGGTCCTCACCACTACCGCTCCCGAGACGACCACCTCGGTCCTCACCACAATGGCTCCGGAGACCACCACCTCGGTACTCACCACTACCGCTCCTGAGACCACCACCTCGGTCCTCACCACAACGGCTCCGGAGACGACCACCTCGGTCCTCACCACAACGGCTCCAGAGACCACCACCTCAGTCATCACCACTACCGCTCCCGAGACCACCACCTCGGTCCTCACCACTACCGCTCCAGAGACCACCACCTCGGTCCTCACCACTACCGCTCCTGAGATGACCACCTCGGTCCTCACCACAACGGCTCTGGAGACCACCGCCTCGGTCCTCACCACCACCGCTCCCGAAACCACCACCTCGGTCGTCACCACAACGGCTCCGAGACCACCGCCTCGGTCCTCACCACCACGGCTCCGGAGACCACCACCTCGGTCCTCACCACTACCGCTCCCGAGACCACCACCTCGGTCCTCACCACAATGGCTCCGGAGACCACCACCGGTCATCACCACCACCGCCCGAGACCACCACCTCGGTCCTCACCACACGGCTCCGAGGCGACCACCTCGGTCCTCACCACTACGGCTCCGAGACGACCACCTCGGTCCTCACCACTACCGCCCGAGGCGACCACCTCGGTCCTCACCACCACGGCTCCCGAGACCACCACCTCGGTCCTCACCACTACCGCCTCCCGAGACGACCACCTCGGTCCTCACCACCACGGCTCCGAGACCACCACCTCGGTCCTCACCACTACCGCCCGAGACGACCACCTCGGTCCTCACCACCACGGCTCCAGAGACGACCACCTCGGTCCTCACCACCACCGGCTCCGAGACGACCACCTCGGTCCTCACCACAACGGCTCCGAGACGACCACCTCGGTCCTCACCACAACCGCCCGAGACCACCACCTCGGTCATCACCACTACCGCTCCCGAGACGACCACCTCGGTCCTCACGACTACGGGTCCGGAGAGGACCACCTCGGTCCTCACCACTACGGCTCCGGAGACGACAACCTCGGTCCTCACCACTACGGCTCCCGAGACCACCACCTCAGTCCTCAGCACCACCGCCCCGAGCGACCACCTCGGTCCTCACCACAACGGCTCGAGACGACCACCTCGGTCCTCACCACTACCGCCCGAAACCACCACCTCGGTCCTCACCACAACGCCCGGAGACCACCTCGGTCCTCACCACTACCGCTCGAAACCACCACCTCGGTCCTCACCACAACGGCTCCGAGACCACCGCCTCGGTCCTCACCACTATGGCTCCGGAGACCACCACCTCGGTCTCCACCACTACCGCTCCCGAGACGACCACCTCGGTCCTCACCACAATGTCTCCGGAGACCACCACCTCGGTCATCACCACTACCGCTCCCGAGACCACCACTTCGGTCCTCACCAGTACGGCTCCCGAGACCACCACCTCGGTCCTCACCACTACGGCTCCGGAGACAACCACCTCGGTCCCCACCACTACGGTTCCCGAGACCACCACCTCGGTCCCCACCACTACCGCTCCCGAGACGACCACCTCGGTCCTCACCACAACGGCTCCGGAGACGACCACCTCGGTCCTCACCACTATGGCTCCGGAGACGACCACCTCGGTCCTCACCACCATGGCCCGAGACGACCACCTCGGTCCTCACCACCAACGGCCCGAAACGACACCTCGGTCCTCACCACCACGGCTCCCGAAACCACCACGTCGGTCGTCACCACAACGGCTCCGGAGACGACCACCTCGGTCCTCACCAGTACGGCTCCGGAGACGACCACCTTGGTCGTCACCACTACCGCTCCCGAAACCACCGCCTCGGTCGTCACGACAACGGCTCCGGAGACGACCACCTCGGTCCTCACCACAACCGCCCCGGAGACCACCGCCTCGGTCCTCACCACCACGGCTCCGAGACCACCACCTCGGTCTCCACCACTACCGCTCCCGAGACGACCACCTCGGTCCTCACGACTGCGGCTCCGGAGACCACCACCTCGGTCATCACCACTACCGCTCCCGAGACCACCACTTCGGTCCTCACCAGTACGGCTCCGGAGACGACCACCTCGGTCCTCACCACAACGGCTCCTGAGACGACTACCTCGGTCCTCACCACAACGGCTCCGGAGACGACCACCTCGGTCGTCACCACTACCGCTCCCGAAACCACCACCTCGGTCGTCACCACAACGGCTCTGGAGACGACCACCTCGGTCCTCACCACAACGGCTCCGGAGACGACCACCTCGGTCCTCACCACTACCGCTCCCGATACCACCACCTCGGTCCTCACCACTACCGCTCCCGAGACGACCACCTCGGTCCTCACCACAACGGCTCCGGAGACGACCACCTCGGTCCTCACCACTACGGCTCCGGAGACGACCACCTCGGTCCTCACCACAACGGCTCCGAGACCACCACCTCGGCTCCACCACTACGCTCCGAGACGACCACCTCGGTCCTCACCACAACGGCTCCGGAGACCACCACCTCGATCCTCACGACAACGGCTCCGGAGACGACCACCTCGGTCCTCACCACAACGGCTCCGGAGACCACCACCTCGGTCATCACCACTACCGCTCCAGAGACCACCACCTCGGTCCTCACCACTACGGCTCCCGAGACGACCACCTCGGTCCTCACCACTACGGCTCCGAGACGACCACCTCGGTCCTCACTACAACGGCTCCGGAGACCACCACCTCGGTCCTCACGACGGCTCCGGAGACGACCACCTCGGTCCTCACCACTACTGGCTCCGAGCGACCACCGGTCCTCACCACTACGGCTCCGGAGACCGACCACCTCGGTCCTCACCACCACGGCTCCCGAGACCACCACCTCGGTCCTCACCACTACGGCTCCGAGACCACCACCTCGGTCCTCACCACAACGGCTCCGGAGCGACCACCTCGGTCCTCACCACTCGGCTCCGGGCGACCACCTCGGTCCTCACCACTACCCGGCTCGAGACCACCACCTCGGTCCTCACCACAATGGCTCCGGAGACCACCACCTCGGTCCTCACCACTACGGCTCCGGAGACCACCACCTCGGTCCTCACCACAACGGCTCCGGAGACGACCACCTCGGTCCTCACCACAACGGCTCCAGAGACCACCACCTCGGTACTCACCACTACCGCTCCTGAGACCACCACCTCGGTCCTCACCACAACGCGGCTCCCGGAGACCACCACCTCGGTCCTCACCACAACGGCTCAGAGACCACCACCTCGGTCCTCACCACTACCGCTCCGAGACCACCACCTCGGTCCTCACCACTACGGCTCCGGAGACGACCACCTCGGTCCTCACCACTACGGCTCCGAGACGACCACCTCGGTCCTCACCACTACCGCTCCCGAGACGACCACCTCGGTCCTCACCACAACGGCTCCGGAGACGACCACCTCGGTCCTCACCACAACGGCTCCGGAGACGACCACCTCGGTCCTCACCACAACGGCTCCGGAGACCACCACCTCGGTCCTCACCACTACCGCTCCCGAGACGACCACCTCGGTCCTCACCACAACGGCTCCGGAGACGACCACCTCGGTCCTCACCACTAACGGCCCGAGACGACGACCACCTCGGTCCTCACCACAACGGCTCCGGAGACCACCACCTCGGTCCCCACCACCACCTCCCCGAGGACCACCACCGTCCTCCTCACGACACGGCTCCGAGCGACCACACTCGGTCCTCACCACTACGGCTCCGAGACCACCACCTCGGTCCTCACCACTCACGGCTCCGAGACGACCACCTCGGTCCTCACCACTACGGCTCCCGGAGACCACCACCTCGGTCCTCACCACCGGCTCGAGACCACCTCGGTCTCACCACCACGGCCCGGAGACGACCACCTCGGTCCTCACCACTCACGCTCCCGAAACCACCACCTCGCCGTCCTCACCACAACGGCTCCGAGACCACCACCTCGGTCCTCACCACTACCGGCTCGAGACCACCACCTCGGTCCCCACCACTACCGCTCCGAGACCACCTCGGTCCTCACCACAACGCGGCTCGAGACCACCACCTCGGTCCTCACCACTACGCGGCTCCGGAGACCACCACCTCGGTCATCACCACTACGGCTCCCGAGACCACCACCTCGGTCCTCACCACTACGGCTCGGGAGACGACCACCTCGGTCCTCACCACTACGGCTCCGGAGACGACCACTTCGGTCCTCACCACTACGGCTCCGGAGACCACCACCTCGGTCCTCACCACTAACGGCCCGAGACCACCACCTCGGTCCTCACCACCGGCTCCCGAGACGACCACCTCGGTCCTCACCACGCGGCTCCGGAGACGACCACCTCGGTCCTTACCACTACGGCTCCAGAGACCACCACCTCGGTCCCCACCACTACCGCTCCCGAGACGACCACCTCGGTCCCCACCACTACCGCTCCCGAGACGACCACCTCGGTCCTCACGACAACGGCTCCGGAGACTACCACCTCGGTCCTCACGACAACGGCTCCGGAGACCACCACCTCGGTCCTCACCACAACGGCTCGAGACCACCACCTCGGTCCTCACCACTACCGCCTCCCGAGACCACCACCTCAGTCCTCACCACAACGGCCCGAGACGACCACCTCGGTCCTCACCACCACGGCTCCGAGACCACCACCTCGGTCCCACCACTACCGCTCCCGAGACCACCACCTCGGTCCTCACCACAACGGCTCCGAGACCACCACCGGTCCTCACCACTACCGCGGCTCCGAGACCACCACCTCGGTCCTCACCACAACGGCTCCGAGACCACCACCTCGGTCCTCACCACTACGGCCCGAGACGACTCACCTCGGTCCTCACCACTACGGCTCCGGAGACCACCACCTCGGTCATCACCACTACCGCTCCCGAGACCACCACCTCGGTCCTCACCACTACGGCTCCGGAGACGACCACCTCGGTCCTCACCACTACGGCTCGAGACCACCACCTCGGTCCTCACCACTACGGCTCCGGAGACGACCACCGGTCCTCACCACAACGGGCTCGAGACGACCACCTCGGTCCTCACCACAATGGCTCGAGAGACCACCACCTGGTCCTCACCACCACGGCTCGAGACCACCACCTCGGTCCTCACCACTACCGGCTCCGAGACGACCACCTCGGTCCTCACCACAACGGCTCCGAGACCACCACCTCGGTCCTCACCACTACGGCTCCTGAGACCACCACCTCGGTCCTCACCACAACGGCTCGAGACGACCACCTCGGTCCTCACCACAACGGCTCCGAGACCACCACCTCAGTCATCACCACTACGGCTCCCGAGACCACCACCTCGGTCCTCACCACTACTGGCCCGAGACGACCACCTCGGTCCTCACCACAACGGCTCGGAGACCACCACCGGTCCTCACCACTACGGCTCCGAGACCACCACCTCGGTCCTCACCACTACCGCCCCGAGACCACCACCTCGGTCCTCACCACACGGCTCCGAGACGACCACCTCGGCGTCCTCACCACACGGCTCCGAGACGACCACCTCGGTCCTCACCACAACGGCTCCGGAGACCACCACCTCGGTCATCACCACTACCGCTCCCGAGACCACCACCTCGGTCCTCACCACTACGGCTCCGGAGACGACCACCTCGGTCCTCACCACTACGGCTCCGGAGACGACCACCTCGGTCCTCACCACTACGGCTCCCGAGACCACCACCTCGGTCCTCACCACTACGGCTCCCGAGACCACCACCTCGGTCCACCCACCTCGGTCCTCACCACAACGGCTCGAGACGACCACCTCGGTCCTCACCACTACCGCTCCCGAGACCACCACCTCGGTCCTCACCACCACGGCCCGAGACCACCACCTCGGTCCTCACCACTACGGCTCCGGAGACGACTACCTCGGTCCCCACCACTACCGCTCCCGAGACGACCACCTCGGTCCTCACTACAACGGCTCCGGAGACTACCACCTCGGTCCTCACGACAACGGCTCCGGAGACCCCCACCTCGGTCCTCACCACTACGGCTCCGGAGACGACCACCTCGGTCCTCACCACTACGGCTCCGGAGACGACCACCTCGGTCCCCACCACTACGGCTCCCGAGACCACCACCTCGGTCCTCACCACTACCGCTCCCGAGACGACCACCTCGGTCCTCACCACAACGGCTCCGGAGACGACCACCTCGGTCCTCACCACTACGGCTCCGGAGACGACCACCTCGGTCCTCACCACTACGGCTCCGGAGACGACCACCTCGGTCCTCACCACTACGGCTCCGGAGACGACCACCTCGGTCCTCACCACAACGGCTCCGGAGACGACCACCTCGGTCCTCACCACTACCGCTCCCGAGACCACCACCTCGGTCCTCACCACAACGGCTCCGGAGACGACCACCTCGGTCCTCACCACAACGGCTCCGGAGACCACCACCTCGGTCCTCACCACTACCGGCTCCCGAGACCACCACCTCGGTCGTCACCACAACGGCTCCGAGACGACCACCTCGGTCCTCACCACAACGGCTCCAGAGACCACCACCTCGGTCCTCACCACAACGCTCCGAGACGACCACCTCGGTCCTCACCACTACCTCCCGAAACGACCACCTCGGTCCTCACCACAACGGCTCCGAGACGACCACCTCGGTCCTCACCACCGCTCCCGAGACCACCACCTCGGTCCTCACCACTACCGGCTCCGAGACGCACCTCGGTCCTCACCACAACGGCTCCGGAGACGACCACCTCGGTCCTCACCACAACGGCTCCGGAGACGACCACCTCGGTCCTCACCACAACGGCTCCGGAGACGACCACCTCGGTCCTCACCACAACGGCTCCGGAGACCACCACCTCGGTCCTCACCACTACCGCTCCGAGACCACCACCTCGGTCCTCACCACCACGGCCCGAGACCACCACCTCGGTCCTCACCACCACCGGCCCGAGACCACCACCTCGGTCCTCACCACCACCGCCCCGAGACGCACCACCTCGGTCCTCACCACCACGGCTCCGAGACCACCACCTCGGTCCTCACCACTACCGCCTCCCGAGACCACCACCTCGGTCCTCACCACAACGGCTCCGAGACGACCACCTCGGTCCTCACCACCACCGCCCGAGACCACCACCTCGGTCCTCACCACAACGGCTCCGAGACCACCGCCTCGGTCCTCACCACTCACCGCCCGAGACCACCACCTCGGTCCTCACCACTACCGCCCCGAGACGACCACCTCGGTCCTCACCACAATGGCTCCGAGACGACCACCTCGGTCCTCACCACAACGGCCCGAGACGACCACCTCGGTCCTCACCACTACCGCTCCGAGACGACCACCCGGTCCTCACCACTAACGCTCCCGAGACGACCACCTCGGTCCTCACCACCACGGCCCGAGACGACCACCTCGGTCCTCACCACCACGCCTCGGAGACGACCACCTCGGTCCTCACCACCACGCCCGGAGACGACCACCTCGGTCCTCACCACCACGGCTCCGAGACGACCACCTCGGGAGACGACCACCTCGGTCCTCACCACCACCGCCCGAGACCACCACCTCGGTCCTCACCACCACGGCTCCGAGACGACCACCTCGGTCCTCACCACCACGGCCCGAGACGACCACCTCGGTCCTCACCACCACGGCTCCGAGACGACCACCTCGGTCCTCACCACTACGGCTCCGAGACGACCACCTCGGTCCTCACCACCACGGCTCGAGACCACCACCTCGGTCCTCACCACCACGGCCCGAGACGACCACCTCGGGACCACCTCGGTCCTCACCACCACCGGCTCCGAGACACCACCTCGGTCCTCACCACCACCGCCCCGAGACGACCACCTCGGTCCTCACCACCACCGCTCCTGAGACCACCACCTCGGTCCTCACCACACGGCTCCGAGACCACCACCGGTCCTCACCACTACCGCCTCGAGACGACCACCTCGGTCCTCACCACACGGCTCCGAGACGACCACCTCGGTCCTCACCACTACGGCTCCGGAGACCACCACCTCGGTCCTCACCACCACGGCTTCGAGACGACCACCTCGGTCTCACCACTACCGGCTCCCGAGACCACCACCTCGGTCCTCACCACAACGGCCCGAGACGACCACCTCGGTCCTCACCACTACGGCTCCGAGACCACCACCTCGGTCCTCACCACCACCGCTCCGAGACGACCACCTCGGTCCTCACCACCACGGCTCCGAGACGACCACCTCGGTCCTCACACCCACCGGCCTGAGGAGACCACCTCCGGTCCTCACCACAACGGCTCCTGAGACGACCACCTCGGTCCTCACCACCGCCCGAGACGACCACCTCGGTCCTCACCACTACAGCCCGAGACCACCACCTCGGTCCTCACCACTACCGCCCCGAGACGACCACCTCGGTCCTCACCACCACGGCCCGGAGACGACCACCTCGGTCCTCACCACTACGCCCGGAGACGACCACCTCGGTCCTCACCACCACGGCCCGAGACGACCACCTCGGTCCTCACCACCACGGCCCGAGACGACCACCTCGGTCCTCACCACACGGCTCCGAGACGACCACCTCGGTCCTCACCACTACGGCTCCGGAGACGACCACCTCGGTCCTCACCACTACAGCTTCCGAGACCACCACCTCGGTCCCCACCACTACCGCTCCCGAGACGACCACCTCGGTCCTCACCACAATGGCTCCGGAGACGACCACCTCGGTCCTCACCACTCACGGCTCCGAGACGACCACCTCGGTCCTCACCACCACGGCTCCGAGACGACCACCTCGGTCCTCACCACAACGGCTCGAGACGACCACCTCGGTCCTCACCACCAGCGGCTCCGGAGACGACCACCTCGGTCCTCACCACACTACCGCTCCGACCACCACCTCGGTCCTCACCACCAACGGCTCCGAGACGACCACCTCGGTCCTCACCACCACGGCTCCGAGACCACCACCTCGGTCCTCACCACTACGGCTCTGAGACGACCACCTCGGTCCTCACCACCACGGCTCCGAGACGACCACCTCGGTCCTCACCACTACGGCTCCCGAGACCACCACCGGTCCTCACCACAACGGCTCGAGACCACCACCTCGGTCCTCACCACTACCGCTCCGAGGCGACCACCTCGGTCCTCACCACAATGGCTCCGAGACCACCACCTCGGTCCTCACCACAACGGCCCGAGACGACCACCTCGGTCCTCACCACACGGCTCCGAGACCACCACCTCGGTCCTCACCACAACGGCTCGAGACGACCACCTCGGTCCTCACCACCACGGCCCGAGACGACCACCTCGGTCCTCACCACTACGCCTCCGAGACGACCACCTCGGTCCTCACCACCACCGCCCGAGACGACCACCTCGGTCCTCACCACCACCGCCCCCGAGACGACCACCTCGGTCCTCACCACAACGGCTCCGAGACGACCACCTCGGTCCTCACCACTACCGCTCCGAGACGACCACCTCGGTCCTCACCACAACGCCCGAGACGACCACCTCGGTCCTCACCACCACGGCCCGAGACGACCACCTCGGTCCTCACCACTACGGCTCCGAGACGACCACCTCGGTCCTCACCACCACGGCTCCGAGACGACCACCTCGGTCCTCACCACCACGGCCCGAGACGACCACCTCGGTCCTCACCACTCACGGCTCCGAGACGACCACCTCGGTCCTCACCACTACGGCTCCGAGACGACCACCTCGGTCCTCACCACCACCGCTCCGAGACGACCACCTCGGTCCTCACCACCACGGCTCCGAGGCGACCACCTCGGTCCTCACCACACGCCCCGAGACCACCACCTCGGTCCTCACCACTACCGCTCCGGAGACGACCACCTCGGTCCTCACCACCACGCCCGAGACGACCACCTCGGTCCTCACCACTACGGCTCCGAGACGACCACCTCGGTCCTCACCACTACGGCTCCGGAGACGACCACCTCGGTCCTCACCACTACGGCTCCGGAGACGACCACCTCGGTCCTCACCACTACCGCTCCCGAGACGACCACCTCGGTCCTCACCACTACGGCTCTGAGACGACCACCTCGGTCCTCACCACAACGGCTCCGGAGACCACCACCTCGGTCCCCACCACTACCGCTCCCGAGACGACCACCTCGGTCCTCACCACCACCGGCTCCGAGACGACCACCTCGGTCCTCACCACCACGGCCCCGAGACGACCACCTCGGTCCTCACCACCACCGCCCGAGACGACCACCTCGGTCGAGACCACCACCTCGGTCCTCACCACTACGCCTCGAGCGACCACCTCGGTCCTCACCACCACGGCTCCGAGACGACCACCGGTCCTCACCACCACCGGCTCCGAGACCACCACCTCGGTCCTCACCACCACCGCCCCCGAGACGACCACCTCGGTCCTCACCACTACGGAACCCGAGACGACCACCTCGGTCCTCACCACTACGGAACCCGAGACGACCACCTCGGTCCTCACCACCACGGCTCCGAGACGACCACCTCGGTCCTCACCACTACGGCTCCGAGACCACCACCTCGGTCCTCACCACTACCGGCTCCTGAGACGACCACCTCGGTCCTCACCACAATGGCTCCGAGACGACCACCTCGGTCCTCACCACCACGGCTCCGAGACGACCACCTCGGTCCTCACCACTACCGGCTCCCGAGACGACCACCTCGGTCCTCACCACAACGGCTCGAGACTACCACCTCGGTCCTCACGACACCGGCTCCGAGACCACCACCTCGGTCCTCACCACTACCGCTCCCGAGACGACCACCTCGGTCCTCACCACTACGGCTCCGGAGACGACCACCTCGGTCCTCACCACACGGCTCCGGAGACGACCACCTCGGTCCTCACCACTACGGCTCCGAGACGACCACCTCGGTCCTCACCACTACCGCTCCCGAGACCACCACCTCGGTCCTCACCACCACGGCTCGGAGGCGACCACCTCGGTCACCACCACACCGCTCCAGGGCGACCACCTCGGTCCTCACCACTACGGCTCCGAGACCACCACCTCGGTCCTCACCACAACGGCTCCGAGACCACCACCTCGGTCCTCACCACTACGGCTCCGAGACGACCACCTCGGTCCTCACCACCACCGCTCCGAGACGACCACCTCGGTCCTCACCACAACGGCTCCGGAGACCACCACCTCGGTCCTCACCACAACGGCTCCGGAGACGACCACCTCGGTCGTCACCACTACCGCTCCCGAAACCACCACCTCGGTCCTCACCACCAGCTCCGAGACGACCACCTCGGTCCTCACCACCACGGCTCCGAGACCACCACCTCGGTCCTCACCACTACCGCTCGAGACGACCACCTCGGTCCTCACCACTACGGCTCCGAGACGACCACCTCGGTCCTCACCACTACGGCTCCGGAGACGAACACCTCGGTCCTCACCACAACGGCTCCGGAGACGACCACCTCGGTCCTCACCACTACGGCTCCGGAGACGACCACCTCGGTCCTCACCACTACGGCTTCCGAGACCACCACCTCGGTCCCCACCACTACCGCACTCCCGAGACCACCACCTCGGTCCTCACCACCGGCTCCGGAGACGACCACCTCGGTCCCCACCACTCACGGCTCCGAGACCACCACCTCGGTCCTCACCACCACGGCCCCGAGACGACCACCTCGTCTCACCCACCGGCTCGGAGACGACCACCTCGGTCCTCACCACTACCCCGAGACGACCACCTCGGTCCTCACCACCACCGCCCCCGAGACGACCACCTCGGTCCTCACCACCACCGCCTCCGAGACGACCACCTCGGTCCTCACCACCACCGCCCGGAGCGACCACCTCGGTCCTCACCACCACGGCTCCGGAGACGACCACCTCGGTCCTCACCACAACGCCCCGAGACGACCACCTCGGTCCTCACCACACCGCCCGAGACGACCACCTCGGTCCTCACCACCACGGCTCCGAGACCGACCACCCGGTCGTCACCACCACCGCTCCGAGACCACCACCTCGGTCCTCACCACCACGGCTCGAGACGACCACCTCGGTCCTCACCACCACCGCTCCGAGACCACCACCTCGGTCCTCACCACTACCGCTCCCGAGACGACCACCTCGGTCCTCACCACCACCGCCCCCGAGACGACCACCTCGGTCCTCACCACCACGGCTCCCGAGACGACCACCTCGGTCCTCACCACCACCGCCCCCGAGACGACCACCTCGGTCCTCACCACAACGACTCGAGACCACCACCTCGGTCCTCACCACAACGGCTCCGAGACGACCACCTCGGTCCTCACCACTACGCTCCCGAGACCACCACCTCGGTCCTCACCACAACGGCCCGAGGCGACCACCTCGGTCCTCACCAGTACGGGTCCGAGGCGACCACCTTGGTCCTCACCACTACCGCCCGAGACCACCACCTCGGTCCTCACCACAACGCCTCCGAGACGACCACCTCGGTCCTCACCACTACGCCCGAGACCACCACCTCGGTCCTCACCACTACGGCTCCGAGACCACCACCTCGGTCCTCACCACTACCGGCTCCGAGACCACCACCTCGGTCCTCACCACTACGGCTCGAGACGACCACCTCGGTCCTCACCACACGGCTCCGAGACGACCACCTCGGTCCTCACCACAACGGCCCGGAGACGACCACCTCGGTCCTCACCCACCACCTCGGTCCCCACCACTACCGCTCCCGAGACGACCACCTCGGTCCTCACCACAACGGCTCCGGAGACGACCACCTCGGTCCTCACCACTACGGCTCCGGAGACGACCACCTCGGTCCTCATCACAACGGCTCCGGAGACGACCACCTCGGTCGTCACCACTACCGCTCCCGAAACCACCACGTCGGTCGTCACCACAACGGCTCCGGAGACGACCACCTCGGTCCTCACCACTACGGCTCCCGAGACCACCACCTTGGTCTTCACCACTACCGCTCCGGAGACGACCACCTCGGTCCTCACCACAACGGCTCCGGAGACGACCACCTCGGTCCTCACCACTACGGCTCCGGAGACGACCACCTCGGTCCTCACCACAACGGCTCCGGAGACGACCACCTCGGTCCTCACCACTACGGCTCCGGAGACGACCACCTCGGTCCTCACCACTACGGCTCCGGACATAAGCACGTCGATCCTCACTACTACTGCTCTTGAAACAGCCACCTCCACCCTAACCACCCCCACTACACCAGACCCCTGCGTCCCTGAAATAACCACCCCCAGCATACCAGACCCTTGCAACTCTGATATAACCACTCCCACTACACGAGAGCCCTGCATCCCTGATATAACCACCCACACTACACCAGACCCTTGCATCCCTGATATTACCACCCCCACTACACAAGAGCCCTGCAACCCTGATATAACCACCCCCACTACACCAGACCCGTGCATGCCTGAGACAATGACCCCTGCTATAGATGACCCCTGCCTCTCCGGAACAACCACTTCTACCACCCCTGCAGCCACTACCATTCCCATGTGTTCTGTGACCACCCCCGATACCAATGACCACATCTGTGGAGGTACCTCTGCTGTGGGGAAATTCTCTTTTGCTCTCTACCTGCCAGCCCTTGCGGGACTGCTGCTGGTGAACCTGCTCTCCTGACCCCCGGCCTGATGCCTGCAAATGAAAGTCTGAAATCTGAGCTGCTCCCTCTCCGAGGCCCCTCTGTGGTGCCGTGGCGATGCTTGCGTGTGCGTGTGTCCCAGCGCCTCACTGCTGGCTAGAATCTGTCTTCGGCAAATTCTCCGAATAAATCAGAATTGGAAATAGAAGCCCGAACCTCGGTGTGTTCTGTCCCAGTTGCCCATGTCCTGCCTTGCCCACGTGAGACTGGAGCACGGCTAGACAGATTAACTGCAAGGGGAGTCTCACGGTGGGCGCCGATTTCCAGTCTGGTCTCTGGGAACGTCACTGGGCTCCTCCCAGGGCAAGTTAACCCTCCAGTGAAATGCCAGGGCTGGGGTCACTTCCCAGTGTCTCTGTGTTGCTGCTGTCATAGCCCAGAGAAAAAGAAATATCCATGGGCAATAGCGAGAGACCAGGGACCCACTGGGCTATGTGCCACCCAGACCTGCCTTAGATCAGGCCCCCAGTGTACCAAGTGCTGCACATACTGTGTAGATGTAGATACAGTCCTGCCCTAGATAGATAGATAGATAGATAGAGGGGGTGTCTGGGGATAGCGAGCACAGGGCCGTCCTGGCAGAATACCATTGGTAAGGGTGCTGGGCACCAAGTGCTCCCGCAGACAGATCGCTAACACAAGTGGTGCCAGAACAGCCCCATGGCACAAACACTGCCCAAGGAGAAGAGGGGCCCACCCAGCTCTCCGGACAGAGATCGGGACAAGGGAGGTAGGAGAGCTGTGTTAATAGAACCGACATGCGCAAGGGGATGGGTGAGAACTGGAGGCAGCAGGGGGCAGTCACTACAGTAACTATGTCAGAGGGGCAGTGCTAGCTTGTTTGTGTTGGGGTATAAAAATGTATCTCAGAGGGAGCATCGCTGTCTAGTCTCAGTGGTACGGAAAATCCCACTGTTCGCTATAGGGACTTCGGAGTTTGCTGGCTGCTTTTGAGCATGGTGTAGGGCCAGGCCAGTGGTGAGCCTGCCTTACCCCATTGCACCACCTGTGATAAGCAGTGCCCAGCTGGAGCCTGCATCCTGAACCCCTAGTCATAAACCCCCTCTTGCATCCCAAGTCCCTGCCCTAGCCCTTAGCCCCCCCTTACACTAAGCCCCCTCCTGCAGCCCAACTCCCTGCCCCAGGCTCAGCTCAGAGCCCCTCACACTCCAAATCCCTTAACCCAAGACCAGAGCCTCCACCCCAAGCCACTGCTCCTGTCTGATGAAAGGGAGGACGGTTGGGGGAGGGAGGGAAGATGGAGTGAGCAGGGGCAGGGCCTCAGAGAAGGGCCAGGAAGGAGGCAGGGCAAAGGTATCTGGGTTTGAGGTAGATCCTGAATTGCACTTAAATTTAAAAAATAGATCTCGTGCTTAAATTGGTTGGAGACCCCTGGTTTAAATCATTCTGTGTGTTTCCACTCCTGGTTTCTCTCTCCCACACAAAGAAAGCCAGCAGGGAACCTAGATCCAATTCACATTTCAACCCTCTATCTTGCTTGGCTCTCCAGGCCCCCTGGACAACACCCTTGTAGCTACCTGAGTTTAACCCCTTAGTCACTGGGTGCTGGTCAGCACTCCCCCTGCCCATTACAGCAGCTGAAGGAAAGAAATGCCGACGCTGGCTCCACAATTAGGCTATGTCTACACTAGCGGGTTCTTGCGCAAGAACATCTTGCGCAAGGGTTCTTGTGCAAGAACTCTGGTGCAAGAACACGTCCACACTGCCATATGCTTTTGCGCAAGAGCATCCATGGCAGTGTGGACGCTCTCTTGTGCAAGAAAGCTCTGATGGCCATTTTAGCCATAGGGCTTTCTTGCGCAAGAAACCCCTGCCGTGCGTCCACACTGCCCTCTTGCACAAAAGCTCTTGTGCAAGATAGCTTCCACTTGTTAGAAAAGAGCGTAGCTCTTGCGCAAGAAGGCCTTTCATACCACGCTTTACTGTTAATCTTCTTGCGCAAGAGCGGGCGGGCAGTGTGGATGCTCTGCGGAGGAACGGCCATTGCTGTGGAAGAACCCACCAGTGTAGACATAGCCTCAAAGTCTGAGTTCCCAGTTGCACTGACCCCGCCCCCGGAGGCCTTTGGTGCTGCTGGGGCGAAGCCCAGGGCCTGCTGTGCTGCACAGGGGTGATGTCTGTGAGACTGAGGCCCTGTGAGATGCACTAGCCACATAACAATGTGCTTGGCTGATGGCTGTGCGTGTGTGAATGTGCTTGGCTGATGGCTCTGTGTGTGTGTGTGTGTGTGTGTGTGTGTGTGTGTGTGTGTGTGTGTGCGCACAAGGTGAATTCAGTGCCCCAGTGCATTTGTAGTGTGCACCTTGGATTCCACGCTCACACACTGTATTTTCCCCCAGCAGCCGTGCTTCATTCAAGGCGCTTTTTCCTTCGTGTTGGGAGAGACCCCAAGCCACATTTTCCACCTACCGTTCCAGCCCCGCGCTTCTCCGAATGATTAACGACCCCTCCAGGGCCTCTCTGGTGTTCTCGCCACGGCACCTGAGGGGGACACAAACATTAAGGACTCGTCTTCACATGAGACCTGGGAAACCGAGGCACAGAGGGCTGACTCCTAACAGGGAGTCCTGAGACGCAAACGCCCTGCTGTGACTGTCTCACTAGGCAGCCCCAGTCCCTCACCCCGAGACAGCCGAGGGGCTCTGAGGCCATGTCGCTGTCACAAGCAAAATGTCCTGATATAGCAGGGAACTTTCCTGGCCCTGCTCGGCCCCAGGGGACTTGGAGGGTGACAGGTTCTGACCCCTCGCTCGCACGACCTTCCCCTGGAGCTCTGCTGCCCCCGAAGACTTCCCTCCTATGGACCAGTGTGGCAAAGTCCTGGTAACCCCGATGAGGCCAGGCCCAGGATCCCTGGGGGCTGCACCCCCAGTCTTGTTGTGGTCACTCAGGCCAGGCACTGGGTGTCCCCCCGTGGGAAATGCGAGGAATCAGGGTCCCGCCTCGTGGGCCAGGATCAGCATAACCAGCCGCCTCTGTGCCGTGACCCGTCTGCCCCTCCACGTCCCAGTCCCTGACTGCGCTGCCGTGACACCGCGGGTCAGACCCCACTGGGGGCAGGGAACTTCTCTCCAGCATCGTCCCCTCAGCCCCTCCTCTGCCCCCTGCCCAGGCCCCAGCCCCCCTCTGCCCTGCCCAGCCCCCTCCTCTGCCCCATGCCCTGCCCTCTCCTCTGCCCCAGCCCAGCCCCAGCCCCTCTGCCCCTGCCCATCCCCAGCCCCCTCCTCTGCCCCATCCCGCCCCCGCCTCTGCCCCCGCCCAGCCCCGCCCCCTCCTCTGCCCTGCCCAGCCCGCCCCTCCTCTGCCCTGCCCATCCTCTGCCCCTCCTCTGCCCGCCCTCCCCGCCCAGCCCCCCTCTCCTCTGTCCCTGCCCCCTCCTCTGCCCCCCAGCCCCCTCCTCTGCCTCCCCGCCCCCTCCTCTGCCCCGCCCAGCCCCTGCTCTCCCCTTAGCTCGGCCCTGCCCAGGCTCACAGGGCGCTTGGGGCAGCCGCTCTCTGTGGAGGCGTCTCTGTGCTGGGAGGGGAGAGGAGCCAGGGCCCCCCTCATTGGCCTGCTGCCCCGTCCAATCAGCCTGGCCTGGAGCACTGAGCTCGCCCCATTGGCCCTGGGGCCTGTCAGTCTCACCCGCCTCCCTCCTCTTCGGCCCTTCCCCCTTTTCTGTGGTACCCTGAGAGGGCCGAGCCCCCCCCGCAGTGTCACAATGAGGGGCCCCAGGCCCAGCCCCTCGTGTCTGTCTGCAAACTGCCCCCCACTGGTCCACACCCCTGTGGGGCAGCCCCCCCGCCAGGCCCCTAATCTGCTCCCTGTGGACACTGTGGGGGGAGGGCCGAGACTAGTCATAGTGCACCCCACCCTGGCCACCCCTTAGGGCCTGGGGGCAGAGAGCGGCCCCAGCGTCCTGCTGCCCGAGGGGGCTGGAGGGGCTCGGCTCTGACTGAGCTGGAACTGGCTGCCTGGGGCTTGGAGCGGAACCGCCCTGCAGCGAGTGAGCGGTACCGGGGCTACTGCCCGGCCCCCCTCGGGCGCAGCGCGGGCGCCCCCCCCCACCCGCAGGCAGGCCCGGCCCTGCGCTGACAGAGGCTGCACCGCGAGCAGCCGCGGGGCTCCAGGCAACCGCCTCGCTCAGAGACCCGGCCTCAACGCCTGGACTCTCGTGGAGCGCACCATGCCCCGCCGCCCGCGCAGGACGGAACGGCCGCTTGACTGTCCCCGCGCCAGAGCTGCCAGACCCAAGTGTCGCAGCTGAGGCCACAAGGAAACTGAGGCAAAAATCGCAGCTGAGACTCCTGCCGCCCTTCCCGCCTCTCTCCTTCCTCCCTCCCTTCACAACCCGACGCGACAAAACACAATGGCTTTCGGTTCCACTGCGAAGTCCCACAGCAGCCTTGTTTCTGCACCCAGCTCGGGGCAGGCCCTGCCACCCCAGGGCGCTACGTGAGCCCCTCTCACTTGACTCCCATTCTATCTGTCTCTTCCCTGGCCTGTATGCTGGTAACCATGACAGCAGTGATGCCAATGGGGCAGAAGGGGGGCAGAGGGCTAGGGGGTGCTGTAGACTCCCTAAAGTTAGAACCAAGAATTTCATCCCTGACGTCTTCTTCACGTGCCCGCCTCTTACTTGCAACAGAGCTTGTGCTGCTCCCAGCTTTGCCCTTAGGCCCGGGAGTTTGTTTATAAGCAGAGGGAGGCAGGGCGATGAAGATAGCAGAAGGCTTGTGACAGCTCCTTAAATAATCACACAAACACTGCCAGGCACTGCAATTAAAAGACTGGAAACCCAGGGTAGGAGCAACTGGGCACCATTTATGAAGATCGTTCTTAAATGATCTTGGAAAAGGGGCAAACAGTGAGGGGGCAAAATTTGCAGCTGGTAGAAAATGACTCCAGATAGTTAAACCCAGAGCTGACAGCAGAGAGTTCCAAAGGGGCCTCACCAACCTGGGTGACTGGGCAACACACGGGCAGGTAGAATTCAGGGTTGTAATGTGCATGGGAACATATCATCCTGACTGCATGCACAAGAACGATGGGGACTGAATCAGCTGTTACCCCTCAGGTGAGAGATCTTGGAATCCTAGTGGCTAGTTCCCCGAAAATGTCCGCTCAATAGCAGTGCCAGTCTGTAAAGCCAAGAGAGTGTTGGGAATCATTAGGAAACAAACAGATTATATATATATATAGTCTGGGGAGAGATTAATGAGACTGGGACTCATTCTTAGCAAAGAAATTACAAAAAGGAGGGAAGTATGTTAGAGATCTAGAAAATCATGAACTGTGTGGAAAAGTAGAATACAGGAATGTGATTAACTCCTTCACTAACATTGACACAAGAAGGTCACCCAATTGCATGTATAGGCAGCGGACTGAAAACAAACAAAGGAAATTATTGCTTCACGGTTAACCTGTGGAACTCTTTGCCAGGAGATGGTGGAAGGGCCCAAACTGTAACAGGGTCCCAATAAGAACAAAATATGTTCATGGGGGGCAGGTCTCTCAATGGCTACTAGCCAGCATGGCCAGGGACACCATCTGGTTGCCAGAAGCTGGGATTGTGTCACTGGGGAGGGATCACTTGGTGATTCCCTGATCTCTCCATTCTCTCTGGGGCACCTGGCATTGGCCACTGGTGACAGGCAGGATACTGGGCTAGATGGACCTTTGGTCTGACCCAGCCTGGTCAGTCTGCTGCTCTTGTACAGAACCCAGGTGTATCTGCTCCCTGCTGTAACCCACTAGAACCCACTCCCCTCCCAGAGCTGAGACAGAGCCCAGCAGTCCTGACAGTGTCTCTCTCCCTACAGAGTCACTTGATTCCTCCTTCGAGGGAGGAATGCAAATGTAGGCATCCGAAATTGCAAATGAAGCGGGGATTTAAATATCCCACACTTCATTTGCATATTCGTGGACTGGCGCTATTGCGAAATAGCGCTATTGCGAGAGAAAAAAATGAAGTTATTTCACGGCAAACCCCTCCCCTCGAAATAACCTTTAACCCACAGCTCCCTCCCCTGCCACGGGATTCCTGCTTTACGGGTTTCAGGAGGCAGCCTGGTGACAGGAATCGCTGGGCAGTTAAAGATTTATCTGGGCAGCCGCCCCCGTGGGCTGGAGCAACTTGGCTGGGGGCAAAGAGGAGACTGGAGCTGGGGTGTGCAATTGTGCGCCAGCACAGACGAGTGTGTTCCTGTGCGATGTGGGGCCCGTGCTAACGAGGCCGAGTCACTCAGGGTGAATGTGGCTCCATTCCAGTCGCTGGTGAGGCGGCGTGAACACATGAAGGGGGAAATGACTTTTTTAGCCCCGTCCCGTCTCGCTTCAGACCAGTCTGACAGGTTCCTCTAAGTGCTCCCAGAGCCTTAATTTACTCCCCATCCCTTTCTCATCTCAGCTAATTTGCCTCCTTGTATAAACCAAGCCCTGCATCCCTGCCGGGGACAGAGGCTGGGACCGGAATGTCATGATCCTGAGGGTTAGCCAGCAGCCTGGGGACTAAGGGGTTAACTACACCTAAGCCAGGCAGAGTTGGCCCATAGGAAGGCAGGTAGGAATTTCAAACTAGGACAAAGGAATTTTTTGGTTTCTCCCTCCTTTGTCTCTGGGGCAGTTTCTCTCCAGCTACTGAGGGGGACAGACACTATGTCTCCCTCCAAGAAAAGCCTCTTCACTGTAAGTAGGGGAAAGTTTAGATCAAACCGTTCGGTTTTATTATTTTATGGGTTGGGTATGGGATCTGATGTCTGTGCACTTTTTAAAAATGTCTTTTTGCTCTTCTTTGTAACTAAGTTCTAGGCCCATGGTGGGATCCCCCCATGAGTATATTACTTTGTGACTTTTTTATCTAGTCATTAAGCTTGCAACAGGAATATTGGGTATGTCTAGACTGCATCCCCCTGTCGGCAGAGGGATGCAGATTAGGCAGGTTGACATTGCAAATGAGGCAGGGATTTAAATATCCCACACCTAATTTGCATAAAAATGGCTGCTGCGTTTTGCCGACTCAGCACTTTGTCAGCAAAAAGTGGCAGTCTAGAGGGGGATCTGTCGAGAAAGACAGCCTTTTCTGACAGATCCCTTATGCCTCCTGCAAGGAGGTTTACAGGATCTGTTGAAAAAGGCTTTCTTTCTCGACAGATCCCCCTCTAGACTGCCGCTTTTGCCCCAACAAAGTGCTGAGTCGGCAAAACGCGGCTGCCATTTTTATGCAAATTAAGCATGGGATATTTAAATCCCCGCTTCATTTGCAATGTCGACCTGCCTAATCTGCATCCCTCTGCCGACAGAGGGATGCAGTCTAGACATACCCATTGTGGTGATAAAAAAATTCTTTCTCTTTTCTTTTTATTAACCTGGTATTGGTTAATTGTTGTGTCCTGGTTTTTACGTTAGGGGGTGAGATTTCCCAAGTGATCTCTCCTCTGATTTTCTTATCATTACTTGGGTGGTGGCAGTGGAGTTTTTATCCCCAAAATCTAGGTTGTTAAGATTTTGGGGGGAAGTTTTTGTTCAAAGCCTGGAGAGAGAAGGTTTTGCAGTACTTTTGCGGGCCCCCACTTCTGCATTTATTGTGCCAGAGTGGGGAAGGAGCAGAAGTGGGGCCCCCCACGATAAATGCAGAAGTGGGGGCCTTCAAAAGTACCAGCCAGGCTGCTGGCTAACCCTCATGATCATGACACGGCACGTCTCTGCAGAGCTCCAATTCCCCACTAATCCCAGGCAGCACCCAGCTCCGCCTGGGACCCGCTTCCTGTATGAAACTCCAGTGAGACATTGCCAGCCCTGAGTGCGTCGGCCGCACCCTCCGGTGCTCAGGCACCTGCCCATGGGCCAGCGATGCACCTGCCATCGGCCCTGGCTGGCTATGCCAGCAGCAAAGGGGCCCAGTCAGGCAGCAGAGAGTTGCCAGGCATCAGCAAAACCCCCAGACAAACCCGACTCCAACAGAGCTTGCCTTGAGCAGAGCGCTCGGTTCCGTCTCCCACGGCGGGTTTGCCAGCAACAGAAGGGGATGAAACACGGGAGTCACTTATGCTCCAGAGGACCGAGTGGAGCCTGGAGTCTGGCCTGAGCTGCCCGGTGGCAGAGGGCTCTACTGGCTTGCAGGCAAAGGCAGGGGGAGAGCCAGTGGCTGGGAATCGAGTTTAGATCAATCTCGGGTGGATTTAAGCCTGGAGCAGCTTGTCAGGAGCGCGGGTGGATTCCTCATCCCTTGGCCACTGCACGTGCTGGGTCTGGATACACGTCACCGTCAGCCCCGTTCCCCGGCACCCACCCATCGCACGTCCTCCTGCCTGGTGGGTCCAGCACTCTGGGTGCCACCGTGCTGCACTCCCAGGACATGGGGCGGAGCGGAGAGGGGGTGTGTGACGTAGTGGAGGTACCTGGCTGGTTTCTATGCTGGCTCTGTGGTAACCCCCACTGGCTGCCATCGGTACCACAGCCCAGAAGGACTGGAGATGAGTCATTATGCAAAGAGGGTCTCTCAACCTGTCTGACCAGCTACCCCCCAAGGAGAGAGACAAAGGAAGGGGAAAGGCTGCCCTGGCTGGGGGCAGGGCTGGAAGAGAGTGGGTTAGTTTCTGTCTGGGATCATGGAGGAACCAGCCTAAGCCAGGGGCTGGGATTTAGGGGCCCAATTTCCCCATCGCAAGGGGGCTGAGGCATCCTAGACCTGCCCTGTAACCAGATTACATCGGTGCTGTGCTGTGCTGTGCTGTATCCTGGAGAAGGAATAAACTCCCTCCATTCTACGGGCTGGTGGAGTCTGTTCGTGCCATTACGGGGGTGCAGGAGTCAGGGGACCCCAACGCGTCGTCACAGGGTGTGAGTGGGGCATCGACCAGCTGTCTGATCTGAGACAGTGCCTAGGCTGATCAGAGGGCGGGTGGCTGGACCAGCATTTCTGATTTCTCTCCAGGAAAGCAGAGCTCTGGCCCTGCTAAATTCGACCTTCCATATGTTGTACTTAAAAGAAGTACTCGGGATCTTTTTCAGGGGGATAAGGCAACACGCCACATTTATTGAACACACATAGAATAATCAATACTTATCATATGCATATGACACATTACACTCATGCACTCACACACACACAAGCACACTTCTTGTTGTTACTAAAGTTGCTCCCCTAACTGCACTGGCCAGGTGAGTTAGATGGGGAGGGTGGAGCCGGCTTCTGCCGATCCGGATCGATGCTCCCATGTTGACAAGACGAAACCCGGGTCCTCTGCAAGATGCCTCCTATTTATCCCTCTCATGCAGCCAATTAGCCATCACCTTGCCTTTCTTAATGCTGCTTCAAAGAGAGTTCTTCCAAGGGCAGGCACTTGCTACTTGACTCCCAAGGCGTCTGTCTGTCCAGTTTTCTTAATGAGCTCACTTTACAGGTATTGTCTGGATCTGGCTCCCAGGCCCTCTCCACCCTTGCAACTGCTGCTGGAGGTGCTCCCCTTTCAGTCTCCATTCACACCTCATTCATTTCAACAGGACAATCAAGGAAAGGGGAGAGCTCAAAAGACATTTTTTTCTTACAAGATCTATATATCTTAATACAAAGTTATAGGAGAAATGTTACAGAGATTCTATAAGAACACTTAAAGATATATCTAAAAGGACAAGATCTTAATACAAAGTATAATATCACAGGGATTTCTCCACACGTAGTCAACTTGTGGCAGTGCAGACCAGCGCTGTGGAAGTCGCTGTTCATGGCCTCTGGGAGGGGTTCTGTAGAGCCCCCCTGTGACCGCTCTGGCCAGCGCTTTCAGCTCCGCTGTTCTGGAGGTGCACAGGAAAAGCCCTGGGAAAGTTTGGATTTCATTTCCTGCATGGCCAGCATGGCGAGCAGAGCTCAGAGCAGGCAGTGCACCTGGCCATAAATGCCCCAGGTCACACACAAGCTCCAGCAGGGAGCAAGCAGGAGATGCTGGACCTCACTGCTGTGTGGGGAGAGGAGCCAGTTCTCGCAGAGCTACTGAGCAGCAGAAGGAACCGGGACTGTGATGGGGAGTATCAACCTGGCACTGAAGAGCAGGGAGTGAGCTGGTCCCAGCTGGCTGAAAGAGCCCTTCCCCCACAGCCAGGCAGGGCATGGTCCCCGTGGCACCAGACTATAAAAGGTCCCGGGGTAGCTCAGGTGGGGCTGTCTGCGGAAGGGGAAGGAGGCGCTGGGGGAGCC
The DNA here is from genome assembly GCA_019425775.1 of Rafetus swinhoei. Lineage (NCBI taxonomy): Eukaryota > Metazoa > Chordata > Testudines > Trionychidae > Rafetus > Rafetus swinhoei. The sequence goes on from CM033448.1 coordinate 2,213,296, forward strand.
CCATAGGGAACGAGCACCCAGACCTTCCAGCGACAGCCAGTCCAGGAGGTGCTACCCCAGGGCTGTTGGATCGCGGGGAGATGACTGGGGAGACATCGGCTGGATCTCGGTAGGAAGTAGTCCAGGGTGGGGAGTTGCCCCGGCGCACTCAGTGTGTTGCAGCAGGATTCCCCACTGAGCGAGGCACTGGCCCTAGCCACTGACTATAGAGCCCTGGGCTGGGACCCGGGGGAGTGGGCAGGCCCGTAGCTGGCTAGAGGGAGTGAACTGGGCCTACAAGCCTCTGAACTAGGCCTCAGGGCCGTGTTACCCCTCGTAGGAGGGGACTGAGGTATGGACTCTGGCCACGAGGCCGTATTAACCCTGCTATAAGGGCCTGTGTGTGGACTTTGGCCTCAGGGCAATATTATGCCCCTCAGACGGGATGCATGGAGGGACTCCGGTGGGTAGGACGCAAGGAGGGTTAAGCTTGAGGGTGGCCGCCTCACAGAGAAGGCCGCCCCTCGATAACGTGGTGGAGAACATGGGCATAACCCGATCCCATCCTTGAGATAAGGGGCTGGAGGGAAAGCCCGGAAAAGGGCGTTATCAGAGACTTAAAAGAAAAGTAAGTGAAGGGGGTGAAAAGCCATGAACCCGGAGAAGCTGTTCGAGTGGCTGCTGGAGAACCAGCAACAGCAGGCAACCCAGCTACTTCAACAACAAAATCAATTTTTGCAACAGTAAGCTTCCCGGCAGCATCTGCAAGCGACTCAGCAGCAGGAGTAGCAACAGCAACAGCCATGGGAGCTCACCAACCAGCAGTGGGCCCAGGGCTGGCCTGAGCCATTCTTGCGCCCCAGACCCTGGGAGCGCGGCGCATGCGTGGCCTCACCCCCACCTGGCCCAGCAGCCCCATGTGGCGCCCCTTACAATCAGGTGCCCCAGGCTATAGCCCGGTCAGCCCGTAGCTTGGGCTGGCTCTGAGTGGGCCCAACAGGACCAATGGCTCTAGCACTAGCCATGCTAGGGAAGGCAACCCAGGGTCCTGGCCCCCCAGGAGAGGGCACCTGTGGGGGTTATGCAGCAGTTGCCCATCCGCCTCAGCATCATGGGACCTGGTGATGACCCTGAAGCCTTCCTAGTGACCTTTAAAAGAGTCACAACGGCTGCCAGATGGCCACAAGAACATTGGGTACGATATTAGCACCATATTTGATTGGACCTGCTCAGGTGGCCTACCGTAATTTAGAGCCCGGAGAAGCCCTGGACTATCACAAGGTTAAGGGGGTATTCTTGGACCAGATGGGTGTTAGCCCTGTAACTTACCGACAGCAGTCTTGCCAAGAACGATACCCACTGGGGGCCAGACCATGGGCCGTGGCACAGAAGCTACGCGATTACTGCTGGCAGAGTATTGAACCCGAAAGGAGGACAGAGACCCAGGTTGCAGAGACAATCATCCTATTACAGTTTCTCCAAATCCTCCCCACTGGGGGGCAAAGATGGGTGTGACGACATCGCCCAACATCCCTCAGTGAAGCCGTGTCACTGATGGAAGACTACTTAGCTGCAGAAGGCCTGGTAGTGAGGGGCAGGGGGACAAGGGAATACCTGGTCTCGAGTCCCAGGACCAGAGGGCCCACCTGCCCATGGGAAGCCAGGAGCCCCAAGAACTACATTCTATCACCACAGTCTGGGGAAGCGAGGAGGAGAAGACAATCACTAGGCCAACGCTGGGACTGGGGGACGAATGCCCAGCCGATCAATGAAGAGGAAAAGAAGGTAAGAAAACGGGGAGGAGCCAACCATAACTGGTGTTATGAGTGTGGACAAGAGGGGCACTTTCGACACGACTGTCCATAGATGGACTATAGTTATGGGCAAGTGCTGATGGTGGGGCATAGAACCAGGGGAAGGGAGTTAACCAACTAAGGTGTTAACCAACCATGTAGTACAGGGGACCCCGGTCACTGCCCTAATTGATTTGGGGTGCAGACAGGCATTGGTGCGGGCCGACCTGGTGGAGTCCCCCAAGCCTGTAGGAGCCCCCATCCTAATGCAATGTGTACACAGAGGTTCAGTCATCAGTGACACAGCTTCACTGAGGGATGTTGGGCATTGTCCTACACCCAAGAAAAAGGGTTTTGCTGAGTGGGGCTGGCCCCAGGACTGGCCTATCCCATGATTTTGGGCCAGGATTGGCAGGGGTTTCATAGAATAATCAGGGAATGGAGTCAACAAGAGCTGCAGAGAGTAAGGTGGCGAGTGAGAAGGTGGGGGGTTGATTGCCCAAGGGAGCGAAAGGAACCTAGAGGGAAGCTCCACTACTGCCCTGGGAGCCCCTCCCCGACAGGACCCCGAGACCAGGACACGGAGCGACACGGAGGTATGTGAGGATCACCTATACTGGGTGAACAGGGACCCCCAGACCCGGGGGGAGATGTGGCAGCTGCTGGTCCCAACGAAATACAGATGGGGTGTATTAAAGCTGGCCCATGCAAACCCTTGGGCCGGACACCTAGTCAGGGAAAAGATGTTACAACGGGTGACCCAGAGGTTCTTCTGGCCGGGATACACCGTGAGGGTCGTGATGTCTGTGAATCCTGCCCAGAGTGCCAGCGAACAAGCCCAAAGGGAGGACCAGAGGCCCCGTTGATAGTGTTGCCTGCGGTGGGAGTCCCCTTCGAGCAGATCAGTCTTGATTGAGTAGAACCCAGCATATCCTTGTGGTGGTAGACTATGCAACCAGGTATCCTGAGGCTGTACCTCTGCGGAAGACCACCAGACCCACCCTAGCGGCCGAACTTTTAAAGATTTTTTCCCAGGTGGGGATACCCAGGAAGATTTTAACTGATTGGGGACGAATGTGTCATCTAAGTTGATGGCTGAATTATGACGGTTATTAAATATCAGGGCCCTAAGTGTTACCTGCACAAATTTCTTTATCCCTTCCACACTGTAGGGAGACACACCTTTATCCAGTTCCTAGGACTCAAGGTGCAACCCTATTAATTTATACACCCTCCCTTACCCAATTCCTAGGGCTCAGGATGTAACAACCCGCGGGTCGGCAGGATCTTTCGCCACTGGAAAAGCCTCACAAAGTAATATCCTTATGTGACGATGCGTTGGGGTCCCCTGACTCCTGCACCCCCGTAATGGCACGAACAGACTCCACCAGCCCGTAGAACGGAGGGAGTTTATTCCTTCTCCAGGATACAGCACAGCACAGCACAGCACCGATGTAATCTGGTTACAGGGCAGGTCTAGGATGCCTCAGCCCCCCTTGAGATGGGGGAGACTGGGCCCCTAAATCCCAGCCCCTGGCTTAGGCTGGTTCCTCCATGATCCCAGACAGAAACTAACCTAACTCTCTTCCAGCCCTGCCCCCCAGCCTGGGCAGCATTCCCCCTTCCTTTGTTTCTCTCCTTGGGGGGTAGCTGGTCAGACAGGTTGAGAGACCCTCTAGCATAATGACTCATCCTTCTGGGCTGTGGTACCGATGGCAGCCAGTGGGGGTTACCACAGAGCCAGCATAGGAACTAGCCAGATACCCCCACTACGTCACACCTTATCTTCTATTGATTGACAATTCCCAAACGAGCAGAATGCACATGCTAAGCACACAGGGTCATGCTCACCAGTCCTGATACAGGCAGGCAGACTTCCCCTGTTGGCCAGGCAGTATCAGTCTCTCTGGTCTTAGGCTGTGTCTCGGAGGTGAGTTCTTCTTTTCCAGGTCTCCCCCCCCACACTCCTCCTGGCCTTCTTCCAGCCTTTTCTTCCTTCTGTTACTTCTGAAGATCTTCCTCTTTTCTTCTCCTTCTTGAACCCCAGTTTATATAATGAAGCCTGAGTCTTGCTTAGCTAGACCATAACCAATTATTTTAGTATCATTTTACTAACCAATCATAACAAAATGACCTAACCAATCATACCCCGCCATCTTAATTGATTTACACCTAGCAAAATTAATTATACAGCAGACAGAAACAGTTACAGAGATCACAGACAGACAGAGATCACACAGTCAAACAATAGGAAAGTGTAGTGACAATGCTCATAGGATCAGGATTCCACAACATCCTCTATTGATAAGCAGTTTCTTGCCAGACAGAATGGTGTTATGCACAAATTTCTTTACCCATCTTGAGATCGGTTTCTTTATCTGGTGACAGTAGGGGAGCTATCAGGGCAAAGTCCCTCCTCACAGCCTGGTGTGACACTTTGTAATACAATTTACATGGAACTGTGAGTATGTGACTTATAGTAATAGCTGCTACTCTTCAGCCTGGCTGCAGAAGGTGGCTTTGGTTCAGGCCTAGCACAGGCCTTCCAACATGGCTACAGAAAAGCCATATTGTTACATAAGGACCACGGTTTCCCATCCCCAGACAGATGGGCTAGCAGAACGTTTTAATCAAACCCTACAGGCAATGCTGCGGAGGTTTATAGAGGAGGATCCCTGGAATTGAGACAAGCTGCTCCAGGCACTGCTGCTTGCCACTGTGAAGTTCCCCAGGCTTCTACGGGCTTCTCGCCAGCTGAGCTCCTTTATGGGAGGCATGCTCTCAGAAGACTAGACCTATTGAGGGAAACCTGGGAAGCACAGGAGTCACGGGTCATGGGCTCAGTCCCCTTTATCCTACAGCCCCGTGAATGGCTACAGGAACTGGGAGAGTTCGTCTAAGGAGTCTAAATTGCTGGCAAAGTGGAAGGCCCTTTTGAGGTGGTGCAACACCGTGGACTATGAGGAGCGGCTGACGGGAAGGAAGAGGGGAGTCCAGACCTACCACATAAACCTCCTAAAGAAATGGAAGCTGTTAGTGGGTCTATTGATTACCCCATAGGCACCTGAACCAGAATTAGGGCCGTGGATCAAGGATTCCCTGACGCTGACCCTGGCTGTGATGGGGGAAGAATTAGACCCGGAACAACAGGAGGAGTTACACCAACTAGTCCAGACCTTCTAATATGTGCTATCCGACCGATCAGGATGGACCAGCGTGACTAGTCACCACAGAGCCACCCTGCTCGGCAAGAAGTTACATGACCACCTTCCAAGAAGATGTAGGGGGCTGTCTAATGGGAACTCCAGACCATGTAGGAGATGTGGGTGGTAGAAGAATCTCGGAGCAAGTGGAGAAGTCCAATTGTGCTGGTTCCAAAACTGGACGGGACTCTACGGTTTTGTAGTGACTTCTGTAAGGTGAATGCCATATCACGTTTTGATGCCTATCCTATGCCGAGGATGATGAACTGCTGGAGCACTTGGGTAATGCAGAGTACACCTCTATCCTGTACCTGGCCAAAAGGTACTGGCAAATACCCTTGGCCCCAGTCTCCAAGGAGAAGACGGCCTTCCTCCCCCGGTTCGGATTGTACCAATTTGTCACCATGCCCTTTGGTCTACATGGGACTGCCGCGACCTTCCAATGACTGATGGACTGGCTGTTACAACCTCACCACCAATATACAGTGACTTATATAGACTATATAGTGATATACAGCCAGACATGGGCCAAAGATCTTCAACAGCTAGAGATTGTATGAGCATTGGGTGAAGCTGCACTCACAGCTAACCCCAGGAAATGTCATCTGGGACGGCGTGAGGTGACAGACCTTGGCTATACCTTAGGACAAGGCACTCTGCTCCCACTGGTACATAAGGTACAGGCCTTAAAGGAGTGAGCAGCCCCCACGATAAAGAAGCAGGTATGACAATTCTTTGGGTGGGTGGGGTACTATAACCGCTTTGTGCCGGACTTCATGATCCTGATGGCTCCCTTGTCCAACTTGATCAAGAATTCACAACCAGAAAGGTTCAATGGTCGGCTGTGTGTGAGCGAGCTTTTCAAGCCCTTGAAGACTGCTTACCAAACACCCCAGTGTTATTTTCAACCCGCTTTCTTGAGATCTTTTATCTTGCAGACTGATGCTCCTGAGGTGGAGCTCGGGGCTCTGCTGCCCCCAGAGATAAAAGGAGAGGAACACCCAGTCCAGTATAGGAGTAAGAAATAGTTTCCAAGGGAACAGAAGTACTCCACGGGGGAAGAGGAGGCCCTAGTGGTGAAACGGGCCGTCGATGATCTGAGAGATTCCCTGCTGGGCAACCACTTACAACTAGTCACCGACCACACCCCGGTGAGATGGCTACATACCACGAAAGAAACCAACCCATGGATAATGAGATGGAACTTGGCCTTGCAGCCCTGTAGCTTCACTGTGGCTCACCGGCCCGGTAAGACACATACCAATGCGGATTTCTTTTCCCGAGCCAGAAGGGTGGAACCCGGAGCAGAACAGGTGTCACATACCCAGTCAAGCGGGAGGGTGTGTGACAGGGTGTATCAGCCTGGCACTGAAGAGCAGGGAGTGAGCTGGTCCCAGCTGGCCAAAAGAGCCCCTCCCCCACAGCCCAGCTGGGCATGCTCCCGGTGGCACCAGACTATAAAAGGCCCCAGAGCAGCTCAGTCGGGGCTGGCTGTGGAAGGAGAAGGAGGCGCTGGGAGAGCCCCATGGAGGAAGAGCACCCAGACCTTCCAGCGGCAGCCAGGCCGGGAGGTGCTACCCGCAGGGTCGTTGGATCGCGGGAGACGACGGGGGAGACATCCGCCAGACCCCGGTAGGAAGTAGCCCAGGGTAGGGAGTCGTCGCGGCACGCTCAAAGTGTTGCAGCAGGATTCCCCGCTGAGCGTCCCCAGCCACTGCCTATAGGGCCCTGGGCAGGGACCAAGGGGAGTGGGAGGGCCTGGGTCCCCCTGCCCCCTCAGTAGCTGGCCCGAGGGAGCGACCTGGGCCTACAAGCTTGTGAACTAGACCTCAGGGCCGTGTTACCCCTAGTAGGAGGGGACTGAGGAATGGACTCTGGACGCCAGCCAGGCCGTATTAACCCTGCTATAAGGGCCTGTGTGTGCACTTTGGCCTCAGGGCCGTATTACCCCTAGTAGGAGGGAACTGAGGAATGGACTCTGGACGCCAGGCTGTATTCACCCTGCTATAGGGGCCTGTGTATGCACTTTGGCCTCTGGGCCATATGATGCCCTTCAGAGGGGACGCATGGAGGGACTCTGGCGGGTAGGCTGCAAGGGGGATTACGCTTGAGGGGGGGCTCCCCCAGAGAAGGCCACCCCTTGGCAGTGGTGGAAAAAGTCCTTCTGGAAAACTACTTAAGTAAAAGTACGAAAGTATCGCATCTTAACTGTACTCAAGTATCCAGAAGTAAAAAGTAGCCGTCCTATGGACATCTATGGTTAACCACCCACGTTACCATTGGGCGCCATTATTTTTCACACACACTTTCTATACACACTCACACCCACACACATAATACGTATGTATATATATGCTTATATATATATATATATATATATACTTATAAGTGTGTGTATGTATGTGTATATATGTGCGTGTGTATTATATCCTATATACACAAATACTATACTTTTATGTTTCAAAGGTTTGTTCAGTAGCTGATTTTCAAAAAGATCAGAGTCCAGCCTTGCTCTCCTAGGACAAAATATGAGTCCAGCAACACGAAAGAGCCTCTCACAGGCAGCTGAGACAGGCAGACGTGTGTTGGCCTTGACACACAACTCCCTGACTGTAGGGAAGGACCGCAACAGATCCGTGGTGTCTGCTGAGCAGGCTACATACCCGTCAAGCTGCCTTTCAGCTTCATTTGTGCAAGAGGACTTCATTGAAGAAAAGATCTGCTGTGGGGTCCTTTCCTACAATCAGGGGGATGCGCATCAGGGCCAGCTCACCTCTGCCTGCAATGTGATATTTTCTGTCTTATCTAGGCCTTTCCTAATGGTTCCCAATAGTCTGTTAGTTTTTCAGTTTTAAGTACACCACTCCACATTGAGCAGATGTTTTCAGGGAACTGTCCACAGTGATTCCAAGATCTTGTTCTTGTGTGGTAACAGCTATTTTAGATCCCATCAGTTCTGTGTGCATAGTTGGGAATCTATTTTTCCACGTTCAATACGCTGCACTTATCAACACCGAATTCCACCTGCTATTGTGTTGCCCAATTACCTAGTGTTGTGAGATCCCTTTGTAACTCTTTGCACTCAGCTTTGGACTTAATTATTTTGAGTAATTTTGTAGTATCTGCACATTTTGCCATCCCACTATTCTTTTCAAGGACATTTAAAAGTTTAACAGTACTGGTCCAAATAAAAATCCCAGCAGCACAACACTTATTGTGACTCCTCCCCGCTCCAACTTATAAGTACCTGGCAATGTTTTCATGATGATCTAAGGATCCCTTAATGACTTGAATGACCAGTCTTTTGTTATTCTTAATCACCCTGCCTCCTTCTCTTTTTAACAGACTCCCTGCCCCTAAGGCAAAACTGCAAGTGCTCAAACTCTCCTGCAGTTGAAGCTGCTTTTGGAGCCAGGGCCTGCAGCTTTAGAGGTTCAGACTTGAGACTTAGCCCCTGAAAATGGCACCCATGTGCATGTGGCTGTGCTTTAGCAAATCAGAATGCTGGCTTGCACACTTGTCAGTGGAGTGCTGAAAAGAGCGAGTAACTAAGTGCTTCTGGAAATGGCGGTGGAGTACAAAGTACAATATTTTCTACAAAACCTACTTGGATAAAATTCGAAGTGTAGTAAAAATAAAGGAATTGAGTGAAGTATAAATACTGAAAAAATGGAAATGAGCAGTGTAACGAAGTATTTCTACTTAGCTACTTCCCACCTCTGCCCCTCGATAGGGACATTTTTGCCAAGCTCACAAAGGCCATGCAGGGGAAACGATACGCCAGGGCCGCCTAAAAATAAAGGGGCTGAGGCAGTCCCACCAGAAGGCAAAGCAGGCAAATGGACAGTCTGCATCATTGCTGCGAACATGCCACTTGTATAAGGGGCTGCATGTGATCCTGGGGTGGGATGGGGGCACCCAACCAGCTTTGCAAGGGCTGATGGCTTCCCATTGCTTTAATACACTTTCCTGCAGGGTGGGAATCTTTTGTCCCATCTCATGGCCCAAATAAGACACCTCCACCATCCCCACCTTGCACTTCTCAGTCTTTAATGTCAGCCCATCCCCTGCAGCTGCCCAGCACTTGGCTGACCCGGGACACATGATCCTCCCAGGTCTGGCTAAACACACAAATATCCTCACTGTAAGCCAGGGCCAAACTCTCCATCCTCTGCAGTAGCAGGTCCACAAGGCACTGGAAAGTGGCTGGCGCCCTCTAGAGGCCGAAAGGCAGGACCAGGAACTCCTAGAGCCCCAAAGGGGTGAGAAAAGCAGACTTCAGCAAGGAGCCAGGTCCAATCCCAGGGAACAGAGCCACCAGGGGATCATCTCCCTGCCCCGCCCACCCTCGCCCCCGTGCCTTCGTATGGTGAGCACCAAATTCTCCTTGTCCCAGGCCTTCCCCACCCTTTGGCAGAAGTTGCAGGACTGGCAGGACTGCTGGTCAGCATCATAGACTCCAAGCCAGTAAAAGTTTTGGAGCAACCTCTGCCTGGTGCACTGGATCCCCTGGTGTCCTGAGAACAAGACATCATTGGACAGGTGCAGCAGCCTGCAGCGGTACTTTTGGGGAACCCCCAGCTGCTGCCGGACCCCCGCACAACTCTGCTTCCCTTGGAGGAGCCCATTCCCAGTACAGGAATCCCCTCTCCCACAGGAACCTCTCCTGGCAGCCTCCCCTGGAGGGGCTGAGCTGCACAGAGGCCAGCCCAGTCCCTCGGTTTCTGGAACTTGGCCTGGAATTTGGTTTCTGTGCAAGGGATGGGGACCTGTCCCCTCTCACTGCCAGGGGGGCTAGGATAGAACTCTCTAAATAAGCCCTACTGCAGAAGTTTGGTCCTCACCCCGAAATCCTTTAGAAACTTAAATCGAAAGGTTCATTAATAAAAGGGCAGAAGGAAACCATGAGAATTAAAATTCTTAACGGAATCAAATTACATGCACCCGTTGCAACATGCTTGGTGCAAGCTTGCAGCAGAGATGGCATAATCTGCTGTCTTAGATTAAGCTTCTGGACTATGTCCTCTGTGAGGATGGGCTATCAGTCCTTCTAAAGCAGAGACCCTTCAGAGGTGATTGGCCAGAGTGAAGACAGGATTGAAGACAAGATGGAGGAGCCCTCAGTGCCCTCCTTATACCCTTGTCCACATGGAGGGAATCCTATTGTTCTCACTGTGAGAAAGTTTGTCCCAAGGTGGAGCCTGTCACATGAGCAAGTCACCTGACCAGGCAGGACCAGTCCTTTTTAGGCAGCAGCCACGGCTCCCATGCTGGTCTGAACGTTCCCAGCAAAGCTGCTCAGATGTGAATCGGCACCACTCAAGGTGCATTGTCAGTCAAGTGCGCTGGTCACCTGGCTAGCAACCCTTCCACCCGCTGATGTCTCCCCAAAGCAAACATGTGAAATACAAGTACAGAGCCAATGCTCATCACTTCAAATACAAAATTGGTACTTGCATAGGAGAAGCATGAACAGAGCCATTTGAGAAACATCAGCTTTTCATAGATGTCGTACCTGGCCCCCTTTGTACAAATTTTGGTGCAAACATAGAACAGAGGTTGCAAAAATGATCTGTGCATTCATGTCACAACCCAATAGCATCACACCCAGTCGGAGGGATTTATTCGGGGTTTTGGTCCCTTTTAAACTGTAGGGGTAAACTGAGGCAGTCCATGGTATTTTGCTAAGAACCCTTATTCAAATCCTAAATTTGAGACAGGCCTGGGAACACAGCACAAGTAGTTAACATGACCCTGATCGCCTTGGCAACCACATTCCAAGAGGGCCTCACTCCGATAAGACCCTGGCTAGTACCAAAACAAACTTCACGGAAGTTGTTCTCACTGTCTCCTTTAATCCTAGATACTAAGCCTGGAACCCAAGGACCATGCCAACGTAAGGCAGTATCACCCCTCCGTAGATGCATCATAATTTCAGGAGATAAAGTTGCCATTAATATGTCTGTTTTGTTTATGTTGGCTTATTTAGCTTGTTAGGAATAACTACCTGTATTACTGATAAGATGTTTAATTGGTGATGGGCAGAGATGCTGTGTAACCTTTGTAGTTTATTGACTTATGTGCTCACACTGTCTTGCCAGAACCTATGAAATTGCTTCTCCTCCACCCATCTTCTGCCTATATAATCTATTGTACTGTTTTGATTAACTAGTGTTCACCAGGTTAACCCCTGAGGGACACTCCACCAGCTGTGTGCAATAAACCTTCTGCTTGTTTTCACCTGCATCCAGAGTGTCCAGAATTATTCCCTACAGGATGTTGTGTCTCTGGGTGCTGTCAAGGCCTCAGAGTGGAGCTGAGCTGGCTCAGCATCTGTGTTGCTCTGCTGTGGGGACTGTTATGCCAACTCTGTGCCTTAGCTGTAGGACAACAGAGCTTCTGGTCCAGCAGGGCAGGGTGGGGGTCACCCTAGAGGGCTGGTTGGTGGGCTAAGAAGATGGATCAGCAAATCAGGTGACAGGCCCAATAAGACCTCTGGATCGAATCCATGAGAGGGCCAAGGGACCCCCTAACCATCCACAGGCTGGTGTGACTGGTTCCCTCCTAATTCCTGGCTCCCCCCGCAGGTCTTCGAGGGTGAACATGCCATGACCAAAGACAACAACCTGCAGGACAAGTTTGAGCTGACGGGCATCCTGCCCGCTCCCCATGGGGTGCCCCAGATCAAGGTGAACTTTGAAATCGATGCCAACGGCATCCTCAGTATCTCGGCCATGGACAAGAGCACAGGCAAGGAGAACAAAATCACCATCCCCAAGGGCAAGAATCCAGGTGTCTGGCCTCCAGCCCTGCTCTAATCATGAGACCCCAGAGCCAGGGAGAGAACCCAGGAGTCCTGGCTCCTAGTCCCTCCCAACCACTAGACCCCCTCATTGAGCCAACAGGACAATCCAGGCATCCAGGGCCCCCATGATGAGCTCTTCCCCACCAGGCAGCGCATGGTGCAGGAGGTGGAGCAGTACAAGGAGGACGACGAAGTGCAGCGGGAGAAGATCATGGCCAAGAACTCGCTGGAGTCGCTGGCCTTCAACATGAAGAGCACGGCCGAGGACGAGAAGCTGAGGGACAAGCTGTCACCCGAGGACAAGCAGAAGATCCTGAACAAGTGCAATGAGGTCATCAACTGGCTGGACCAGAACCAGGTGAGGTGGGGGCTGGGCCTCTGGGCCAGAATGGAACTGGGGGCCGGGGAGGAGAGGGATGCCAGGCATGGCTGGAGGTATATGGTGAAGGATGGGGGAACCAGAACTTGGGGAGAGACCCCCGGAGTCCTGGATTCCAGCTCCACCTACTCTAACCACTAGACCCCACTGCCCTGCAACAGCTGGGGACAGAATTCAGGGTCCCCTCCCCAATACTGCTAGAGAGTCCCAGAGCTAAGGCTGAGCCTCCTTCCAACAGTCACAGAGGAGCAGTGGGGGCTCCCTGGATCACTCTGTTCCCTGCCCCCACAGAAGCTGGGAAGGCCTGTGCCCGCACCTGGGTGCCTCTCCCACTGGGTGGCAGCAGAGAGCCATGCCTGGCCTTACATGGGGCTGGAACCCAGGGGGTGGTAGGGAGCCTGTTGCAGCTGAGCAGCCCCCCAACCTCCCACCTGGAGTAAGAAGGGGCCAGTGGAGCTAAAGGAGGCAGCCACTTTGCCTGGTTCCAACGGGACTAATGGAGACCATCCCCCCAATGGCTCTGATAAGCGGGGTAGCTTCTCCCCTACTGCCAGTCTGTGAGCACCCTGACCTCATGCTGGGGATGTGTGAGTCCAGCAAGGGATCGGGGAGGTGGTTAGTGGGTGAGGAAGGGGATGGGAGCTGGGGAGGGGCCAGAACCAGCAGATGGAAGCCCCCGCCATCCCAGTGCACTGGGTGTGAATGGGGGCAAGCAGGTACTGGGGCTGGGGGGTCACTGGTGCAAATCAGCAGGGGGGCAGATTCCTGGCAATACAGCCTGGCCTAACCCGGCTCCTGCTTTCCTGACAAGGCCTGGGGAATATCCCAGCCAGCTGCATGTGCTGGAGACACAGGCTAGAGCCAGGGCCCGAGGTGGGTGCTGAGTGGAAACAGATGCAAGGGGGGGAGCTACTGGAGCGGGCAGCAGCCTCTGGGACCTGGTCCCCCCTGACAGCCTGTAGGCCGTAGGGACGATTTGGGGAGCTTTCTGCAGCTGAGCACTGCCCCGGCTCCCTGCACCCTCTCCCTCTACTCTGAGCCCCCACATCTTCCTCCTCCTGCCCTGAACCACTCACCTACTTCCTAGAGCTGCTCCCTACCTCCCAACCCTCTGCTCTAAGCCACCCATCCCTGCCTCTTCTGGCCCTCCCTCTCAGAGCTGTTTCTCACTCTGCAACTCTGAGTGCAGAATGTGGGAGTCCCCAAGTGACCTTAAAATACCTTGTCTCTATAGGGTTAAAAGCTCCCCAAGGTCACAGAGTCCCTGCCCTGGGGAGGTAGCTGCCACCAACAAGTAAACAAACAAACAAACAGACAGACAAACAAAGAAACCCTTTCTTCTTGTACCCAGAAACAAAGTCCTCAGGAACTTCTTCCGGAGGGGTACCCCAAGCTCTGTTACCACAGGAGAGCTTGAAAAAAAGAAAATAAGATGTAATCACTGATAGCTGATCTCTCTTAGGCAGGCACACACAGACCCTTCCCCCATTACCTTCCATGACACAAGAATGAAATCACTGCCTTAAAAAAAGTGATTTTATTAACAAAACAAAAGGATATGCTTGGTAAAGCATATTAGGTTGCTACCTGTTATAAAGCAACTGAGAAGAGAACAGATTAAACACGGAGGACTGTATCCCTGGGACTCAGCTTTAAAGTTACAATGGGGGTGGGAGGCACATGGGCTTAGCATAGAGAAGTTTAACCAAACAACAAAACAAAGAAAATAATCTGATGACATCTAAATAAACATTCCCTGTCTACTCACATAACCCACTTCAAGGTCCAGTCCATTTCTATACAGGGAATTTTTTATAGGCATGGTATTCCTACTCAGTTCAATAGATCTCTCTCCCCTCCCCTCAGTTCCTGGTTTAAACTCACACAAAGGAAAACAGCAAGCTGGGTTCCTTTCAGTTTAGATCTCAACACCTTTCGCAATGTGCTCTTCTGGCTCCCTGCCAACACCTCCTAGTTACCCAAGTTTAACCCTTTAGTCACTGAATGCTGGGATGCCCAGAAAAAGACAGCATGTCTCTTGTCCATCACACCTCCAAACTTTCACTCTCAGCATGCATATTTTTCATTTATATCCCCTCCCCACTATACTTCAGTTAAAGACCTGAGCAATGCTGGTACATCTCCTAGTATTCTTTATAAAAAATATGCTTATGACTATGCCTAACTTGAATGGGTTTTATGCAAAACTTTTTGTGTAATCTATTTCTGGAAAGCTTGTAAATCTCTGAATGTGTATATTTTCTTTGTTTGCATGAAGATTTCAGATTCATTTCTGCCTCTGAAATGAGGAATAAGGACTGAAGGTTTACTGTGTGTTCATGGTGGGAAAACTCTATTTCCAGCCCATTGGGAACAACAATGAATGACCAGTTATAGAGTTAACAGACCATCAGCATTATTCATCTTTGTGTGTCTCTTGCTCTCCTTCTCTCCATCTCAGGAGCTCTCCGGGGCCAGGCCCTACCTGCTCCATGTGGAATTGGGAATTGGGCAAGGTCACAGCTTAGCCCCTTAGAAAGATCAGGGCCAAAGAACAGCACAGGGAATGTCCCCTGTCATGGACTATCCCCCTTACGCTTCATGGAAATTGGCTTAGGAATATGAATATTGTGAGAGATGCAGACCAGCTAGTTGCTGCACTCTAACAGAGGGCAGGCATGCAGGGTGCGGAATAAATAGTTTTCTATTCCCTGAATAAACTCCCAGAGCCTGCTCCTCCGTAATTAATGCAGGCAGACCCCTGGGGCTGGTTAATATCTGGCCTGAAGGAACAGGCTAATCAGACACCTGCAGCCAATGAAAACCTGTGGTGCTTCTTTAAAAGGTGTCCCCCAGATAAGGAAGGGGGAAGGAGAAGAGGGACAGACAGAGGAGAAGTGTGTTGCTGAGAGAGGAAAGATTCATTCAGGTGCCAGAGAGAAGGTTCTAGGGGAGCGTTTGGGGAAGTGGCCCAGCGAAAAGGGTGCTGTCTTGAGACGAGAGGGAAAATCTGAGCAGTTGCCACTGCCTAGGGTCCCTGGGTAGGAACCCAGGGTCCCCCAACCTCCCTGCACCGCAGAAAGATCTGATTCTGGGAAAAGGAAGTCCAGAGTTATGGAGAAGTCTCCCCAAGCCTTGACTTTGCCAGTGATGAAAATGGCTCAGTAAGCTATAACCCTGACCTCTAGCACAACACACAGGGCAGTGTGGAGGGTCTCAGCGAGCCTCTGAGGCACATAATAACCTCCTAAATAGTTCAGGGCCCAAGGGGCACATTTGGACCTTGGCCACGATATGTATAACTCTGTGGTTCCCAACCTTTTGGGGCTGCTGGGCGCCCGGGGCTGGGGCTCTGCGCACGCGCCGCGCGTCCGGGGGTGGGGCCACACATAAGCTGTGCACCTGGAGGCGGGGCCATGCATGCGCCAAGTGCCCGGGGCAGGGCTGGCCCTGATCACTCGGCGGGCGCACATAAATGCCCTGGTGGGTGCCATGGTGCCTGCGGGCACCGCTTTGGGGACCACTGGTATAACTGGAAGATGCTTGATGCAAACTAGATCTTGCGAGATACTATTTTGAAAGTTCCAGTCTCCTGAATGTGTGTGATCCATCTGTGTGCGTGGAACATTCCCAGAATGCTGCAGGGCCCTGGCTGCTGAGAGGGAGAACGGACCCAGCAGAGAGAGGGGATTTACAAACTGAGAGAAGCTTCCAGATTGCAGGCCCTGGTTCTCGTAGAGGACTTCAATCACCCTGACATCTGTTGGGAAACCAATACGGCAGTACACAGGCAATCCAGGAAAGTTTTTGGAGAATGTTGGGGATAACTTCTTGGTACAAGTGCTGAAGGATCCGACCAGGGGCTGTGCACAGCTTGACTTTCTGCTCACAAACAGGGAGGAACTAATAGGGGAAGTAGAGGTGGATGACAACCTGGGAAGCAGTGATCATGAGATGGTAGATTTCAGGATCCTGACCAAAGGAAGAAAGGAGAGTAGTAAAATACACACCTTGGACTTCAGAAAAGCAGATTTTGACTCCCTCAGAGACTTGATGGGAAGAATCCCCTGGGATGCTAACATGAAGGGGAAAGGAGTCCAGGACAGCTGGCAGTATTTTAAAGAAGCCTTATTGAAGGCACAGAAAGAAACCAACCCGATGCGTAGCAAGAGAGGCAAACATGGTAGGAGACCGAATTAGCTTACAGGGGAAATCCTTGGTGAACTTAAGCACAAAAAGGAAGCTTACAAAAAGTGGAAACTTGGACAAATGACCAGGGAGGGGTTTAAATGTATAACTCGAGAATGCCAGGGGGTTATCAGGAAGGTGAAAGCGCAATTGGAATTGCGACTGGTAAAGAATGTGAAGGATAACAAGAAAGGTTTCTACAGGCATGTTAACAAGAAGAAGGTGATCAGAGAGGGTGTGCGGCCCCTACTGGATGAAGGAGGTAACCTAGTGACAGATGATGTGGGGAAAGCTGAAGTACTCAATGCTTTCTTTGCCTCTGTATTCATGGACAAGGTCGGCTCCTGGACTTCTGTGCTAAGTGACTCAAGATGGGATGAAGATGGACAGCCCGTGGTGGGTAAAGAACAGGTTAGGAACTATTTAGAAAAGCTAAACATACATAAATCCATGGGTCCGGACTTAATGCATCCGAGGGTACTGAGGAGTTGGCAAATGTCATTGAGAGCCTTTGGCCATTATCTTTGAAAAGTCGTGGAGATCGAGAGATCCGGATGATTGGAAAAAGGCAAATGTAGTGCCCATCTTTAAAAAGGGAGGAAGGACGATCCAGGGAACTATAGGCTGGTCAGTCTTACCTCGATTCCTGGAAAAATCATGGAAGGGATCCTTGAATCCATTTTGAGGCACTTGGAAGAGAGGAAAGTGATTAGGAATAGTCAGCATGGATTCACAAAGGCAAGTCGTGCCTGACCAATCTGATTAGCTTCTATGATGAGGTAACTGGCTCTGTGGACATGGGAAAGTCAGTGGATGTGATATACCTTGATTTTAGCAAGGCTTTTGATATGGTCTCCCACAATATTCTTGCCAGCAAGTTAAGGGAATGTGGATTGGATAAATGGATGGTAAGATAGATAGAAAGATGGATAGAAGGCCGGGCCCAGCGGGTAGTGATCAACGGCTCAATGTCAGGATGGCGGTCGGTTTCTAGCGGAATGCCCCAAGGTTTGGTTCTAGGACCGGTTTTGTTCAATATCTTTATTAATGACCTGGATGAGGGGATGGATTGCACCCTCAGCAAGTTTGCAGATAACACTAAACTAGGGGGAGAGGTAGATACACTTGAGGGCAGAGATAGGGTCCAGAGTGACTTAGAGAAATTGGAGAATTGGGTCACAAGAAATCTGATGAGGTTCAACAAGGAAAAGTGCGGAGTCCTGCACTTTGGACGGAAGAATCCCAAGCATTGTTACAGGCTGGGGACCAACCAGCTAAGTAGTAGTTCTGCAGAAAGGACCTGGGGTTACAGTGGATGAGAAGCTGGATATGAGTCAACAGTGTGCCCTTGTAGCCAAGAAGGCTAATGGCATATTAGGTTGCATTAAGAGGAGCATTGCCAGCAGATCCAGAGATGTCATTATTCCCCTTTATTTGGCTCTGGTGAGGCCACATCTGGAGTATTGTGTCCAGTTCTGGGCCCCCCACTACAAAAAGGATGTGGACGCATTGGAGAGGGTCCAGCGGAGGGCAACCAAAATGATTAGGGGGCTGGAGCATATGACCTGTGAGGAGAGGCTGAGGGAGTTGGGTCTGTTTAGTCTGCAGAAGCGAAGAGTGAGGGGGGATTTGAGAGCAGCCTTCAACTTCCTGAAGGGAGGTTCCAAAGAGGATGGAGAAAGGCTATTCTACGTAGTGACAGATGGCAGAACAAGGAGCAATGGTCTCAAGCTGTGGTGGGAGAGGTCCAGGTTGGATATTAGGAAAAACTATTTCACTAGGAAGGTGGTGAAGCACTGGAATGGGTTCCCTAGGGAAGTAGTGGAGTCTCCATCCCTAGAGGTGTTTAAGTCTCGGCTTGACAAAGCGCTGTCTGGGTTGATTTAGTTGGGATTGGTCCTGCCTAGAGCAGGGGGCTGGACTTGATGGCCTTCTGAGGTCTCTTCCAGCTCTATGGTTCTATGATTCTATGATTCTAGAAAGTCAGAGACTGGAGCACAAATTGCCAGGGGAAAAGCTTTGCATGAGCAAGTCTTAGCACTGCAGGAGAAAGACTTGGCAGCTCAGGAGGAAGCCCAGAAAGCTGCTCAGGAAACAGCCCTGACACTGAATCACTTGGAAGGAAAGAAAGAAAGAATTGGAGGTCCAGATGGCAGCTCAAAAGCCTCAAGTGTCTGCCTGGGCCAGGAAGAGGCAAAAGCCCAACACAACAGGATCCAGCTCCCCACAAACCTGCAAGGGGGAGCAGCTCTGCCCAAACATCCCATCCTCTTTCGCAGACTGTGCCCCTCCACTCTATCCCCAAGGAGCTCAAGGTGGTGATGCCGATGGCCGAATTCACCAGCAGAGCTCTGGCCGATCCCCAAGAAGTTGCCTGGGAGGGATGCTGCAGGCGATGGTTAATTTAGGGAGTTTGGTTTTAACACAGTCTCAGATGACAACCGAAATCTCCAGGTCACCCTCTAGAAGCCAGAAGTGAAGTGCTGGGCGGAGCAAGGTGGCTTAGGTGAGCCAGCTGGCAGATCTGGTAGATGAGTGAGTCAGGGACAGGCCTGGCAGGCCTTCAAGGGATCTGGGAGCGGGTTGTTCAGGAACAGCTCCTGAATGTGGCTACAGACCTTGTGAAACAGTGTTTGTGGCACAAACAGGTGGAAGGGGCAGAAGCTCCTGCTTCCTGTGCTGATCAGTTTGACCAATCCCACCCCCGGCAGGGGTAAATCACAGGCAGGGGGTGTCAGTTGGGTAGGAGGCAGAGGCCCCGCGGTACCCTGGGAAGGAGGATGGATGGGAGGCCGGGCCTTCTCCTCCCCCAATTCACTCCCCTGTTCCCAGCCCTGCGGTCCCTGCGCAGCCAGAGGAGCCCAGATGGGGCTGTTGCCGGGTCCCACTGAGCACGGGGGAGCAAATGCCCAGGGCTGAGTGGAACCGGCAGCAGGTAACTCATGGAAATGCTGCTCCCCAGAGCAAAGGGGTCCCCAGGCAGCGGCCGTGCCCCACACTGGGTTTCGGCAAGTCACTGCACAGCCATGCAGGGAGCATCTGCCTGCTGCCCGAATGCACAGCTGGGAACCTGTTCTGTTCGCTTCCTCTGGGGCACCTGGCATTGGCCACTGGGCAGCCAGGACACTGGGCTGGATGGAGCTTTGCTCTGACCCAGCCTGGCTGCTCTTCTGTAGACTTCCAGGATGAGGGACATGGGGGCCGAGATTTCTGTCATTGGGGCACCTGAGTAATGAGGAGAACGTTCTGCCAGGGAAATTGCAGAACTAGGATTGGCTGGGGGCCGTAAGATCCCTTCCCCTTTGGGTGTGGCACAGGTGGGAAGGAGCTGAACCAATCACCTCTGTGATGCGGCTGAATCCGTCCCAAGGGCTGTCAGCAGCATGGAGGAAACTGGGGCTGAAACCCAAGGAGGGGAAGGTGAAGCCACCGAGGCACTTGAGGAAATCTGAGAATGTTTCTTCAATTCCTCTCCAGGACTGTGACTCAATTTCACACAAGCTCCCACTGTCCGCCTGAGACGGGGGATGAAGCTCGTACCGAGGCGGCCCGTGTCTGTGAACAGGCCAATAAATCACCAGGGGAAGGGCTGACAATATCCCAACCGGGCAGCAAGGATCCCAGAGAATCGGCCAAGGGTTGGGTCAGGCCTTTGTGTGGGTGCAGCCCTGGGAGTCGGGAGGGGTCCTGGTGCAGCTCCATGGCCAATCCTTCCCTCCCCATAGCCACGGGACAGACATGACCTGGAAACCTTCCCTGGAGAAAAGGGAACCCCACACTACCTGCACGCACTGGGCACAAAGTGTTCGATTGGGGGCAATAAACACTGGAAAGCCACATGGCTGATCCAGAAGTGGGGAATGGCAGCCATCCTGGCACCTGCTGCCCTGCTACAAACTCGTTGGGAACCTTGTGCCTCTTTCCACGACACACACGGGTCCCACTGAAGGGACTGAGCCGATGGGAAACCCTGGGACACTGTGGGAGACAGATGAAGTTTGGAGAAAGTGTCTGCACATGCAACGGGCAGGGACAAGAGCATCCTGTAAGCACACAGCTCCTAAGCTTAAACGAGGGCACAACAGCAAGCGCATCACAGGCTGTGAGAAGCATAATGCTGTGTGGCAGGGAAAACTGAGGCACAAAGTTTCATGGCATCGGTGGCTAAATGCCAGGAACTCTACACTATCTGACTTCTGGGGCAAGGATGCACCCGACATGATTTCCAGCAGATAAGCGAGAGAGACCTAGAACTCGATAACCACACCTATGAATGGCATCACTGGGATAGTGGCTCTGGGCGGATGTATAAGCAGAGCTCAACAAAGATGTGAGGAATGCTGCCTTCGCGTTGGACTCCATCCAGTTCTCTAGCTGTGATCTCACCACGGGAGGGGTTCCGCCTCTTCTAGGCTTTATGAAAAGAGGCTTCTGAATATGAATACTCAAGGAGGCTTCATGCAAAATGTGTCATGTAACGTAGTCTCTTATCCTGAATGTGGATATTCTATTTGGCTGCATGTGTCATTCCCCAGTTTGACATAAGCGATGTGAAACACACAAGCGCATTTGATGACCTAGCCCTGCAAAGCACGGCCATTAGCCGGTATCTGGGGACACTGATCTGTGAATAGTTTCGCTTCCCTTGTGAGCCTGGACTGGGCTGAGTCCTGCCGGGACATGGGGCCAGGTACCTGCTGCTGGAACCCCTTGTGGGGCTTGGATGTTCCCTTGGAAATGAGACAAAGGTTGAGCTGAGCACAAGGGGATCCCACCTGGGGCAAAATCTCCCTCTAGAGGGAAACTGGACAATGGGTGCAGCCGTCAGATGCCCAGAGACCCCAGATTAGCACCCAAGCTGCCTGAAGGAAACATCTAAGACTGAACGGGGAAAAAATCAGGCTTAAGTTGGGAGGCTTCCTGGTTTGTGAGACAACATGATCAGGACGAATGTTAGGGGATGGATTTGCATGGGACAAGTTTCTGAGGGTTTGACTTTTACCTGGCCAATTTTGTTTTATTTTGCTTTAGAAACTTACTTTGATCTGTCTGTTTCCACTTGCAACCACATAAATACAAACTTCAATACCTAATACAACCACTTTTCTTTATTAATAAACCCAGTGTAAGTAATTGTTCCTTGAGGGGGACAAGAGCTGGACATTTCTCTGATTCAGAGATAAGGGGGGAGCATGTTATGAACTTGCTCTGTGTGAACTTTATACAGAGTGGGACGGATTTATTAGAGGTTCTGGTCCATGGGGCTGTGCACCTGGGAGCTGGGATGTGTCCCTGTATCTCAGCCATCCTCAAGCCCAGCTGTGTTGAGTGTCTGTGTCACTCGGCTGTGACTCCAACTCTCTGCCAGGGCTGGAGGAGGCCGGAGGGCCTGGCTCAACAGTGCAGGGTGTAGGGGCACCCCGAAGGCAGGCTGGTGGGCTGTGTGGTGTTTTCAGCCTATCAGTGGGTCTCTGTGACCCCTCTCTCCTTTCCTCCCTCACTCACCTTATCATCCTGGCCACTCCCCACCTGCCCAGGCCAGCCAGGCTGGATTCACCAACCCTGAGGCACCCGCCCACCTCCCTGTTTTGCAGTGGGATGCATCCGGCATCCATCCCTTCCCGGCTGAGTCACCGGGCTCTGGCTGTGCACCTCACCTTCTGCTGCCCTCGCTGCATTCGCACACAGGGCGGTGCTAATTACCCGTTCACCCTTCACAGGCGCCATTCCATGTTTCTGGCAAATAGCTGGCTGGGTGCCCATGGCAGAAACGAGGGCTGAGCCGGTGACACCCGGGAGGGGCAGGGCTTCTACATGGGTATTTATCTGTTGATAAGAGGTGGCTCCCGGGTGAGGGGATGACATCTGCAGAGGTGACAGACACCGAGGTGAGTCGGGAACTCCAGATAGACCTTGTCGAGGTGGGCTCGTGGGCAACGGGATGACAGATCAGTTTGGATAAATTGAAAATAATGCGCGGTGGGGGATAGTGAGTTTGAAGAGCTCCAAGACTTGGCAGGTTCTAACTCAATCGAGGGGAACCAGGGAAGGGACCCGAGTGTCCCCGGAGGAGGAGCCGTGCTCACCTCGGCTCGCCGCCCCGCTGCAGAAGAGAAAAGCCAAGAAGGACGTTTGGCTGCCAGAGGGGATGGAGAACAACATGGAAAATACTGTGGAGCCCTCTCCAGACCGGCAGGATGCTCTGGCCCTGGGGTGGGCAGTGCCGGTTGCCCTGTCTCAGAAGGGATATCACAGATCTGGAGCCAATGAGGATAAGGGAGGGGAAAACTGGCCAAGGGCAGAGCCCTGCAGCCGGACTGGAATCTTGCTGGTACCACCGGCGTCGCTGCTACAGTCATGAGAGCAGGAAAAAGTGCTTTGCTGTAGGGGTGGCTGGGTGGGCAAGAAGAAGAGACTGTGGGACCATGGGGCAAAGCACATGACAGCCGCTTGTCAGAAATGGCTGCAAGAGAGAGCAAGTGTTTTCCTACAGAAAGGTTTAAATACTCGAATGTGAGGAGGGGGTGGGAAGAGAGTTGAAGTCCATTACAACAGCAGTGAAATGACTTTTTACATGGTTAAAGCAAGATTTGTTTCATATTTTGAGTGGCAAAAATTGTGTTTGACGTCTGTGCATATATATAATATGTTAACCAAACTGGGTTTTTAAAAGTAGCATGAGGGAATATGTCTCTCTTGCAGGATTAGTGAGATCTAAGGTCTTTGCAGGTGTGAATGAAACAAATACAAGAAATCATGCGGCAGAGAATGGGAGTGAAATTAAAAAATAGTTCTACTCTACCCCAGAACCCCTGTTTTGTTATTTCTGGGGATGTCTGTGGCATAATAGAGCAGGGAGAAATTCTTCACCCAAAACTTTTCTCCATCAAGAAATGCAGGTTTGGAGGGACCAAAATGTTGAGCAAATTGGTTTCAATTTTGCCACATTATTTCAGCAGGGAAAAAAATCCGAGAAAAATAACCTTGAAAAAGAAAAAGTGACATTTCTAGAATTAGACATTTTGATTCTTTTTTCAATCTCATGGTGGATTTTCTTTTCAATATTGACTGTAAGAATTATGGTTAAACCAATGTTAAATGTTTTTTAGTACTTGAAAATGCACCCAAACCATATTTTTGGCTTTTTAGTTTGATGAGAAATTGGTTTAAATCAGAGTATTTTTGTCAACATTTTTTAGAGCTGCCAGGGAACTAATAATTGGTATTTGCACAGCTCTGTTTCCTGGTGTTCCCCCTACCCCCTTCCCAAGTCTCGGCTGGAATTCCCTTCCCAGTTTAATTTTGTCATGACTCTCTCCTGCTCTCCTCCGGTAGAGCTCGCTCCACCAGCCGTGAGAAGGCTCCGTTCAGCTCCCAGCCCAGCCCCGGCCTCCTCCCAGCACCATGGGAGTTTCCTTCCTCTTCTGCCTCCTCCCTGCTCTCCTAGCGACAGCCAGTGCCCAAGGTGAGTCGTCTGCAGCTGCAGCCACTTCACCCCTCCTGGACTTCAACCCCTTGTGTCCCTCAGTCCCCAGACCAGGGCCCCTCCTGTATGTGCAGGGCGCTGGGACTAGCTCTGGGGGCACAAGGGCCTGTTCACACGATGGTTGTAGCGGGGCTAGCAGAGCCCGTAGTGCAGACGTCACCTGCCCCAGTGGAAGGGGGTTTCCATCCCTCGAAGTACTCACCTACCGAGTGAGGGGAACATGCACCCCTGGACTCATCCGCACACACATCCGATCGGCCGATCCCCAGGACACAAGAACGCTGGTGGGGGAGTGAATTGGGGGCACCGATGCACCAATGTGGAGGGAGAATAGGTCATGTGCTCCGCCCCCAATCACTTATTTACCCTCCACGGGCCCCTTTCCAGTATGTCCTCACCCTTTCTATAATGGGGTCCTCACCCTGGACGCAACACTCCAGACATGGCCTTGCCAGCACCAAACGGAGGGGAATAGTCACTTCCCATGGCCACAGAGCCAGTGACCTCAGCATGGAAGGCAGTCGGGTTGGTCAGGCAGGACTTGCCCTTGGGGAATCCATGGTGACTGTCCCTGATCACCTTCTCCTCCAAGTGTTTCCAAATGGATTCCTTGAGGACTGAGCCCAGATGACTGGTCTGTCGGCCCCTCAGTCCTGCTCTTTACCCATTTTAAAGATGGCACCACATTTGCTTTTTTCCAGTTGTACAGAACCTTTCCTGAGCCCCACGCTCCCTAGCACGTGTACTGGTGCCGGCCATGGGGCTGAAAGTGAGCCATTGAGGAGGCTCCTGGAGGCAATTGGGCTCACTTGCCCCTCAGTTTCCTTGGAGCAGTGGGAGACTCAGGCTCAGGGACGTGTCAGAGCTAGCACCGTTACCCCAGTGAGAAGGAAACACTCGCTCTTCTTTCTCCATCAGGGAACCTGACATGCAACGTGTGCTATGGCCCAACGGGGGCCTGCAATATGGCTTCAGGGACCTGCGTAACTGACCAGGAGACAGGCGCCTGCATCTCTGTGGCAGGAGAAATTTCCCTGGGTAGGTGACATTGCCTTCATCCCGGGCACAGCACACTCCGGCTGGGTGCGGCGCTGGATTGATTCCGGAAATGTTCCAGTCTCTGATGCAGTGATGGGCAGGCCGGGCAGTCTGGAGGCCTGGCCCCACTGGTCCATTGCAAAGCTCCCATTGATTTCAGGGGCCCGATGTCACCCCCGGGCACTATTGATCGGATTATATCCATTGGGCTTTCAACCCCACCTGGGCCGGCTGTGCAGCAGCAAGCAATGCTGCACCGGGGAGAAATGCACTTTCTGAGGGGGTGGGAAAGGAGACTGGGGATGGGATCCCTCATGCCTGGCTGGCTGCTCCCCAAAGCCCGTCCGATGCCCTGGGTCACCTGCTCAGGCTGGGGCCCTTCCTCACATGCTTTTCCCCTTGGAAAACTCATTTTCCCCCTGTGACATGAAGATGCCAAACAAACCTTCTCCCTGTTCAACCGCCGAGAGCCTCAGGCCAGTGGGTTTCACCAGTTCCCTTCAGTTCCCGCAGTTTGTCCTTTGACCTGAGGTGTAACCTAATCCCCCACTGTCCTGTGCACTCCACACACAAACCCTTTAGCCTCATCCTGGCTGACACAATTAGGGGTGCAGTTTAGGCCTGGGCTCCTCTTCACCTTCCTGAATTGTGGCCTTAGAACCTGACACAGGATCCCAGCAGCTGCACAAGGACTAGGTGAAATCCCCTCCCTGCCCCCACCCAAGGGTCCCTCCCAGCCTCACATTTTCTGTTTTCCTTTTCTGTATGTGAAGACATCATGAAAGAGCAGTTCTACTTGAAGCAATGTCTAAGTACCTATAACAGTGACATAAAAGTCCCCTTCTCTTTCACCGTGGGGAACGGCCAGTTCTTGAGGATCAATGTCCAAGAATGCAGCACAAATTTGTGCAACACAGTCATACCTCAAGGTAAGTTGAGGGTCTGTTTGTTTTGTCCCCATTGCAGGGCACGGCCACATGAACAATTAGAGGGTGTGAGCTGGGTGTCAGTCTAGCCCTGTGTGTGCCCCTGCCGATGCACATGGGTCGGCGGGAGGAGCGCTTTGGAATGGCTTTAGCTCAAAGCACAGGAATAAATGGCTCCCATGTGTCAGCTGGGTGCACATGGACAGCGAGGTCATGGGACTGGCACTGGGCAGAGTCACACCCAGGCACTCTGCTACAGTCGGACTGTTCATGTGAAGAAGCCCCGGCACAATTGTGTTTGTTCCCGTTTCTCCCCTTTATTGCCCCAAACTCCATTTCCTCACAAGGCATTTCTGTCTCCAGTGAAATCCCTGTAGCTGGCAGGTCTCCGAGCTGGGGGGCAGGGGAGGAGGTGAATGAACATTTGGGGTCTGTTTGCCATCAGACGGGCGGGGGCTGCATGCGAAGGAGGGAGCAGCCGCCAAGACAGGCTCAAATCTAAACTTCCCGGCACCTATCAGCTCCCCCTTCACACTCGCTGGGATCCAGAACTGCGGCCGTCGCTGACTGTTGTGTCCCAGACAGATGGGAGAAATGCCGCCCGGCTGCAGGGAGGGGCCTGCACATGCTTGGCAAGGCAGGGCCCATCCCCCAGTTGGGATGAGGTTTCACCTATCCTGTAACTGTGTCGCTGTCTCGGTTCTCAGTGCCCACGGACGCCGTCCCAAACGGGCTGCAGTGCCCAACCTGCTTTGCTCTGAACTCCCCTACCTGCGACAGCCAAATGACCCCCTGCACAGGGCTGGAGACCTTTTGCCTGGATTACACTGGTGATATCTACCAAGGTAAATTCTGCCAGCTGGTCGCAGGGCGGGGGGTGCCTGGGAATGTCCCTCCCCAGGAGCTCCCCCAAGAGCTGGTGGGACCCGGAGTCTGTGCGGAGCCCTGTGCGGGTGGGGCTGCCAAGAGGGGTTCTGGCTGGAGGGAAGGAGAGAGGAATTGGGACGTTTCTCTCCCAGCCCAGCTTCCCACCATTCAGAGTGATGCCACCCTGCTCCAGGGGTGATGGCAGCGGGGTACCTGCTAGGGGGAGGGTTGTGATGTCAGGGCTGTGGAGCTGGGGAGAGAACCCAGGAGTCCTGGCTCCCACCCCCCACTGCTCTAACCACTAGTCCCCACCCCCTTGATGTCTAAGGTGGAGCTAAGCTGCTGTTGCTCTGTGAGGCAGCTCCTGTTCTCAGTGTGGCCCAGGGCTCCTGGTGCTCTGGGGTGGTTATAAAATAACTGAACCAAGTGCGGGGGCTGCCAGGGGTGGGGAGAGCTGGCATGTTCCCAGTGGCACCGAGCTGGGGAAGGAGCCACCCCGGCTACAGCTCCATTCCCAACCCCAGTGCCAGGCTCCTGTGGGATGCAGAGGAGGCAAGAGGGCACCAGCCACGTGCCCTGACATGACCTGGTGCAACTGGAGCAGAGAGATGCCCAGGCGGGCGGGAAGGGAAGGCAGAGGGGGAACCACGGCTGGTGGGGACATGGGAAGGGGGTTGAGATGGACTTGGAGCTGCCAGTGCCCAATAACTGGCTCAATTTCTCCAACAGGAGTACTTTTGTCACAATTTGTTGCAATGGGCTGCACGATGGCAACTGCGCAGGAGATTGCAGCCGGAACCAAACTGATGTCAGCAGGCTTCACCATCACATTTGAGGCTGGGGCCGTTATTCCCGCAGAGATAATAATCTTCAGCAGCTCAGTATCCACTCCCACCTCCACTGAAACCACCACCACCACCGAGACAACCCCTCCCACCTCCACTGAAACCACCACCACCACCGAGACAACCCCTCCCACCTCCACTGAAACCATCACCACCACCACCGAGACAACCTCCCACCTCCACTGAAACCACCACCACCACCGAGACAACCCTCCCACCTCCACTGAAACCACCACCACCACCGAGACAACCCTCCCACCACCACTGAAACCATCACCACCACCACCGAGACAACCCCTCCCACCACCACTGAAACCACCACCACCACCGAGACAACCCCTCCCACCTCCACTGAAACCACCACACCACCACCGAGACAACCCCTCCCACCACCACTGAAACCACCACCACCACCGAGACAACCTCCCACCACCACTGAAACCACCACCACCACCGAGACAACCTCCCACCACCACTGAAACCACCACCACCACCGAGACAACCCTCCCACCACCACTGAAACCACCACCACCACCGAGACAACCCTCCCACCACCACTGAAACCACCACCACCACCACCGAGACAACCCCTCCCACCTCCACTGAAACCACCACCACCACCGAGACAACCCCTCCCACCTCCACTGAAACCACCACCACCACCGAGACAACCCCTCCCACCACCACTGAAACCACCACCACCACCACCGAGACAACCCCTCCCACCACCACTGAAACCACCACCACCACCGAGACAACCCTCCCACCACCACTGAAACCACCACCACCACCGAGACAACCCCTCCCACCTCCACTGAAACCACCACCACCACCGAGACAACCCCTCCCACCTCCACTGAAACCACCACCACCACCGAGACAACCCCTCCCACCTCCACTGAAACCACCACCCGAGACAACCCCTCCCACCACCACTGAAACCACCACCAGCACCACCGAGACAACCACTCCCACTTCCACTGAAGCCACCATCACTAGCACCGATACAACCACTCCCACCTCTACTGAAACCACCACTGAGACAACCACTCCCACCACCACTGAAACCATGACCACCACCACCACCGAGACAACCACTCCCACCTTCACTGAAACCACCACCACCACCACTGAGACAACCACTCCCACCTCCACTGAAACCACCACCACCAGCACCGATACAACCACTTCCACCTCCACTGATACCACCACCACCACTGAGACAACCACTCCCACCTCCACTGAAACTACCACCACTGAGACAACCACTCCCACCTCCACTGAAACCACCACCACTGAGAAAACCACTCCCACCACCACTGAAACCACCACCACCACTGAGACAACCACTCTCCACTGAAACCACCACCACCAGCACCGATACAACCACTCCCACCTCCACTGAAACCACCACCACCACCACTGAGACAACCACGCCCACCACCACTGAAACCACAACCACCAGCACCGATACAACCACTCCCACCTCCACTGATACCACCACCACCACTGAGACAACCACTCCCACCTCCACTGAAACTACCACCACTGAGACAACCACTCCCACCTCCACTGAAACCACCACCACTGAAAACCACTCCCACCACCACTGAAACCACCACCACCACTGAGACAACCACTCCCACCTCCACTGAAACCACCACCACTGAGAAAACCACTCCCACCACCACTGAAACCACCACCACCACTGAGACAACCACTCCCACCTCCACTGAAACCACCACCACTGAGACAACCACTCCCACCTCTACTGAAACCACCACCACCACTGAGACAACCACTCCCACCTCCACTGAAACTACCACCACTGAGACAACCACTCCCACCACCACCGAAACCACCACCACCACTGAGACAACCACTCCAACCTCCACTGAAACTACCACCACCACTACCGGGACAACCACTCTCACCTCTAGTGAAACCACCACCACTACGAAAGCAACCACTCCCACCTCCACTGAAACCACCACCACTACAACCAAGACAACCACTCCCACCTCCACTGAAACCAGCACCACCAGTGAGACAACCACTCCCACGTCCTCTACAATAGACCCCTGTTTTCCTGATACACCCACTGTCACCAAGTCTCCAACAATCACTCCCGATACACATGACCACATCTGTGGAGCTAGCCCAGCACTGGAGAAATTCTCCTTTGCCCTCTCCCTGCCAGGCCTTACTGTGCTGTTGCTGGTGAACCTGCTCTCATGACCTCCTGTGGTTTTTGGGCCACTCAACACCTAATGTCTGCAAACGAAAGTCTGAAATATGAGCTGCTTCCAGTAAGGCCCCTCTGTGGCGCAGGGGCGATGCTAAGGGGACGCTGTATCATCATGTGGTGAGGGGGTGTACTGTGCGTGGGTGTGTGTCTGCCCTGGTACCTCACTGCTGACTGAAACCGCTCTGGGCTTTGGCAAATTCACTGAATAAACCAGGAGTGGAAATTGAAGGCCCCGGTGTATTATGTTTTTGTTGCCTGTTGCCGGCCTTGACCTTGTGAGACCGGAGCACAGCCAGGCCCATTAGCCTCAGAAGAGTTTGTTTGTCTTTCTGGATGCATGTTTCCCTAGATCGCTGTGTCCCCCGCCGGGAGCGTGTGACCCCAGACGCGGTGCCCACCCACCCACCCTTCCCAGCCTGCACTGCACTGAAGGGTCAGTGTTACCACCGGGCCTCTCTGCAGAGCTCTCAGCAGGAGGGTGGCACAAAAATTAAGGGGTCAGTCTGTGCTAGAACCCTGGGACACTGAGTACCGGGGATGTCACCCAGGGAGGCCTGACATGTGTAACCCCTGGCACACAGCCACACCCCTCTCCAGAGCTCGAGTGTCACCAGTACTGGCCCCTCTCCCTGAGCTGGGTCTGGCCCCCTACGGCTGCTGTGTGGATGCCCACAAATGTCTAACAGGTCTCTTACAGCTGGGGCAAGAGATGGCTGCATGGCTCCGGGGAGGCAGATGCAGGGAAGGCGAGAGCTGCTCACAGAATCTGGCAAGCACAGGGTGGATCTGGCAGAGGCAGCCATTGCTAAAGGTGCTGGGCACCGAGTGCTCCCAAAAACACGTCCCTACAGCCCAAGAAGAACAGGAGGAGCACACTGATCCCTCCTGACAGCAAGGTCAGGACCCAAGCCAGTAAGAGATGATAGCAGGGAGTGTGTTCAGTGTATGGGTGAACACCCGAGAGACTGGGGCATCATGAGATGCATTAGTCACATAAGAATGTGCTTGGCTTCCATGCAGGTTGCACACTCCAGCAGTGAGTAGTTAGGAAGTGGCTGAATTCAGTGCCCCAGTGCATTTGCAGTGTGCACCTTGGATTCCACGCTCACACACTGTACTTTCCCCCAGCAGCCCTGCCTCGTTCAAGGCGACTTTCCCTTGGTGTTGGGAGAGCCCCCAAGCGGCATTTTCCACCTACCGCTCCAGCCCCGCGCTTCTCCGAATGATTAACGACCCCTCCTGGGCCTCTCTGGAGCTCTCGCCACGGCACCTGAGGGAGACACAAACATTAAGGACTCGTTTTCACACAAGGCTTGTGACCTGGGAAACTGAGGCAGAGAGGGCTGGCTCCGCACAGGGAGTCCTGACATGCAAACCCCCTGCTGTGACTGTCTCACTAGCCCCCATCCCTCACCCCCCAGACAGCCAAGGGGCTCTGAGGCCGTGTCGCTGTCACAGGCGAAATGTCCTGATACAGCAGGGAACTTCCCTGACTCTGCTCGGCTCCAAGGGACTGGAAGGGCGACGGGTTCTGACCCCTCGCTCGCACGACTTTCCCCTGGAGCTCTGCTGCCCCTGAAGGCGTCCCTCCTATGGACCAGCATGGCAAAATCCTGCGGTCACGACCCCTGTCTGATCCCAGCCTGCCAGGGCTGGAGCCAGCCAGGAGACGCCTCCCTGCACTGGGGGATCTGCCTAGGCCTGCTCTGGCTCCCCCCAGCCGCTCCCCACATGGGGCGCTGGAGTCTCCTGAGGCAGGGCCTGCACCCACTGACCCAGCCGGGTCGGGATCCCTCACACATCAGTTCTGGCTCCCCATCAGCACCCCAGTCTGAATGGCCCAGTCCCTGCCTCCCCCTCCTCTGCCCCCACCCAGCCCCGTCTCACCCTCCTCTGCCCGCGCAGCCCCAGCCCCCTTCCTCTGCCCCCCCCCCCCCTCTGCCCCCCCCCCCCTTCTCTGCCCTTGCCCGGCCCCTGTCTCACCTCCTCCTGCCCGCCTGCCCCCAGCCCCCTTCCTCTGCCCCCACCCAGTCCCTGTCTCACCCTCCTCTGCCACGCACAGCCCCCAGACCCCTCCTCTGCCCCGCCCAGCCCCCAGAACCCTTTCCTCTGCCCCGCCCAGCCCCTGTCTCACCTTCCTCTGCCCCGCCCTGCCCCCAGCCCCCTTCCTCTGCCCCGCCCCAGCCCCCTTCCTCTGCCCCGCCTGGCCCCAGAACCCTTTCCTCTGCCCCCGCCCAGCCCCTGTCTCACCCTCCTCTGCCACGCACAGCCCCACCTCCTCTGCCCCACCATCCCCAGGGCCCCTTCCTCTGCCCCCGCCCGGCCTCGCCCCCTCTTCTGCCCCCCCCCAGCCCGGCCCCCTCCTCTTCCCCACCCAGCCCCGCTCTCCCTTCTCTGTCCCTGCCCGGCCCCTGGTCTCCCCCGCTCTGTGCCCACCCAGCCCCCCCTCTGTCCCCGCCGAGCCCCGCCCCTGCCCCGCCCAGCCCCTGCTCTCCCCTTAGCTCGGCCCTGCCCTGGCTCACACGGCGCTTGGGGCAGCCGCTCTCTCTGGGAGGCTTCTCCTGTTGGGAGGAGAGGAGCCAGGGCCCCCCCTCATTGGCCTGCTGCCCTGCCAATCAGCCTGGCCTGGAGCATTGAGCTCGCCCCATTGGCCCTGGGGCCTGTCAGTCTCTCCCTCCTCTTCAGCCCCTCCCCTTGTCTGTGGTACCCTGAGAGTGCTGAGCCCTCACCCCCGCCAGGGTCACAATGAGGGCCCGGCCCAGCCCCCTCTTGTCTGTCTGCAAACTGCCCCCCCCACGGGCGTCCCCACACGGCCAGCGTAGGGTGGCCAGGTGTCCGGTATTGACCTGGACAGTCCTGTATTTTCACCTCGTGTCCAGTAAAAAAAAATCAGAAAATACCAGACACCTGAAATATCCCAAACTTGCCTCAGATTTCTTAGGGCCTCAGCTGCATCTCGGCCCAGTTGTTTTGTTTTGGAGTCTTTGTTGCAACTCTCAGGGCCCTTTTTTGGGGGGGCGGGGGCTGAGGGGGGGTTCTTTTTTTTTTCTGAAGCCATTTGGCAACCCTAGCTGAGACGCCTGCCACCCTTCCCGCCTCTCTCCTTCCTCCCTGCAGAACCCAACGTGACAACACAAAATGGCTTTCAGTTCCACTGCAAAGTGCCATTTTTCTGCACCCAGCCCGGGGCATTTGGTCTGTCTCCTCCCTGTCCTGTATGCTGGTAACCGGGACAGCAGTGATGCCAATTGGCGGGGTGGGGGTAGGGGGCAGGGGGCTAGGGGGTGCTGTACCCCTCCAAGTTAGAACCAAGAATTTCATCCCTGACATCTGCTTCACGCACCCACCTCTTACTTGCAACAGAGCTTGTGCTGCTCCCAGCTTTGCCCTTAGGCCCGGGAGTTTGTTTATAAGCACAGGGGAGGCAGGGCGATGAAGATAGCAGAAGGCTTGTGACAGCTCCTTAAATAATTATGCAAATTCTGCCAGGCACTGCAATTAAAAGACTGGAAACCCAGGGTAGCAGTAACTGGGCACCGTTTATGAAGATCATTCATACATGATCTTGGAAAAGGGGCAAACAGTGAGGGGGCAAAATTTGCAGCTGGTACAAAATGACTCCAGACAGTTAAACCCAGAGAGTTACAAGGGGCCTCACCAACCTGGGTGACTCGGCAACACAAGAGCAGGTGGAATTCAGGGCTGGGAAATGCAAAGCAACGCACATGGGGAAATATAATCCCACCTGCACCCACAAGAATGATGGAGACCAAATCAGCTGTTACCCCTCAGGTAAGAGATCTTGGAATCCTACTGGCTAGTTCCCTGAAAACGTCCGCTCAATGGCAGGGCCAGTCTGGAAAGCCAACAGAGTGTTGGGAAACTTTAGGAAAGAAACAGGTTTTTTATATATAGTCTGGGGAGAGATTAATGAGACTGGGACTTTTCATCTAAGAAAAGAAATAACTAACAGGAAGGAAGTATGTTAGGGGTATGTCTACACTACAAAGTTAATTTGAACTAAAGGCCGTTAGTTCAAATTAACGTTAATAGGAGCTACACATACAAACCGCTAGTTCGAATTTAAATCGAATTAGCAGAGCGCTTAATTCGAACTAGGTAAACCTCATTCTACGAGGAGTAACGCCTAGTTCGAATTAAGGAGTTTGAATTAAGGGCTGTATAGCCACTTCATTTGAACTAGTTGGAGGCTAGCCCTTCCCAGGTTGCCTTGGTGGCCACTTTGGGCCAAACCAGGGAAACTCTTTTGCCCCCCTCCCGGCCCTGGAGCCCTTAAAGGGCCACGGTCTGGCTACACTGCTTGTGCCAGTTGCCAGCCTGCCAGCACCCAGCCAGCAGACCCTGCATCTGGCACAAGATGAGCCAGCCACCTGCTGCCACCCAGCCCTCCCCCTCTTCCCAGGACCAGGCTGGCAGCTCGCAGGAGCCTGCCCGGGGCTGCAAGAGGTGGGCACACGCCTGGTCTAGTGCGGAGATTGTGGACCTCATCGAGGTTTGGGGGGAGGCCTCCAACGTCCATGATCTCTGCACTAGCCACAGGAACGCGGCCATCTACAGCCGCATGGCTGCCAGCCTGGCCACCAGAGGCCACATGCATAGCCAGGAGCACCTGCGGCTACTGGAGCAGCAGCTCCACACCCAGGAGCACTGGGTCCGTGAGCACCTGCGGCTGCAGCAGTGGAGCTTGCAGGCGCTGGAGGATCAGGGCCATGTACTCCAAAACCAGACAGGTTCCTGCCTCTTCCTGCTCTGGCCCCGTGACCATCCCAGCTCTCGCTCCTCCTCCCACCCCTGTTCTCCCTCCCGCTTCCTCTGCACCCCTTGTCCCTCCTGCCCCACCCTCCACACCCACTCCCCCCCGATGCCCCTGCACCCGCAGTGCTGTGAGACGGGAGAGCCAGCAGGACCCCGAACCCTGAGCTTTCCCTTCCCTTCCTCCCCCTTCCAGCTTCCTCGTCCCAGGTTTCCCCTTCCCCTCTCCCACACTCTCTTGCCCTCTCCTGCCTCCTTTCCCCCATCTCCCCAGAGTTTCATTCCTCCTCCCCAGTTGTGTTAAATAAAGAGAGTTGTTATTTTTGAAAATACGTGTCTTTTATTTGACATCAGGAAGGGGGGGCTAGGGCAGGGTAAGTGGAAGGACGAGAGGGAGGAATGGGGCACAAGCCCCCAGTGAGGCAGACTGGGGAGACTGTTAGCACTCCTCAGGGTGGAAGCTCTCCCGCAGGGCCCCCTGGATCCTGACATCCCCTCCCGGATGGTCCAAGATGGGGGGTCGGGTCCCTTTAAGCACAGCCCTCAGCTAGCCTGAGGCAGCAGCCCCACATACTAAGTCCGAACGTGATGCCCTTTTGGCACTGGTTCCGGCCAGCCTTACCTTCGATTCAGGGTCCACTCAATGTGGACGTGCTATTTCGAATTAGCAAAATGCTAATTCGAATTAGTTTTTAGGTCTAGATGCACTAATTCAAATTAGCTTATTTTGAATTAACTAATTCAAATTAAGTTAGTTTGAATTAGCACTGTAGTGTAGACATACCGTTAGAGATCTAGAAAATCATGAATGGTGTGGAAAAATAGAATAGGGGAATGTGAATAACTCCTTCAGTAATGCTGACACAAGAAGGTCACCCAATTGCATGTATAGACAGCAGATTAAAAACAAACAAAGGAAATTATTTCTTCACGGTTAACCTGTGGAACTCTTTGCCAGGGGATGGTGGAAAGGCCCAAACTATAACAGGATCCCAATAAGAACAAATACGTTCATGGAGGGCAGATCCCTCAATGACTACTGGCCAGTATGGGCAGGGAGGGCGTGCCTGGCCTCTGTTTGCCAAAAGCTGGGATTGTGTCACTGGGGAGGGATCACCTGGTGATTCCCTGATCTCTCCATTCCCTCTGGGGCACCTGGCATTGGCCACTGGTGACAGGCAGCATTTTGTGCTAGATGGACCTTTGGTCTGACCCAGGCTGGTCAGTCTGATGTTCTTGTACAGAACCCAGGTGTATCTGCCCCCTGCTGTAACCCACTAGAACCCACTCCCCTCCCAGCGCTGAGACAAAGCCCAGCAGTCCTGACAGTTTCTCTCTCCCTATACAGTCAGTAACAAAGTACAAATATATATTAACATTTTAAGCCTAACCTGTCTGCACAATGAGGAGTCCCATGGTACCTTAGAGACTGACAAAGGTCGAGGATCATGAGCTTTTGTGGGTAAAACCCACTTCATCAGATACGCTGGAGTGGAAATTACAGAATATAGAACAGCAAAAGCAGTTATCAGTCAATTGCAGAAGCAGTCTTAATAAAGCTCATTTGTCAGGCTGGATGTGTCCAAGTCGTAGCTTTTGATTCAGAACTGCAAATATCAAAGGCAGGGGAAATTGGTTTTGTAGTGCATATCTTAGGGCCTGGCTGCAGACAACAGATCACATGATGTGTCCTGGGTGGAAGCTAGAGCCATGTGGGCAGTAGGTTTCTGGTATAGGACGGCGTTAATATGACCATCATTTAATTGTGCTGCAGTGTACAGGAAGTGCATCTCTTGTGTGGATTGTTCTAGGCTGAGGGTGAAAATTGATGAAATCCTGCTGGAATTCTTCAAGGGTCTCCTTTTTGTGGGTCCAGGTGATGAAGATGTCAGCCGTGTAGCACGAGTGGTGGAGGGTGCACGGGGATAGGAGCTGAGGAAATGTTGTTCTAGGTCAGCCGTAATGATGTCGGCTGATTGTGAGGCCGTGCGGGTGCCCAGGGCTGTGTTGCTGATGGGAAGGTTTAAATTGTCCCCAAACGGGAAATTGCTGTGGGTGAGGACAGAGTCACAGAGCTCAGCTGCCAGATGTGCCAGGTCCTCATCATCGGGGAGAGTGTTTATGGATCTTGGGTAACAGATCGAATGCTCCTGGTCTGGGCTCTGGCCAGAAGATGCCAGAACAAGTTGGCACTAGAGCCGAGTGGGTCTAATATTTATTTAATTTTCTTCTTTTGAAACATGAATAAGATGCAGGGCTCTTTCCAGAGAATGGCTGTTACCTGCCAGAAAACTCGAGTTTTCAGGTGCCTTCGTAGCCCCTGGAGAGAAGCGATGTGTGTGTGTGTGCGGGGAAGGGCGGGGTGGGGGAACAAGTTCAGTCCCCTCCCCACATTTGCTGCTTGGCTTGTACTGAACTTGCTCAACTCTCCCTTTCCTGAATGTAGCCCGGGTGAAGAACATGTCTCTGTCTTTCTTCTGAGCCCCCTAACTCAGGAGGTGGAGGGGGGGTGTCATCCACAGTTCCCGTCCCTGCTGTGGGATTCCTGTTTTACGGGTCTCAGGGGGCAGCCCAGTGAGTCTGTCAGCTCAGACACGGAGGAGTCATTGGGCAGTTAAAGATTTATCTGGGCAGCCGCCCCCGTGGGCTGGACCCACTAGGCTGGGGGCGCAAAGAGGACACTGGAACTGGGTTGTGCGATCGTGCGCCAGCACCGACGAGCGTGTTCCCGTGCGATGTGGGACCCGTGCGAACGAGGCCGAGTCACTCGGTGGATGTGGCTCGATTCCAGTCCCTGGTGAGGCAGTGTGAACACGTGAAGGGGGAAATGACTTATTTAGCCCCGCCCAGTCTCGCTTCAGACCAGTCTGACAGGTTCCTCTAAGTGCTCCCAGAGCCTTAATTTACTCCCCATCCCTTTCTCATCTCAGCTAATTTGCCTCCTTGTGTAAACCAAGCCCTGAGTCCTGCCGGGGACAGAGGCTGGGACCGGCACCTCTCTGCAGAGCTCCCATTCCCCACTAATCCCAGCAGCGCCCAGCTCCGCCTGGGACCCACTTCCTGTATGAAACTCCAGTGAGACATTGCCAGCCCTGAGTGCGTTGACCGCACCCTCTGGTGCTCGGGCACCTGCCCATGGGCCAGCGATGTCCCCGCCATGGGCCCCAGCCAGCCCGGCCGCTCTCTGCACCAGCAGCAAAGGTGCCCAAGACAGGCAGCAGAGGCAGCCAGACGTTAGCAAAGTCCCCAAACCCGACTGCAGGGAAACTCAGCTCCAACAGACCTTGCCTTGAGCAGAGCACTCGGTTCCCTCTCCCATGGCGTATTTGCCAGCAGGCAGCAGAAGGGGATGAAACACAGGAGTCACGTATGCTCCAAGGGACCGAGTGGGCCTGGAGTCCGGCCTGTACTGCCTGGTGGCAGAGGGCTTTCCCGGCTGGCAGGCAGAGGCAGGGGGAGAACCAGTGTTTGGGAACCGAGTTTAGATCAGTCTTGGGTGGATTTAAGCCTGGCAGCAGCTTGTCAGGAGGACAGGTAGATTCCCCTTCCCTTGGGCCGCTGCGTGTGCTGGGTCTGGGTACACGTCACCGCCAGCCCCATTCTCCATCACCCACCCATCACCTGTCCTCCTGCCTAGAGGGTCCGGCACTCTGCGTGACACCATGCCGCACTCCCAGGACATGGGGCGGAGCAGAGAGGGGGTATCAATGGGGCATCAACCAGCCATCTGATCTGAGACAGGCCCTGGGCTGAGCAGAGGGTGGGTGACCAGGCCTGCATTTCTGATTTTTCCCCAGGACAGCAGAGCTCTGGCCCTGCTAAATTCAACCTTGCGTAGTCGACGTCGGAGCAGTGCAGATGCAGGGCTGTGAAAGCCGCTGTTCTTGGCCTCTGGGAGGGGTCCCGTAGAGCCCCCCTGTGACTGCTCTGGCCAGCACTTTCAGCTCCGCTGCTCGAGGTCCACAGGAAAAGCCCTGGGAAAGGCTGGATTTCATTTCCTCTGTGGCCAGCATGGCGAGCAGCACTCAGAGCAGGCAGCGCACGTGCCCATGAATGCCCTGGGTTGCACATGAGGTCCTGCAGGGAGTGAGCAGGAGATGCTGGACCTCACTGCTGTGTGCGGAGAGGAGCCGGTTGGCGCAGAGCTATGGAGCAGCAGATGGAACAGGGACTGTGAGGGAGTATCAACCCCACCCTGAGGAGCAGGGAGTGAGCTGGGCCCAGCTGGCCAAAAACGCCCCTCCCCCACAGCCCTGCGGGGCATGCTCCTGGTGGCACCAGACTATAAAAGGCCCCAGGGAAGCTCAGTCGGGATTGGCTGCAGAAGGGGAAGGAGGCACTGGGGGAGCCCCATAGGGAAAGAGCACCCAGACCTTCCAGTGGCAGCCAGGCTGGGAGGTGCTACCCCAGGGCTGTTGGATTGCGGGGAGAGAACGGGGCAGACATCTGCCAGACCCCAGTAGGAAGTAGCCCCATGGTGGGGAGTTGCTCCAGCACGCTCAGCGTGCTTTGGCAGGATTCCCTGCTGAGAGAGGCAGCTTCCCCAGCCACTGCCTATAGGGCTTTCGGCTCGGACCCGGGGGAGTGGGAGGGCCCAGGTCCGCCTGTCCCCTCTGTAGCTGGCTCGAGGGAGCAAACTGGGCCTACAAGCCTATGAACTAGACCTCAGGGCTGTGTTACCCCCAGTAGGAGGGGACTGAGGTATGGACTCTGGCCGCCAGGCCGTATTAACCCTGCTATAAGAGCCCATATGTGGACTTTGGCCTCTGGGCTGTGTTACCTTAGATGGTGCTTGGTCCATGTTTAGGCGGTGCTTGGTCCTTCCGTGAGGGCAGGGGACTGGACTCGATGACCTCTCAAGGCCCTTCCAGTTCTAGTGTTCTGTGATTCTATTCTACCCCTAGTGGGAGAGGACTGAGGAACAAACTCTGGCCACCAGGCCATATTAACCCTGCTATAAGGGTCCGTGTGTGAACTTTGGCCTCTGGGCCATATTATGCCCCTCAGAGGGGACGTGTGGAGGGACTCCAGTGGGTAGGACGCAAGGGGGATGAAGCTCGAGGGTGTCCCCCCTCCCCCACAGAGAAGGCTGCCCCTCAACAACTTGGTGGAGAACGCGGGTATAACCTGATGCCGCCCTTGAGATAAGGGGCTGGAGGGAAAGCCCAGAAAAGGGCATTATCCGAGATGTAAAGGAAAGGGAAACAAAAGGGGTGAAAAGCCATAGGCCTGGGAAAGGTCTTCGAGTGGCTGCTGGAGAACCAGCAACAGCAGGCAACCCAGCTACCGCAACAAAAATTTTTGCAACAGTAAGATTCCCAGCAGCAGCTGCAAGCGACTCAGCAGCAGGAATAGCAACAGCAACTGCCATGGGAGCTCACCAACCAGCAGCAGGCCCATCAGGACCAATGGCTCCAGCACTAGCCATGCTGGGGAAGGCGACACAGGGTCCTGGCCATGGGGGTTATGCAGCAGCTGCCCATCCTCCTCAGCATGATGGGACCTGGCGATGACCCTGAAGCCTTCCTAGTGACCTTTGAAAGGGTTGCGATGGCTGCCACATGGCCACAAGAACAATGAACTACGATATTAGCACCATGTTTGATGGGACCTGCTCAGGTGGCCTACCGTCATTAGATCCCAGCGAAGCCCTGGACTATCAAAAGGTTAAGGGGGTGTTCTTGGACCAGATGGGCATTAGCCCCAAAACTTACTGAGAGCGGTTTTATCAAGAACGATACCCACCGGGGGCCATGGCACAGAAAGTATGTGATTACTGCTGGTGGAGGATTGAACCCAAAAGGAGCCCAGAGACCCAGGTTGCAGAGACAATCGTCCTATGACAGTTTCTACAAATTCTTCCTGCTGGAGGGGTGGGGGGCAAAGGTGGGCGTGATGACATTGTCCAACATCCCTCAGTGAAGCCGTGTCACCTTTGTGGAATACCACCGCCCCCACCCTAGCGGCCACACTTATAAAGATTATTTCCCAGGTGGGGGTACCCTGGAAGATTTTAACTGATCGGGGGACGAATGTGTCATCTAAATTGATGGCAGAATGATGCTGGTTACTAAATATCAGGGCCCTAAGGGCCACGGTTTCCCATCCCCAGACAGATGGGCTATCGGAGTGTTTTAATCAAACCCTACAGGCAATTCTACGGAGCTTTGTAGAGGAGGATCCCTGGAATTGAGACAAGCTGCTCCCGGCACTGCAGTTTGGCACTGTGAAGTTCCCCAGGATTCTACGGGCTTCTTGCCAGCTGAGCTCCCTTATGGGAGGCATGCTCGCAGAAGACTAGACCTATTGAAGGAAACCTGGGAAGCACAGGAGTCACGGGTTGTGGGCTTGGTCCCCTATATCCTACAGCCCCGTGAATAGCTACAGGAACTGGGAGAGTTCGTCTGTTCCAATCTTCTGCAGGCCCAAGAGACACAGGCCCAGTATTTGACCTCTCGAGGTCCCTTCCAGTCCTAGTATTCTATGATTCTATGATTACAATCGCAAGGCAAAGCTAGGCACTTTCGAGCAGGGAAATCACATCTGCCTCCTGTTACTGTCTAAGGAGTCTAAATTGCTGGCAAAGTGGTAGGGCCCTTTTGAGGAGGTGTGGCGCCGTGAACTACGAGGTGTGGCTGACGGGAAGGAAGACGGGTGTCCAGACCTACCACATAAATCTCCTAAAGAAATGGAAGCTGCGAGAGGGCCTATTGATTACCCCATACCCACCCTAACTGGAGTTAGGGCCGTGGATTGAGGATTCCCTGACGCCGACCCTGGCTGTGATGGGGGAAGAATTAGACCCAGAACCACAGGAGTAGTTACACCAACTAGTCCAGACCTTCTCCCACATGCTATCCGGCCAGTCAGGATGGACCAGCGTGACTAGTCACATAGCCACCCTGCCTGGCCAGAAGGTACATGACCACCATTGGCCCCTCCCAAGAAGATGTTGGGGAGCTATCTAACAGGACCTCTAGACCATGTGGGAGATGGGGGTGGTAGAAGAATCTCGGAGCAAGTGGAAAAGTCCCATCGTGCTGGTTCCAAAACTGGTCAGGACCGTACGGTTTTGTATTGACTTCCGTAAGGTGAATGCCATATCACATTTTGATGCCTATCCTACGCAGGGTTGATGAACTGCTGGAGCACTTGGGTAATATAAGGTACACCTCTACCCTGCACCTCGCCAAAGGGTACTGGCAAATACCCTTGACCCCAGTCTCTAAGAAGAAGATGGCCTTCCCCACTCAATTTGGATTGTACCAATTTGTCACCATGCCCTTTGGTCTATATGGAGCTACCGCGACCTTCCAATGACTGATGGACCGGCTGTTACAACCTCACCACCAATATACAGTGGCTTATATGGACGATATAGTGATACACAGCCAGATATGAGCCAAAGGTCTTCAACACCTAGAGGTTATACTATGAGCATTGGGTGAAGCCAGACTCACAGCTAACTCTGGCAAATGCCATCTGGGACAACGTGAGATGACGTACCTTGGCTACACTATAGGATGAGGCACACTGTGCCCACTGGAACATAAGGGACAGGCCTTAAAGGAGTGTTCAGCCCCCACGACAAAGAAGCAGGTATTACAGTTCTTGGGGTGGGCAGGGTACTACCACTGCTTTGTGCCAGACTTCATGACCTTGGCGGTTCCCTTGTCTGACTTGACCAAGAACTCACAACCCAGAAAGGTTCAATGGTTGGCTGAATGCCAGCGAGTCTTTCAAGCCTTAAAGACCGCTTATCAAATGCCCCAGTGTTATTTCAACCCGATTTCTCAAGACCTTTTATCTTGCAGACCAATGCGTCTGAGGTGGGACTCAGGGCTGTGGTGCCCCAGGAGACAGGAGGAGAGGAACACCAAGGCCTATATAGGAGTAGGAAATAGTTTCCAAGGGAACAGAAGTACTCCACGGGGGAAGAGGAGGCCCTAGTGGTAAAATGAGCTGTCGATGCTCTGAGATATTCCCTGATGAGCAACCCGTTCCAACTAGTCACCTACCACGCCCCTCTGAGATGGCTACATAACATGAAAGAGGCCAACCCATGGATAATGAGATGGTACTTGTCCTTGCATCCCTACAGCTTCAGCATGGCTCACCGGCCCGGTAAGGCACATATGGATTTCTTTTCCTGGGCTGGAGGGGCGGAACCCAGAGCAGAACAGGTGCCACATACCCAGTCAAGGGGGAGGGTGTGTGACAGGGTGTATCAACCTGGCACTGAAGAGCAGGGAGGGAGCTGGGCCCAGCTGGCTGAAAGAGCCCCTCCCCCACAGCCCGGCTGGGCATGCTCCCGGTGGCACCAGGCTATAAAAGGCCCCAGGGCAGCTCAGTCGGGGCTGGCTGTGGAAGGGGAAGGAGGCGCTGTGGAAGGAGATGTAGACAAAGAACAGACCTTCCAGCGGACGCCAGGACGGGAGGTGCTACCCGCACGGCTGTTGGATCGCGGAGAGACGATGGGGGAGACATCCGCCAGACCCCGGTAGGTAGTAGCCCAGGGTGGGGAGTCGCCCCAGTGCTCAGTGTGTTGCTGCAGGATTCCCTGCTGAGTGAGGCAGCGTCCCCAGCCACTGCCTTTAGGGCCCTGGGCTAGGACCCGGGGGAGTGGGAGGGCCTGGGTCCCCCTGCCCCCTCTGTAGCTGGCTCGAGGGAGCAAACTGGGTCTACAAGCTTGTGAACTAGGCCTCAGGGCCGAGTTACCCCTAGTAGGAGAGGACTGAGGAATGGACTCTGGACGCCAGGCCGTATTAACCTGCTATAAGGGCCTGTGTGTGCACTTTGGCCTCTGGGCCATATGATGCCCTTCAGAGGGGACACATGGAGGGACTCTGGCGGGTAGGCTGCAAGGGGGATTAAGCTTGAGGGGGGGGCTCCCCCAGAGAAGGCCATCCCTCGACAGTGGTGGTAAAAGTACCCCAAAAAGTGACTTGAGTAAAAGTACAGCTACTTTGAAAAAAAATGTAATTAAGTAAAAGTCAAAGTGACCTTCTGGAAAACTACTTGAGTAAAAGTACGAAAGTATCGCATCTTAATTGTACTCAGGTATCCAGAAGTAAAAAGTAGCCACCCTATGGACATCTATGGTTAAACACCAACCTGATCATAGGGCACCATTATTTTTCACATATACTTTTTATAGACACCCACACACCCACACACGTAATATGTATGTATATATATGCATATATATATATATACTTATAAGTGTGTGTATGTATGTGTATATATGTGTGTGTGTATTATATCCTATATACACACATACTATACATTTATATTTCAAAGGTTTGTTCAGTAGCTGATTTTCAAAAAGATCAGAGTCCAGCCTTGCTCTCCTAGGACAAAATATGAGTCCAGCAACACGGAAGAGTCTCTCACAGGCAGCTGAGGCAGGCAGACGTGTTGGCC
This sequence comes from Rafetus swinhoei, assembly GCA_019425775.1. NCBI lineage: Eukaryota > Metazoa > Chordata > Testudines > Trionychidae > Rafetus > Rafetus swinhoei. The sequence goes on from CM033448.1 coordinate 2,257,249, forward strand.
TTGATGCACAACTCCCTGATTGTAGGGAAGGACCGCAACAGATCCATGGTGTCTGCTGAGCAGGCTAAACATTCGTCAAGCTGCCTTTCAGCTTCATTTGTGCAAGAGGACTTCATTGAGGCAAAGAGCTGCTGTGGGATCCTTTCCTACAATCAAGGGGATGTGCATCAGGGCCAGCTCACCTCTGCCTGCAACGTGATATTTTCTGTCTTATCTAGTCCTTTCCTAATGGTTCCCAATAGTCTGTTAGGGTATGTCTACACTAGTCCCCTAGTTCGAACTAGGGAGGCTAATGTAGGCATTCGAAGTTGCAAATGAAGCCGGGATTTAAATATCCCGAGCTTCATTTGCATCTTCAGCGCCGCCATTTTAAAATCCCCCTTAGTCCGAACTCCGTGCCCGCGGCTACACGCGGCATGGCGTAGGTAGTTCGAATTAGGATCTCTAATTTGAACTACTGGTACACCTCGTTCCATGAGGAGTAACGGTAGTTCGAATTAGAGATCCTAATTCGAACTACCTACTCCGTGCCGCGTGTAGCCGCGGGCACGGAGATCGGACTAAGGGGGATTTAAAAATGGCGACGCTCGGGAAGATGCAAATGAAGCCCGGGATATTTAAATCCTGAGCTTCATTTGCAACTTCGAATGCCTACATTAGCCTCCTTAGTTCGAACTAGGGGGCTAGTGCAGACATACCCTTAGTTTTTTAGTTTTAAGTATGCCACTGCACATTGAGCAGATGTTTTCAGGGAACTGTCCACAGTGATTCCAAGATCTCTTCCTTGAGTGGTAACAGCTATTTTAGATCCTATCAGTTTTTGTGCATAGTTGGGATTATATTTTTCCACGTCCAATACATTGCACTTTTCAACACTGAATTCCATCTGCTATTGTAAAAAGTGGCGAGGAGTCCTGTGGCACCTTATAGACTAACCGAAGTGTTAGAGCATAAGCTTTCGTGGGCAAAAGCCCACTTCGTCAGATACATGCATCTGACGAAGTGGGTTTTTGTCCACGAAAGCTTATGCTCCAACACTTCAGTTAGTCTATAAGGTGCCGCAGGACTCCTCGCCGCTTTTTGCAGATTCAGACTAACACGGCTACCCCTCTGATATCTGCTATTGTGTTGCCCAATTACCTAGTGTTGTGAGATCCCTTTGTAACTCTTTGCACTCAGTTTGGACTTAATTATTTTGAGTAATTTTGTAGTATCTGCACATTTTGCCATCTCACTCTTCTTTTCAAGGACATTTAAAAGTTTAACAGCACTGGTCCAAATAGAAATCCCAGCAGCACAACACTTATTTCCACTCCTCCCCGCCCCAACTTTTAAGTACCTGGCAATGTTTTCAAGATGATCTAACGTTCCCTTAATTACTTGAATGACCAGTCTTTTGTTATTCTTAATCACCCTGCCTCCCTCTCTTTTTAACAGACTCCCTGCCCCTAAGGCAAAGCTGTAAGCACTCGAACTCTACTGCAGTTGAAGCTGCCTTTGGAGCCAGGGCCTGCAGCTTTAGGGGTTCAAACTTGAGACTTAGTCCCTGAAAATGGCACCCATGCGCATGTGGCTGTGCTTTAGCAAATCAGGATGCTGGCTTGCACACGTTTCAGTGGGGTGCTGAAAAGAGCGAGTAACTAAGCGCTTCTGGAAGTGGCGGTGGAGTACAAAGTACAATATTTTCTACAAAACCTACTTGGATAAAATTGGAAGTATCGTAAAAATAAAGGACTTGAGTAAAGTACAAATACTGAAAAACCGGATGTGAGCAATGTAACGAAGTATTTCTACTTAGCTACTTCCCACCTCTGCCCCTCGACAGGGACATTTATGCCAAGCTCGCAGAGGCCATGCAGGGGAAACGATATGCCAGGGCCGCCTTGCAGGGCCGCCTGAAAACAAAGGGGCTGAGGCAGTCCCACCAGAAAGCAAAGCAGGCAAATGGACAGTCTGCATCATTGCTGCGAACATGCCACTTGTATAAGGGGCTGCGTGTGATACTGGGGTGCGAGGGGGGCACCCAACCAGCTTCTCAAGGGCTGATGGCTTCCCATTGCTTTAATAACATTTCCTGCAGGGTGGGAATCTTTTGTCCCATCTCATGGACCAAATACGACTCCTCCCCCATCCCCACCTTGCACTTCTTAGCCTTTACAGTCAGCCCGGCCGCCCGCAGCCGCCCAGCACTTGGCTGGCCTGGGACATGTGGTCCTCTCAGGTCTGGCTAAACACGCAAATATCCTCACTGTAAGCCAGAGCTAAACTCTCCATCCCCTGCAGCCACCGGTCCGGCAGGCACTGGAAGGTGGCTGGCACCCTCTTGAGGCCGAAAGGCAGGACCATGAACTCCTAGAGCCCCAAAGGGGTGAGAAAAGCCGATTTCAGCAAGGAGCCAGCTCTGGTCCCAGGGAACAGATCCACCGTGGGATCATCTCCCTGCCTGTATGTATGGCCAGTACCAAATTCTCCTTGTCCCAGGCCTTCCCCACCCTTTGGCAGGAGTCACAGGACCGGCAGAACTGCTGGGCAGCATCATAGATTCCAGGCCAGTAAAAGTTTTGGAGCAGCCTCTGCCTGGTGCACTGGATCCCCTGGTGTTCTGAGAATGGGATGTCATGGGCCAGCTGGAGCAGCCTGCGGCGGTACTTTTGGGGAACCACCATCTGCTACCGGACCCCGCACAACTCCGCTTCCCTTGGAGGGGCCCATTCCTGGTCCAGGAATCCTCTCTCCCACAGGAACCTCTCCTGGCAGCCTCCCCCGCAGGGGCTGAGCTGCACTGAGGCCAGCCCAGTCCCTCGGCTTCTGGAACTTGGCCTGGAATTCAGTGTCTGGGGAAGGGATGGTGACCTGTCCCCTCTCACTGCCAGGGCAGCCAGGACTGAACTCTCTAAGCCCTGCTGCAGAAATTTCGTCCTCACACCGAAATCTGTTAGAAACGAAAATGGAAAGGTTCATTAATAAAAGGACAGAAGGAAACCATGAGAATTGGAATTCTTAACAGAATCAAATTACACGCACCCCTTCCAATGTGCTAGGTGCAGGCTTGCAGCAGAGATGACAGAATCTGCTGCCTTAGGTTAAACTTCTGGACTACGTCCTCTGTGAGGGTGGGCCCTCAGTCCTTCTAGGCTACAGTTCAGAGCAGAGACCTTCCAGCGATGATTGGCCAGCGTGAAGACACGATTGAAGACAAAATGGAGGAGCTCTCAGTTCCCTCTTCATACCCTTGCCCACATGGAGGGAATCCCATCGTTCTCACTGTGAGAAAGTCTGTCCCAAGGTGGAGCCTGTAACATGGGCAAGTCACCTGACCAGGCGGGATTCAGCCACGGCTCCCGTGCTGGTCTGAATGTTCCCATCAAAGCTGATCAGATGTGAATCGGCACCACTCAAGGTGCATTGTCAGTCAAGTGCTGCTGGTCTCCTGGCTAGCAACCCTTCCACCCGCTGATGTCTCCCTGAAGCAAACATGTGAAATAGAAGTACAGAGCCAATGCTCATCATTTCAGATTGATACCTGCATAGGAAAAGCATGAACAGAGCCATCTGAGAATCATCAGCTTTTCACAGACGTCTTCCCTTTGTACAAATTTTGGTGCAAACAGAACAGCAGTTGCAAAAATGATCAGTGCATTCACGTCACAACCCAATAGCGTCACACCGAGTCAGAGGGATTTATTTGGGGTTTTGGTCTCTTTTGGACGTTGTGTCCCTGGCTGTTGTCAAGGCCTCAGAGCTGAGCTGAACTGGCTCAGCATCTGTGTTGCTCTGCTGGGGAGGCTGTTATGCCATCTCTGTGCCTTAGCTGTAGGACAACAGAGCTTCTGGTCCAGAAGAACAGGGTGGGGGGTTGCCCCAGAGGGCCGGTTGGTGGGCTAAAAGGCTGGATCAGCAAAGTGTGTGAGAGGCCCAATAAGACCTCTGGATCGACTCCAAGAGAAGGTCAAGGGACGCCCTGCCCATCCACAGGCTGGTGTGACTGGTTCCTTCCTAACTCCTGGCTTCTCTGGCAGGTCTTCAAGGATGAGTGCACCATGACCAAAGACAACAACCTGCTGGGCAAGTTTGAGCTGATGGGCATCCCGCCCGCCCCCCGCGGGGTGTCCCAGATCAAGGTGACCTTTGACATTGACGCCCACGGCATCCTCAGCGTCTCGGCTGTGGACAAGAGCACGGGCAAGGAGAACAAAATCACCATCATGAACGAAAAGGGTAAAAACCCAGGCCCCCAAACCTGCTCTAACCACCAGACCCCAGAGCCAGGGAGGGAACCCAGTATTCCTGGCTCCTAGTCCCTCATAACCACTAGACCCCCTCATTGAGCCAACAGGAGAATCCAGGCATCCAGGGCCCCCATGATGAGCTCTTCCTCACCAGGCAGCACATGGTGCAGGAGGCGGAGCAGTACAAGGCGGAGGACGAGATGCAGCAGGAGAAAATCGCGGCCAAGAATTCGCTGGAGTTGCTGGCCTTCAACATGAAGAGCACGGCCGAGGACAAGAAGCTGAGGGACAAGCTGTCACCCGAGGACAAGCAGAAGGTCCTGGGTAAGTGCAATGAGGTCATCAACTGGCTGGACCAGAACCAGGTGAGGTGGGGGCTGGACCTCTGGGCCAGAATGGAACTGGGGGCCGGGGAGGGGAGGGATGCCAGGCATGGCTGGAGGTACATGGTGAGGGATGGGGGAACCAAAACTTGGGGAGAGATGCCGGAGTCCTGGCCTCCAACTCCACCCACTCTGACCACTAGACCCCACTGCCCTGCAAGAGCTGGGGACAGAATTCAGGTTCCCCTCCCCAATACTGCTAGAGAGTCTCAGAGCTGGGGCTGAGCCTCCTCCCATCAGTGACAGAGGAGCAGTGGGGGCTCCCCAGATCACTCTGTTCCCTGCCCCCACAGCAGCTGGGAAGGCCTGTGCCCGCACCTGGGCGCCTCTCTCACCGGGTGGCAGCAGAGAGCTGTGCCTGGCCTTACATGGGGCTGGAACCCTGGGGGTGGGAGGGAGCCTGTTGCAGAGGCTGGGGGGTGTGTCTAGGCCTGGGGCAGCTCCCACCCGCAGGCAGCAGCAGTAGAGCAGTTAGTGGGCGAGGGAGTGGGTGCGAGGGCCTGCCAGTATGGGCTGATGCAACACTCACCTGACACGCCGATTCATTGCAGGCAGGTTGCATCTTCCAGGGCCTGAGAAGGGATTTTTGGGGGCTGGCTGGAGTTGGGCCTTTCCTTTGCCTTCCCTGGTAACATCTGTGCTCAGTCGTCCCCAACCCCCCCGATGCAGTGAACGGGTCCTTGAGCGACCCCCCTTCATTGCAGCATCCCAAAGGGATGCAGGAAAAGCTGCACTACCTGGGTGGAAGGAGGTTCCCTCTCCCCCTCCCAGCAGGGCAGCTGAGCAGCCCCCCAACCTCCCACCTGGAGTGAGAAGGGGCCAGTGGAGCTAAAGGAGGCAGACACTTTGCCTGGCTCCAACGGGACTGATGGAGACCATCTCCCCAATGGCTCTGATAAGCAGGGTAGCTTCTCCCCTACTGCCAGTCTGTGAGCACCCTGACCTCATGCTGGGGAATGTGTGAGTCCAGCAAGGGATAGGGGAGGTGGTTAGTGGGTGAGGAGGGGATGGGAGCTGGGAAGGGGCCAGAACCAGCAGATGGAAGCCCCTGCCATCCCAGTGCACTGGGTGTGAATGGGGGCAAGCAGGTACTGGGGCTGGGGGTCACTGGTGTAAATCAGCAGGGGGGCAGATTCCTGGCAATACAGCCTGGCCTAACCCGGCTCCTGCTTTCCTGACAAGGCCTGGGGAATATCCCAGCCAGCTGCATGTGCTGGAGACACAGGCTAGAGCCAGGGCCCGAGGTGGGTGCTGAGTGCAAACAGCCACAAGGGGGGGAGCTACTGGAGGGGGCAGCAGCCTCTGGGACCAGGTTCCCCCTGACAGCCTGTAGGCCGTGGGGACAATTTGGGGAGCTTTCTGCAACTGAGCACTGCCCTGGCCCCCTGCACCCTCACCCTCTACTCTGAGCCCCCACATCTTCCTCCTCCTGCCCTGAACCTCTCACCTCCTTCCTTGAGCTGCTTCCTACCTCCCAACCCTCTGCTCTTAGCTACCCATCCCTGCCTTTCCCGGCCCTCCCTGTCAGAGCCGATCCTCATGCCGGAACTCTGAGTGCAGAATGTGGGAGTCCCCAAGTGACCTTAAAATACCTTGTCTCTATAGGGTTAAAAGCTCCCCAAGGTCACAGATTCCCTGCCCTGGGGAGGTAGCTGCCACCAAACAAACAAACAAACAAACAAACCTTGTCTTCTTGTACCCAGAAAGAAAGTCCTCGGGAACTTCTTCCGGAGGGGTACCCCAAGCTCTGTTACCACAGGAGAGCTTGAAAAAAAGAAAATAAGATGTAATCCCTGATAGCTGATCTCTCTTAGGCAGACACACACAGACCCCCCATTACCTTCCCAGGACACAAGAATGAAATCACTTCCTTAAAAAAAGCGATTTTATTAACAAAACAAAAGGATATTCTTGGTAAAGCATATTAGGTTGCTAGGTGTAATAAAGCAACTGAGAAGGGAACAGATTAAACACAGAGGATTGTATCCCTTGGACTCAGCTTTAAAGTTACAATGGGGGGCGGGGCACATGGACTTAGAATAGAGAAGTTTAACCAAACAACAAAACAAAGAATCTGATGACATCTAAATAAACATTCCCTGTCTACTCACATAACCTACTTCAGGGTCCAGTCCATTTCTATACAGGGAATTTTTTATAGGCATGGTATTCCTACTCAGTTCAATATATCTCTCGCCCCTCCCCCTTAGTTCCTGGTTTAAACTCACACAAAGGAAAACAGCAAGCTGGGTTCCTTTCAATTTAGATCTCAGCACCTTTCGCCATTTGCTCTTCTGGCTCCCTACCAACACCTCCTAGTTACCTGAGTTTAACCCTTTAATCACTGAATGCTGGGATGCCCAGAAAAAGACAGCATGTCTCCTGTCCATCACACCTCCAATCTCTCACTCGCAGGATGAATATTTTTCATTGATTTCCCCTCTCCAAAATACTTCAGTTAAAGACCTGAGCAATGCCGGTATGTCTCCTAGTATTCTTTGTAAAAAATATGCTTATGAATATGCCTAACTTGAATGGGTTTTATGCAAAACTTTTTGTGTAACCTATGTCTGGAAAGCTTGTATCTCCCTGTATGTGTATATTCTCTTTGTTTGCATGTAGATTTCAGATTCATTTCTGCCTCTGAAATGAGGAATAAGGACTGAAGGTTTATTGTGTATTCATGGTGGGAAAACTCTATTTCCAGCCCATCAATGGAAGACCAGGGACAGAGTTAACAGACCATTAGTGTTATTCATCTTTTGTGTCTCTTGCTCTCCTTCCCTCCATCTCAGGAGCTCTCCGGGGCCAGGCCCTACCTGCTCCATGTGGCACTGGGAAGTGGGCGAGGTCACAGCTCAGTCCCTTAGAAAGATCAGGGCCAAAGAGCAGCACAGGGAATGTCTCCTGTCATGGGCTGTCCTCCTTACGCTTCATGGAAATTGGCTTATGAATATGAATATTGTGACAGATGCAGACCAGCTGGTTGCTGCACTCTAACAGAGGGCAGGCATTCAGGGTACAGGATAAAAAGTTTTCTATACCCTGAATAAGCTCCCAGAGTCTGCTCCCCTGTAATTAAGGCAGGCAGACCCCTGGGGCTGGTTAATATCTGGCCTGAAGGAACAGGCTAATCTGATACCTACAGCCAATGAAAGCCTGTGGTGCTGCTTTAAAAGGTGTCCCCCAGGTAAGGAAGGGGGAAGGAGAAGAGGGACGGACAGAGGAGAAGTGTGTTGCTGAGAGAGGAAAGGTTCATTCACTTGCCAGAGGGAAGGTTCTAAGGGAGCGTTTGGGGAAGTGGCCCAGCGAAAAGGCTGCTGTCTTGGGACTAGAGGGAAAATCTGAGCATTTGTCACTGCCTAGGGTCCCTGCACTGCAGAGAGACCTGATTCCGGGAAAAGGAGGTCCAGAGTTATGGAGAGGTCTCCCCAAGCCTTGACTTTGCCAGTGATGAAAATGGCTCAGTAAGCTGTAACCCTGACCTCTAGCACAACACACAGGGCAGTGTGGAGGGTCCCAGCGAGCCTCTGAGGCACATAATAACCCCTAAATAGTGCAGGGCCCATGGGGCATGGACGGACCTTGGCCACGATATGTATAACTGGAAGATGCTTGATTCGAACTAGATCCTGCGAGACGCCATTTTGAAAGTTCCAGTCTCCTGAATGTGTGTGATGCGTCTGTGTGTGTGGAACATTCCCAGAATGCTGCAGAGCCCCGGCTGCCGAGAGGGAGAATGGACCCAGCAGAGAGAGGGGATTTAGAAAGTGAGAGACTGGAGCACAAATTGCAGGGGAAAAAGCTTTGCGTGAGCAAGTCTTAGCACTGCGGGAGAAAGACTTGGCAGCTGAGGAGGAAGCCCAGAAAGCTGCTCAGGAAACAGCCATGACACTGAAACACTTGAAAGAAAGAAAGAAAGAATTGGAAGCCCAATAGGCAGCTCAAAAGCCTGAAGGGCTGCCTGGGCCTGAAAGAGGCAACAGCCCAACGCAGCAGGATCCAGGTCCCTACAAATCCACACAAGGGAGCAGTTCTTCCGAGCTTATGAGGAATCTGCAGCCATGGTGAAACATCCCATCCCCTTTCGCAGACTGGGCCCCATCCCCTTGGATTCCCAAGGAGCCCAAGGTGGCGACGCCGACGGCGGAATTCGCAGGGAGAGCTCTGGCCGTTCCCCAAGACATTGCCTGGGAGGGATGGTGTGGACGATGGTCAATGTCAGGATTTGGTTTTAGCAGTCTCAGATGACACCGGGAATCTCTAGGGCAACCTCTAGAAGCCGGAAGCGAAGGGCTGGGTGCAGCAAGGCGGTTTAGGTGAGCCAGCTGGCAGATCTGGTAGAGGAGTGAGTCAGGGGACAGGCATGGCAGACCTTGAGAGACCTGTGAGCAGGTTGCTCAGGAACAGCTCCTGAATGTGGCTACAGACCTTGTGAAACTGTCTGTGGCATAAACAAGGGGAAGGAGCAGAAGCTCCTGCTGCCTGTGCTGATCAGTTTGAACAATCCCACCCCTGGCAGGGGTAGATCACAGGCAGGGGGTGTCAGTTGGGTGGGAGGCAAAGGCCCCTTAGTACCCTGGGAAGGAGGGTGGGGGGTGGCCAGGCCTTTTCCTTCCCCAATTCACTCCCCTGTTCCCAGCCCCGCAGCCCCTGCACAGCCAAAGGAGCCCAGGCAGGCTGTTGCTGGGTCCCACTGAGCACGGGGAAGCAAATGCCCAGGCCTGAGTGGAACCAGCAGCAGGTAACTCGTGGAAATGCTGCTCCCCAGAGCACGGGGGTCCTCAGGCAGCAGCTGCTCCCCGCACTGGGTTTGGGCAGGTCACTGTGCAGCCAAGCAGGGAGCATCTGCCTGCTGCCCAAATGCACGGCCGGGAACCTGTTCTGTTCTTCCCCTCTGGGGCACCTGGCATTGGCCACTGGGCAGCCAGGACACTGGGCTGGATGGAGCTTTGCTCTGACCCAGCCTGGCCGCTCTTCTGTAGAACTCCAGGGCGAGGGACACGGGGGCTGAGATTTCTGTCATCGGGGCACCTGAGTAATGAGAAGAACTTTCTGCCGGGGACACTGCAGAGCTGGGATTGGCTGGAGGCCATCAGATCCCTGCCCCTTTGGCTGCAGCACAGGTGGGAAGGAGCCGGACCAAGCCGAGCTGACTGTTGCTGTGTCTCACAATGTGACACCACCTCTGTGGTGCAGCTGAATCCGTCCCAAGGGCTGTCAGCAGCACGGAGGAAGCTGGGGCTGAAACCCAAGGAGGGGAAGGAGAAGCCAGAGAGGAGGTTGAGAAAATCCAAGAGAATCTTTTTAATTCCTCTCCAGGACTGTGACTCGGTTTGACACAAGTGCCTGCTGTCTGCCTGAGACGGGGGATGAAGCTCGTACCGAGGCGGCCCGTGTCTGTGAACAGGCCAATAAATCACCGGGAAGGGGCTGACAATATCCCAACTTGGGAGCAAGGATCCCAGAGAATCGGCCAGGGGTTGGGTCAGTCCTTTGTGTGGTGCAGCCCTGGGGGTCGGGAGGGGTCCTGGTGCAGCTCCATGGCCAATCCTTCCCTCCCCCCAGCCACTAGTGCAGACATGACCCAGAAACCTTCACTGGGTGCAAAGGGCCTGGCAGAGGTGATAAACACTGGGAAGCCCCATGGCTGATCCAGAAGCGGGGTACGGCAGCCGTCCTGGGAACTGCCGCCCTGCCACAAACTCGTTGGGAACCTTGTGCCTCTTTCCAGGACGCACACAGGTCCCACCGAAGGGACTGAGCCGATGGGAAACCCCGGGACACCGTGGGAGACACATGAGCTTTGGGGAAAGAGTCTGCACACACAAGGGGCAGGGACAAGAGCGTCCCGCAAGGAGGCAGCACCTAAGCTAAAAGAGGCTTAGACACAGGCACAGCAGCAAGCGCATCACAGGCTGTGAGAAGCAGAATGCTGTGTGGCAGGGGAAACTGAGGCACACTGTCTCATGGCATCAGTGGCTAAATGCCAGGAACTCTACACTATCTGCTTCTGGGGCAAGGCTGCACCCAAAATGTTTTCCGGCACATGGGCAACAGAGAGCTAGATCTCCGTAAACATACCTGTGACTAGCATCACAGGGATAATGGCCTTGGGTGGATGTGTAAGCAGAGTGCAATAAAGATGTGAGGAATGCTGCCTTCGCATTGGACATGGCCCAGCTCTCTAGCTGTGATCTCACCGGGGGAGGGGTCCCGCATCCCTAGGCTTTATGAAAAGAGGCTTCGGAATATGAATATGCCTAACTCGGAGGCTTTATGCAAAACATATCATGCAACGTCTTCTCTTATCTCGAATGTGGATATTCTATCTGGCTGCCCGTGTCATTCCCATGTTTGACATTAGCAATAGGGAACACACACCGTGTGTACTGATCTAACTCTGCGAAGCGGGGCCATTAGCGCTACAGAAGGGTGACAGCGGCCAGTATCCGGGGACACTGCTCTGTGCATAGTCTCACTTCCCCTGGGAGCCTGGAGGGGGCTGAGTCCTGCCGGGACATGGGGCCAAGCATCTGCTTCCGGAGCCCCTTGTGGGGCTTGCACGTTCCCCTGGAAATAGGCCAAAGGTTGAGCTGAGCACAAAGGGATCCCGCCTGGGGCAAAATCTCTCTCTAGGTGGGAAACTGGCCAATGGGGGCGGCCGCCAGACACCCAGAGACCCCAGATTAGCACCCAAGCTGCCTGCGGGAAACATCCAAGATTGAATGGGGGAGGATCAGGCCCAAGTTGGGAGGCTTCCTGGTTTGTGAGACAAGATGATCAGGACGACAGTTAGGGGATGGATTTCTATGGAACAAGTTTCTGAGGGTTTGACTCTTACCTGGCCAATGTGTTTTATTTTGCTTAGTAACTTACTTTGATCTGTCTGTTACCACTTGCAACCACTTAATTACAAACTTCAATACCTAATACAAACACTTTTCTTTATTAATAAAGCCAGTGTAAGTAATTGTTCCTTGAGGGGGACGAGGACTGAGCATGTCTCTGATTCAGGGATAAGGGCGGAGCATGTTATGAGCTTGCTGTGTGTCAACTTTATACAGAGTGGGGTGGATTTGTCTGGAGTTCTGGTCCATGGGGCTGTGCACCTGGGAGCTGGGACGAGTCCCTGTAACTCAGCCAGCCCTGAGCCGAGCCTGTGAGTGTCTGTGTCACTCCGCTGTGTTTCCAACTCTGCCAGGGCTGGAGGAGGCCGGAGGGCCTGGCTGAGAAGCACAGGGTGTAGGGGCACCCCAAAGCCAGGCTGGTGAGCTGTGTGGTGTTTTCAGCCCATCAGTGGGTCTCTGTGACCCCTCTCTCCTTTCCTCCCTCACTCACGTTATCATTCTGGCCACTCCCCACCTGCCCAGGCCAGCCAGGCCGGATTCCCCAAACCTGAGCCACCCGCCCACCTCCCTGTTTTGCAGTGGGATGCATCCGGCATCCATCCCTTCCCAACTGAGTCACTGGGCTCTGGCCGTGCACCTCACCTTCTGCTGCCCTCGCTGCATTCGCACACAGGGCGGTGCTAATTACCCGTTCACCCTTCACAGGCGCCATTCCATGTTTCTGGCAAATAGCTGGCTGGGTGCCCATGGCAGAAACGAGGGCTGAGCCGGTGACACCCGGGGAGGGGCAGGGCTTCTACATGGGTATTTATCTGTTGATAAGAGGTGGCTCCTGGGTGAGGGGGTGACATCTGCAGAGGTGACAGACACCGAGGTGAGTCGGGAACTCCAGAGAGACCTGGTCGGGGTGGGCTTGTGGGCAACGGGATGGCAGATCAGTTTGGATAAATGCAAGGTAATTCGCAGTGAGGGATGGTGAGTTTGAAGACTCGGCAGGTTCTAACTCAACCGAGTGTCCCCGGAGGAGGAGCTGTGCTCACCTCGGCTCACCGCGCCGCTGCAGAGGAGAAAAGCCAAGAAGGATGTTCGGCTGCTAGAGGGGATGGAGAACTACATGGAAATACTGTGGTGCCCTCTCTGGACCAGCAGGATGCTCTGGCCCTGGGGTGGGCAGTGCCGGTCGCCCCGTCTCAGAAGGGATATCTCAGATCTGGAGCCAATGTGGATGGGGGAGGGGAAAACCAACTCAGGGCACAGCCCTGTTGCTGGACTGGAATCCTGCTGGTACCACAGGCCTTGCTGCTACAGTCGTGGGAGCAGGTGCTTTGCTGTGGGGGTGGCTGGGTGGGCAAGAAGAAGAGACTGTGGGGCCACGGGGCAAAGCACATGACAGCAGCTTGTCAGAAATGTCAGCAAGAGAAAGCAAGTGTTTTCCTAAATAAGGCTATGTCTACACTGCAGCTCTTTTCAGAAAAGCGGATGAGTTCTTTCACCATCCCTGTAAACCTCATTGTATGAGGAAGAAGGGATGTGCTGAAAGAGTTTGTCTGCAATGTGGCATCGTGTAGATGTGCCAAATTTCGGAAAAGCCTCTTCCAAAAGAAAAGCAGAAAAAGATAAAAAATTGTGTCTGACTTCTGTGCATATGTATGATATATTTACAAAACTATTTTTTAAGAAGTAGCTTGAGGGAATATGTCTCTCTTGCAGGATTAGTGAGATCTAAGGTCTTTGCTGGTGTGAATTAAATAAATACCAGGAACAATGCAGAAGAGAGCAGGAGTGAAATTTAAAAATAGTCCAACTCAGGGCTCCTCTGCAGAACCCCAGTTTTGTTTTTTCTGGGAATGTGTGTGGCATAATAGAGCAGGGAGAAATTCTTCAACCAAAACCTTTCTCCAGTAAAAAATGCAGGTTTGGAGAGACCCAAACATTGTGCAATCTGGTTTCAATTTTGCCACATTAGTTTAGCTGAAAAAAAAATTCTAGAAAAATAATCTTGAAATAATATGACATTTTCAGAATTAGACATTTTGATTTTTTTTTTCAGTCTCAGGGTGGTTTTACTTTTCTATGTTGACTGTAAGAATTACAGTTAAACCAATTTTAGATTTTTTTAAGTACTTGAAAATGCACCAAACCATATTTTTTGGCATTTCAGTTTAACGAGAAATTGAATCAAACCAGAATATTTTTGTCAATATTTTTTAGAACTGCCGGGGAACCAATAATTGGTATTTGCCCAGCTCTGTTTCCTGGTGCTTCCTCCTACCCCCTTCCCTTTCCAGTCACCTTTCTGTCGTGACTCTCTCCTGCTCCCCTCTGGCAGGGCTCACTCCACCGGCCGTGAGAAGGCTCCGTTCAGCTCCCAACACGGCCCCAGCCTCCTCCCAGCACCATGGGGGTTTCCTCGCTTCTCTGCCTCCTCCCTGCTCTCCTAGCGACAGCCAGAGCCCAAGGTGAGTCGTCTGCGGCTGCAGCCACTTAACCCCTCCTGGACTTCGACCCCTCATGCCCCTCGGCCCCCCGACAAGGGCCCCTCCTGCACATGCAGGGCGCTGGGACTAACTCTGGGGCACAAGGGCCTGTCCACATGATGGTTGCGATAGCGGCTTGGCCATGGCGCTGGAGCAGGGCTGGCAGAGCCCATAGGGCAGAACCCGCCTGCCCCAGTAAAGGGGGTTTTCCTCCCTGGAGGGGCTCACCTCCCGAGCGAGGGTCACCGAGCCAACGGGAATGGTCCGGCTGCACCCACTCCAGGGGGCCTTTTGTTTTGCTTATTTTACCTGGCAATTCCCTCTCCCCTGCCCCCAGACTGGGAACAGCCGGGTGCACTCACACGGATGTGTCTTTAATTGGGGTGTGACCCTGGAGGCCAGTCCATCAGAGCCTGCCCATTGGGGAGCAATGACCACAAGGCTCTGGGCCAAGGCAGCTGGCTTCTGCCCCCCAAACCTGCTTGTCAGACCCCTCTGCTGGCCGACCAGAAGCCCAGATAGCCTGGCTGCCCTCCCCTCCCTGGCACCCCTCTATTTCTGTGCCCCAGGAGAGCTTCTGATCACGGCGATCCCTGCTCCAGCAGTTCCAGGGATGCTCTAGACACCTCCAGGCGGAACCCTGTGGATTTGGGGGCCTCAGAGAACAGGAAGGGGGAGTTGGGGACACAAAGAGCCGTTGGCATCAGGCCAGCCCAGCCACACTTTCACCTACACTGGACCTGTGTGTAGCTCATCACACTGCTTGGTGGAACCATTGGCACCTTCCAGCCCATCTCTCCCCCCGCCCCTAGCCCGGCTCTGCCCAGCGCCCCCTGGAGGTTAACGTGTCGCACCGTGTGCAGCTGGTCTCTGAGATCCAAAGAAGAATGATGGGGATTGGAGGGTGAGCTGGGGGCACACAGTGCCCTGGACGTGGGGGGAGAATGGGATACCCTGGGAAGAGGGATGGGGGTACATGGCAACCTCAGCATGCGGGGGAGTACCATAGAATCCTAGGACTGGCAGGGACCCAAAAAAGCAGGACCAACCCCAGCTCCATCATCCCAGCCAGGGCTTTGTCCAGCCGGGACTTAAACGCCTCTAGGGATGGAGATTCCACCCCCTCCCTAGGGAACCCAGCCCAGCGCTTCCCCACCCGCCTAGGGAAATCGTTTGTCCTAATCTCCATCTTAGACCTCCCCCAGTGCAACTTGAGACCCTTGCGCCTTGTTCTGCCACCTCCCTCCACTGAGAACAGCCTCTCTCCAGCCTCTTTGGAACCCCCCTTCAGGGAGTTGCAGGCTGCTCTCAAATCCCCCCTCACTCTTCTCTTCTGCAGACTGAACAAACCCCGATCCCTCAGCCTCTCCTCGTAGGTCATGTGCTCCAGCCCTGATTCATTTTGGTCGCCCTCCGCTGGACCCTCTCCAATGCGTCCACATCCTTTCTGTAGTGGGGGGCCCAGAACTGGACGCAAAGTTACAGATGTGGCCTCCCCAGAGCCGAAGAAAGGGGAACTGTCACTTTCCCATGTCCCCAGAGCCAGTTACCGCAGCATAGAAGGCAACCAGGCTGGTCAGGCAGGACTTGTCCTTGGGGAATCCATGTTGGCTGTTCCTGGTCACCTTCCTCTCCTTCAAGTGTTTCCAAATGGATTCCTTGAGGACTGAGGTGAAGCTGCCCAGATGACGGGTCTGTCGGCCCCTGAGTCCTGCTCTTTCCCTTTTTCATAGATGGGCTCCACGTCTGCCTTTTCCCAGTTGTCCAGGCCTTTTCCTGAGCCCAACACCCCATGGCCCGGGGACTGCTGCAGTCCTGTCACTGAAATCAAACCATTGCAGAGGGGCCCGGAGACAATTGGGCCCCTTAACCTCTCGGCTTGTTTGGAGCAGGGGAGACTGGGGCAAAGGGACGTGTCCGAGCTGGCACTGCTGGCCCACAGGACGAAGGAAACACTCGCTCTTCTTTCTCCGGCAGGGACCCTGACATGCAACGTGTGCTTGGGCCAAACGGAGACCTGCGATTTGGTTAAAGGGACCTGCCAAGACGACCCGGCGACGGGCGGCTGCCTCTCCGTGGTGGAAGACATTTCCCTGGGTAGGTGACATTGTCTTCACCCCAGGCACATCTTACCCTGCCTCTGTCCCCTCCCTCGTCACCAGAGCCAGCCCCAACAATGCCCCTCCCTTAGCCCCGGCACAGCACGCTCTGGCCGGGTGCAGCGCTGGGTCGATTCTGGCAACATTCCAGTCTCTGACGCAGCGACTGGCAGGCCGGGCAGTCTGGAGGCCTGGACCTGCCGGTCAGTTGCAAAGCTCCCATTGATTTCAGGGGGCCCGATGTCACCCCCCCCGGGTGCTACTGATGGGATTTCATCCATTGGGCTTTCAACTCCTCACAGGCCGGCTGCGCGGTAGCAAGAGAAGCTGCGCCGGGGAGAAACGCACTTTCTGAGGGGGGTGGAAAAGGAGACTGGGGATGGGATCCCTTCTGCACGGCCGGCCGCTCCTAAAGCCCGTCTGACCCCTGGGTCACCTGCTCAGGCCTGGGGCCCTTCCTCACATGCTTTTTGCCTGTTCTAAGCATGTAAATGGAAATGTAAAGTCCTTCCCCCGCTTTGACTGGGAGATGCCAAACAAACCTTCTCCCTGTTCAACTCCCCAGCACCGCAGGCCGGCGGATTTCACCAGTTCCCTTCCGTTCCAGCAGTGTGTCCTTTGAGAAAGCCCCAGTTTTACTCATTCTTCCATTGAATTTACAAGATTGAATGGCCCCTTTCATGTACCCTGTAAGAATGATGATAGCACCACACCAGCTGTACCGTGGGTGTTCATTATCCAGTCACCTGTCTGCCTCCCTAGTCATTCCCCGCCACGCCCACCCGCCCGCCGGCCTCTGAGCACACTCAGGACACTTTCCCAGCACAGTCACAGACTCCCACCCAAACTCAAGCTGCGCCTTCCCTGAGGTTAATGTGGTTGTGAGCTGAGATGTGACCCTAACCCCTCACTGCCCCGACTCTCCCCACACACCCCCTCTAACCTCAGCCTGGCTGATGCAATCTGGGGTGCAGTTTAGGCCTTGGTTGCACTTCACCTTCCTGAATTGTGGCCCCAGAATCAGACACAGGATCCCAGGAGCCGCACAAGGGGGTCAAATCCCCTCCCAGCACCCACCGGAGGGTCCTTCCCAGCCTCACATTTTCTGTTTTGCTTTTCTGTATGTGACAAAGGCAGGACTAAGCAGAAGTTCTACTCCAAGCAATGTCTCAGCAGCTATAACAGTGACATAAGAGACCCCTTCTCTTTCACCGTGGGGAACGGCCAGTACGTGAGGATCAATGTCCAACAATGCAACGATGCAAATTTGTGCAACTCGGACACACCTCAAGGTACATTGTGGGTGTGTTTGAATTGTCCCCATTGTAGGGCACGGCAACAATTAGGGGGTGTGAGCTGGGTGTGAATCTTGCTCTGCATGTGCCCCAGCCGTTGCAAACGGGTCGGCTGGAGGAGCGCTTTGAAAGGGCATTAGCTCTAAGCACAGTCATAAACCGTTCTGGATGATCAGCGGGGTGCACATGGACAGAGAGGCCATGGGACCGGCACAGGGCAGATTCACACCCCAGCCGCTCCACGCACCCCATCCCCCTTGCTACAGTCGGATTGTTCATATGGACAAGCCCCGGCACAATTGTATTTGTTCCCGTTTCTCCCATTTATTGCCCCAAACTCCATTTCCTCACGTCATTTCGGTCTCCAGTGAAATCCCTGTAGCTGCTGGGTCTCCGAGCGGGGGTAGAGCAGTTGGGGCCTGTTTGCAATCAGATGGGCGGGGGCTGCATGCAAAGGAGGGAGCAGCCACTGGGACAGGCTCAAATCTAAACTTCCTGGCACCTATCGGCTCCCCCTTCACACTTGCCGGGATCTAGAACTGAGCCAGTGCAGCCATCGCCGACTGTTGTGTCCCAGACAGAGGGAGAAATGCCGCCCGGCTGCAGCCTGCACATGCTCAGTGAGGCAGGGCCCATCCCCCAGTTTTAACCAGGTTTAACCCACCCGGTAACCTTCTCTCTGTCTTTGTTCTCAGTGTCCCCGGACACCACCCCGAACGGGCTGCAGTGCCCAACCTGCTTTGCTCGGCGCTCCCCTACCTGCAACAGCGAAATCATGCCCTGCACAGGTCAGGAGACCTATTGCCTGGATTACTTAGGCTTGCTGACCCAAGGTAAATTCTGCCAGCTGGTCGCAGGGCGGGGGGTGCCCCAGGAATATCCTGCCCCCGGAGCTCCCCAGAGAGCTGGTGGGACCCGGAGTCTGTGCCAAGGCCTGGGTGGGTGGGGCTGACAAAAGGGTTTTTGGCCAGAGGGAAGGAGAGAAAAACTGGAACGTTTCCCTCCCAGCCCAGCTCCCCCCCAGTGATGCCGCCCTGCTCCGGGGCTGAGGGCAGTGGGGCACTTGCCAGGGGGAGGGTTGTGATGTCAGGGATGCAGATCTGGGGAGGGAACCCAGGAGTCCTGGCTCCCACCCCTGCACTGCTCTAACCACTAGTCCCCACCCCTTTGATGTTTTAGGTGGAACTAAGCTGCTACTGCTCCGTGAGGCAGCTCCTGTTCTCAGTGTGTGCCCAGGGCTCCCAGCTCTCTGGGGTGGTTATAAAATAATTGAACAGAGGGGAGGGGGGCTGCTGGGACATAAGAACATAAGAATGACCAGACTGGGTCACACCAAAGGCCCATCCAGCCCTGTGTCCTGTCTGCCCACAGTGGCCAGTGCCAGGTGCCCCAGAGGGAGGGAACAGAATGGAATCATCATGTGATCCCTCCCTTGTTGCCCATTCCCAGTTTCTGGCACACAGAGGCTGGGGACACCAACCCTACCCACCCTGGCTCATAGCCATTCCTGGATCTAACCTTCATGAATCTATCTGGCTCTTTTTTGAACCCTGTTAAAGTTCTAGCTTTCACCACGTCTTCTGGCAAGGAGTTCCACAGGTTGACTGTGCACTGAGGGTATGTCTAGACTACATGGCTCCGTCGATTGAGCCGTGTAGATTAGGTTTCTAGACATAGGAAAATGAAGCGGCGATTTAAATAATCGCCGCTTCATTTAAATTAAAATGGCTGCCGCGCTGTGCCGATCAGCTGTTTGGTGGCACAGTGCTGTAGTCTGGACGCTCCGCGGTCGACATCAAAGGCATGTGTCGACCTCCCTGGTATGCCTCGTGGGATGAATAAAAACTTCCTTCTGCTTCCTATTTCATTCATTTGGTGACCCCTAGTTCTTACATTGTGGGAATAAGTAAATAACTTTTCTGTATTCACTTTTTTTCATATTAGTCATGATTTTATAGATCTCTATCATATCCCCCCTTAGTCTCCTCTTTTATACGCTGAAAAGTCTCAGTCTTTTTAATCTCTCTTCATGTGAGACCCTTTCCAAACTCCTCATCATTTTTGTTGCCCTTTGGTGAATCTTTTCCAGTGCCAATATATATTTTTGAGATGAGGTGACCACATCTGTATGCAGTATTCAAGATGTGGACGTACCATGGGTTTATATAAGGCAATAAGACATTCTCATCTCATTCACTATCCCTTTTAAAATTATTCCTCAAATTCTGCTTGCTTTTTTGATCGCCACTGCACATTGAGGGTGTGTCTAGACTACATGGCTCTGTTGACGGAGCCATGTAAACTAGTTTACTTGCCATAGTCAATGAAGCAGGGATTTAAATAATCCCCGCTTCATTAAAATAAAAATGGCCACCATGCTGTGCGGACAATCAGCTGATCCGACACAGCACGGCAGTCTAGACGTGGATTGGTCGACAAGGGAAGCCTTTGTCGATCGCTCCTGTAAACCTCATTTCACGAGGCATAAGGGAGCGGTCGGCAAAGGCTTCCCTTGTCGACCGATCTGTGTCTAGACTGATGCTCTGCGCTGGATCAGCTGATTGTCGGCACAGCATGGTGGCCATTTTTATTTTAATGAGGCGGGGATTATTTAAATCCCCGCTTCATTGACTATGTAGGGTAAACTACTTTACATGGCTCCGTCAACGGAGCCATGTAGTCTAGACACACCCTGAGTGAATGTTTTCAGAGAACTCTCCACAATGACTCCAAGATCTCTCTCTTGAGCAGTTGGAGCTAATTAGTCCCCATCATATTGTATATATCACTGGGATTATTTTTTCCAATGTGCATTACTTTACATTTATCAACATTAAATGTGATTTGCCATTTTGTTGCCCAATCACTTAGTTTGGTGAGATCTTTTTGAAGCTCTTCACAGTCTGCTTTGGTCTCAACTATCTTGAGCAGTTTGGGATCATCTACAAATTTTGCCACCTCACTGTTTGCCCCTTTCTCTAGGTGATTTATAAATAAGTTGAATAGGATTGGTCCCAGGACAGACCCTTGGGGGACCCCACTAGTTACCTCCCTCCACTCTGAAAACTGACCATTTATTCCTACCCTTTGTTTCCTGTCTTTTAACCAGTTCTCAATCCATGAAAGGACCTTCCCTCTTATCCCATGACAACTTATTTTACTTAGGAGCCTTTGGAGAGGGACCTTGTAAAAGGCTTTCTGGAAATCTAAGTGCACTAGATCCACTGGATCCCCCTTGTCTGAGTGTTTGTTGTCCCCCTCAAAGAACTCTAGTAGATTAGTAAGGCAGGATTTCCCCTTCCAGAAACCATGTTGACTTTCCCTCAACAAATTATGTTCATCCATGTGTGTGACAAATTTATTCTTTACTATAGTTTTAATTCTGCCAGATGGTCAGAATTGAATAGGCGGGGGGAGGTGATGACAGGGAGAGCTGGACTGTTCCCTGGTGGTGCCATGTGCTGCAGAAGGAGCCGCCCTGGCCACAGCTCCATTCCCAACCCCAGTGCCCAGCTCCTGTGGGGTGTGGGGGAGGCAAGAGGGCACCAGGCGCCTGCCCTGCCGTGGCCTGGTGCAGCCAGAACAGGGAAACCCCCAGGAGGGAAGCAGAGGGGGAACCGCCGGCTGGTGGGGACAGAGGGAAGGGGGCAGAGAAGGACCCAGAGTGACTCGCCACTAACACCAGGCTGAATTTATCCAACAGGTTCATCTCGTTCCTTATTTAAAGCAATGGGCTGTGCGTCAATGTCTGCACAGGAGATTGAACCTGCAACCACCCTGACGACTACAGGCAGCACCTTTCTATTTCTGTTTGGGACCATTGTTCCCGCAAGTCCCCAAGTATCCACTACTACCCCTTCCAGATCCCCCACCACACCAACCCCTGTTACAACAACCACCACCATCACAACCACATCTCCCGATACAATCACCACCACCACCACCGATACAACCACCGTCACCTCCACTGAAACCCCCACCACCACCGATACAACCACCATCCTCCACTGAAACCCCACCACCACCGATACAACCACCACCACCTCCACTGAAACCACCACCACCACCACCGATACAACCACCATCACCTCCACTGAAACCCCCACCACCACCGATACAACCACCATCACCTCCACTGAAACCCCCACCACCACCGATACAACCACCATCACCTCCACTGAAACCCCCACCACCACCGATACAACCACCACCACCGATACAACCACCATCACCTCCACTGAAACCCCCACCACCACCACCGATACAACCACCATCACCTCCACTGAAACCCCACCACCACCACCGATACAACCACCATCACCTCCACTGAAACCCCACCACCACCATCACCTCCACTGAAACCCCCACCACCACCACCGATACAACCACCATCACCTCCACTGAAACCCCACCACCACCACCGATACAACCACCATCACCTCCACTGAAACCCCACCACCACCGATACAACCACCATCACCTCCACTGAAACCCCACCACCACCACCGATACAACCACCATCACCCACTACAACCACCATCACCTCCACTGAAACCCCACCACCACCGATACAACCACCATCACCTCCACTGAAACCCCACCACCACCACCGATACAACCACCATCACCTCCACTGAAACCCCCACCACCACCACCGATACAACCACCATCACCTCCACTGAAACCCCCACCACCACCGATACAACCACCATCACCTCCACTGAAACCCCCACCACCACCGATACAACCACCATCACCTCCACTGAAACCCCACCACCACCACCGATACAACCACCATCACCTCCACTGAAACCCCACCACCACCACCGATACAACCACCATCACCTCCACTGAAACCCCACCACCACCACCTCCACTGAAACCCCACCACCACCACCGATACAACCACCATCACCCCACCACCACCGATACAACCACCATCACCTCCACTGAAACCCCCACCACCACCGATACAACCACCATCACCTCCACTACCACCCCACCGACTCCCACTGCAACGACCACTACCACCACTACCACTACCACTTCCACCACCACTACAACTGACCCCTGCTTCCCTGTTACATGCACTGAGTCTCCTACAACCACTCCTGATACAAATGACCACATCTGTGGAGCTAGCCCAGCTCTGGGGAAATTCTCCTTTGCCCTCTCCCTGCCAGGCCTTACCATGCTGCTGCTGGTGAACCTGCTCTCCTGAACCCCTGTGCTTTTTGAGCCACTCAGCTCCTGATGTCTGCAAATGAAGGACTGAAATCTGAGCTGCTTACACTAAGGACCCTCCGTGGCGCAGTGGCGATGCCAAGGGGACGCTGTATCATCATGTGGTGAGGGGTGCCCAGTGCATGGGTGTGTTTGATCTGGTACCTCACTACTGGCTGGAATCGCTCTGGGCTTTGGCAAATTCACTGAATAAACCAAGATTGGAAATAGACACCCCTGGTGTGTTATGTCCCGGTTGCCCGTTGCCAGCCGTATCTGCGTGAGACCTGGAGCACGGCCAGACGCAGTAGCCACAGAGGAGCGTGTCTGTCTTGCTGGGTGCGTGTTTCTCACGACCCCTGTGTCTGTCTCTGCACAGATGGACTGAATTAAAAATCTACCCTCCCAGGCAAGGCTGGAGGTTGCCCACGCAAACACTGAGCTGGGAAACGACCAGACTCACGGGGCCAGGGCAAGTTTCATTCAATTCCCCAGCGCGTTTGCATTGTGCTGCAGCCTTTGGGCCCACAGCAGGCCTGTCCCGATCAATACACCTCTTCCTTCCTGCCGGGCATGTGTGTGACCCCAGCTGCGGTGCCCACCCACCCTTCCCAGCCTGCGCTGTGCTGAAGGGTCAATGTTACCACCCAGGCCTCTCTGCCGCGCTCTCAGAAGGAGAGTGGCACAAGTATTAAGGGCTCAGTCTGGGCTACAGCCCCGGGACACTGATGCACAGGGGGCGTCACCCAGGGAGGCCTGACGTGTGTCTCCCCTGGCACACGGCCACACCCCTCTCCAGAGCTCGAGCAGAGCCAGTGTGGACCCCTCTCCCTGAGCTGGGCCTGGCCCCTCACGGCTGCCCCCCCAAGGGCTAACAGGCCTCATACAGCTGGGGAAGAGATGGCTGCAGAGCCAGGGAGAGGCAGCTGCTGGGAAGGCCGTTGGACCCCTTGGGGCAGAGTCCCTGGGCGGCAGCCTGGCTGGGCCGTCACAGGCCGTGGGGCAGGGGGAGTTGCAGGACAGGCGCCGATTTCCAGCCTGGTCTCTGGGAACGTGACTGGGCTCCTCCCAGTGCATGTTAACCCCCCAGAGCACGTTTTCTGCACGCCGCTCTCCAGTGACAGGCCCAGGCTGGGGTCACTGCCCCCTGGTGGTGGCTGTGTGTCAGCACTGTCCTAGCCCAGTGGGACCTCCGGCCCCTTAGCACGTAAGAGAGAAAGAAATGTCCTAGGGCAATAGCCAGGGACCAGGGACCCGCTGTGCCACCTGCTGCCCTCGTCCCTTAATGGATCCTGTGGTCATTGGGCAGTTCACGGACGGGCAGCCAGGCCAGCTGTCTGGACAGGGCTGGGTCAGCACACAGAGGGAACACACACGTGCAACCAACCATCTGGCAACACCTAAGCGGGATTTACACGGAGTGATGAGTAGTAGAAACACTGAGTCCGCCCATTTTTCCCTCAGCCCCTACCTGCTGATCACCACAACCCCTGCGCCGTCACATGAACTCACACACAGCCCTGCTAGCTGCCCGCTTGGCACCAATCTGCAGATGCAAACACACCAGGGAAGGAGCAAATGCAACCCACCGACTTGGACAGGGGGTGCATAAGCAAGTGGAGGAGTACCCTGCCGGAGGAGACGCCGGCAGAGCTTCAGGAAAGGAGGAAAGGGACGTGTGGCACCAGGAGAGGCTATTGCTGTGAGTGGCAGATGGGATAGGCCACAGGGTGGTACTCCAGGACTCCTTCCTGGACGGGCGCCCCCTCCGACCGTAGAACGCAGGGGGAGTCGAGGGTAGCTTCATACTCAACTCCCAGGGGTGTGTCCCAAAACTAAAGGCTGTCCTCACAACACCGAGACACCCCCCACCTGAAGCACCCATCAGGACTCCTTTTCTGTCACCGATCCCTGTTTCCTTCATTAACATGCATGCTTGGTGCACAACGGTCTCCTTATTGCTTGTATTGATGTGGGGGGAGGGAGGCTACAGGCCAGCACCCTGAATGCAGGGGCGGCACTGAGAGCAACGTGCATGACTCTTGCAACTGGCCATTCATAAAACTGTCTGTCAGATGGGGCAGCAGAAGCCGGGCGGACGGCAGATACGCGGGGAGCTGGCTCTGCGGTTTTAAGCTCCCGGTATAGGCTGCCAGAGACTGCGGCCCAGCCAGTTCAACACCTGAAGCCCCTCTGCCATCAGCCTGAAGGGAAGGCTACTCAGAACACCCGTGGCCAGTTAAGGCTGATGGGCGCACCATAAAAACCCTCCCTCGGGCAAGGCTGGGGGGGGGGGGGGAAGGAGTGGAGGGACAGGCCAGAGGAGAGGCGAAGAAGAACAGAGCAGCCCAGCCCAAGAGGCTGACCCTAGGCAGCCGGCAATGAAGCCTGACCCAAGGCGTCGGGAGGGGATCCTCAGGAGGAGTTGGGGAAGTGGCCCAGGAAGGGGCCACTATTCAGTGGGGCAAGGGCCAAGCCTTGTGACCCACTCAGGTCTACCCCCCCCCTCATGGGGCCCTGGGCCAGAACCCAGAGCAAGTGGGTGGGGACCAGGTGCCCCCCAGCCCTCCTGCCAGCAAGAAACAGGGGCGGCCCTGTGGATTAGCGGAGGGACGGACCTCCCATGCCCTGGACTTGCCTGTGATGAAAAGGGCTCTGATAGCGGGGTGCCCTCACCTTTGTGGCAGTGATAAGGACACCGCGAGCCTCTGAGGCCCACAAAAAAAATCCCAACCCTGCCAGGAAGTGCAGGATCCAGGGGCTTAGCCCCAACCGGCCACACAACGCCTCTCTGATCAGCACTGCCCTCCGCTGGGCTCTCCTGACTGCCCTGGCGTCCAGCCGGCCAGGCACGGTGCCTCGGCATTCCCTCTGGGCGGAGATATTGCCCTTCCGCTGCCACAGATGTTATGGAGCGCCCAGCGGGCTGTCCTAACCAATGGGAATGTCACTTTCGCTGAGGTCTAACCTGGTTAACAGGCAGCAGAACCGTCCCTTGACAGGTCCCAGAGCCCTTGCAACCACCACTCTGCACTGCACAGGGCGTCCCCACCGTCAGTCGCCTCATGCCGGGCGATGATCAGAGGAACTCAACGCTCAGCGAGCCAATGCCCTGGGGTGGTGTCGAAACTGAGGGCTGCTGGGAGCCTCTGAGCCAAGCCATCCATCTGCAAGGGTGGGACCCACCGGGTTCAAGTAGGAGCTTCGTCCCAGTACCCAGAACCACCCGCTGCCCAGTTTGGGTCCCAGCATGGACTGGATGCATAACCCAGAATGCAAAGGGGCGCGGGCATTTCAGGATCACTGTCCGCAGTGCAGCGCTCTCCAAGTCTCCACCACAATGGGGACACGCTGCTCCGAACGGCTCCAAATTACTGGGCACAGCAGGGGCACGCGCCTTCCACTGGACTAACTTGGGGGCTAAAAAGGTTGACCAAAGTTAACTCAAGCTTGTCTCGCAGTGTAGACACAGGCTGGCACAGGGATTTCGACCCCAGCTTTTGTGGGCTGGAACGCCTGTGTCCGATGCACCGAGTGGAAACGGACGCGCGGTCGGTCTCTCGCACGCGAGCCGAGATGCGTGTGTGTCACTACTATGCAGAGGGCCGAATGAGGCCAATTCCGTCAGGGCGGGTGTGGCTCGAGTCCGATAATTGATGAGATGGTGTGAATAACGAAAAGGGGAAAGCTGCTTTGTGTCGGGAGCGCGCCTCTCCCAATCTCTTGAGACCGGTTCGGCATGTTCCTCTAAATGCTCCCGGATCCTTAATTTACTCATCATCTCTTATCTTCATCAACTTGCTTTTATGGGTAAACAATGATGCTGGGGACAGAAACTGGGACCGGCACCTCTCTGCAGAGCTCCCATTCCCCACTAATCCCTAGCAGCTCCACCTGGGAACCCACTTCCTGTATGAAACTCCAGTGAGACATTCCCAGCCCTGAGCACGTCGGCCGCACCCTCCGGCCTGCACACTTACCAATGTGACAGATGCCATCATGAACATAAGCACGGCCATATGGGGTCAGAGCAAAGGCCCATCCAGCCCAGGGTCCTATCTGCCCACAGTTGCCAATGCCAGATGCCCCAGAGGGAGGGAACAGATCAGGGAATCGTCACGTGATCCCTCCCCTGTCACCCATTCCCAGCTTCTGACCAACAGAGGCCAGGGACACCCTCCCTGCTCATCCTGGCCAACAGCCATTCATGGACCTAACCTCCATGTGTTTATCTAGTTCTTTTTTTAACCTGTTAAAGTCCTGGTCTTCACAACATCCTCTGGCAAGGAGTTCCACAGGTTGACTAAGTGCTGGGTGAAGAAAAACTCCCCTTTCTTTCATAGAATCATAGAACCATAGAGCTGGAAGAGACCTCAGAAGGTCATCAAGTCCAACCCCCTGCTCTAGGCAGGACCAATCCCAACTAAATCAACCCAGCCAGGGCTTGGTCAAGCCGAGACTTAAACACCTCCAGGGATGGAGACTCCACTACTTCCCTAGGTAACCCATTCCAGTGCTTCACCACCCTCCTAGGGAAATAGTTTTTCCTAATATCCAACCTGGACCTCTCCCACCACAACTTGAGACCATTGCTTCTTGTTCTGCCATCTGTCACTACTGAGAACAGCCTCTCTCCATCCTCTTTGGAACCCCCCTTCAGGAAGTTGCAGGCTGCTCTCAAATCCCCCCTCACTCTTTGCTTCTGCAGACTAAACAGACCCAACTCCCTCAGCCTCTCCTCATAAGTCATATGCTCCAGCCCCCGAATCATTTTGGTTGCCCTTCGCTGGACCCTCTCCAATGCGTTCACATCCTTTTTGTAGTGGGGGGCCCAGAACTGGACACAATACTCCAGATGTGGCCTCACCAGAGCTGAATAAAGGGGAATAATGACATCTTTGTTTAAAACCTGCTACCTGTTAATTTCTTTTGGTGACCCCTAGTTCTTATGTTATGGGTACAAGTAAATAACTTGTCCTTATTCACTTTCTCCACACCAGTCATGGTTTTATAGACCTCTATCATATCCCCCCTTAGTCTCCTCTTTTCTAAGCTGAAAAGTCCCCGGCTTTTCAATCTCTCCCCATATGGCAGCTGTTCCAAAGCCATCATCTTTTTGTTGCCCTTTTCTGAACCCTTTCCAATGCCAAAATATCTTTTTTTTTTAGATGAGGCAAACACATCTGTACGCAGTCTTCCAGATGTGGGGGTCCCATGGATTTATGTAGAGGCAATAGGATGTTCTCTGTCTTATTCTCCATCCCATTTTAATAATTCCTAACATTCCGTTTGCTCCAAGATCCCTCTCTCGAGTGGTAACAGCTGATTTACATGCCCCATCATTAGTTGGAATGATGTTTCCCAATGTACATTATCATTTTACATTTTTCTACATTAAAAGTCACTTGCCCTTTTGTTTCCCAGTTGCCCATGGGCCAGAGATGTCCCCACGCCTTGGACACCAGCCAGCCCGGCCAGTCTCTGCACCAGTGAGCAAAGGGACACAGGTCAGACCCCAGGAACTGTAACCTTCCAGCTCCAGGAGCAGAGCACGTCCCCCTCCAGGGCACCCAGTGACAGATGCAAGAGTTGCCAGCTGTTAGCTAAAATTCTGGCCACTCTTGACTCTGGGGGCTGCACTGTGTGGTCCAGTGGTGCTGGGAGGCAGTCTCTGTCTCCTGGGGGGGTTGAGCTGTGCTGCCCACACCCTGGCAGTGCTCCCGGGAGGAGCCGCAATGGTGTGCCCTTTGCCCCCGATCTGGTGCTGTGGCTGAGGGCTTGAGGGGTGGAGTTTGGGGAGGAGAGCCACTTACTTGGGCTAGTGGCCCACAAGATAATGAGCCGTGGATCCAGCAGGTCACTGTTTTTCTCATGTGGCCACCCCCTTGTGGTCACTCTGCAGTATAGCAGTCCCTCTGATCAGCCCCCCCTCCCATTCCATGTTATGGGAAACAATGCCATTCCAGGCACATCCCATTTTCCTGGCACAACCCAACCCTGGCCTTGCTTTATGTTAGAATAAGAGGAACCTGCATACGAAATGGGTTGGTCCTACCTCTTTTCATTTAGGAGGAGTTCTTGAATAAGTGGACTCCAGACACAGATGGATGGATGGACTCACAGACAGAAGCACAAATCTCTAAAATATACAGAGGGAGCAGATCTGTTTTTTACAAAAGCAACTACCTAGTCTTTGCTTGTGTGAAAGTACCGATGGACTTCTTCTTTGTGTGCGTGAAGGACGTGAGTGTTTGAAAAGAAATTAGCCTGAAGGACAGCATCCAGAGGGTCATAAGCGGGGCTGGAGATGTGGAGGGTGCCAAGGAACTATTGAACATGCCCATTGTATTCGGCGATGGATGTAGGGCAGATTGATAACCGTGAAGTGAGTCAAGCACTCCCAATGTGTGAAGAAAACACATCCCGAAACCACGGCGGAGCAACACCCAGGAAAGTCATCAGCAGGCCGATTTTAAACAACAGTGTAAACAACTTCCACACAAACACAGGTTGCAAAATGACTGATTACAAAACAATGGAGCAGAACTCCTAGACCTGTCTGAGAAGGAACTCCTATAGAAGATGGGTGTCTGGCCAAGAAACTTTGGGTTCATCCTGCCAACAGCCTCGGAGTACCAGAATCATGACTGACAGAACCTGTCTCCCTTCTTGTGTCCACCCTTGGCAGGACGGGGGGGTGGGGGGGTGTGCTCAAGAAACGCAGCACATTGCCTTTTTCCCTAAAAAAAATCTTGTGTGCTTCTAAGCATGACATAGGTGCCAAAATCCCTTTGAAAGCCTGGCCCTTAGTGTGTGCCTCCGTGTCCCCCAAGGATCATGGGGATAACAGCCCGGCTCTGCCTCACCAAGGGGCTGGGATGTGAGGTGCCCAGACACCATGGTGATGGACCCCAAGTCGAGTGGGAACCTCACTCTACCATTGCTGGCCCCGCCTGGCTGGGAGGCTCGCTTCCATAGTTCCTTCCTCGGTAGCGGGATTCCTGTTTGACAGGCTCCTCTAAGGAGTTCCCCTTCCTTAATTGAATCATCAGCCCTTCCTTATCTTAATGCCTCTGCCTCTATAAACAGCGCTCACTCCCTGCCCCCAGGGCCCCAGCTGGGACAAGCACCTCTCCGCTGAACTCTCATTCTGCACCATGCTGAAGAGGCCTTCCCAGGAGCACACCTCCTGTGTGCAATACAGGGGCAGGAGCACCCCTCCAACTCCCTAAATGGCATCCCTGTCACCCATGGGTGAGCCCTTGTCACCTGGTGACCTGACCTCACTATTCCTGTCCTGGCCAGAAACCTGCCTGGCGCCATCCAAACACCAGCCAGGGTGCTTAGCTTCATAACTCAGCTAGACCCCGAACACTGAGGACTCGACAGACACAGGGGTTTCTAAAACCACAACGAGCAGCCGTGCAGCACTTGAGAGACTAACAACGCTATAGGGAGAATGTCCTGAGCTTTTGTGGGCACCACCCACTTCATCAGATGGTGCAGAGCGGAGAGAAAAGGGGGAGCCTCCCAATTTATGAGAGAAAAAGGGAGAGGGGGAAAAGTACCTGTCAATGGGAAGGCGGGTGCTAACGAGACTAATGGAGTGGGCTAGAAGTGTCCTATGCTTAGCTTTTGATGTCCTCGGGGTGTTAAATATAATGGCCCATCCAGTTCATGTCTTTGTTCAGGCTGTGAGAGAGAGGGTCAGGCCAGTTCCACGGTTGGTTTCTGAAATGTCTTTGTAGAAGAACGGCTCCTTGTAAATCCATGACTGGGTGCCCAGGTGGGTTAAAATGTCCCCCTGCGGGTCTCTGTGTGTTCCCATTCCTGAGTCTGATTTGTGTCCATTCATTCTTTGGCTCAGCGACTGTCCGGTTTGGCCAATACACGTGGCAGAGGGGTGTGGCTGGCACAGATCATAGTGGGGGATGTGCCGTTGTAGGAGCCCCTGATGTGGTGGCTGATGTGGGTAGGGCCTGGGGTGATGTGGCTGGTGGAGATGTGAGGGAAGCATCGGCACCGCGGTTTGTTGCAGGGGTGGGACCCTGGGCGGGTGTGGCCGAACTGTGACGTGTGGCTGCTGGAAAGGATTTGCCTCAGGTCTGTCTGTAGGCAGGGTTGGCCTGTCCCCCAAGGCCTGTGAGTGTTTTCTAGGCCATTATAACAATGGGCCTTCTGCCTGCTGCCCTGCAAGGCCCATTTCATTGTGCCTGGCTCCTACCGCCTGTGCGAGCCTTGTGTTTACCTCAGGAAGTCTGGCTGCCTTCCCTGTCCCTGAGGCAGAGCCCTGTCACCCTTGAGAGCGTGTCCCTTCCTCCAGGGACCTTCCCTCCCCGTCCGGGTCTCTCAGAACCCCGCTTCTCATTCCCGGCTTCATTCCATGCCCAGCTGGTGTGTTTTCAGGCCAGAATTGCTCTTGCGCTTCAATTGCCCTTCTTCCCCAAGACCAGGCAAAGCCCCTCTCAGTCTGCGCTTTAGGCTAACGAGGCCGAGCTTATTAAGTGCCCCTCGGCTCCTTGTTACCAGCTCTTCTCTGCCCAGTGCCAACTGGAATTCCTCTTTCCTCAGTGCGAGGGTCCAGGACTGCCCTGCCCTGCCCTGCCCTGCCCTGCCCTAGGACATTAACACTTCCCTGTCTCCGCTGGACCCACCTGGCGATGTCGCTGGCTGGAAGGTGCATAGCTGCTCTCAGCCCTCTGCCAGGACCCACTGAGGCAGCACGAAAAGCTCCCTGCAGACTGAATAATGCCATGGCGGAGGGGAGGGGGGCAGGCTGTGTGTGTCCTCAGCATGGGTTGGCCAGAAGGAGTTAACTGGGGAC
Organism: Rafetus swinhoei; assembly: GCA_019425775.1. NCBI lineage: Eukaryota > Metazoa > Chordata > Testudines > Trionychidae > Rafetus > Rafetus swinhoei. The sequence goes on from CM033448.1 coordinate 2,288,630, forward strand.
TTGGCTTTTTAGTTCTTTATGCCTGGAAAGGGCTCAGAAAAGGCGTGTGGTTGTTGTGTCTGGGCATGCCCAGTGGGAACACAGAACTCCCGTCTGTTTGCAGAGCGCAGGAACACACAGCGGCGTTGGAGGCGGTCAGCGCTAGCAGCCTGTGGTCTCCATTGCAGCCATGAGCTGAAAGGGCAGAGGTGCGCAAAGATCCGAGTGCAGCCCACGTCACCCTGGGCCGGCTGGGATGTGGCTGCCGGTTCGGAAGCTGGTCGCTCCCACGGCCGATGTGTCTGCTGACGTCGCAGCGGTTCACGCCGGACGCCCCCAGTTCCACAGCGGCGAGGCCTGGCACCGGGCATGCCGGAAAGTGAAGCAGCCGGCTGCACCTGCCCGTCTCCGTGAGGCAATCGACACAAACGCCTGCCAGACGCTGGCCGGGGGGCCGCCCGCCGTTGGCATCCAGAGCCGGCTGGGCAGGGCAGGGCCCCTGTCGCGGGAGTCCCAGCTGGTGAGGTGCCAGGACTTGATGGGTTGACGCAGGGCCCGTGTCGCTGCACAAGGCAGGGAAATGCCAGCTGCCGCCACGCCTCGGCAAGTGGTTCCATGCAGCAGTGCCGGGCTCCCGCGGCAAGGAGCCAGGGGGCCGCTCCGCTGCTAGAAACAGCAGCTGGGTCCTGGGGCGAGCCCTGTATGGTGCATTCCCCAGGGCTCAGGATGTCCCACCATGCAGGGGAAGGGTGAATGGGGGCACCCAGAACCCCTGGAATGGGGGGAATCGAGGACACAAAGAGCCCCCGGCATGGGGGGAGTCAGGGACACAGAGCCCCCGGCATGGAGGGAGTCAGGGACACAGAGCCCCTGGTGTGGGGGAAGTCGGGGGCACCTAGAGCCCCTGGCATGGAGGGAGTCAGGGATCCAGAGCCCCTGGCGTGGGGGAAGTCGGGGGCACCTAGAGCCCCCGGCATGGAGGGAGTCGGGGACCCAGAGCCCCGGCATGGAGGGAGTCAGGGACACAGAGCCCCTGGCATGGGGAAGTCGGGGGCACCTAGAGCCCCCGGCATGGAGGGAATCGGGGACACAGAGCCCCTGGTGTGGGGGAAGTCGGGGGCACCTAGAGCCCCTGGCGTGGGGGAAGTCGGGGCATCCAGTATGCAACTTCCTGTCACCCAACTTAAACCAAAGTCAGTGTTTGGCGGCAGCAGGACAATGGGCTGTGGGGGCAAGGGACTGGACTCGATGACCTTTCAAGGTCCCTTCCAGTTCTAGGAGACAGGCAATCTCCATGAATTTAATTTAAATCCGATGGTTTCCCACAACATGGCAAGGGAGGGGCCCAGCGAGGGGACGCCATCCTGCAGACTCACCACAAGGGGCAGCGAGCGGCAGGGAACAGCAACACAGCAGAGCGACCCCTGGTGGCAGCAGCAGCAGGAAGACACTGGCCCCCTGCAGATGGAGTCCCCCTCCCTCCCACCGCCCCTCCCAGGGGAGCAGATAAGGCCCCCCAGCCCCAGCTCCTACGGTTCAGGAGGAGTTCTTGAACAAGTGGACAGACAGACAGACGGATGCACACACTCCTATTCTGTTCTATTTACCCACACGTACCTCTGCCAGTCCAGATCAACAGCACCCTTCGCCGTCACGCTTGCTGGCGTGCCAATCAGAATCGTGGCCTCGGGAGTTTGGGTGCTGATTTCAGCACCTGGCATGGCCACCTGGGATGCGGGGTCAGCTGCACGGCTCAGACTGGGCCCGGCCACCCCACCCTGGCACCATCAAGGCCGACGGGCCCCACCGGGGTGACGCTATGACCGTGCTGTCCTGGGAGTCCCCCCTTCTTTATGCAAATTGGCTTGTGGATATGGCAGCTGCGTGAGCTGCTCCGTGTGGGGAACAAACAAAGCAAATCATGGGAGTGCTCCTCTTCCGCCAGGCCAGGAACCCCGCTCCAGGCAGGCGGCCGCTGCAGGGGCAGGGCTGGACCGACGAGGGGGGAATCCTGAGGAACGGGGTGCTTCCCCTCCGTGCTGTGCTCTGTCTGCCCACAGGGTGCCAGCAGTGTGGCCAGGAAACGCCAGCAAAGGGAAGCAGAAAAACTGGTTTGTCCAGCTTTCACTTTTGGCAACTTTTGAACGTCTGTCCGCAGCACTTTTGTGGCCAGTCCTCCCAGTGTAGACACAGCCGGGCTGGGTGAAACTTAGGTCCCTTAAGAGAGGAGCTGGAACTCAGGCAGAAGGGTTTGTGAAGCAGGCTAATTCCAGTCCAGGCTGTGAGCACACGAAGCGTGGCAGAGTGAACAGCCTGTCTGGAGGGGTACGGGGGCAGAAATGTCTATAGTCCAAGGGGATTTGAGCAAGGAGCAAGCTATCCACCAGGGGGCTAGCTGCCAAGACCCCTGCAATTTAGGAGATGTTGCTGTCTGCATTCAGGGGGCACTGCTGCACCCCGACATGTTTTCAGGCACCTGGGGGACAGGAACCCACAACTCTGGACACACAAGGAATGACACCCCCAGGTTTGGTGACACTGGGCGACGGTGCCAAGAAAGCCAAAGAGAACAGCTGACCACACTGCCTTTGGCTTGGACACGGTCTGGTCCATCCCTCTAGAGGGGGGAGGGTTCTCAAAGGCCCCACTGTGCTCTATGGAAATCGACTTACGAACAGGGAGATGCATAACAGGCTTCATCCAAATATCCTGGTTTCTGTTCTTTCCACTCCAGCACCTCTGAGGAAGTGGACTGTGCCCATGAAAACTTATGATCCTCCATGTGTTTGTTAATCTTTTGAGTGCGTCCACACAGCACTTGAAATAAGAGACACAATTTGCCCTACGCCCATCGCGTAGCTTATTTCGAGTCTATTTCGAAATAGCTTAGTTCGTCAGCTGGCACCGCCTGCACCATGCCGAATTTCGAACCATGGCGCTCTTCCGAAAGGTCCCTTGCTCCTCACCAAGTGAGGTTTACAGGGAGGGTGAAAGAGCGCGTCCGCTATATTTCGAAAGAGCGGGCGTGTTCAAAAGACGCGGGGTAGCTATTTCGGGAATCCCGAAATAACTGTGCTGTGGAGACGGACTCTACGGGGCCCCAGGACTGCACTGTTGTTTTTAAAGGGTCAGGCGGGAGGACTACAACAGCGAGAGAGAAAGGCAGCGCTGAAAGGCAGTAGCAGCCCTGGTTAATCAGGAGCAGAGGGGCTAGGGCTGCTGTAAATCAGTCAGAGCCAGCTGATTGCACCTGAGGCTTTTAAAAGGAAGCCAGGGGAGGCTGTGGAGTGAGAGGAGACCAGAGCAGAGAGGAGAAGAACCAGACAAGCTAAGACAGTAACAGCAACCTTGCCGGAGACAGCAAAGAGGGGGTGTGGAGTGCCAAACAGGGGGTTCAATGCCCTCCTTTTCCTGGGAGCTGGAGTGGACTGTTTTCATCATCCAGGATGCTGGCCTCAAGGCCCTTTGTAGCTGAGGGACCAGAGTTCAAACCCTGCCAAGGGCAAATAGCACAGGACTGAGACTGAGCAGCGTACTGTGACCTAGGATGGGGGGTTCCCCTCCCACAAGATACAGACTCATCTGGCGACCCCTCCGAGGCTCAGTTTTACCGTTACGTTTGCAGGTGGTGTGTGTCCCGTCCTCACGCACGCGCTAGTCTTGCACGGCCCTTTAGAAATACGAAGTGCGGATCGGTTTCAAATTCTACGTGTGCTAACGAGGGCCGTTACTGATATGCCAGAGCGTAACGACTCTGCACTCAGACCAACGCCTTGCGAAGGGGCGTGTGTGTCCCGGATGCCCAAGCCCGTGATTGGTCCAAGGAAGGCCTGGAACCATTCCATGCGGTACTGGAATCCATCCTGAGCCTGGTGTGTTTCCAGGGGGATGGGGGATTCCCTCCCGGGGGGAATGTCTATTTGAGCAATAGAAGCCCCCGGCCTATGAGGCTGCCCAGCCCATCCTGAGAGGGTGTGAAGAACCTGGAAGCAGCGGGGGACCCAAGCCAGAGTAAAAATCAGCTCTGACGTGGCGCTTGACCAGAAATGAGAACAGCTGCTTCGGGTCAGACTGCACAGGTGCTACGGTTTGTCGTGGATTCAAACGAGCGGAGTGTTTTAATTAACTCTCAGTTCAGTCAAGTGTTTAAGAGTTTTCATTTTAATTTAGGAGCTTGCTTTGACCTGACACTTCTCACTTGCAACCACCGAAACCCGACTTTTCTGCTTCCTAACATCACTTGTGCTGATTCTCCGGCTCCGTGCCGATACTTGTGACCTGGGGCAGGGAGTGACCCCTGTGCATCTCTCTGCCCTCCCGATGCACTTAGAGAAAGTGCAACTTTTCCTCGGAGTCCCCAGACCCTCGTCCAGTGCGTTGGGCTACCCCTGCGTTTGCTCACATGGAGCAAGGTGGATTTGTGGGTCCCTCTGGGGGTGGGGGCCCTAAGAGCTGAGTCCCCCCAGGGCTGGCCTGGTTCAGTGTCTGCGTTGCTCTGCGGGGGCGCGGGGACCCCAACTCTGGTTAGGGAGAGCAGAGGAGCTGGCCCAGCAGGACGGGAGAGCCCCAGGGAGCAGGAAGGGGGGCATTGGTGGCAGATCAGCACACCGGGGGGGAATCCCCCAAGGGGACTTGTCCAATTCTAACCTATCCTCCCACATCAGTGGCAATAGGTTCCCCCCCGCCTGCCCCAAACCTAGGCTCTACAGACGAGGGGAGCCTGGCCAGGCTCTGCTGGGGCTGGAAGGGAGATGGTTTCTAACCCCCAGAGGGGGAAGGGGAGGACTTTCTGAGAGCCCCTCCCATCCCCCCTCCATTCCATGGGGTCCCCACTCGGGGTTTGCAGGGGTGTCAGTGGGGGTGAAGGCTGGGAGGGGGAAGGGAAGAGCTCCCTGTCTTGGGACACTAGGGTGGGGGGGCTCTGTGGGGAGGGGAGTGGGCAGTTCTGGTGCTGTGCACAGAGCTGTGCATTTGTGGTGGGGGGGTAGCTGGCACAGGGGATCAGGGAGGCAACTGGCTGGCACAGAGGATGGGGCGGGGGGATGGGCACAGGGGATCGGGAGAATGGCTGGCACAGGGGATCGGCAGGGGGCAGCTGGGCACAGGGGATGGGGCAGGGTGCTGGCTGGCACAGGGAATCGGGGTTGGCTGGGCACAGGGGATTGGAGTGGGGGCTGAGCACAGAGGATCAGGAGGGCTGGGCACAGTGGATTGGGTAGGGGGCTGGGCACGGGGGCTGGGGGGTGGTTGTCTGGGCAGCACAGGGATGGGGCTTTTTCCTCTCCCGGCCCAGCCCCAGTTCCCTATAGTTATAAGCAGCATCATAAGGAAAGTGGAATCACTTTCTGATTCCCATTTCTGATAACCCAGCAGAGGACGATTTCCCCGAAAAGGGGCTGGAGCGACGGGAACCAGGTGCCACTCCTTCCCACGGGCCTCACTCAGATTTAACCCTTCGCTCGCCCGCCCGCTCTGCCTCTCCGAGGTCCCACCCAAGGGATCCAGCTGATGCAGGAAACACCGGTTGGGTGTCAGAGCAGAAGCTGAGCAGGGGCTGGATTCTTAACGCCAATTTCATTTCAAACTCCGGTCCCCTGAAGAAGTGGGCTTGGCCACCAAAACTCATGATCTGGTTGACGTGTGTTGTTAGTCTACACAGTGCTACCAGACCATGGGTTGTTGGTTAAGTTTATCCTGTTAGGGTATGTCTACACTACAGTACTAATTCAAACTAACTTAATTTGAATTAGTTAATTTGAACTAAGCTAATTCGAATTAGTGCATCTAGACCTAAAAACTAATTCGAATTAGCGTTTTGCTAATTCGAACTAGCATGTCCACATTGAGTGGACCCTGAACCGAAGTTAAGGCTGGCCGGAACCAGTGCTGGCAGGGCATCAGGTTAGGACTTAGAGTGTGGAGCTGCTGCCTCAGGCTAGCCGAGGGCTGTGCTTAAAGGGACCCACCTCCACCCCGGACAGACAGTTCTCAGGGTTCCCCGCTTGCTTGTCTAACTCGATGAGGGACAGCAAAGCAGTCCTGTCTTGGAGTGCCCTGAGTGCTCACACTCGGCACATCACAGCACTTGGCCATCAGCCCAGCTGCACTTGGCACAGGCTGCCATCCGGGGGGGTTAATCGGGGGGCTGTCAGGATCCAGGAGGCCCTGCAGGAGAGCTTCCACCCCGAGGAGCCTGCAGAGCCACCCCAGTCCTCCCCATCGGGGTCTTGTGCCCCATTCCTCCCTCGCTTCCTTCCACTTACCCTTCCCTAGCCCCCCTTCCTGATGTAAAAAATAAAGGACACGTGTGTTCAAAAATAGAAACTCTTTTTATTTAACAAAACTGGAGTGGGGGGATGAACCTCTGGGGAGACTGGGAAAAGGAGGTGGAGAGGGAAGAGAGAGAGGGTGGAGAGGGAGGGGGAAACCTGGGAGGAGGGAGCTGGAAGGGGAAGCCAGGGGAAGAAGGAGGAGGGAAGTATAAAACTATGGTACGCGCCATATCTTCAGTACTGTGTACAGATGTGGTCTCCTCACCTCAAAAAAGATATTTTGGCCTTGGAAAGGGTTCAGAAAAGGGCAACTAAAATGATTAGGGGTTTGGAACAGGTCCCATATGAAGAGAGGTTAAAGCGACTGGGACTTTTCAGCTTAGAAAAGAGGAGACTGAGGGGGGATCTGATAGAGGTCTATAAAATCATGAGTGGTGTGGAGAGGGTGAATAAAGAAAAGTTCTTCATTAGTTCCCATAATATAAGGACTAGAGGACACCAAATGAAATTAGTGGGCAGCAGGTTTAAAACTAATAAGCAAAAGTTCTTCTTCACACAGCACATAGTCAACCTGTGGAACTCCTTGCCACAGGAGGCTGTGAAGGCTAGAACTATAACAGAGTTTAAAGAGAAGTTAGATAAATTCATGGAGGTTGGGTCCATGGAGTGCTATTAGCCAGAGGTAGGAATGGTGTCCTGGCCTCTGTTTGTGGAAGGCTGGAGATGGATGGCATGAGACAAATGGCTTGGTCATTGTCTTGGTCCATCCCCTACCTGGTGCTGGCCGCTGTCGGCAGACAGGCTACTGGGCTAGATGGACCTTTGGTCTGACTCAGTACGGCCGTTCTTATGTTCTTATGTTCTAAGCTCAGGGCTCAGGGTCAGGGGTCTCACTGGACCAGCAGTTTTCATGCAAACCTGCTCCTGGGTTGCATGTGGCCTTTGGTGGCCAGGCTGGCAGCTATCCTGCCCTAGACGGCCGCATTCCTGTGCCTAGTGCAGAGATCGTGGACATTGGAGGCCTCCCCCCAAACCTCGATGAGGTCCACGATCTCCGCACTAGACCAGGCGGGTGCCCGCCTCTTACGTCCCCGGGCAGGCTCTTGTGAGCCGCCAGCCTGGTCCTGGGAAGAGGTGGAGGGCTGGGTGGCAGCGGGTGGCTGGCTCATGCCGTGCCAGGTGCAGGGTCTGCTGGCTGGGTGCTGGCAGGCTTGCAACTGGCACAAGCAGTGTAGCCAGACCGTGGCCCTTTAAGGGCTCCAGGGCCGGGAAGGGGGCAGAAGAGTTTCCCTGGTTTGGCCCAGAGTGGCCACCAGGGCAAGCGCTAGCCTCCAACTAGTTCGAATGAAGTGGCTACACAGCCCTTAATTCGAACTACTTAATTCGAACTAGACGTTACTCCTCGTAGAATGAGGTTTACCTAGTTCGAATTAAGCGCTCCGCTAGTTCGATTTAAATTCGAACTAGTGGTTTGTATGTGTAGCGCCTATGAAAGTTAATTCGAACTAATGGCTGTTAGTTCGAATTAACTTTGTAGTGTAGACATACCCTCACAGACTAACCCGGCTGCTCCCTGGAGCTTCATTTCATTTCTTAGCCCCTAAGGCCAGAAGGGGCGGGTGAGACAGTCCCCTCTGACCTCCTGGGCATCCTGTGCCACATAACAGCCCCGGGGGAGTTCTGCACACAGCCCATGGGGGAGGGAGGGGAAGGGGATAAGCCACAGCCTTTGGAAAGAGGTGCTGTGATTTAAGGATGGAGAATCCAGCCCACCTCTCTCTCCTGGGAGCCAGGACTCTGGGGTTTCAGCCCCAGTGCTGGGAGGGGGTGTCTAGTGGTTACAGTGCGGGGGGAGCTGGGGGCTGTTCATCGGGACTCCGGGATTTAGCCAGGCCACTGCTGTCTGTCATGGGGTGATTCACCATCCAAGGCGGGGCATGATGCCACGCAGGGCTGGGGGGTGAGACATGACAGATGCCTAGGGCAGCAAAATCCAAATGTTTGGAAGGGAGGAGGATTAACCACCCAGCAGCTTCCCCAGGGCATGGGAGGGAGGTGCAGCCCGGGCCCTCATTAGCTCAAGATTTCTGGGTAAGAATTGGCAGCGCCCAGGGCTTTGGGCCCACGGGCCTCGCCAGGAACGGCTTTGGTTGGAGACCTTTGCCCACCTTGAGGCCGGTGCCCCAAACCCCAGCCCCCCTGCGGGGCCAGAGGGAACCTTGCCAGTAATGGCTCTTGGTAGAGAGACCACTGAGCAAGTGTGACAACTGGAAAGGAAAGGGGAAGGGCCAGAGAGGATCATCAGACTGACAGGCCCCAGGACCACTGGGTCAAGGCCAGCCCCCCAGCTCAGTCTGATTGACAGGGAAGCAGGCCAATGAGGGAGTCAAGAACTGGAGGGCCCATGCTCTGGGTGAGCGGGGGCTGTCTGAGGCCACGGAGGGCAGAGTTAAGGGGACAGTAGCAGTGAGGGCTGGGGAGAGGAGCGAGAGCTGGGGTGCTCAGCCTAGTCATGCCGACAGGGAGCCAGGGCTGAGCCCAGAGCCAAGGCAGCGGGTGCCAGGCCTGCCAGACATGACAGCAGTGCGGAGCTGCTAGGGAGAGCTGGGGGTTGGCGAGGGCTGGAGGCAGAGCAGAGAGCACCAGGCCACACTCCAAGCTGGGATCCCAGAGGGGCTGGTTCCCAGGCCCGACAGGGCCCGCTGGACCATCCCGTCTGACCTCCCCGTGTCAGAGACCGTCCCCCGCGTGCTGCCGAGTGCAGGTCTGAGCCGCAGCCCCTCGTCCGGCCGTCGGCGCGGGCCTGGCTGGAGAATCCACCAGGACCCTGGGGAGATCGTTCCGGCGGCTAATTCCCCTCCCGGTTCAACGCCCGACCATGATTTCCAGGCTGGCCTTGGCCAGACCCAGTTTCCAGCCGGGGGCCTGGGCCAGTTCCTCCTTGGCTGGGTGGAGGAGGAGCTACTTGCCCCCCGTGTGGGTCTGACAGGCTGGGATTGGCCCATCCCCTGAGTCATCCCCATGCTGAGCTCTGCAGGCTGAGCCCATGGGATTGGCGGCTGTGAGTCAGGGTTTGAATCCTTCCCTTGCTCGGGAGGCTGTTCTGTGATCACCCGACCTCCCCCGTCAATGGCAGGCCCCAAGTCAGAGCATTGCGCCAAGAGGCCATATCCCCTCCCGGTCCTGTGTGAGGCCCCTTGTTCTTTGGGCCTATGGGTCAAGGGGTGGTTTGCTGGTCTCCAGTCTGGTGGTGAGCCAGCCAATCACGTGCCCGGACCCTCCCAGCTGTGCCGGCAGAAGTGTGGACCCGATCTGACTTGTGTGCGTTCACTCGAGAGCCTAGCGAACAAGGCTGCAGCTCCAGCCGCAGACAGACCCCGCATCCTAGCGGCACCTGAGCCGGGAGATTGAGGGGTTGGAAATAACACCCCAGTTTTCCATCCCACTGGGCACCAGCCAGCCCCCAGCCGTGCCCCCGACTTGTCTCTACCGGCAGCACTGGCCTGGAATCCCCCCCCACGGCCGGAGCGCCCTTCTCCGCTCACGTCTCCGGCTGTGACATCCCCCGAGAGCCAGCGGGATGGAACCTCCTGGGGGGAAGGGTGGGGGGCAGATAAAATCCGCCCGAGGGCCTGCTGACGCAGTGGAAGGTGAAGGAATGTAGCCGTTCTGGGAATGGGAGGGGAGCGCTCGTAAGCAGCCAACTTCAAGGCCACCTGGAGTTTCGTTCTGAGCATCCCACCCCACCCCCATGGGTCAATTGCCCGGAGCCGGATTCCCAGCTGTGGGATTGTACCATTGTTCTAGCATTTACAACCGCTCAGGCTCTGGAGAGAGGCCTCTTGTGTGCAGTCACTCCTCCACCCCTTATCTCTGCTGCCGGATCAGCAGGCAGGGACCGGAGAAGTCCCGTAAAACGCAGGCGGGTGGGTTGGCGCAGGGTTAATCTCAATTGTATTGGAAGAGGGAGTGGCCCCGTGGAGGGTCCTGTCCCCTCAGTCAATCATTCACCTTAATTCCCCATTCTGTGCTGACTCAGGCGCTGGCGTTTGGCGATATATAGAGAGGGAAGGGGCTGTGCCTGCAGCCTCCCCTCGAGGACTCGGCGGTGCGCGGAGCCGTGTGGCACCCAAGGTAAGTGTTGCCAAGGCAGGTTGCACGATCGCTCACCAGCGCCAATGATCGGCTGCAGAGCACAGGGAGCCTCACACATGGGATGGGCCCAGAGAGAAATCAGGAGATTTTTAAAGGCACAAAAGGCAGCAAAGTGGCTGGTGTCCACTGACCCTCACTGCGAGTGAGTTGGGGTCCCAGGAATCAGGAGCAGAAATGAACCATTGACGCAATTGATTTGGACTGTCGAGGGGTCCAGCTGGGTCAATGAGCCGTAGCTCCACTGGAGTCAATGGGGCAGATCCCAGCTGGGGCATAGCTCCCCTGGAGTCAATGGGGCAGATCCCAGGTGGGTCAATGGGGCATAGCTCCACTGGAGTCAATGGGACAGGTCTCAGCTGGGTCAATGGGCCATAGTTCCATTGATGAAGCAGGACGTGATACAGGGACAGGTCATGGCCCCTTGTTTGTCACAGGCTGCATTTGTCATCTTGGCTTTACTTGTAACTCTGATTCTTTCCATAATGACTTACAAGGACCGTCTCTAGGAGCACCCTTCCCCACTGTCACACCTCGGCAGGTCTGTGGCAAGGGGGGCAGGCAGGGCGGGGGGAATGTTCCAACTGATACTTTTCTCTATGGAAAATGAGGGTTTGATTGACACATGTTGCTGATTTGTGTCAATTTTACCACCGTGCTTCAGCAGGGAAAAAATACATGAAACAATCCTGAGAAATGGCAACATCTGGCGTCCCACGGACAGACTGAGGCGCTTTGCTCTTTTCCCAAACTGGACTGTCTTTGCCTTGCCACAAGGGCGGGACTTTTCATTCCGTGATTAACTGAAATCTTCCAAATGCTCGGAAAGGGTCCTCTCTGCCTTTCTGGGGACGAGAGGTTTGGATCAACCCAACATGATGTTTCCCAATATTTGAACTGCCAGGGAACCAAACCATCGGGTGTTTGTGCGGCTCTGCTGCCTGGTGCTTCTCCCCCACCCCCAATCTCGGCTGGAATTCCCTTTCCACTCTCATTTCAGCCTCATCTCTCTCCTTCTCTCCTCCAGCAGAGCTCACTCCACCAGCCGTGAGAAGGCTCCGTTCAGCTCCCAGCCCAGCCCCAGCCTCCTCCCAGCACCATGGGGGTTTCCTTGCTCCTCTGCCTCCTCCCTGCTCTCCTAGCTACAGCCAGAGCCCAAGGTGAGTCGTCCACAGCTGCAGCCACTTAACTTCTTGTGGACTTCAACTAGTGCGCCCCTCGGCTCCCCGAGCAGGGCCCCTCCTGCACGTGCAGGGCGCTGGGACTAGCTCTGGGGGCACAAGGGCCTGTCTGCATGACAGTTACAGTAGCGGCTTGGCCACGGCGCTGGAGCGGGGCCAGCAGAGCGCGTAGTGCAGACGCCGCCTGCCCCAGTGGAAGGGGGTTTCCCTCCCCAGAGGGGCTCACCTCCCAAGCGAGGGTGGCCAAGCCGAGGGGAACGTTCCCCCCTTGGTCCAGCTGCATCCACTCCAGGGGGCCTTTTGTTCTGGTTTTTGTTGCCCAGCAATTTCCACCCTTCCCTTTCCCCAGACTGGGAACCGCTGTGTGCACCCAGGGGGATGTGTCTTTCCCTGAAACCCCCTTCACGTCTTGGAGGCTCAGGGCCCTGTAATTGGGGTGTGACTGGGGGCCAGTCCATCAGAGCCTGCCCGTTGGGGAGCAATGCCCACAAGGCTCTGGGCCAAAGCAGCTGACTTCTGCCCCCCAAACCTGCTTGTCGGACCCCTCTGCTGGCCGGCTGGCAGCCCAGACAGCCTGGCCTCCCTCCCCTCCCCAGAACCCCCCCTATTCCTGTGCCCCAGGAGAGCTTGTGAGCACGGCGATCCCTGCTCCAGCAGTTCTGGGGGTGCTCTAGACACCTGCAGGCTGAACCCTGAGGACTTGGGGAGACTCAGAGAACAGGAAGGGGGAAGTCGGGGACACACAGAGCCATTGGCATCAGGCCAGCCCAGCCACACACCTCCCCGCCCCTGTGTGTAGCTCAATGCACCGATTGGTGGAGCCACTGGCACCTTCCAGCCCATCACACCCTCCCCCCAGCCCCGTTCTGCCCAGCGCCCCAGAACGCATTGCACCCCAGGCAGCTGGGGTCCCTGACAGAGAGAAGGATGAGGATGGGGAAGGGGTGCACTGGGGGCACACAGAGCCAGGGGGAGAATGGAGGACCCTGGGATGGGGGGTGGGAAATAGAAGGCACACACAGTCCTGAGCATGCGGGATCCTGCTGGGCAGATGGGGAGCCCATAGCGTACAGGGCATGAAGCTGGAAGGTTTCATGGCAATGCGGGGGCTGCCAGGATCCCCAGGCGGTGTGAGGGGAGTCACGTTTCAGTACCATGAATACCTGCATCAGGGGAATAACCTCTTAGGTGGGCGGGGCTTATTTGGAGGGTGGAGCTTGGGAGGAGCACCGCCCCCTTCAGCCATCACCAGTCTGCCCTCTACTGGGTACTGCTGGTCCTGTGACTGAAACTGTCCCATTGCAGAGGGTCCCGGAAGCCATGAGCCCCTTAGTCCCTCAGCTTGCTGGGACTCAGGGATGTGGGACAGGGGATGCGGGCTCAGGGCTGTGTCAGCGCACATATGACGTCCACAGGATGAAGGAAACACTCGCTATTCTTTCTCCAGGACTAACATGCATACAGTGCCCCGCAAATACAGCCAGCTGCTCAAGTGATAAAGGGACTGCGTGCTCAACAGGTACCGATGCCGGCTGCTATACTGTGACAGAAGAAAGCACACTGGGTAGGTGATGTTATATCAACCCTGGTCCATATCACCCCAGCCTGGCCCACCCGCCTCCCCGCCAAGGCCAGCCCCCCAGTCTGTGCTCCCTGGCCCCATTAGTCTGCTGCAAAGCACCAGGGGATAAAAAGTTTGCCAATGATCCCAAGCTGGGAGGGGTGATGAGTGCTTTAGAGGACAGTTTCAGAATTCACAATGCGCTAGACAAATTGGAGAAGTGGTCTGAGGTAAACAGGTTGAAGTTCAATAAGGACAAATGCAAAGTGCTCCCCTTAGGAAGGAATAATCCGTGTCTCTCACACAGAACAGGAAGCGACTGTCTAGGAAGGAGTACGGCAGAAAGGGATCCAGGGGTCAGAGAGGATCACAAGCTAAATATGAGTCAGCAGTGTGATGCTGCTGCTGCAAAAAAGCAAACATGACTCTGGGCTGCATTAACAGGTGTGTTGTGAGCCAGACACGAGGAGTCGTTCTTCCGCTCTACTCTGCTCTGATTAGGCCTCAGCTGGAGTGTTGTGTCCAGTTCTGGGCCCCACATTTCCAGAAAGATGTGGAGAAATTGGAGACGGTCTAGAGAAGAGCAGCAAAAATGATGAAGGGCCTAGAGAACATGAACTCTGAGGGAAAGCTGAAAGAACTGGGCTTGTTTAGTTTGGAAAGGAGAAGATTGAGGGGAGACATGAAAACTGTTTTCAGGGGTCTAAAACGGCATGTGGCAGCCTGAGAGCAGCCAGCTGCCCAAGCCTAGTCAATTTGGTGTCCAGGAAGTGGGAGGCACATCTAAAGGGCTTCCCCCCATTCTTCGGGGAGGGTCCACAGAGCCCAGAAAAACCAACTAATTACTTGGGACAAATAATGAAAAAACAGGAATGGGTATGGAGTCAAAGGGCTAAAACAAGGGAGCCGGATGGGGATACCGAGCAGAGAACCCCAGACAGCGCCCATTGGCCCTCAAATGTCTCGAGAGAGCCAGCGGACACTGCCCATTGAAACTCTGTCCGGATACAGGAACGGAAATAGGCCCCATAGTCGCAGGCCCCTCCCCCAGCTGGCCTCTTCTCCCTGGTTTTGCAGATTGCCAATTTGGCGATAGCCAGGAGGAGGGTGACCAGGAGGCCCCATGACTTTGTGGGGCCACAGATAGGGTGTGTATAAATTAACAAGTGGGGTTAAAAGTGCAGCCAGAACCTCAACAGGAGGTTCTGGAGGAGCAGAAAGAGAGGCTGTAACCTGGCGCACTCGTGGTAGATGTGCGCCAGGGTCTCCTTCACGCCACAGAAGAGGCAAGTGTCAGGAATGGGGGTGAACTGCGCCAAGTACACACCCGTGCACACCGCGCTGTGCAGGATTCTCTGGCCGATGTCCCTGGTGGGCCGTGGGACCAAGGTCGAATAAAAGCTGGCCCACAGGGTCTCCCCACCCTCTATTGGTGGTAGGAGGTCCTGCCACTTGGTATGCGGGTGGGACACGAGGGTGGGGAAGTGGAGCATGTGAAGCACGATTGTGTACAGGTGACTCTTTGGCGCGGTTCGGAAGGGGACTGGCTGCAACGCGTGCAGCCGGCTCAGGTGATGAGGGGGAGGCGGTTGGGAAGGTACGTGGAGCTGGGGGCCGATGAAGAGATCAGGAGGGCTGCGGGTGAGGGGTAGGTGGGGTGCACTCTCTCGCAGGATCCTGTTTAGGTACACCCAAGCAGGGGGCGGCAAAGTGTCCTTCACCTCCTGAAGTACACGCCGGGGAGTACGTAGGGTGGAGAGCCCCATGCTCTGGGCGAGCACCCGAGGATCCACCCAGTCTCCCCGGTCGTAGTCCAGGAGGTCTCCAATTCTGGTGACTTCTGCCAGGACCAACCTCTGGCGCATTGAGGGGGACTCCACCACCTGCACACATAGATGGCGATTGTGGAGAAGGGGCTCTGTGAGGAGGTCTGCCCCCATGGTGGCTCCCAAGGACCTGGTTGCTGCAAGCAGCTTCCAGGACTGGAGGAGGTCCTGGTAGAAGGCTGGCAGCCAGAGAAGTCTCATGGAAGACCTCTCAAATAAAGGAGCTGCCGGTCATATCGGAGCCCTCGGAAGTGGCGAAGGAAAGTGTGCGCCAGTGTGCTCCACGCTGGACTACCTGCATCAAATAGGAGCCTCTGCAGGGCCTGGAGGCGTAGGACAAGGACCCCCGTGCGCAAACATGTCTGGCCCTGCCCTCCCTCCTCCAGGGGAAATGGAGAACCCCTGCAGAGACCCAATGTAGTCCTGGCCAGAAGAACCGCAGCATTAGCTGCTGGATACAAGCCAGGAAACCCAGGGGAGGGACCAGGGTGTTGAGACGGTGCTAGAGCATGGACAGGACCAATTGGTTGAGTACCAGTGACCTCCTGCGCAGGAAGAGGCACCGGAGCAGTCCCGTCCATCTCCGCAACTGCTCAGCCACCCTGGACTCTAAGCTTTGCCAGTTCTCCGGTGGAGAGGGATGTGCGGCAGAAAGAAAAACGCCGAGATACAGCAGCGGACCCGTGCTCCACCTAATGGCCTGAAGCGTGGGTGGGAGGGAGCCTGCCCACCACCCGGCCCCGACCACCAGGCCAGAGCTCTTGATCCAGTTGACCTGGGCGGAGGAGGTCGCCGAGTAGACAGCTTGGCAGGCCTCCACCCGCGCCAGGTCGCCCGGGTCCTGGACCATGAGGAGCACGTCGGCAGCACGCTGACAGGACCAGCTGCATCTCTGGCTCATGAAGCACCAACCTCGTCAACCTCTTGCGGAGGAGATGGAGGAAGGGCTCCATGGCCAGAGTGTAGAGCTGGCCTGAGAGCGGGCAGCCTTGATGTATTCCCTGCCTGAAGCTGACCGGTGCGGTCAGAGTCCAGTTGAGCTTGACCAAGCACTCTGCGGAGGTGTACAGCACCTGGAGAAACCCCACAAAATGGGGCCCAAAGCTGAAGGTCTGCAGGGTGCCCAGGAGGTACCAGTGGTCCATCCGGTCGAACGCCTTCTCCTGATCCAAGGACAGGAGCGCGAACGACAGACCATCCCTACACCCAAGCTCTAAGAGATCCCGGACCAGAAAGAGGTTGTAGGTCTGGTCTGGATGGACCATGTCTGCCAGCACGGACTTCAGCCTTAGGGAGATGGCTTTGGCAATGATTTTATAGTCCGTGCTGTGGAGCCGATTCCTCAGATTGCTGAGGTCCCCCTTCTTGGGCAGCAAGGTGAGCACAGCTCGCCTGCATGATAAAGGGAGGACCCCACTCTCCAAGGACTCGACTCAGACGCTAGCAAGGTCCAGGCCGAGGATGTCCCAGAACATGCGGTAGAACTCCATGGTCAGCCCGTCCATGCCTGGGGATTTATTGGTGGGCATGAGACAGAGGGCTTCCGAGAACTCGGCCAGAGAGATGCAGCTCTAGCCAGTCCTGGTTGCCTGTGCTGACCATCGGGAGTTCATTTCAGAGAACCCTGCGGGCATCTTTTGCAGAAGAGTTCTTGTGCAAAAACTCTTCCACAAGAAAGCATCTACACTGCCATGTGCTTTTGCACAAGAGCATCCGTGCCAGTGTAGACGCTCTCTTGCGCAAGAAAGCTCTGATGGCCATTTTAACCATAGGGGCTTCTTGCACAAGAAATTCATGTTGCCTGTCTACATTGGCCTCTTCGGGAAGAGCTCTTATGCAAGAGGGTTTCTTCCTGAGAGGTAGCCTCAGAGTTGTCACGCAAGAAGCCCTGATTTTCTACAGCACAACGTCAGTGTACTTGCTCAAGAACAAGCGGCCAGTGTAGACAGGCGGGATGTTTTTGCGCAAGAGCGGCTGTTTTCGCGCAAGAACGCACCAGTGTAGACACAGCCCAGGGGAGAGAAGAGGGAGGGAAAGGCAGGGGAGGAAGGAAGTTTACTGCTCCCCCGCCACTAGGCTGGAAGTGGGGTGGGAAGGTGATGGGTTAGAAAGGGGAAAGGGGAAAAGGAGTAAGGAAAACAACTCCCGGCATAGAATGGAAAGAGCGGCTCCTCTGGCTGCACTGGGGAGATGAGGGGTAAATTATTATTTAAAGGACATGGGGACAAGTGAAGCTGTGTGTGTGGGAAGAGTAACTAAAAAGAGGGAGAAGCTCAGGCACCAAACACAAGAACAGGGGGCATGGGCACGCAAGAGGATGGGTGGGACAAGCAGTAGACGGGAAGGCAGGCAGCGAAGAGATACCTGCTTCGGGTGGGGGGGAGGAACCACTAGACACAGCTGGGGGAAGGGAAACCGTGTGCCCACAGGTGCCTGAGCAGCAGGCCCACAGCACCTGCCGCAGAGCCCAGCAGAGCAGAGGAGGGGCGGGGAGGCAAGCTGTGGGGCCGAGAATGGAAAAGGCCCCACAACAACTGGGGTTGGAAAGTAGCAGCAGCAGAAAGCAGGGGCAGGGGAACCAGGGGAAGGTGAACCACCCCTTGCCTCCAGCACCCCACAAGACCTGCACCAGCCCCCACCCAAGGGTCCTGATGGAAAGGCCCCTTAGTCCTTCCCCAACACAGGGCAGGCTGTGGGGAGAGAGAACCCCAGGGGCTGCCCTAAAGCAGCCCCCTTACCTCCTCTGCCTCAGGGAAAGCAGCAGCAGCAGCAGGAATGGTGGAGTTCAGGCCTGCCGAGGTGAAGAAGAAAAGGGGGGCCAAAATAGGCCCCCAAGAAGATGGGAGGGGGGCCTCCCCCCACCCACAGGCAGGGCAGCAGAGACCCCCCATACACCTAGAACCCTCAGCAACTAGCTGAGGCAAAGGAGCTGGGGTGAGGGGGGAAGAAAGCTGCCTGCAAAAGGCAGGTGGAAAAAAGGGGCCTGGCCCAGAATGTAGGGGCAGCTAGGGCCTGCCTGCCACAAAAGCATCAACCCCCTTCACAGACACCCCTCTCCCAAGAAGGAAAAGAGGCACAGAAGAAAGTGCAGCACCCTGAGGCTACGTCTGCACTGGCAGCTTCTTGTGCAAAAACTCTTCCAGAAGAGAGTCTTTTGCACAAGAGCATCCGTGCCAGTGTAGATGCTCTCTTGCGCAAGAAAGCTCTGACGGCCATTTTAACCATAGGGGTTTCTTGCGCAAGAAATTCATGTTGCCTGTCTACACTGGCCTCTTGCACGAGAACAGTTGCGCAAAAGGGCTTATTCCTGAGCGGGAGCGTCAGAGTTCTGGCGCAAGAAGCCCTGATTTCACACAGTAGAATGTCAGTTTGCTTGCACAAGAACACACGGCCAGTGTAGACAGGCAGCAAGTTTCTGCGCAAGAGCGGCCGCTTTTGTGCAAGATCACACCAGTGTAGACACAGCCTGAGAGCACAGTGCTGCAGATACATGGGGAGCTGGGTGTGCGGTTTTATGTTTCCATTATAGGCTGCCAGAGACTGTGGCCCAGCAGTTCAACACCTGACGCCCCTCTGCCATCAGCCTGAAGGGAAGGCTAATCAAAATATCTGAGGCCAGTTCAGGCTGATGGGCACACCCTAAATAACCCTCCCTCAGGCTGCACCACCTCCTGCTGGAACCGGGCCCCAGGACTGGGCCAGGCTCCCCGCAGCCAAACACTGAGGTAAAATCACCTCTCTGCTCCAGTGCAAGGCACTGCGCCCAGCCCCTTAGCTCTTCCCCATCCCCCCTCTTTCTTTCAAACAGAAGGGATATCATCTGCCAAGGTGTCCTCCAGAGTCTGCATAGCTGCAATTAATGAAGCCCTACAAGGAGTCCTCACGTTCACCTTTGGGCCGGGCTGGTACGTGAAGATCAACAACAAACAATGCAAAGAGAATGACTGCAACAAAGAGATCCTACAAGGTAAGCATGGGGTCTGGTTTCCTGCCCCTTGATAGGGGCTTGTTCCCAGGGACCATTCGACTACACTGGGGCAGGGATGCCTCCCACTCTGGGAACAGGTTGTTTGATTGTCTCAAAAGGGAAAAAGTTCAAAGCACATGCATGAGAGGTAGATATGCTGGAGGGCAGGGAGAAGGTGCAGAGGTAGATACATTGGAGGTCTGGACTGAAAGAAATCTGAGTCCTGCCCTGGGGACGGAAGAATCCCAAGCATTGTTACAGGCTGGGGACCGACTGGCTAAGCAGCAGTTCTACAGAAAAGGGCCCGGGGATTCCAGTGGATGAGAAGCTGAAGATGAGTCAACAGGGCGCCCTTGTAGCCAAGCAGGCTAATGGCATGTTAGGGGCATTAGGAGGAGCATTGCCAGCAGATCCAGAGAAGTGATTATTCCCCTTTATTCATCTCTGGTGAGGCCACATCTGGACTATTGTGCCCAGTTCTGGGTCCCCCACTATAGAAGGATGTGGACACATTGGAGAGGGGCCTAGCGGAGGGCAACCAAATGATTTGGGGGCTGGAGCACATGACCTACGAAGAGAAGCTGAGCAAATTGGGTCTGTTCAGTCTGCAGAAGCGAAGAGTGAGGGGGGATTTGAGAGCAGCCTGCAACTCACTGCCGGGGGGTTGCAAAGAGGCTGCAGAGAGGCTGTTCTCAGGGGTGGCAGGTGGCAGAACAAGGAGCAATGGCCTCAAGTTGCAGTGGGGGAGGTCTAGGTTGGAGATTAAGAAAAATGATTTCCCTAGGCGGGTGGGGAAGCGCTGGGCTGCGTTCCCCAGGGAGGGGGTGGAATCTCCATCCCTAGAGGTGTTTAAGTCCCAGCTGGACAAAGCCCTGGCTGGGATGATTGAGTTGGGATTGGTCCTGCCTTGGGCTGGGGGCTGGGGGCTGTACTTGGTGCCTCCTGAGGTCTGTTCTATCCCTAGGGTTCTTTGAGTGTTTCATGTACCTCGGCAGGGCACATGGGACAGTGAGGTGGGCTCTGGGCATCTTTACCACCACCCCTGGAGGACACTCTCCCTCCCCCACTCAAGGGCTGTGTCTACATTGGCACCCTTTTCCGGAAAAGGGATGCTAATGAGACAAGTCGGAATTGCAAATGCCACGGGGATTTACATTTTCCCCGCGGCATTTGCATGAACATAACTGCGCTTTTTTCCGTCTCGGGGCTTTGCGGAAAGCGCCAGTCTAGACAGGATCTTGCGGAAAATAAAGCCTTTTCCGGAAGATCCCTTATTCCTCTTAAAATCAGGAATAAGGGATCTTCCGGAAAAGGCTTTATTTTCCGCAAGATCCTGTTCAGACTGGCGCTTTCGGCAAAGCCCGAGACGGAAAAAAGCGCAGTTTGTTCATGCAAATGCCGCGGGGAAAATGTAAATCCCCGTGGCATTTGCAATTCCGACTTGTCTCATTAGCATCCCTTTTCCGGAAAAGGGTGCCAATGTAGACACAGCCAAGCTGTTCATGTGGACAAGCCCTGGCACCCCTTCTATTTGTTCCTGTTTCTCCCCTGGATTGCCCCAGACTCCATTGACTCCAATGTAATTTCAGTCTCCAAGCCAATAGCTGTAGTTGGAGGGTCTCTGGGAGGGGGGTAGAACAGTCGGGGCCCGTTTGCAATCAGACGGGCGGGGGCTGCCTGCGAGAGAGGGAGCAGCTGCCGGGACAGGCTCAAATCTAAACTTCCCGGAACCTTTCAGGCTCCACTGCGGGCTTTTCTTTTCCCCTCCTCCTGCTGGGAACCTCTTCAAAGGCCCGCTTCTTCTTGGGGCTGGAAGCCAGGCTCAGAACCCCAGGGCTGTTGGCTGCTACCAGTTTGTCCCTGTTGGTTCTTGTGTGAAACATTCAAACCAGCCTCTTTGGCCATTTTCCAAACCCCTTGATTTCCTGCTGCTTCCTGCTCTGGAATCAGTAACAGGTCACAGCTGTGGTGTAACCAGCATCAGAGACTTGGGAGAAGCTCGCACATGGCTGGGAAACTGGCACTGCTGGCGCAGGGCAGGCAGGGGGCTACCTTGTGTGGCAAAGGCATCTGCACTGGCTCTGGGGCTGAGATGGGAATAGGAGCCGGGCGGGTTGCCAGCCTCCGGGCAGGGATAAAAGGCGCGAAGCCTCAAGGGGGAGTTCCATGGTTGGGTCAGCCCCACACCAGCTAACTGGGAGGACGAGGTAGACGAGGCTTTATTGAACAACCCACCTAGCCCAGGACTTGTAAGTGAAAGGGGACTTCAGCCAACTTGAGACTGGGAAAATAACACGGCCGGTCACAGATTACCCAGCGCTGGGTCTGAGACAGACCTGGAGGCAGCTGGGCTGATCAGACGGCAGGAGGGTGTCTGATTTCTCCCAAACACAGCAGGGCGCTGGCTCTGGGGCCCAGGAATGCCCGGGAAGGCAGGAACCCATTGGTGGTGGGGCACACAGGTTGCCGGGTGACAGATGGACGGAGTGACGTTGTCTGGCTGGGGTGGGGGCCTTTGGCAAGGCAGGGCAGTGGGCGCACAACACGGGTTCTATAAAGTTTAACTCCCCCCCCCTTAATCGTGTGTCTCTTTGTTCTCAGCGCCCCAGGTGAACAACACCCTGAACGGGTGGCAGTGCCCATCCTGCTTTGCTCCAACCGCCGACACCTGCTCCCCCATCACCGTCCCTTGCACTGGGAATGAGAATCTTTGCGTCAAATTCACTGGGCAAATCGTGAAAGGTAAATCCTGCCAACTGGCCTTGGGGTGGGAGGGAGCTGGGGAACCTTCCGCCCTGGGCAGCCCCCCGGGAGCAGGGGAAGCCTAGGGCCAGGCCCCATGGGCAGCGGGACAGCAGCACCACTGCTAGGCACACAGGGAAGGGCTCCTAGAACCTCTCAGGCCCTCTGGCTGGGCTGAGCCCTTGGTGGGGGGAATTGTCAAGAGGGTTTTGGTCAGAGGGAAGGAGAGAGGAATTGGGACATTTCCCTCCCAGCCCAGCTCCCCCCAAGTGATGCTGCGCTGCTCCGGGGGCGATGGCAGTGGGGCACTTGCCAGGGGAAGGGTTGTGATGTCAGGAATGCAGAGCTGGGGAGAGAACCCAGGAGTCCTGACTCCCACTCCCCACTGCTCTAACCACTAGTCCCCTCCCCCTTAATGTCTAAGGTGGAGCGAAGCTGCTGTTGCTCCATGAGGCAGCTCCTGTTCTCAGTGTGGCCCAGGGCTCCCGGCTCTCTGGGGTGGTTATAAAACAACTGAACCGGGCGGGGGGCTGCCAGGGACGGGGAGAGCAGGCATGTTCCCTGGTGGTGCCATGCTGGGGAAGGAGCCACCCCGGCCACATTCCCAACCCTGGTGCCAAGCTCCTGTGGGGGGCGGGGGAGGCAAGAGGGCACCAGGAACCTGCCTAGACATGGCCTGGTGCAGCCAGAGCAGGGAGGTGTCCAGGTGGCAGGGAAGGGGAGGCAGAGGGGGAACTGTTGGCTGGTGGGGACAGAGGGGAATGGGGGCGGAGAAGGACTCAGAGCTGCCAGTGCCCAATAACAGGCCGATTTTTCTCCAGTTGCTGCAGGTTCTCCTGGAAAACCATTTGCAGCCCAAGGCTGCGCCACTCCGTCTGCCAAAGGCATTAAAGCCAATGACAACCTGGTTTCGGCAATGTACATGTTCACGTTCACCACGGCAAGCTCGCAGGAGGCGCAGAAAGTACCCTCCAAGAACAGCGGCACCAGCCTGGCCCCGGGGCAAGTCCCCTTTGTCCTCTTCCTGCCGGGCGTGACGGGGCTGCTGCTGGTGAAGCTGCTCTCCTGACCCGGCCCTAACCAGGCCCCACGGTGCCTGACGCCAGCATGTTGTGGCCCGACCTGTGATTCTTATGTTAATTCTATTGATTATTTATGGATTCCCCAAAATCACCAACGGGCGGAGGGGCTGAGGTTCCAAGAGCCATGCCAGAAGGATTCCAATAGCTGCTTAGCCGGAGACCCCGACCTCCTGCTGTACGGGCCCCTCCGCGATCCTACATCAATGCATTGAGCACAGTCAAGGAGGGTCTTGATTGGCCTGGAGGGCGGGGCAGGGTGCAAGGCATTGTCCCTTTACCAGAGATGCATGGCACTTAGAAAGAACCACCCCATCTGCCCAAGGCTCTGCCCCTTCCACTTGAGGCTCCACCCTTCTGCCTGAGTCTCCACCCTTTCTGGGGCAGGAGCCGGCCCACAGCTGCTTTCCACAATTCATGAAGTGACCCCCCACAGATAAGCTTACCCACCCCTACTGCCAGGCATCCTACAGACCCCCCCACGCTGGTGTTAGCTCACATCCCCGGGCCCGGCTGGGTGGTTATGGGGAAACCTCCTGGCTCCACGCTCCCGCTCCTGCCGCTGGCCGGCTGAAGGGAAGAAATGCTCAAGCTGGCTCCACGGTGGCAGCATGAAAGCCCAAGTTCCCAGTTGTACCAAGCCCCTTGGGGAGGCCCTTTGTGCTGCAGGGTGATGCCCGGGACCCACTGCCGAGCCGAGCATCTGTCTTGGCACCGCCTGGCTGGCGGGAGCCTTTCTGTGCACCAGCAAATTCATTGAATAAATCAGGATGGGAAATCAAAGTCCCAGGTGTGTTGTTACGCTCCGGTTGCTCTGGGCCAGTGTCACGGCTCCCAGGTCCTGCCCACCCTTTGCCCGTCCGTCCCCGGGCAGGACCTCCCTCCAGTGCGGCAGTTCCTTCTTGGGGAGCCCCTCCACTCCAGCAGCAGTGAGACAGCCCTTTCCCAGGGGCCCACTCCGCTACGGCGACCCTCTCTTCCGGGCCCACCCTCACCTGGGGGTCTGTCCCCCTGCCTCTGGGATGGTGCCTCTCAGGGCCTCCAGCCACCTGCCTCTGCCATGAGCCCCCTCGGGGGGGTCTCCTTCCCCTGGACCCCGGGGGGCCTCCCCTCCTAGAGGGACTAGCGCAGCCCTGTTCTCCAGCCCAGAGCGACTCCCAGCCAGCGCCCAGCAGGAGGGGTTATTGAGGTTTGAATGCAGCAAAGGATCCCTCAGGCCTTCAGCCTGGCCTCCAGGCCCTGCCTGTCTGAGTCTCCCCTGCAACCAGCTGAGTCCTGCCTGCTCTGCCCTCAGTCCCCCCAAAACAGCCCCAGTCTCCCAGCAGAGCCTCCAATATCCCCAGCAACAGCCCCTCCCCAATCCATTGTCTTCTCCCCAGGTAACAGAGTCACCTGGGCCCCTCTTCTCCGCCTCCCTCCCTGTCCAATGTTCTCTCCTCGCTGGGACCAGCTGGGCCGGGCCGGAGTCTCCCCTCTGGTCTCTGGCCTTGTCTGCCGTCTGGCCAGATCGGCCGTGTCCTCTGAGCAGAGCCGGGGGAACCGGGGTACCAGGCACCGCGGCTCTAGTTCTGGGCTGTTCTATGAAACAACAAACTCCCCACCTTTGTCACATGCAACCAGTAGCTTCCGGGCACTGAGCGCCCCCCTGTATGTAACTCCTGCCTTTGAACTCCCAAAACTCCCCACTTCTTCACAGCCGGGCCCAGCTGCATGCGACTGGGGCGCTCCCAGAGGTATCGGCTGCACCTGGCTCCCTGCGCACCCCTGAGCCAGGCTCCCGAAGCTCTGGGAATGGAGAAGGTGTATTTTATTTTGCACCCTGGCTGGAGCCTGGGCACAAGGACCCTGCAACCCCCACTCTGCTAATCCCCCACGGATGCCAAGCAGCTGTCTCTGGGGTGGGCCACGGCGAGGGGGCTGTTTATACAGGGAACCTTTTCCCTGAGCTGAAATGCAGCCATATCTGGGGTGGGGCAGCTCAGGCCCTGTAGTCTGATTTCACACCCGTGCCGACCCACCTAGCAGATAACACCACCACTGTAAAACGGGGCTGGAATTGACACAGAGCGTTTACGTTGGGGCTCAGACCCAGGGCCGCTGCACTGGTCAGGGGCTGGGGAGCGGTGGCTGTGCAGAGTGAGTGTAACAATAGGGTGAGACCCAGGAGCCGACTCTCAGCTGTGCAGCAACATTACACAGAAGCTCAGGGCAATTGTCATATTTACAGGAGACATTCCTGGCCTTGAGGCCAAAGCCTGATAAGAGGAAGTTGCCTGGTTATTGGGAGAGAGGGAGATAAACCTTCCACGCCACCCTTAGCTCATTTCTGGCCCATTGTACTGACATGGCCCTGGCTCAGCAATTCTGGGGAAAGTCCACATGACTAGGAAATGGAAAGTGAAAAATACACCAGCTCCCAGCATTACTAGGAACTGGAGCCGGTGGAGAATGATGGGACATCATCTTTCAAGGTCATACATTTTGCTCCCACCCAGCAGAGTGGTGGCACTGTTGTCAGCAGTGGGGTAGAGGTGTCAGCGGTGGGATACTGAAGTGATTGGTACCAATCTCCCCCTCCCAAGTTTTTACACCTTGGCTATCCCTGTAGTATCTCAGTGCCTGCCTTATGATTTTATCATCCACTACAGCTGAGATTTCCAGTACCCAAAGAGCAGCCAGAAACTCCTAAATTCAGTCCAGAGCCTGCAAGTGAAATCTACGCATCCTACGGAGAGGGGCTCCCATGTCCCACCTAAGCCCTCGAAGGAGGACCCTTTGCAGAGGGGTGGCCCAGGCCTGGCAAGGAAAGTTGCTTCTGTCAATAATGCGAAGCCATTGCAAACGAGGTGAATGCCATTGTGGGGAGTGTTAAGAGGCCCAGGGAGGTCCTTGTTCAGCTCGGCTCGGCACCACTGTGGCCCACGGAGCCCTGGGCCCAGTTAGGGGGCGCTGCATTCTGGAAAGAGGCCCCGAGAGGAGAGAGAAGGGCTCTGAGGTTTAGGAGACCTGCTCCGGGAGAGGAGGTAGAAGGACCTGAGAGTGCTCAGTCAGAGACGTGGGGGCAGCAGACTGGATAACAGCCCTGAAATGTGTGAGAGGTCCTTATTCAACAGCCAGGGAGCGATTATTCACCAGGTCCCCAATGGGGGAGAAGCGGGAAAGGGCTCAGGTGCTGCGGGGAGATGGAGGTTGGATGCAGGAAACTCTCTCACTCCTGGGGCCATTCAGGGATGGGTTCAGCTACCACGGGGGGCCTGGAATCCTGTCACTGGGGGGGGTTTAACACCAGCCTGGACAAAGCCCCGTTGTTACGCTTAAATGAAGGACACGAGATCTTTTATAGGGGAAAAGGCCGTACGCTGCATGTACTGCATATGCCTTTCAGTCACTCACGCACCTGGACACCACACACACAGTCCCACCAGACGACGTTTTAGTTACCAGTCCAGAGTCTGTATCTAGTGGCCAGCCAGATCGATCACAGCAGGGGAGCAGAGCCTCCGTTGGTGAATCCATCCGATGCTCCTGTCGAGTTGGTGGCAAGAGGACTCCAAAGCTTCATAGCAAGGCACCCTGTTTTTATAATCTTTCTCTGTTGAAGTCTCTGGATTCCGCTGCGTCAGCCTGTGACTGGTGTGTTATCTTTTTTATGTCAATCATGTGGAAGAAAACAAGCCTTCACTGCGTTGTGTGAAGCAACAAGTCGCCAGAGGCAATTTATTCGAGCAATATTGCAAGGGAAGACTGCATAAGCGGATCTTCAAATACAAAACAATTAAAACCCAATATACATACCTTCCTGTTACGTATAATGTCACACAATTACTTCCCTGCCCACTCAATCCCCATCGGATGCTGGCTTAACTCCAAGGTTCTCCCTGAGGTCAGCGTTCCATTCTTATCCTGGAGAGCGAGGCAGCCAGGCAAGGACAGCGTCTCTCCTGGCTCTCACGTTGTCAAGAGTCAGAGTGAACCAGACTCTTGCTCTACTACTGACAAATCCTGAAATGGCCACACAAATCCCCTCTCCCTTAGTCCTGCCTCCACAATCACTCCCAAAACATCTCCAAAGGCTCATCCAATCATCTTTCAGGGGTACCTGCTCCGCTCTAGGGCCGTCCATCTGCCTATCTGTCAATCCTTGATCCTGGCCATGCACTGGTGGTTACTGATGGATTCTTTGACGCCGACAAGTATTTTCACCCATGCTCACCCCTCCTTCTTTGGCCATCTGGTTCTGAGCAATAACCTTCGCACCTTTATTGCCACACTTCCATGCCACGTTCACACATAAACAATCTGCACAAAATGTTGCAAAGAAAAACGTAATACAACAGTATAAACAAAGCGTCTCATACTGGGCAAAGCAAAGGACATTGTACATTAAACAATTAAAACTTCAACCGTCAACATTCCTCTAAACTCGTTAACATAGATGCAATACCAAAACTCGCTCTCTTTACTTAGTCAACTCACTACACTTTAAAACAAGAAATTATATACTTAAATTACTACATTACTAAACCTAAAATACAAATATAAAAAGAATAAAACTTTCAATCCCAACACCATAAGGACTGGTTTGTGTTGGCTTGGCCATGCCTCTGCGCCAAGGGCCCTGCCAGCCCCACACATCCAGTGTTCTGGTCTGGGCCACATGCCCCTGCCCCACCGCTGGCTGGACTGAGACCCAAATCTCCAGTCACTGCCAGGAAGGTCCTGGGTTCTATTCCTGGCTCGGGTGGAGGAGTGGGGTCTAGTGGTTAGAGCAGAGGGGACTGGGAACTGGGATGCCTGGGTCCTCCACTGGCTCCATGTTCCACTAAACTCCAATTCTCATGCTCCCAGAGGTAGAGAGGAAAGGACCTGTGCAGAGCCCGGACCCACAAATACAGTCCCAGGGGCAGCCTGTACCCACACAGCCTGATTTTAGGAGGTTGTTATTATTGGCTCAGATGGGCTCCCATAGTCCAGCAACAGCGGGAGGCCCCTCGCGGGCAGGGTAAGGGAACTCCCCCTGAGAACAACAAGGGAGTGTCGTGGAGGGCGTTCCTGGCACATTAATGAAGCAGACTCCGAGCAACACGGGCCCTCCCGTTGTTTTAACGATTCCCCTGGTGCTACGCGCTGTTGGGCTCTTCAGAGACACCCTGCCCGGATCTCCCCATGACTCACGACCAAGGACCGGCCTCGTCTTTGGCCTGCCATGAGAGTGCCAGGCCTGGTTCATTAGTGCGAGAGGGAGACGCGGACGACGGGAAACCAACAGACACTCTCTTTGAGTTACCTCAGCTAAGGACTGAAGCCATGAGCGAGAACGAACCATTGAGAGAGAGAGAGAGGGAGCTGCTCCCGCATATGGACCCAAACCCTCCTTCCAGGTCCCCCCGCCCTCCCCTCACCACACAACGTCTGGGCATGATAACCCCGTGGCTGGCATGTTTGCACCTATTCATGCTGCATCCTGGCCTATTAACGACGTTGGCTCATTCTCACCTCTGTTATCCCTGGCCTGACCCGTCCTCCCCACGCGCTTGGTGGCGTTGCGTTGAGGGTATGGACGCAGGGACCCTGCCCATGTCAACTGGCTTCTCCTTCGCTAGCTATGGGGGAGGTCGGCACATCGATGTGCTTTAGGCTTTCGTGCATGGGCGGTCGGTGAAGGTAGTGTAGAAGTAAAGACTTCACTCAGTTTACGCGGCTAAACAGACAGTTTTATTGGTCAATAAAAGCAAAGTGAGCCAAACGTGGTCCCAGCAGAGCCGGGCCCAGTGAGGCTGGCTAATACAATCAATCCTAGTATTTTATACCCTTAGCCAAACAAGTCTGACGTCAGGGCACAAAATCAAAGGGAACTTCAAAGAGGAATTATTATCAGCAAAGAAAGAAACAGGTTGTTTTAGGGAGTTCGAGCTACAGCTCAAAATAGTTCATTAACACATTCCAACAGCGCATCCTTCTGGCCTCTCCCCACCTCGGTGAAGGCCAGTTCACTCCCCTCTAGTATATGTGCAGACACAAGAAACTGAAATGGCTTTTGTTATACAGAATGGCTTCTAGTTAAATATGAAATGGTTTCTACAACTCCCCCCCTTTTAGCCTTTTAAAGGCTAACTTTGAAACCATTTTACACCTCCATTTCCATTAAAGTATTTATATACATTTCTTGTTCCTGTCTCTGCTCATCATATTTTAACATCATTACTTCCACATTCTCTTTAGTAAGGGTCTGTCTTGTGTTTTTCAGAATACAAGAAATGCAGCATTTGATTAACAAGAAACAAAAATAAACACAAAAGAATATAGCCAATACTAAAACTACACCTTGCAGAATCCAAGTTCCCACATGTCCAGACCAGCCTCCCAACCAACCCCAGAGGGTCCAGTCTTCCTCCTGCCTCAGGCTTTCCACAGTTCTTTCAATCTCTGAGGCATCTTCCTCCACTTCCTTGCTGGTGTCAGTGATATCCACACAGCATTCTTTTCCCACTAAGGCACAAACCCCGCCCTTACTAGCTAGGACGTAGTCTAGGGCCATCCGGTTCTGGAGAACCATTTGTTTTACTTCTCCTAACTCCTTATTAATGGCACGGAGAGCTTTAGTTGTGGCATTAGCTACTTTCTCGAAAGCTACTTCCAGCCTCCGAATTTCTCTTATTGCATAGGCCACACCCAATCCTGGGAACATAATTCCCCAAAACCGCTGTGTTTCTGTTATCTCTCGGTAGTTTCGGATTCTACTACCAGGGAGATGGTTAGTGATTCGAATGGCTGGGAAGGCTGCTCCAATATAGCAGGTCCCACACCAATCCTTGGGCAGTGTTTTGTATGCCCGGCGGCCACATATGAAGTAATGGCCAACCTTTGCTGTTAAGGTTCTTTGGCATTAGGGCTTCATCATCCATTGCAAATAGTACCCATCGATTCCGAAGTCATAAGGGCCTTTGTTATTTTCCCAGGTGTTGTTTCTGTACCATACCCCATTCAGGACAATGTTTCTCTCACACCTGCTTTTTCCCACTCGGGCTCCTGAACCATTACGTGTCCAGCAGTATTCTCCATTTGGGGTCAGGGCTAGGCGGATATACCCTGGGCTAGTAAACCCTTTATCCTGCCAAGTATCATTTGGCTTCAATTCACTAAACAATGGGCCATTCATTTGAGTTTTGTTCAGTGGGACTGGAATCATTGGGATACCTCCTTCTGAATGTACAGGACTGTGAGCACATCTCCAGCAACCTGTGGAATTAAATTCTTGGGAAACTTGGTTCATTAAAAGCATAAACACATTTGAACCATATAGGTTATAACTGCTAGGTATTAAAAACAAGATTAAGCATAAGCTCAACATGAATTGTTTGTCCAGCCTCATGCTGGCTGTTCTTCAGAACTTCGTAGATTGCTTCACCTATCGCTGGCAGGTCCTTCTGGGTCGCAGCTGGTACCTTGGCCTCGGTCTCTCAGGATCGTCTGCTTCTGGGCCTGGATTGCCGGTACCAAGCCTGCGCTGATCCCCGTCTACTTCTGGACCTGGGTTTCTGGTACCAGGTCTGCGGTGCTCCTTGTTAGGGCCAACCTCTGTAGGGGCTGGAACCGGTTTGCAGTGGGACGCGTGAATCCAGGTGGGCAATCCCTCGCACTTTACAGCAGTATGGGTGGTCAGAAGGACTTGGTAGGGACCCTTCCACCTGGGTTCCAGGGCAGTCTTCCGCTGGTGAACTTTCACGCAAACCCAGTCTCCTGGTTATAGTTTATGGCACAGCTCAGTTGGGGCCTCCTGGAAGGCGTCCTTAACCTGTAAAGGATAAGACTGTACACACTTCATAAGTTCCTGACAATACTTGACTATGCTTCCTTTAACAAGTGTGGCATCAGCCAGGTCAATTTCTGGGCTGCTTAACAGTCTTATAGGTCGGCCACATGCAATCTCATGTGGACTGAGTCCAGTTTTCCGATTAGGAGTGGCTCTCATGCTCATTAGGGCAATCGGGAGTGCTTCTACCCATGTTAAGCCAGAGTTCTCACATATTTTAGCAAGTTTGTTCTTTAAAATCCCGTTTCGTCTCTCTACTGCTCCTGGGTGTTACGCGCAGTGCAGTGCTTGTCTGATAGAGTAGTACTTTGCCAGGTTTTGAACAATTTGTCCTGTAAAGTGGGTACCTCTATCACTGGAGATCACAAGGTGTATTCCCCATGATGGGATGTAATGATTTAGAAGTTTCTTTGCCACTGTGATGGCATCAGCTTTCCTGCAGGGATAAACTTCTACTCATCTCAAAAACAAACAAACAATAACCAGCACATATTCAAAGGATTGACATTTAGGCAATTGAATAAAGTCCATTTGTAAATTTAGAAATGGTCCCAAAGGCGGAGGTCTGGATGCCGGAACTGTCTTTACAGGTTTACCCACGTTGTGGGCTTGGCAGACAGGGCAAGCCAGACAGTAATCTTGGGCTGCTTGGGAGAATTTGGGAGCAAACCAATTTTGTTTTAAGGACTGCTACCATCCCCCTCTTTGCCAACGTGCGACAATCCAGGGAGCACGGAGGCAAGGTGAGGTAGCAAGACCACTGGGGCAACAATGCGGCGGTCAGAGCTGCACCACAAGTGGTCTGGGTGCAAGGTGCACCCTGCCAGTCTCCACTCCTGCTGTTCCAATTCTGGGGCTTGGTCTTGCAGGAGGGCCAGTTCCGACAGAGACGGCAAAGGACCTGGCGATGGTAGGCGAGAAGGGAAAAACATCAGGTAGAGGAGCAGATTCTGCTACATTCCAAACAGTACAAACTGCGTAGCCTGCTACTAAAACTTCACTAGAATTATAAAAGCAAAAAAACCATCTGTGTAAAGCACAAAGTTAAGATTATTCAAGGTACTTAAATTAGTCTTTCATTAAAACAACAATATTGTACACACAACAATGTTTGAAATACATATATCACAATTAAGACACACAAGACAAATCTGGACAGAACACAGAACACAAACTTATTATGTCATGACACAGACCCATGGTTTTTTTCTTCAGTTAATTTTCAGCTGATATTAGCGCTTTTTGATGATCTGAAAGACAAAAACCATTTCTACCCACATTGGGGTGGTGCATTATATTTTAGAATACTTTTCCTTTACAGATGTTTTTGCTACTTTTTGATCAGCCTGCTGTTACCCAATGGTATGCTTTTACTTTGCACACCAGCTTCAGAGGGTTTGAGTAAATTACTTCATTGTTTAATTATTAAGTTAGAGGTGGCATGCCTCAGTTTCCCTCTTGTACTGCAGACCAGGCTTTTTTTAATGTGTGAAGCTTTAAATGATTTACTGCCACAGAAACTTTTTCTTAGAGCAAGGCGCTTGCTAGTTACTATTCCAGCAAGCAAAAAAGGTTTTCTTTTCCTGAAAAGAATCACATGCAATGTTACAGGCTTACTTATGGGGGACAGTGCCCCCTTCCAGAACAGACAGGCAGTTTGCAGACACACACAACCTTGGATCTGAAAGCAAGCCAAAAGTGCTATCAACTCAGCCTTGAACAGAAACACCATGAAGTTTCTGGACTTGGATTTTTAAAACAATAATTAGTTTCCTTTGAAGACACATTTAACCCTTAGGGTGCAGGTTTTACAAATTTACAATGTATAGATTCTATTCTTTTATGCAGTTAACCAATTAAGTTTCAGTAGAATTCCTTATTTTCCTTTTAATAGATTCAACAAAGTATCTGTAGCGAAATGTTTAAACTTGATTGTTTCTTTGCTTAGATGCTTAAAAGAGGCTGCAAGAAACAAGGAGTCATTTTTAAAGCAGTTTCTTTTTTTCCTTACACATTACAATATTGCTTAATTTTTTTCTTCCTTAGGATTTGGAGGAACACTTCCCTTAAACTGTTAAACTTATTTTAAACTTGGTGTTTTGCTTTGGATCGGGCAAGTTTGTTACAGGAGCCCGTGTTTTCAAAGGGAAGAGCTAATTCCTTTCAGTTATTTTTTGTGTTTCCTCTCTATCTGTGTATGCGTTATAAAGAGGGGTAGAGGGGTGATGTTGTGCCGAATTTCCCCCCCAAGCTTGGTTGATACGGGTGTGCCAACTGAGAAATCTTTTTTTTTCCCCACCCCCACTTCTTGTGCATTATTTTGGCACAGAGGCTCTGCAGCAAGTTTGTAAGTTACCTATCTTACTGCAGGGCGATTTTTGCTTTTCTGAGCTTCACTTTCATCCCTCAGGGCTTTAATTTTTCCTCTTTTCCAATTTGTTAAATGTTTACAGGTCCTTGGACCATTATGCACGTACATGTAGTACACAGGGGTGCCTTTTGGCAGTGTGGGGGGGATGTTTAGACTAACCCCCACCTAAACTAACTTTACACACTCCAAAGAAAGAGTCTGCCGGGTCTAGAGTGTCAGACCTTAGCAGCTCATGAAATAAGGGGAGTCGTCACTCCCTCACATATCCACTGAGTCTCGAGGTTCAGCTGACCCCCCCCTCCTTTGCGTTCAGAGCTCCCTCGTGGGAGAGCCCTGGTGCAGCTGGGATCAGCTCAAGTCTCAGACTTATGCAGCGGCATTCATTCTTCACTCATTACATTCATACTCATCATTTTCCAAACACAATTTTTTTTTCTCCTTTTCACATTTTTCCTACAGTTTCCACATTTAGATGCATCTTTCTTTACTGTCCAGTTCCCATGGGTTTCTATTAAGTGGCGCTGCCCTAAGACACCCGGCACTTAATATCAGACTTCATTAGGATCCTATACCAGAAGGCACTTATCATAAAGGCACTGGAATTCCTGTAGACTGACCTACCCCCATTTTCTGCGCACGCTTTAAAAGATTCTGTAAGGCACTGAACCAAAAGTCCACCTGCTTACACTATTCTTCTGCGAGTCACCGAATCAGAATCCACCTGCTCGCTCTGCGAGTCACCGAATTAAGAATTCACCTGCTCGCACTGATCCCCCCCCTTTTTCTTGTGAGACGCTGGACCAAAATCCACCCGCTCACAGGGGTTTCCGGCACCCACCCCAGCCCGACAGAACACCACGTCCTGGTGCCTGGAGACAGCCTGACGGAATGGGGAAATACTATGGCCTGGGGTTAGCCTCAGAGGTCAGTACTACGTCTGCAAGTAACAGAAAGAGAGTCAACAAAGCTTTCCCACAGTTCTGTGTGCCGAGAGAGTGTAATGGCACCACACGAGCTTTTAGCGTCCGAACGCAGAGGGTCCAGCGCATGGCTGCCTCACTAGAGACACCGGTGGGCCCTTTTGGAACTGTGACACATAAGACAGGCCTAATAGACAAAGACAGACACAGACAGACAAAATGTTAGCCGCTCCACAAAATTGGATTCCGTAGCTCCCCTTACCCCAATGGCCGGCCGTCACTCCAAATCCCAAGCCCTCACCAGGAGATTTCGTAACAGGTATCCCCTTGCCTTCTATTGAGTGCTCTGAGAGGTTTGGAAGGGGAGTGCCGGTCCGTCCATACGGGCAAGTGGCGCGTTAGGAATCTCGGTGGGACCTCCAAATTGTAGAAGTAAAGACTTCACTCAGTTTACGCGGCTAAACAGACAGTTTTATTGGCCAATAAAAGCAAAGTGAGCCAAACGTGGTCCCAGCAGAGCCGGGCCCAGTGAGGCTGGCTAATACAATCAATCCTAGTATTTTATACCCTTAGCCAAACAAGTCTGACGTCAGGGCACAAAATCAAAGTGAACTTCAAAGAGGAATTATTATCAGCAAAGAAAGAAACAGGTTGTTTTAGGGAGTTCGAGCTACAGCTCAAAATAGTTCATTAACACATTCCAACAGCGCATCCTTCTGGCCTCTCCCCACCTCGGTGAAGGCCAGTTCACTCCCTCTAGTATATGTGCAGACACAAGAAACTGAAATGGCTTTTGTTATACAGAATGGCTTCTAGTTAAATATGAAATGGTTTCTACAGTAGGGAAACCGACAGACGCTCTCTTTGAGTTACCTCAGCTAAGGCCTGAAGCCATGAGCGAGAACGAACCATTGAGAGAGAAAGAGGGAGCTGCTCCCGCATATGGACCCGAACCCTCCTTCCAGGTCCCCCCGCCATCCCCTCACCACACCCCAAACCCCGTCTCTTCTGCTGAGGCCCCACCCCGACATGAGCCAAGCCACCTCCCCACTCCTCCCACCACAGAGAAGGAAGAGGAGGGGACCAGGCAGGTGCACTGCAGCCTCCCCGAATATGGGGAGGAAAGGACCCGTGCACTGCACTGCAGTAGGCATTCTGGGGGCAGAGAGTGGGCGGGGCCCGGCTGGTGGTTTGGGAAGGCAACGCCTCCCCTCACCTCGCACGCTGGCTGCCCCTGCTTTCGAGCATCAGCCCCTCTTTGGGCAAAAGGCCTGCACATGTGCACGCTCACTGGGCCCTGCCTAAGTAGGCCTTGCATGGACAACAACTCCTCTGGGGGACAGCTCATGTACCCCTAGTGTAACAGACCGAGCCATCACCCCATCTGACACCCGTTGGAAGAGACACAGGGGCAAGGAAGCCAACTAGCCCTGCAGGCTACTCCAGGCTGTAATTCCCACATCAGACACTGGCCGGCCCCCAGAGCCACGCTCACACCAAATGGCAGGGGGCTCGGCTGCACCCCGCCCTCAAACCCTGGCTGGGGGCAGCTTGGCTGGAGCTGAGCCCTGGCAGGGGGCCATCTGCCACCCACCTCAGTCCGGGCGCCTGCCCAGGGCTCTGCTGGAGAAGGGCAGAGCCAGTGAGATGCCCTTGTCTGAAGGGGACATCACGCAGGGAAATCCTCTGGGCTGGCCGCACAGGTCGCACCAGCTCTCATGGGGCTGGGTTGGGATGTGAGCAGGCTGGCTGCCGCCCCCGCTGGTTCATGTGGGCCCTGAATTCAGTGCAGAGAGGGTCAAGGGAGGGGTCTAATGAGAGCTGCTGGTTCTGTGGGTGCTACTCATGGATGGGTGTGGTTATAACCAATCCCCCACCTCCTCTCACACACCCCAGTGTTCCCTGTGCCCCACCCAGCCCCCTCTTACACAGGGGAGAGGTTATAACCCATCCCCCACCTCCCCTCAGACACCCCAGTGTTACCTGTGCCCCCCCAGCCCCACCTGACACAGGGGAGAGGTTAGAACCCATCTCCCTACTTCCCCTCAGGATGGGCTCTGGGCTGATTTGAAATGTTTGTGTCTGGGGAGCGGCTGCAGCCCTGCCACCCAGTTGCCTGTGGAGTGGTGAGTGGGGAGTGGGGCTGCTGGCGCATGCTGCTGGGAACCTGCAGACCCGCCAGCCCATCATGGCTACTGGCACGAAAGACAGAGAGGGGTCACTGGGGCATGTGACCAGCACCCGTTTGGGAGGCCCCAGGGAACAGGGGTTTCCCCTCCACAGGGCCAAGGGTATAAAAGGGTCCTGAGGGAGCCTCCATCTTGCCTTCACTCCTCCCACCGCTCCAGACACACGCTGGTGGGGACAGAGGGCGGGAAGGATTTTCTGACCCAGCCTGAGGTGGGACGTACCCGGAGACGTTCCAGCTGGCAGGTTGTAACAGCTCTGCTGAGAGCCTGCCCCAGGATTCCCCGAGCAACCCAACTCCCCACCTTCTCGTTCCCATGTTAATAAACCTTTCCATGGTCGATGCCAACAGACTGGCCCAGGGGGCACCTGTGTGTGAGACACGAGGTATCAATTGACCTGGGAGTGTGGCTGATCCTTTGGCACTGGGAAAACCTGTTGGGAGGTGGGGAGATGGGTTATAATCTCTCCCCTGTGTAAGGGGGGGGCTGGGGGCACAGGGAGCACTGGGATGTCTGAGGGGAGGTGGGGGGATGGGTTATAACCTCTCACCTGTGTAAGGGAGGACTGGGTGGGGCACAGGGAGCGCTGGGGTGTCTGAGGGGATTAGTTTGTGAGGCCCCTTGCTGGCCAGGGTGGTAGCTCAGGTGCTCGGTGTGGCTGGTTTCATGCCTCATGGGGAAGGACCCCCGTCGTGGGCTGGATGTAGCCTAGTTCTGAGCAATTCACCCTGATTTGACCCTCTCGGCAGTGCCCAGACCCCCCTGACATGTGACAGGTGGTAAAAGCTTTTACTGAACCAACTTCTGCTGGGGAGAGACACCAGCTCTCGAGCGCCGCTGGCTGCGGACGAGCTCCGTGTCTCTTTCCCTCGTCTCTCCGGGGAGCAGGAACGGGTGTGAATTTTGGGGGGTGACGCAAACGCAAAGCGGAGGACTCCCAGTTCTGCACCGAGTCAGCACTGGGGGCACTGAGATGAGCTGTGAGGGGCGGGAGGGAGGGGAAGTGAAATTTGCAGAAGAGGCAACTTCCTGCAGTTCCTCAGAGCTCAGAACAGGGCGACCTGATGGCGCGGGGTGACTGAGCAACGCCATGGCAGGGAAGCGCTTTCAGGACCCATGCGAAGCGACGCACATCAGCAGGGGCCGGGCGGGCTTGCAGCACCCCGAGATCGGACGGGATCTGACTGTGCTGTGTGGATTCAGGGAGGGGACCAAGCGCCCCCGTCGGAGGCTCAGTGGGTCCCTCGGCTCGCTGTGCCACCACGGGACAGAAAAGCCAACAAGCCGCAGGGCTGCCCAGGGGAAGGAGACCATGTGGAAAACCCTCAGTGCCCCTCCCCAGAGCAACAGGGAGCGTGAGCCCTGGCACGACCCAGGCAGCACCAATTGCCCTGTTTCAGGAGGGACAGTGCAGACCTGGAGGACAGAGGGAGTGAAAAACCCAGCTGGGTCAATGGGCTGTAGCTCCATTGGAATCAATGGGGAAGACCCCAGCTTGGGTCAATGGGCTTTAGCTCCATTGGAGTCAGTGGGAAAGATCCCAGCTCTGACAATGGGCCATAGCTCCATTGAAATCAATGGGGCAGATCCCAGCTAGATCAATGGGCCGTAGCTCCACTGGAGTCAATGGGGAAGATCCCAGCTAGGTCAATGGGCCGTAGCTCCACTGGAGTCAATGGGGCAGATCCCAGCTAGGTCAATGGGCCGTAGCTCCACTGGAGTAGCTGGGCAGCATGTAAGCCTACAGATTCTTCTAACCCTTTCTCTGTTTTACTCTGTTCTAGCAGGAATGCAAGGCCCTAGAGGGATCTTGCCCTGTAGGAAGTTCGCTTTGGCAGCAGGGGAGATTGGGTGTAAGTGAGCGGTAAGAGAGGTGGTATTTTTGAAATATAGCTCTGTAGAGTTAAATGGTACATAGATAGACTATAGTATTAAAGAATGATAGTTCGATCCAGCTCTTCTGAGTAACGGAGGCCAAACCGCAAAAAGCCCGTGTGCTGACAGACAATCATAGAATACTAGGACTGGAAGGGACCTTGAGAGGTCATCGAGTCCAGTCACCTGCCCCCATGGCAGGACCAAATACTGTCTAGACCATCCCTGATAGACATTTATCGAACCTACTCTTAAATATCTCCAGAGATGGGGATTCCACAACCTCCCTGGGCAATTTATTCCAGTGTTTGACTACCCTGACAGTTAGGATCTTTTTCCTAATGTCCAACCTAAACCTCCCTTGCTGCAGTTTAAGCCCATTGCTTCTTGTTCTATCCTCAGAGGCCAAGATGAACAAGTTTTCTCCCTCCTCCTTATGACACCCTTTTAGATACCTGAAAACGGCTATCATGTCCCCCCTCAATCTTCTCTTTTCTAAACTAAACAAACCCAATTCTTTCAGCCTTTCTTCATAGGTCATGTTCTCTAGACCTTTAATCACAGAGAATGTGTTATTACTTTAGATGATATCTGGAGATCCTAAAATAGCCAGGGGAACATCTTGCTTTCTCAGCAAAGGAGGCGCTGTGGGTGCTGTGTGGCATTTCTTTCAATTGTAACCACAAGTTCCCCTTTTAGAGATGTTCACGCGGGCCTGGCGTGAGGTTTCACGCACATTCAGAGGGTCTTCGTTCCGTTCTCCAATCAAGTGTGTGCACCCTCAAAAGCCTAAGGGTGCAGAAATCTGCTTTTGGCTTTGAGGGCTGGGCTCTGGGTGACACGAGATGGCCTACAACCCCGCCCCCACAGCGGGCTGGGTTAAGAACCCTCATCTCTGCTTTCTTCTTCAAACGCTCTGCTTCATT
This sequence comes from Rafetus swinhoei, assembly GCA_019425775.1. Classification (NCBI taxonomy): domain Eukaryota; kingdom Metazoa; phylum Chordata; order Testudines; family Trionychidae; genus Rafetus; species Rafetus swinhoei. The sequence goes on from CM033448.1 coordinate 2,327,483, forward strand.
TCTCTTTGCAGGACTAGCCCTCTCTTCCGGCCTCCTTATCCTCTGCCACAAGACTCTCTTGCATCTCACTGAGAGACCATTCCACCAGCGTGTGCGGCTGGTCCTCCAACTGAGGGTGGTCAGGAGGGCGTGAGTATGTGATACTTATGAGACGCACGCGGGATCTTTTTAGGGGAGAAAACAAGATTTCGCATCTCTTAAGAATACAGTATTGAAGCTGCTAGCATTCGTAAAGACACACACATACACGCACGTACAGACACACACACACGTCCTGAGGATGGTGCGTTGTGGCTCTAGTCCATCTGGCTGGCTAGGCCAGGCTGAGTGAGGAGTTGGGGTTCCTCTGAGACTTGGCTTGCGGGACCGAACTCACATTCTTACTGGCCAGAGCTCCTCTTCTTAGCCATGTCAGTTCCCATTAGAGTGGGTGGGTGTTGATCCTTAGGAGATGTCGATCTGTGATTTCCAGAGTTCTCCTTCGATGGCGATTGTCAGATTTCCCACCCTTCTCTCTTATTTGTGTCTCACCTTTGGGGTGTCTGACTGGCTCCAGGGTCCGTCCATGCTGCTCATTTGAGTCTGCCTCAGCCGCAATGGGTGTTTTCTGGTTCTCTTCAAGGTCCCCACTTCTTCTTGGCCACCTAGGCATTTGTGATACTGTCAGAGTCGCAGACACCTGCACTCACGCCCCACAATTGTGCTGTGTTCCAGGCAAGATTAATAGTTACTAAAGGAACAGAAAAAAGAAAGGAATCTTGTACAACATCAAGACAAACAAACCATGTTGATGGGATCATGAGCTTTTGTGGGTAGAACCCACTTCTTCAGATGACTGGAGTATTAACAGTCCAGTTCCAACTTAAATAGGGGATGGGGGGAGCAGGAGAAGGAAGGAAAAACCAGTGAATTTGAGTGTTCGTGTTACATGAAGCTGATAGAGAAGGTGGAAATTGTTCCGAAGTACCCATTGGTTGGTTGGTTAAGTCATTAGGATATGGAAGGCAGTGTGCTAGCCAAGCAATGTCTTTAGTCATATCTGTTTGCTAGGTCCCAAACTTGTAAATGAAGTTAAGTTCCAATGCTTCCTTGTGTATTTGGCTTGTGGAATTGGCCTGAAACAACACGGTGACTTGGAGATCCATGGATGAGTGCCGGGCAGGTGAAAGTGTTCTCCAGCAGGTTTCCATGTGTTGCCTTTTCGGAGATCCGATTTGTGTCCGTTCATTCTTTAATTAAGTGTATCCGAAAGACTCCCTCCTCCCCACTTGAGAAGTTGCTGTCAGCATAGGTCATGGTTAGGTCTAAATTCAACTCCCACCCTTGGATCTCGTCCTGCCAGTGCTAACTTGGAGAGCCTACTGCTACCGGACACGGCAAGCCGGATCCTCGGCTTGCTGGGCCCTGGCAGTCTGGCGATAGGTCCGTGGCTGGAGGCGGATGTCCTGTTTAACATGGTAGCTGTTTGGTGTAGCAGGATGTGATGCAGGGGCAGGTCATGGCTGTGTGTCCGTCATGGGCTGTGTTTGTCATCTTGGCTTTGCTCGTAACTTTGATTCCGTCCGCCACGACTCTTACAAGCACCGTCTCTAGGCGCACCCGTCCCCAGCGCTCCTTCGCTGCAACGCTTGGGCAGGGCTGTGGCTGTGGCATGTGTGTGTGTGTTGGTTGGGCATGGGAGAAATGTTCCACTGAAACTTTTCTCCATTGAAACAAAGGTTTGGGTTGATTGACACATGTCACCAATTTGTGTCAATTTCGCCGCCATGCGTCAGCAGGGAAAAAATAAATCACAAAATCCTGAGAAATGGCAGCATTTGGTGTCACACGGCCAGAATGAGACGGTTTGCTCTTTTTCCAACCTGAAGAGTCTTTGCCTTGCAAAGTCTTTTTATTCTGTGACCACCGTAAATCTTCCAAATGCTTGGAAAGGAACCGGAACCAATTTTTGGCCTTTCTGTGGACGAGAGGTTTGGGTCAATCCAACATGATTTTTCCCAATATTTGAACTGCCAGGGAACCAAACGAGCAGGTGTTTGTGCGGCTCTGTTGCCGGGTGCTTCCCTACACTGATCCTTGGCTGTAATTCACTTTACAGACTAATTTTGTCTTCATTCTTTCCTGCTCCCCTCCGGCAGAGCTCGTTGCACCAGCCGTGAGAAGGCTCCATTCAGCTCCCAGCCCAGCCCTCGGCTCCTCCCAGCACCATGGGGGTTTCCTTGCTCCTCTGCCTCCTCCCTGCTCTCCTAGTGACAGCCAGAGCCCAAGGTGAGTCATCCGCGGCTGCAGTCACTTAACCCCTCCTGGACTTCAACCCTTCGTGCCCCTCGGCTCCCCGACCAGAGCCCCTCCCACACGTTCAGGGCGCTGGGACTAGCTCTGGGGACACAAGGGCCTGTCACAAGACGGTTGCAGTAATGGCTTGGCCACGGCACTGGAGCGGGGCCGGCAGAGCCCGTAGTGCAGAAGAAGCCGACTGCCCCAGTGGAAGGGGGTTTCCCTCCCTGGAGGGGCTCACCTCCCAAGCGAGGGTGGCCAAGCTGAGGGGAACGCTCCCCTCTCGGCCCAGCCGCATCCACTCCGGGGTTCTGTCAGCCCTACTGCAGAGCTCAGGGGGTGGATTTTTTACCCTCCCCCGCTTCCGTGCACATTAGTTCCACCCTCCGTTTGGGGCAGCCCAGGCCCGAGGGACGCCCTGACTGGGTACTGCCCTGGAGGCCCATTTCGGCGCAGGCCCCTCAGTGCAGCTGGGGCAGCACGAAGGGGAGGAAATGACACTGCCCAGGCCCGGACAGTCACCGGAGACCTGGCCTGCATCCCAGCACACAAGGGCAGGGCGAGATCCCGGGTCTGGGAGTCGAATTGAGACCGATCCACAGCCGATCCTGGCAGCAACTTCTCCAGGGTGGGGTGGGGATCTCTGTTTTTTGGCATCATTACACCGTCCCTCTAAGGGATGGGCGCTAGTGTGATGGACCGGGCCGGGTCTGGGCACAGCTGAGGGCGTCTGCTCAGGGCGAATTGCTCAAACTCGGGGCTTCTTACAGCCCCAGGCTGGGAGACCTTCCCAAATACGCCACAAACCAGTCACACCGAGTGCTTCTGCTGCCGATCTGGCCAGCCAGAAGCCTCACGAGCAAAACCCCTCTGACACCCCAGCTCTTCCTGTGCCCTAGCCAGCCCCGGGCCTCACACACACAGATGAGGGGTTATAGAACCCAATCTCACCTATCCGGAACGGGTTCTTCCAGTTCCAAGAAACCAGCCACAGCTCTCAGTCAATTTACGCTCTGGATCTTACCCACAAGACCACACTGAGCCAGTCCTTTAGAATATACAATCTAAAGGTTTATTAATAAAGAAAAACAAGCATGAGAGTAAGGTTGTTAAGGATAATACATTACATGCATCGAATCTCCCAGTTCTCGATGCAGGCTCTTAGCAGAGATGTTATAGCTGCTGGCTTAAAAGTCTCTGGTGCACATCCTATGTCAGGATGGGTCCATGGTTCTTCCCGACTCGTTGTTCCCTGCAAGGCTGCATCTGGGATCAGGAGCTAAACTGAAGATCAGATGGAAGGTGCCACATGGCCCTTATATACCTCCCCTGGCATCTTCCTGGCCAGGGAAGGTCACATGCTCCAACAACCTATCCCTGCGTCCCATGCTGGCAGCCCTTCGGCCCTGGCTGGTTTGCAGGTATCAGTCATATTCCTGAGGGGTGTATTGGCACCTAGAGCTTCATTGTCACCTCCTAATTAGCACAGCCACTGGCTGAGCAGTCCTTGCCCATTGCTCTGCCTCAGACAGAGAATTCTCCAGCATCCCTACGGAGTCCATATATCTAACTCCACATACAGATATTATGCAAGTACATGAATAGCCTGCACAGAATCAGTAGAACAGTAGCTTTCATGTAACACCTCACATGGCCCCCTTTGTACAGACTTTGGAGAAAATACCCCCCAATGGGTGCAGCAGTGATCTGGCTGCTCCCCTTAAAATCCAGTAACGTGACAGCCAGCTCCCCCATCAGACATGGGCTGCAGGCAGGTGTGGGCAGGCGAGGGTCTCGGGCGTGGGCTGGGCCGGATCCGGAATTAGATCACTATTAGACCCGGGAAATCAGAGCCTCTCTCAAGTGGCTGGTCTCCTGGACTGAGAGAAGAATGAGGATGGGGGAGGGGTGCATTGGGGGCACAGAGAGCCAGGGGGAGAATGGAGGGCCCTGGGATGGGGAAGGGAAATTGGGGGTGCACACAGAGCCCTGAGAATGGGGATCCCTGGAGAGGGGATGGGGCCCAGGGCATGAGGCTGGGCGGTTTCATGGCAGCCCTGTGGCAGAGGGGTGGGGGCACCCCAGCAGTTTGTAGGGCAATGGGGGGCTGCCAGGAGCCCCAGGCGGTGCTACGGGCTAAGCCAACACTCGCTGCAAGGGGAGCAGCTCTCTGGTACAGCATGGGAACGAGCTCTTAGGTGGGCGGAGCTTAGTTGGAGGGCAGAGCTTGGGTGCCCCCTTCTGCTCTCTCCTGGGTACTGCTGGTCCCGTGGCTGAAACTGCCATCACAGAGGGTCCCGGAGTCCATGGGCCCCTTAGCCCCTCGGCTTGCTGGGAGCAGAGGGGATGTGGGTCGGGGGTCAGTGGGCACACGGCTCCCCCCTGGTGAGAAGGAAACGTCTTTCCCCGCAGCAATCACATGTGTGAAGTGCCAGGGCTCGGCAGCCGACTGCCAGGACGCGACAGGGACCTGCAGCGTGGACACGGACAGAGGCGGCTGCATTTCCGCGGTAGAAGTGAATACAGTAGGTAGGTGACATTGCACCGATCCCGGCCCATCTCACCCCCAGCCTGGGCCATCGTCGCCGCCACGGCCAGCCCCGTGCAGCCCAGCCCTGGAGCCCCGGAGCCCCAGCACATCCCCCCAGTCTGCGCTCCCTGGAACGCGACAGACAGCTGCAAAGATGCCAGTGACTGCAGTGGGGCCAGGATGTCCTGCCCCTGGGCGCTACTGGCGGGATTTCATCCATTGGGCTTTCAACCCCACCCGGGCCGGCTGTGCGGCAACAAGAGAAGCTGCGCGGGGGAGAAATGCACTTTCTGGGTGGGCTGGAAAAGGAGTCTGGGGATCGGATCTCTTGTGCCCTGCTGGCCGCTCCCCAAGGCCTGTCTGACCCCTGGGTCACCTGCTCAGGGCTGGGCCCTTCCTCACACGTTATCTCCCCTGGCTTGGCACGTCCACTTCACATCGTCCCCCCCTTTGACTCAGTCAGATGCCGAACAAACCTTCTCCCTGCTCAACTCCCTGAGCGCCTCCGGCCAGCGGATTTCACCAGTTCCCTTCATTTCTCAGTGTTCTCTCTCTATCCCCAGACACCCCCTCCATCTATCTATCTATCTATCTATGTATCTATCTATCTATCTCCACGCACCCTATCTATCTATCTATCTATCTATGGATCATCATGTTGTCTGTCTGTCTAACTGTCCCACACTCTCTGTCTATCTGCCTGTCTATCTATCTATCCCCACACTCCCATTTCTCTCTCTCTCTCTCGCTCTCTGAGCACACTCAGGAAATTGTCCGGCTCCCTCCCAAACAGTCTGATTGAACTTTCACCCATTCAGGGTCTGGCTGCTCTGCAAAGTTGCTGGGGGCTGGGACCCAGGGTTTAACCTAATCCCCTGCCCCACAGCCCCTGTGAGCCCCAGACAAACCCTTTCACCTCAGTGGGTACGAGATTGGCCAGGCTGGCGCATGCAGTTTGGGGTGTAGCTGAGACCCTGGTTCCACTTCGGCTTGGACTAGAATCGCCCCCCCCCCCCACAAACACACTCTGCAGTGCGGGTGCAGCTGTAACCAGGGTAACTTCATACCGAGGTAGGAACAGCCGGTGCCAGCCCTACCGGCTCAAGCACCGCCGCCTAGAGACACTCAGCGCAGAGACCGGCGCAGCTCAGTGCGGCGCGAAGAGCCATGGCCACGCCCCCAAAGGCCCAGGGCTGTGCCAGGTTCATGCAGCCCCGGCCTGGCACTGTCCGGGTGGCTGTAACCCGTGGGGGTGCAGCAGTGCGGATGCTCACACCAGGGCACGGCTAGCCCAGTTAACCCGGCACTGTGCACACGGCCACTGATTCCCGGCCTGCAGGGCCACAGGGACCCTCATGAGCATCTCGTGCGACGCTGCCTGGCACAGGCCAGAGACCTGCCCCCGCTCATCCCTAGAGCTGGAGGAAACCATCCCCTCTGGCTTCCCACACGGTCCCTGGTGGAGAACCCGCCCCGGCCCTGGGGGGATGGGCCCAGGGGTTAATTCCCCTCAGTAAGAAACACTCGTCTCATTCCCAGCCCGGGTCTGTCTGGCGGCCGCTCCCAGCTCCCGGGCGGGGTCAGACCTTCCCCGCTCCACCCAGGAGCCCCCGAGTGGAGATTTGCTCCGGGGTGGGTGCTGGCAGACGGGTCCCCGGTCACCCCACTGGGCCAAGCCGCATCGACGCAGCCTGGAGTCTCTGGCTCCGAGGCAGGTTTCTAACCCTGCGACCAGCCTCCCGGCTCCGCTGAGCCCCCAGCTGCACCACCTCCTGCTGGAACCGGGCCCCGGGACTGGGCCGGGCTCCTTGCAGCCAAACGCTGAGGTAAAATCACCTCCCTGCTCCAGCGCAAGGCACCGCGCCCAGCCCTTCCCTCGGTTTTCTCTGACACAGGTGAGACACCGATCACGGGCTATGTCAAAGGCTGCCTGCCCGACTACAACAGTGGCGTCAAGGAACCCCTCAGGCTCACCGTCGGGGAGGGCCGGTATGTGAGGGGCAACAACGTGCGCTGCAGGAACGGGAATAAATGTAACTTGGGCCCCGTGGAACGTAAGTGCGGGGTCGGGTGTCCTGCCCCTCGTGAGGGGCGTCTCCCAGGAGCTGTTCGAGGGCGCTGAGCATGGGAGGGGGGACCAGCGCTCCGGGGGCCCCCGTGCCTTGGAAACGGCCCGTCCGATCGCCTCGAAAGGGGACGAGCCCCCCCTGCTGGGAACCCGGTCCAGGACCTGCCTCTCCTGGGGGCTGGGCGCTGGGTTCCCAGCCCCAGGCCTGTCCCGTGCTGCCGGTTTGTCCCTGTTGGTTCTTGTGTGAAGAATTGAAACCAGCCTCATTGGCCATTTCCCAACCTCCTGGATTTCCTGCTCCGGGATGAGGGACAGCTCATGGCTGTGGCGTCACCGGAGTCGGAGCCTTGGGAAACGCTCGCCCGTGGCTGGGAAATTGGCACCGCTGGCTCAGGGCAGGCGGGGAGGGGCCTTTTATGGGCAACTTCCAACGTCCCGCAAAGCCAGGACGCAGCAGTGACAGGCACGTTCGCCAGATTTGCCAACAGGTTCTGGCTGCCATGGGACAGAGGGCGGAGCGGTGCCTTCGGGCTGGGGTGGGGCCACGTACCCACGGGCGAGGCAGGGCAGTGGGCACACCCCTCGGGCTCTGAGATTTAACTCACCCCGTGACCATGTCCCTGGGTTCCCAGCGCCCCACGAGAACAGCGCCTTGAACGGGCGGCAGTGCCCGGCCTGCCTGGCTTTTGATGCCCAGACCTGCACCAGCCAAATCATCCGTTGCACCGGGGAGGAGACGTACTGCGGCGATTTCACTGGGACCCTACAGAGAGGTAAATCCTGCCAGCTGGTCGCAGGGCAGGAGGGAGCTGGGGAACCTTCTGCCTCAGGCAACCCCCTGAGAGCTGGTGGGACCCGGAGTCTGTGCTGGGCCCTGGGTGGGTGGGGCAGCCAGGAGGAGTTTTGGCCGGAGGGAAGGAGAGAGGAATTGGGACGTTTGCTTCCCAGCCCAGCTCTCCACCCCCACCTGCCCCCCCAGCAATGCCACCCTGCTCCGGGGTGATGGCAGCGGGATACTTACCAGGGGGAGGGGTGGGATGTCAGGGATGCAGAGCTGGGGAGGGAACCCAGGAGTCCTGGCTCCCACCCCCCACTGCTCTAACCACTAGTCCCTCCCCTGTGATGTCTAAGGTGGAGCTAAGCTCCTGTTGCTCCGTGAGGCAGCTCCTGTTCTCAGTGTGTGCCCAGGGCTCCCGGCGCTCTGGGGTGGTTATAAAATAACTGAACCGAGCGGGGGGGCTGCCGGGGGCGGGGAGAGCCGGCGTGTTCCCCGGTGGCGCCGCGCTGGTGAAGGAGCCTCCCTGGCCACAGCTCCATTCCCAACCCCAGCGCCAGGCTCCTGTGGGATGCGGGGGAGGCAACAGGGTGCCAGGTGACTGCCCTGCCATGGCCTGCTGCACCCGGAGCAGGGGAGACCCCCAGGCGGGTGGGAAGGGGTAGCAGAGGGGGAGCCGCCAGCTGGTGGTGACAGAGGGGAGGGGGCCGCGAAGGACCCGGAGGTGCCTGTGCCCATGAACAGGCCGAATTTCTCCAACAGGTTCTTCAGCTGAATCCACGTTTGCGGCCCAAGGCTGCGTCACACCGTCTGCAGTTGGCATCCAGCCTGGCGACGCCCTGATTGCAGGAATTCATGTCTTAACCTTCACCAAGGCGAGCGTCAGACCTGCAGGGCCAGTGCCCAGCCGCGGAGCTGGCCTGGCTGCAGGGACAGTCCCCCTCGACCTCTGGCTACCCGCCCTTGCGGGGCTGCTGCTGGTGAAGCTGCTCTCCTGAGCAGGCCTTGCCCTGTCCAGGCCCCGCGCACCTCGTAGCCCGAGCCCGCCTGAATTCTGGGGATCAGTTTGGGGCTCCCAGGAATCTCTGAGGCTGAGGTTCAAAGATACGTCCCAGTAGGATTCCAATTGCTGCTTAGCCAGGGACCGGATTTCAGTCCTTTAGCAACGCAATGAGCACAGTCCCGCATGCTCCAGACCTAAACACTGGACACCCTCCTACAAGGCCGGTGGGAGGAGCAATATACGGTCCATGGGCCGCATTCGGCCCGCCAAGCCGCTGGATCTGGCCCGCACCGCCCTGCCCCCAGGAGCGCACAAAATCATTCGCTGGTCAAAGCAGCCTGCAGCTTCCTCTTCCCGGCAGGAGCAAACAGTGCTCGAGGGAACCAGCCCCTCCACCGAAGCCCCGCCCCTTCCTCATGCCCCACCCCTTCCTCCTCAGACCACGCCCTTTCTGGGAGGAGCCAGCTCGTGACCACTACCCACAATTCATGAAGTGCCCTCCCCCGCTGCAAAAATGCTTGCCCACCCCTGCTGCCAGGCATCCACGGTGGCGTTAGCTCAGTCCCCGGGCCTCGCTGGGTGGTTATGGGGAAACCGTCTCCCCACGCTGGCAGGCTGAAGGGAAGAAATGCTCATGCTGGCACCATGATGGCGGCATCAAAGCCTGAATTCCCATTTCTACCGACCCCCCCAGCCCTTTGTGCTGTGGGGTGATGTCTGGGGCCCGCTGCTGAGCGTCTGTCCCTGCGCACTGGCAAATGCACCGAATAAATCAGGCTGGGAAATCGCAACCCCACGTGTGTTGTTACGCTCCGGTTGCTCTGGGCCGGGCCTGGCTGCATGCGACCGGGGTGCTCTCAGGGGCATCGGGCGGACCAGGGTTTGCCTGGCTCCCTGCGCACCCCTGAGCTCTGCTCCCGAGGGTCTGGGAATGGAGAAGGTGTGTTTATTTGGCACCCTGGCTGAAGCCTCGGCACAGGGACCCTGCAACCCCACTCTGCTAATCCCCCACTGCTGCAAAGCAGCCGTCTCTGGGGTGGGCCACGGGGGATGGGGGGGGAGGGGATGCTGTTTACACAGGGAACCTTTTCCCAGAGCTGAGATGCAGCCATGACTAGGATGGGGTGCTCAGGCCCTGTCGTCAGTTTTCACACCCGTGCCGACCCACCGGGCCGACGACACCACCACTGTAAACTGGGGCTGGAATCGACGCAGAGCGTTTACGTTGGGGCCCAGCCCCAGGGGAGCGGTGACCATGCAGAGTGAGTGTAACAACGGGGTGAGGCCCGGGAGCCGACGCTCAGCTCAGCAGCAGCATTACACAGGAGCTCAGGGCAATTGTCATATTTACAGGAGACATTCCTGGCCTTGAGGCCAAAGCCTGATAAGAGGAAGTTGCCTGGTTATTGGGGAGAGGGGATAAACCTTCCACGCCTCCCTTAGCTCATTTATGGCCCATTGTACTGACATGGCCCTGGCTCAGCAATTCTGGAGAAAGTCCACATGACTAGGAAACGGAAAGTGAAAAATACACCAGCTCCCAGCATCACTAGGAACTGGAGCCGGTGGAGAATGATGGGACATCATCTTTCAAGGTCATACGTTTTGCTCCCACCGAGCAGAGCGGTGACTCTAGTGTCAGCAGTGGGGTCCTGGTGTCAGCGTGTTTGCACGTATTCATGCCGCATCCTGGCCTATTAACAACGTTCGCTCGTTCTCACCTCTGTTACCCCTGGCCTGACCCGGCCTCCCCACGCACTTGGTGGCGTTACGTTGAGGGTGCGGACGCAGGGACTCCGCTCATGTCACCTGGCTTCTCCTTCGCGAGCTATACAGTAGGTCGGCACATCCATGCGCTTTAGCCCCAGCCCTGCCCTCAGCCCCGCCCCTTCTGTGGAGGCTCCACCCCCACAGGGTGCACCCCAGCCTCCCCGGTCCCCCCAGTAGGCATTCTGGGGGCTAAGAGTGGGTGGGGCCAGGCTAGGGGTTTGGGAAGTGTGACGGGGCAGGGCTGCCTCACTCTCCCACCCTGGAAGGGGAGATAGCAGCGCGCCCGGGCACACAGAGTACAAGCTGTAGCGCCGCGGACATGGTGCATGCGATGGGAATCGAGCGGGCACTGCGGGGTGATGTCGGCGACTGGCACCAGAGCAGGGGTGTCACCACATCCTCCCCAGGAGGGGAAGGAGGAAGCAAGGGGGGAGGCAACGGTGCCCACGCTGGCGGACGCTCCAGAAAGCCACGTAGGAGGAGGGAGAGACACTGGAGTGCGGGGTGGAGCTGATAAAGGGCTGAGGATAAAGGAGCGAAGGGGGAAGGCACAAGCGGGGGGAAGGGACCTGTTGGGCAGACAGGTGAACGAGTGCCGGCAGGAGGCCGGCCAGGAGGAAGTGACCCAGGGTAGGGCTGAGTGGACGCCCAAGGATTGGTGCGTTTAGGGGAAGTACCCCCACCAACCGAGACGGGGAGGACTCTCCATCCTTAGGGCCCTAGGTCGGGACCTGGAGAGAGGGCGGGCCAAGGTCCTCCTCCCATAGCCGGGAGCTGAGCTGGACATGTTTCGCCGTGTAGTGCAAGGGGACCAGGAGAGCCCCAGGTCGTACCAGTGTCACAAGAGGCCAGTGTCACGGTCCTTGATATTGCTTTCCTTATCAAAGTAACAGTCTGATTTGTTCTCCCCTCCTCCCACAAAAAAGAAATCCAGACTCCATCCTCATTTTGGGGCTTTGGCTGTCCCAAATATCAGCCACAACTTGGCCTGTTACAAGATTTTGAATGTTATAAAGCATTGAGATACCATAAGGGTTAAATGCCAGAAGACAAGCAGCACTTAATTATCTGTGTCTGGCAAAAACTGTCATGTCAGTTTCCAACTTTAAATGAAAGGGCATTATTTAAAAACAAAAACAAACTAATTCATTTGAAATCTTCAAAACAGATTTACAAATTTACAATGCACAGATTTCATTCCCTTTTATGCATTGAACCAGTTAGTTTTCAGTAGAATCCTTTATTTCCCTTTTAGCAAATTTAACAAAAGTGTCCACAGCCAAATATTTAAATCAGAATACTTTTTGCCTGCATTATTTACAGATTTCTCAGGAAAGAGGCTGCTAAGAAACAAAGGATTTTTTTATAACACTTTTTCTTCAAGCCTCTTTTACAACAATTGCTTAATTCCTTCCACACTCCACAGAGTTAAGTTCTTACTTTTCCCCTTAATTACTTATTCATCCTTGAACTGAAAACTTCATTAGTTTAAATATTACCATTTCCAATAATTTTCCAAGAATTTAAATTTCCAATGCCCCATTAGGGCTTTCAACCTCACCCACTCTTACTTGCTTCTTTGGCTACTTATTTGTCTGTGCTAATTCTGCTTTCTTTGCTGAATGTCCCCTTTTCACAGGGGCAAGTTTTGTCCCTTACTAATTTACCAAACTCAATTTTTGCACTAGGGACTGTAATCCTGGCACCAATTCTGCCACTTTCCTTAAGTTCTCAACTTCGTGTTTCAGTATCTCCTTCACTTCTCTCTTTCCTCAGTTTTCCCCTGATTTCCTCTTGTTGTCCTACAGCTACACTTAAATGACCCTTTTCTATCTCAAGCTCTTGCATATATGCTCCCAAATCAATCTGCAATTGTTCCATTCGTTCCTCTTCATGCTGCCAACACTCAAATTCTTCCTTTGCTGCAGCGTATGCAAGTGACACAGCTGCTGCTAAACCATCCTTCTGATCCGTTTTATACATCTGTTCATATTTGTCAAAGGTATCCTCCAGATCTTCACATTTAGATATGCCTTTCATGGATTCAGGATGAGCGGCCCATGGCAACTGTCTAGTCTTTGAGAGCCACTTTTCCCAACTTGATGGAGCTGATACCAATTTGGCCACCGCCACAAAATCCACCTCTTCCCTTTGATCCCCCCTTCCTTTATTACGGAACATTATCATTAGCCCTCTCTTACTCTCTTCCCCTGTGTCCTTCTGCTTGACTCGGGGTATTTCCCCAGGCAGACAGCCCCCCGTAGTCAAATATTTCTAACAACACACTCCTTTCTTATCACTTTACCAGCCAATTCCTTCCCTCACACATCTGTGCTTTTACTGTGGATTCTTTTGTCTGTGCCTGCATTCTCCACCACCTGTCACAAGAGGGCGATGCTGCTGCTCGGGTAATCAAGCCAAGCAAGCAAAGCTCCTGACTGCATATTATAACCAGCTCACAGAACAAGAGACCCACAGTAGACAGATTGTACCCTTGACAAGTTTATTGCAAGCAATTCAGGAGGGAATTTTAAAAGCACTATATGTAGATGTATATTTAGTACTTAAACAATTAAAACAAACAGTGAAAGACATTAAAAGGCATTGCAAGCATAAAAAGGCAATACAAGCAATAATTAAATGGAATACTTCGCAATTTAAATCTAATTCTTAATCCAATTTAACGCACACACACACACACACACACACACACACACACACACACACACTCACTCACTCACCCTCTCACACACACTCACTCTCTGGGGCTGGCCAAGCCCCAGGTAATGTTGGTTGATTTGGTTGAGGGAGAAGGCCGATGTGCACATCGCCCTAATACGCCGAATCGATGGACTTCAACTTGTGGGAGAAAATGGTGTGGGATAGATCCCCTCGGCTGGGGACAGTCCGGTGAGATGCCATCCACTGGTTACACACAGTCCAGGTGGGGTGATGTTCATTAGTGACACCTCCTTCTTCTTACTGGTGTGTCCACAACTGATCCAAAAACACTTGTGGTGTGGCAAGTGGTGCAAAAACTGGATATTTCTGGCCCTGGCAAATTTAAAAAAATTAAATGGGGTCCATTGCATTGCAACCACAATCATATGAGGGGCAAGCCAAAAGAATGAAGGTTAGTGTTTCCATTTTTCCTCATATAAAATCTTAAGGGTACGTAACAAATAAGACTAAAAATTACTAGTAAAAACAAACTGGGCACGTTGGTGCAAAAATTCAGGAAAAACCCCTCCTGAAAAGGGAAAAAGGTACACTATCTCTTTGGAACAAATATTGCAAAAGTGTAAGCACAGCCCATGGTCTGACAATGTCTTAGCTAATTTTTATACCATGTAAACCTTGTAAGTAAGTTGGTGAAATATGTATTGGTTTACAAACCCTTAATCTCAATCAAAAGAAATAATGCTGTAGTTTAGCTGTTATGAAAATCCTGTACTAAGAAGTTTAAAAATTGTTAAAGTGACAAGGAGTCCTGTAGCACCTTATAGACTAACAGATGTATTGGAGCATAAGCTTTCGTGGGCAAAGACCCACTTTGTCAGATGCATGTAGTGGAAATATTCAGAGACAGGTATCAATATGCAGGCCAGAATCAGGCTAGAATATAGCCTGCATATTTACAGGGCCGGCCTAAGGGGGCTCCACGGCCCTGAACCTGGAAGTGTGCCGGGCCATGGGCGGCAAGTTACTAATCAGAGCCGGGGGCCCTGCTTCAGCATTATGTGGAGCTGGGTCTCTCCCCCGGCCCAGCCTGAAGTGGGCCCCAGGCCCCCACGCCTGCCCCCCTGCGCATCCTCCCACCCTGCCCCAGAGCGCCCCCTCGGCCCCGGACCATCCCTTCCGTGCGTGGCTCTCAGCGCGGCTCCCTCACCGGTGCGCGCTGCTGCTTCCATGTGCGGCGTTCCCATGAGCGGGGAGGATGCCTGGGCGTGACGTGTCGTCACAGCCCGGGACTTTAAAACTCTTCGGAGCCACGTTGCGGGGCGTGACTGGCTCCGGGTTCAGACTCCGGGGCCTGAGCGCAGACTCCGGCCCCACAAAGTGGAAGGCAGAAGGTAGGGAAGGGGCTTGTGCAGCGGGGAAGGGGAAGGGGCTTGTGTGGAGGGGGAGGGAGGAGGGGGTGGGGCTTGTGTGGAGGGGTGGGAGAAGAAGGGGCTTGTGCAGAGGGGAGGAGGAAGAAAGGGGAAGGCACCAAGAGACAGGGTGGAGGAGAGACAAATGGCAGGGGCCAAGTGCAGACAATGAGGGAAAGGGCATGAGGGGAGGTGTCAGTGGGAGGGGGGACAGGGTGATGCTGGGAGAGGAGAGGGGAAGGGCATTGGGGCTAGCGGGGAAGGTGCTGGGAGAAGGCTTGAAAGAAGGGGTGGGCATGAGAAAGGTGGGGATGGAGCAAGTCATGTGTGAGGGCACAGAGGGGCAGGAGGGGAACGGGGCAGAGAGTGGTGAGGGGTGGGCATCAGGAAAAAGAGGGCAAAGGGGCAGGGGCAGTAAGGGAAGGGGAGGCACCAGGAGGGTGCAGGGCTAAGGGAAGGTGCAGGTGCCAGTGGATTCTGGGGTGAAGCAGAAGGGCAGACACCTGCAGGAGGGACCAGCACCAGAGGAGAGAGGCAGGGCAGGTGTGCAGAGGAGGTGTTGGAAGAGGGGATGAGGAGGGGTAGCTCACCTGATCAGAGTGGGGCTACTGGAGGAGTGGGCACAGGGGGGAGTGAAGGGCTGAAGGAGGGGGGCAGGTTGCAGGGGGGCTGATGGCAGTGAGAAGGGCAGGAGTCAGGACAGCAGAGGAGGGTGAGGAGTTGGGGGGCAGCCGGCACCAGGGGAGATGACGGAGCAAGGAGGGGAGACATGGCAGCAGAGAGAAAAGGTAAAGGTTTATAAAATATTTATTAATAACTTGGTATGCTGCCCACGGCCAGTTTGTTTGCGCCCCGGGGTGCAGTTTGGGTTTCTGTGGGGATCAACACGTGGCCGGCGAGTGGGAGCCAAAACAAAAAGTAGTCAGTGTAATGATCTTCTGTTGAGATGCGTTTTAGTAGTTAAATTCTTGGACTGTCATTGCTCATGAAAAGTGCTGTCACATGGGTAGAAATCGGGTAAATGTTGCATTTTATTAATATCAGCAGAACTGACGTAAATGGGGCCTGTGTGCTGTGTAGTCTTGCCTTAATGTTTGTATTCATGCCTGTCGGTGTGAGAGAAGCTATTTCTATATATTTGCTTGCATATGCAACCACACTTAAGTCGAGGCCCTCAGCATGTTCTGTAAGTATCAGTGTGGCGCCCCGGGGGCTTCCAAAGTTGAGTTGCCCTAGCTCATCCCTGACAGGTGTCTGTCTAACCTGGTCTTAAATATCTCCAGTGATGGAGATTCCGCAGTCTCCTTAGGCAATTTATTCCAGTGTTTAACCACCCTGACAGGCAGGAAGTTTTTCCTAATGTCCAACCTAAACCTCCCTTGCTGCAATTTAAGCCCATTGCTTCTCATCCTAACCTCAGAGGCCAAGGAGAACAATTTTTCTTCCTCCTCCTTATGATACTCTTTTAGATACTTGAAAGCTGCTCTCATGTCCCTTTTCGGTCTTCTGTTTTCCAAGGTAAACAAGGCCAATTCCTTCAGCCTTGCCTCATAGCTCATGTTCTCTAGACCTTTCATCATTTGTGTTGATCTTCTCTGGACTTTCTCCAGTTTCTCCACGTTTCCTGAAATGTGGCGCCCAGAACTGGACATGATACTCCAACTGGGGCCTGATGTAGATGGCTCATTCCCTGCCTAGGGGGATGTGAGACTGGGCGGGTTAATTTCCAATCCTCCTGTTTATTCTTTTCCTAAGCCAGGAGGGAACGGTAGTTCTGATGAGGGCTCTGCAGGAAGGCAGCCCGCACTGCCCCCCTGCCTGAAACCTTGTGCAGGTGTTAAACAGCTGTCCAGCCCACCCTAGAGGTGACTGCATTTCAGCATGCCTGAAGCAACACTGCACCAGCAATGGACAGGAGAATGGCTCCCGGGCATGGCTTGCTCATGACTGCTTCAGTCCCGTTGGATGGGCCTCAGCCTCTTTTCTTCCCCTCCCCCGCTTTGTAATGGGGCTGTAGACTCTGGGGGGAGAGGGGTGGAGGCAGGCAGAGGTGTCTCCCTACAGCAAATGTAGACACGTCTCTCTATTAATCATTCTCTCATTGAAGTTTTTAGCTTTGTAGTGAGTCCTTTTACATGGAAACTTTGTATTATGTCTTGGTAGAATAGTCCCTAGGACAAGTGAGGCAGAGACTGTCCCTGTGGGGTGAACGAGGTGGGAACGGATAAGGAGGAAGGTGACACCTCTGGGGAGTTGCAAAGGTTGGAGAGGGGATGGAAGCCAGATCCAAGATCAATGAGCCCTGGGAAGTGGGTCCATTGAAAGGAGACTGGAGCTGTGGATGCCTTGGGGGTCAGCAGCAAGGGCCTGCTTTGGGAAGCCCCCTTTTTGGAGGTGAATGTGGCAGCATTGAGACACCACCCAGAAGCCGGCAGACACTAACTGCAGATTCATGGGACGGCTCTCACAGATCTTGCACATGCATAAGATGATAGATCTGCGGGAGGGGGCAGTGGCGTAGCGAGGGGGCCGGAGGGGTCAGTTGCCCCTGGGCACCATGCTAGGGAGGCTCCAATTTAATCCCATTCTGCTCCCCCCGTTATCCTTTCAGCTCATGTGCTTCTACTCCACCTGTCACCGGCAGCTGGAGCCCCCTCCCTTCCTCTCTGCTCCGAGCCCGACCCTGCTCCAAGCCCGACCCTCCTCCATCTCCACTGGAGGGTTAGTGCATGTGGGAGCCCGGCCCCAAACTGTAAGGGGTGGGGGAAGATGCGGTAGAAGTCCCCCTCAGCTGTGCACCAGGTTTGGGGCCGTGCCACATGGTGGCAGGGGCCGGGGCGCAAATTTTTCCTTTGCCCCCAGGCGCATAACACCCTCGCTACGCCTCTGGTGGCACATCCAAACAAGCCACATGAACTCATTACAGGTGCACAACACAAAATCCATTCTGCTCATGGGAGAAAACTCTTAGGTTATGTCTACACTGGCAGCTTCTTGTGCAAGAACATCTTGCGCAAGGGTTCTTGTGCAAGAAGTCTTGTGCAAGAACACGTCCACATTGCCATGTGTGAGCTGTGCTTTTGCGCAAGAGCATCCATGGCAGTGTGGACGCTCTCTTGAGCAAGAACGCTCCAATGGCCATTTTAGCCATAGCGGTTTCTTGCGCAAGAAATCCCTGCTGAGCATCCACACTGCCCTCTTGCGCAAGAGAGCTTACACCTGTTAGAAAAGAGTGTAGCTCTTGTGCAAGACGCCCTCTCTTACCACACCGTACTGTAAATGCTCTTGCACAAGAGCAGGCGGGCAGTGTGGATACTCCGTGGGTTCTTGCGCAAGAACGGCTGTACTTGCGTAAGAAGCCGCGAGGGTAGACATAGCCTTAGAGGGAACACTTCCCCCACCCTCTCTGCCCCCCAGTTAATGTCACACACTTTGGGTTAATGCAACTGCAGGATAGTTGCATGAGGGAGGTTTGGTTGGGGGCCAAACTAATCCCTGTTGGTAGGAGGATGGTGGGAAAAGTCCTTCGAGAGGGGTGACATGACACCTTTTACTTCTGGTCATGTGTCCATCTTGCCCCAAGCATGTTGCCTTCAGAGGCCTGGCTAATGGGGGTCAGGAGGTGTGGCTAATGGGGATCAGGGGGTGTGGCTAATGGGGATCAGGGGTGTGGCTAATGGGGGTCATGGGTGTGGCTAATGGGGCACCACCAAAAATTATACAAATCTGCTGGCCCCGAAGGAGGAATGCATCAGCTGCCTGCGCCACAGGCGGTTTGAGTTTAGCACAGGGTGTGTGTGTGTGTGTTGGCAGGGGATTTTTTTGTGCTGTGGGGCCCCTCGAACCAATCAACCAAGATTGCTGTGGGGCCCCTCGAAATTGTTTGAACTGGGCTCCGCACTTCCTAAAGCCGGCCTTGCATATTTATATCTGCCTCTGGAAATTTCCACTACATGCATCTGACGAAGTGGGTCTTTGCCCACGAAAGCTTAAGCTCCAATACATCTGTTAGTCTGTAAGGTGCCACAGGACTCCTTGTTGCTGTTGCAGATCCAGACTAACACGGCTACCCCTCTGATACTTAAAAATTATTAGTTGACTGCAGAAATAAACATTTAAATTCACCCAATGAAAGGAACCAGAAAGTGTGGGGGCTAATTAAAAAGGCCGCCCTTCTTGCTGAATTAGTAAGGGACAAAACCTGTGTTCTGGAAAGGGGCCATTCAGCAAAGAACGCAGAATTAGGCGCAAACAAATAAGAAGCCAAATAAGCAAGTAAGAGTGGATGAGAGGTTCAAAGAGGGGGCACATTGGCAGGAATAAGGGAAAGCAGTAAGTGCAGGCATTGAAAATTAAAATTACTTGGAATGGTAATATTTAACCTAATGGGCTGTGTCTAGACTGGCAAGTTTTTCCGCAAAAGCAGTCGCTTTTTGCGGAAAAACTTGCCAGCTGTCTACACTGGCCGCTTGAATTTGCACAAGAGCACTGACTTTGTAATGTACAAAATCAGTGCTTCTTGCGCAAATACAATGACGCTCCCGTTCGGGCAAAAGCCCTCTTGCGCAAATGCTTTTGCGCAAGAGGACCAGTGTAGACAACCCAGAATTGTTTTGCGCAAAAAAAGCCCCGATGGCTAAAATGGCGATCGGGGCTTTCTTGCGCAAAAGCGCGTCTCGATTGGCACAGACATTTTCCGCAAAAAGTGCTTTCGCACAAAAGCGTCCGTGCCAATCTAGACGCTCTTTCCGCAAATGCTTTTAACGGAAAAACTTTTCCGTTAAAAGCATTTGCGGAAAATCATGCCAGTCTAGACGTAGCCATGAAGTTTTCAGTTCAAAAATGAGCAAGCAATTAAGGGGAAAAGTAAGACGTTAACTCTGTGGAGTGTGGAAGGAATTAAGCAATTGTTGCAAAAGCTGCTAAAAAAAAAGCCTCCTTTGTTTCTTTGCAGTCTCTTTTCTGAGAAATGTGTAAATAATCCAGGAAAAAGTATTCTGATTTCAATATTTAGCTGTGGACACTTTTGTTAATTCTGCTAAAGGGGAAACAAGGGATTCTACTGGAATTTAACTGGTTAAATGCATAAAAGGGAATGAAATCTAGGCATTGTAAATTTAAAATCTGTTTTGAAGATTTAAAATGAATTGGTTTGGTTTTGTTCTTAAATAATGCCCTTTCATTTAAAGTTGCAAACTGACAAGACAGGTTTTACCAGACACAGATAATTAAGGAGCTTCAGGGGGTAGCTGAGTTAGTCTGTTACAGAAAAAAGCCAACAAATGGTCTGGTAGCAGTTTATAGACTAACAAAAGATGTAGATGGGATCATGAGCTTTTGTGGGCACAGCCCACTTCTTCAGATGACCAGAGTTATGAGTAGGGGGTATGAAAACCAAAATAAATAGGAGAGGGGAAGAGGAGGGAGAAGAGAAAAAGCATCATTAAGTATCTGGAGAATGGGTACTTAAATCTAAGCAGATAAAAATCAAAGTCAATAGATAGATTGCTAAGACAGGAAGGATACCACTCACAGAGCTGTTAGCACCTTCTATTACTGTCCTCCCTAGAATCTAAACTCATGGCGAGGTGGCAAGGCCTGTTTGAAGTGCGATGGAGGATCGGGAGGTGGACTACGAGATACAACTCTCAGGGAAATGGAGGGATACGCAAGTATACCATGTTAACCTCGTAAAAAGGTGGAGCTCGTGGGAGTGCCTCCTCCTAGATTCCTGGCCTGCCGAGCCAGAGTGAGAGGTGTGGAACAGAGAGCCCACCAGAGAAGCGCCGGCCCAAGTGGAGGAGGAGTTGACTCCTGGACAACGAGGAGAGGTGCAGGAGCTGTTACGGAGATTCGCACACATCCTCACCAAGTGACCGGGGAGAACGACACTCGCACAACACGAGATTTCTACAGAACCTGATAAGAAGATGTGCGACCCAGTGTGGCCCGTGCCACGGAAAATGTGGGAGGTGGTCCGAGAGGAGCTCCAGGCAATGAAGCAATGGGGGGTCATTGAAGAGCCATATAGTGGCTGGTGGAGTTCCATTGTATTGGTACCTAAGACCAACGGGACCGTGAGATTCTGCATTGATTTCAGGAAAGTGAATTCAATATCCCGATTCGATGCGTACCCCCATGCCCCACGTGGATGAGCTCCTCTAACGGGTAGGAAGGTCCCAGTATGTGACCACCCTAGACTTGTTGAAAGGGTACTGGCAAATTCCTCTATCCCCCTCGGTGAGAGAAAAAACAGCCTTCTCTACACCGTTGGGACTGTATCAGTTCGTAACCATGCCCTTCGGGCTGTAGGGGGTGGCGGCGACATTCCAGCGATTAATGGACCGAGTGCTGAATAAACACCAACAATATACTGCAGCATACATCGATGACATTAAAATCTTTAGCCAGACCTGTCCTGAACACCTGCAAGAGGTAGAGGCGGTCCTGCAGTCGCTGGGGGAGGCCGGGCTGACAGCAAACCCTAGCAAATGTAAATTCGGGAAGAGGGAAGTGTCCTACCTGGGATACACAGTCGGGAGGGGAAGACTGAGGCCCTTGGTCAATAAACTAGGGGCCATCAAGAACTACCTCCTGCCCCCCCGCTTCCACAAAAAAGCAAGTGTGACAATTTTTAGGGCTGGCAGGCTATTAACCCCGTTTCATGACGCACTTTGCAACAATTGCAGCCCCTTTAACGGAAATGACATGGAAGGGGCAACCCCGGAAGGTAGTATGGACCGAGCAAGGGACACGGGCCTTTCAGGACCTAAAGGACCGCCTGCAGAGAGCCCCGATACTGATTCCACCCGATTCTCAAAAGCGTTTATATTACAGACAGACGCCTCAGAGGAGGGGTTGGAGGCAGTATTGGCCCAGGAGGTAGAGGGGGCTGACCATCCCATCCTGTACGTAAGCCGCAAGCTGTTTCCCCGGGAACAAAATTACTCCATCATAGAGAAGGAGGCGCTAGTCATTAAGGGGGCGGTGGAATTGTTACGTTTCTATTTTTAGGGACCAAGTTTGTTCTGATGACAGACCGCGCACCCCTGAAATGGCTGCAGAATATGAAAGACACCAACCAACGGATCATGCAGTGGTACTTGGCATTCCAACCGACCGGGTAAAAGACATCTGAATGCCGACTTTTTTTCACCCATACCAGCGGAAGGGGAGGGGGAGGATGGTGCAATCCTGAGGGGAAAGGTATGTGACGGGACAGGGCTGCTTCGCACTCCCACCACGGAAAGGGAGATAGCAGCATGGCCGGGGATACTGAGCGCAAGCCACGGCACAGTGAACACGGCGCACGTGCCAGGAATCGAGCGGGCACTGCGGGGTGACATCGGTGACTGGCGCCGCAGCAAGGGCGTCACCCTACCCTCCCTGGGTGCAGAGGAGGGCCCAGGGGGGAAGGAGGAATCAAGGGGGGAGGCAACGGTGCCCACGCTGGCAGACACTCCGGAAAGCCACGTAGGGGAGGGAGGGACGCTGGCATGGGGAGTGGAGCTGATAAACAGCTGAGGATAAAAGAAGAAGGGGGGAAGGAGCAAGGGGGAGGAAGGGACCTGGCGGGCAGACAGGTGAGCGAGTGCCGGCAGCAGGCCGGCTGGGAGGAAGTGACCGAGGGTAGGGCTGAGCGGACACCCGAGGGTTGGTGCATTTAGGGAAAGCACCCCACCAACCGAGACAGGGAGGATTCTTCGTCCTTAGGGCCCTGGGTCGGGACCTGGAGAGAGGGCAGGCCCAGGTCCCCCTCCCGTAGCTGCGGAGCTGAGCTGGCCGCGTTTCGCCCTGTAGTGCAAGGGGACCAGGGGGAGGCCCCCCAGGTCATGCCAGGTGGGCACGAATAAATGTAATTACCGAAAACTGTGCAGAGGGTCACGTGGGTTATCAAGCGAGTGGTCACAGGAAGGCAACGCCTCCCCTCGCTTCACAGGCCGGCCGCCCCTGCTTTCTCGCATCAGCCCCCCTCTGGGCGAAAGGCCTGCACATGTGCACGCTCACTGGGCCCTGCCTCAGCAGGCCACGCACGGCCAACGGGTCCCCCGTGGGACAGCCCATATAGCCCTATTGTAACAGACCAAGCCATCACCCCGTCGGGCACCCGTCGGAAAAGACACAGGCAAGGAAGCCAACTAGCCCTGCTGGCTACCCCAGGCTGTAATTCCGACGTCAGGTGCTGGCCGGCCCCCGGAGCCACACTCAGCCCAAATGGCAGGGAGCTCGGCTGCACCGCCCTCGATCCCGGCTGGGGGCAGCCTGGGTGGAACTTAGCCCTGGCCGGGGGGGTATCTGCCTCCTACCCCAGTCTGGGCACCTGCCCAGGGCCCTGCTGGAGAAGGGGAGAGCCAGTGAGATGCCCTCGTCTGAAGGGGACGTCACGCAGGGGAATCCCCTGGGCTGGCCACGCAGGTCGCACCAGCTGTCACGGGGCTGGGTTGGGATGTGAGCAGGCAGCTGGCTGCCGCCCCCACTGGTGCATGTGGGCCCCGAATTCGGTCCAGAGAGGACCAAGGGAGGGGTCTAATGAGAGCTGCTGGTTCTGTGGGTGCTACTCAAGCATGGATGTGGTTATAACCCATCCCCCTAATTAGCACAGCCACTCCTTGGGTAACCATCCCTCCCCTCTTTTGGTAACCGGTGTTTGGTTCTTTAAAGGATTTGATACCACAGACAGAACAATACTTCCTTTCGGGGTTAACCATAGACTTTATTTCTATTTACTTTTATAATTAATTTTTTTCATTTAAATCGATTCACTATCTTTAATTCGTTTAAGACAGCGTAACATACAAATAAAGAGTAGAAAAAACAGTACAACTAAGACGAGAACAATAACCCCTCCTACAGCTATACCCTCCAAAGTTACCTTTGAACAGTTTGTGGAGTTATCAGACACACCTATATAATACTTACATTAAGATGGATAAAAGTATTGTTTAGATTCAGTAGATATTCTTTTTTTTCTGTCTTTCCTTTCGGA
Source organism: Rafetus swinhoei (assembly GCA_019425775.1). Classification (NCBI taxonomy): domain Eukaryota; kingdom Metazoa; phylum Chordata; order Testudines; family Trionychidae; genus Rafetus; species Rafetus swinhoei. Next base: position 2,350,983 of record CM033448.1, read on the forward strand.
TTTTTCATTGCAACTGATGACTGGTCTTCCACTTTTGGAGCTTACGAGAGGCAGCAAGATTCAGTGCCAGAGAGGGAGCCCTGGTTGAACAGACCTGGCTTTTTTGGATTCGCAACCCATCCACTTTTGGTCTCTTTAGTTCAATCTTATATACCCTATTTCGATATTTTTCCTCTCGCCTGACTATGCTGACGTTCATTTTTTGTTGTCTCATTAGGCCTTGTTTCCTTTTGTTTACTTCTTATTTGGGGTTATCAGCACTTTGTTGCTTTTGCTGTCTTTGTTACTTTTACTTCCCTAAAGGCGGGGTTATTATTGGTCATCCAATCAAATTCTGGTTCTTTGTTTACATCTCCTGTATCTTGACAATTCTGCCTCCCTTTTACGCTTACAACTAAATTGATGCTCATTTGACGTACACAGGCCAGGCCCTAACACATCCTTTTCACACCCTCAGACACCCCAGTGCTCCCTGTGCCCCACCCAGCCCCACCCCTTACACAGGGGAGAGGTTATAACCCATCTCCCCACCTCCCCTCAGGATGGGCTCTGGGCTTGTATTCTGTTGTTTGTGTCTGGGAGACGGCTGCAGCCCTGCCCCACCTGTTGGGAGGGATGGTTGCCCAAGGAGTGGCTGTGCTAGTTAGCCGTGCTGCCTGGACGCTGGCTCTCCAGGGGCCCACACACACCTGAGGGGTGAGGCTAGGAACCTGCAGATCCACCAGCCCATCATGGCTACTGGCAGGAAAGACAGAGAGGGGTCACTGGGGCATGTGACCAGCTCCCGCTTGGGAGGCCCCAGGGAACAGGGGTTTCCCTCCACAGGGGCAAGGGTATAAAAGGGTCCTGAGGGAGCCTCCATCTTGTCTTCACTCCTCCCCACCGCTCCAGACACACGCTGGTGGGGACAGAGGGCGGGAAGGATTTGCTGGCCCAGCCTGATGTGGGATGTGCCCCGGAGACATTCCCGCTGGCTGTTTGTAACAACTCTGCTAAGAGCCTGCCCACGCACGTGGTGAGTGAGGTGTGATGTGTGATGTGTTCCCCTGAGCAATCCTATTCCCCACCTTCTCGTTCTCGTGTTTATAAACCTTCTGATGGTCGATGCTAACGGACTGGCCCAGGGGGCTCCTGTGGGTGAGACACGAGGTATCAATTGACCTGGGACTGTGGCTGCTCCTTTGGCACTGGGAGACCCTGTTGGGATGTGGGGAGATGGGTTAGAACCTCTCCCCTGTGTGAGGGGGGGCTGGGTGGGTCACAGGGTACACTGGGGTGTCTGAGGGGATTTGTTTGTGAGGCCCCTTGCTGGCCAGAGTGGTAGCTCAGTTGCTCGGTGCATCTGGTTTGGTGCCTCAAGAGGAAGGACCCCAATCGTGAGCTGGAAGTAGCCTGGTTCTGAGCAATTTGCCCTGATTTGACCCTCTCCGCAGTGCCCAGACCCCCCTGACATGTGACAGGTGGTAAAAGCTTTTACTGGACCAATTTCTCCTGGGGAGAGACACAAGCTCTCAAGCACCGCTGGCTGCGGACGAGCTCCGTGTCTCTCAGAGCTTGTCTCTTTCCCTCATCTCTCTGCGGAGCAGGAATGGGCGGGAATTTGGGGGGGTGGCACAGGCTGCAAAGCGGAGGCCTCCCGGCTCTGCACCGAGTCAGCGTTTTGGGCACTGAGATGATCTGCGAGGGGCGTGAGGGAGGGGAAAAGAAATTTGCAGAGGAGGCAATTACTGCAGTTCCTCAGAGCTCAGAACAGGGTGATCTGATGGCGCGGGGTGGCTGGGCAATGCCATGGCAGGGAAGCGCTTTCTAGACGCACGTCGGCAGGGGCTGGGCAGGCTCAGAGCACCCCAAGACTGTACGGGCTCTGACTGCGCCATGCGGATCCAGGGACGGGACCGAGTGTCTCTGTTGGAGGCTCAATGGGCCCCTTGGCTCACTGTGCTGCCACAGCAGAGAAAAGACAACAAGCCGTGGGGCTGCCCAGGGGAAGGAGACCATGTGGATAACCCTGCAGTGCCCCTCACCAGAGCAACAGGGAGCTTGAGCCCCGGCATGACCCGGGCAGCGCCAATTGCCCTGGTTCAGGAGGGACAGTGCAAACCTGGGGAACAGAGGGAGTGAAAAACCCAGCCGGGCCAATGAGCTGTAGGCTCCACTGGAGTCAATGGGGCAGATCCCAGTTGGGTCAATGGGCCATAGCTCCATTGGCGTGAATGGGGCAGATGCCAGCTTGGGTCAATGGGCCGTAGTTCCACTGGAGTCAATGGGGGCAGATCCTAGCTGGGTCAATGGGCCGTAGCTCCATTGGCGTGAATGGGGCAGATCGCAATTGGGTCAGTGGGCTGTACCTCCATTGAAATCAGTGTGGCAGATCGCAGCTGGGGTCAATAAGCCGTAGCTCCATTGGAGTCAATGGGGAAGACCCCAGCTTGGATCAATGTGCCGTAGCTCCATTGGAGTAGCTGGGTAGCATGCAAGCCTATAGATTCTCCTAACCCTTTCACTGTTTTATTCTATTCTAGGAAGGCCCTGAAGGGACATTCACTTTGGCATCAGGGGAGATTGGGTGTAAGTGAGCGATAAGAGAGGCAGTGTTTGAAATATAGTTCTGTAGCGTTAAATAGTACATAGATAGAATACAGTGTTAACGAATGATAGCTTGACCCAGGTCTTCTGAGTAACAGAGGCCAAACCACGAAAGCCTGTGTGCTGACAGGGGAACGTACTATTATTTTAGGTGGTGTCCGGAGGTCCTAAAATACCCTGGGTTGCCAAGGGGGAATGTCTTGGTTTCTCAGCAAAGGAGGGGGCAGTGGGTGCTGTGTGGCATTTCTTTCAATTGTAACTACAAGTTCCCCTTTTAGGGATGTTCACGCGGGCCCGGCGTGAAATTTCATGCACATTCAAAGAGGTGTCTTTGTTTCGTTCTCCAATCAAGTGTGTGCACCCTCAAAAGCCGAAGGGTGAGGAAATCTGCTTTTGGCTTTAAGGGCTGGGCTCTGGGTGACACGTGAAGGCCTACAACCCCACCCCCCATGGCAGGCCAGGTTAAGAACCCTCGTCTCTGCTTTCCCCCTCAAAAGTTCTGCTTCATTCCTCTTTGCAGGACTAGCCCTCTCGTACGGCCTCCTTTCCCTCTGCCACAAGACTCTCTTGCGTCTCACTGGGAGACCGTTCCACCAGCTGGTTGGCTGGTCCTCCAACTCAGGGTCGTCAGGAGGACGTGAGTATATGATGCTTATGAGAAGCACGCGGGATCTTTTAAGGGGAGAAAACAAGATGTCACGTCTCTTAAGAATACAATATTGAAGCTGCTAGCAGTCGTAACACACACACACACACACACACACACACACACACACGTCCTGCAGATGGTGCATTGTGGCTCAAGTCCATCTTGCTGGCTAGGCCAGGCTGAGTGAGGAGTTGGGGTTCCTCTGAGACTTAGCTTGAGGGACCGAACCCACATTCTTACTGGCCAGAGCTCCCCTTCTTAGCCATGTCAGTTCCCATTGGCGTGGGTGGGTGTTGATCCTTAGGAGGTGTTGATCTGTGATTTCCAGAGTTCTACTTCAATGGCGATTGTCAGATTTCCCACCCTTGTCTCATTTGTGTCTGACCCTTGGGGTGTCTGCCTGACTCCAGGGTCCGTCCGTGCTGCTCATTGGATTCTGCCTCAGACGCAATGGGTGTTTTCTGGTTCTCTCAAGTTCCCCACTTCTTCTTGGCCACCTGGGCGTTTGTGATACTGTCTCACTCTCACATACCTGTACTCGCCCCACAATTGTGCCGCATTCCAGGCAAGATTAATAGTTACTAAAGGAATAGAAAAAAGCAAGAACTCTTGTACAAAGTAAAGATGAACAAACCATGTTGATGGTATCATGAGCTTTTGGGGGTACAACCCACTTCTTCAGATGACTGGAGTATTAACAGTCCAGTTCCAACATAAATAGAGGATGGGAGGGACGGGGAGAAGGAAGGAAAAAACGAGTGAATTTGAGTGTTCGTGTTGCTGATAGAGAAGGTGGAAATTGTTCCGAAGTACCCATTGGTTGGCTGGTTAAGTCATTGGGATGGGGAAGGCAGTGTGCTAGCCAAGCAATGTCTTTAGTCATACCTTTGTGCTAGGTCCCAAACTTGTGAGTGAAGTTAAGTTCCAATGCTTCCTTGTGTATTTGGCTTGTGGAATTCGCCTGAAACAACACGGTGACGTGGAGATCCCTGTATGAGTGCCCAGGCAGGTTAAAGAGTTCTCCATATCTTAATGTCTCCCCCTGCCCTTGAGAAGTTGCTGCCAGCATAGGTCGTGGATAGATCTAAATTCGGTTCCCACCCTCACCCCGGATCTCATCCTGCTGTGGTGTGCTAGCTTGGAGAACACACTGCTACCGGACATGGCAGGCCAGATCCCCATCTTGCTGGGCCCAGGCAGTCTGGTGATAGGTCCGTGGCTGGAGGCGGACGTGCTGTTTAACAGTTTCCTTCTACATGGAAGCTGTTTGGTGTAGCAGGACGTGATGCAGGGGCAGGTCATGGCCCTGTGTCCATCATGGGTTGCGTTTGTCATCTTGGCTTTGTTTGTAACTCTGATTCCATCCATCATGACTCTCATGAGGACCGTCTCTAGGAGCGCTCTTCGCCACTGTCACACCTGGGCAAGTCTGTGGCAAGGGGGCAGGCAGGGAGGGGGGAAATGTTCCAACTGTCTCGTTACTGGATTTTAGGGGAGCAGCCAGATCGCTGTTGCACCCGTGGGGGATGTTTGCCCCAACAAGTGATACAAAGGGGGTCATGTGAGGTATCAAATGAAAGCTTACTTTCTTCTGATTCTATATATGCTCTGCATATACCTGTACAATGTCTGGGTGTGACGTTATAAATATGTACTCTGTGTCAATATTGGAAACTTCTCTGTTTGTGGCTGAGCAATAGACGAGGAATGCTCAGAATATGGACATGCTAATGAGCAAGTCTCCAGGGAACAATGGACCTCTGGTGGCCAAAGACACACCTGGCCACTGGCCATGTGACTCTCTCCAGCTTGGAAGAAGCCAGGAGGGGATATAAATACACCATGTGGCCGACTCCATCTTGGTCTTCAGATCTGCTCCTGACCCCAGATGCGGCCTCGCAGGGAATCACGAGCTGGGAAGAACTGTGGACCCATCCTGACATAGGATGTACACCAAGGACTTTTAAGTCAGCAGTTATAACATCTCTGCTGCGAGCCTGCATCGAGAACTGGGAAAAAGCATGTAACGTATGATACTTTAACAACCTCACTCTCATGCTTTTCTTTCTTGTGGTAATAAACCTTTAGATTGTAGATTCTAAAGGATTGGCTCAGCGTGGTTTGTGGGTAAGATCCAGAGTGTAAATTGATCAGGACCTGTGGCTGGTTTCTTGGAACTGGACAGAACTTGTTCGGGGTAGGTGAGATTGGGTTCTAAAACCCCTCACCTGGGGGCAGGCCCGGGGCTGTTTGGGGCACGGAGAGCTGGGGTGTCGGAGGGGTTTTGCTCGTGAGGCTTCAGGCAGGCAGCTGAAGTGCTCTGTGGGACTGGTTTGTGGCCTATCTGGGAAGGTCTCCAGTCCAGGGGCTGTAAGGAGCCCCGAGTTTGAGCAATTCACCCTGAGCGGATGCCCTCAGCGGTGCCCAGACCCGGCCCGGTCCGTCACAGTGGCGTAGTCGGCAAGATCCACAGATCTTGGTCAATTGAGCTTTGGATCAGGACCCCACGCTGTCTAAATTTGATTTTTGGTGTTGTGAGTTTGGTTGGTTAGAGAGCTGCAATGAGCCAACTACTATATGAGAATCTGGGCAAAAGGACTCTGAAGGATTTGTGCTCTGGGAGAGGCATTGCCTGTAGAAAGAAAGCCTCTAAACTAGAACTGGAATGGTTGTTAGTAGCCAAAGATACTGCTGAAAGAAAGCAGAAGTTAGCCAAAGAAGCTGCAGAAAGAAAGCAGAAGGCAGAGGAAGAAATTGCTAAAAGACAGCAGGAGCTGGATCAGGAGCTTGAAAAGAAAAAGGCTGAACATGCAGAGAGAATGGCAGAAATAGCCAGAAGAAGCAGGCAAGACGAGGAGGAATTTCGTCTGCGAGAAGAACAGAAAAAGGCAGAACATGCAGAGAGAATGGCAAGCATTGAACTTCAGATTAAGAAAATAAAACAGCAAAAGAGACTGTATCCTCCTGGGGGTTCAATGTATAACCGTGTGGGTATGTGGTGTAACTATGACATGGCAAATGTTTTTAACCCAGCTGATGTTGTAACACAGTCCCAAAGCGTGTATGGGGTCTGTGAAGGGGGTGCAGGTGGCTCTGGAAAGTTTTCTGGGGCTGGTCAGTCTTACTGCAACCAAGGGGAAAGTATCTCTAAATGTGTGCATGGGGCAGATAGCCGTGTGTCTGTACAGGGGGCAGTGAGCCTGTGAGTGAGGGCCTGTCTGATGCCTCAGAGGTGAGGCTGGAATCAAAAACAGGGCGGGAAGAGCCCAGAAATCAGGGAAATGTTTCTCTGTGGCAGCCTGGAGTGGCTGGCCAGAGTGAAGTTTTAGCTGAGGAAAAAGATCAAGTTCTGGAGGGTGAGGAGTTAGTGGCTGGTAAGGTTTGTAAAATTGAACCTGCACAAGCTGAAAATGATTTGTGTGAAGCACAGTGGGTGCAAGCTAACAGTTGGGCTGCTGAGAAGAGCAGTGGGTCAGTGAAGGAAGCTGTCTCAGTCAATAGCTATATGCCTGAGGTTAGCCAGGAGTGTTGGGACAAAGAAGAAACTGTCTCTGATTGTCGGTCTGTATGTGGGGAAGAGTTTCTTCCTTTGTCTGAGACAGGTGCCACACAGCATGTGATGGCTGAGAGCGGTGCTGTTGTCCCAGAGTTGGGTCTGGATACAGCTAAGGCCCAGAAAGGGGGTGGCTCTAAGTTTGTGTCTGCTGGGGAGAAGGAGGCTGTGACCTGGGTAGATCCAGGCAGTGTTCTGCCAGGATCCCAGAGATCAGACAGTGGTGGCACTGATGTTGTGCCTGATGCTGGTGTGTTGCTGGAAGATGGGGGAGCGACTCTGTGGGACCAAGGTGACGCCTTAGCCAGGGCACAAGGAGAGAATGGGGGTGCGTTAACTCTGGTGCCTATTGACAATGTGGAAGTTTGCAGCCATCTAGGAAGTTGCAAAGGGAAGGAAGATGTCTCTGACCTTGGATCGTGTGGGTCTGTCTGGGCACCCGAGAGGGGATTGTCTGTGAATCCACCTGAAGGGCCAGAGATGACCCAGGGAGTGAAGGAACTGCAGGAGGAGTTGGTTGTGGCTCAGCAGGGCAATGCTGCTGCAAGGCCAGAGAAGGGTGAACTGTTGCTTAAGGAAGCTGGTGGGGAAGAGAGTCCTTGCAGTGCTTTGAGCAAGCAGTTTGCAGTAACTGAGAGAGGTGACAGGGCCTGGCTTGGAAAAGGCATTCAAGGGAAAGCTCTGCCTGTAAAAGGCAGCAGCTTGATGTGTGAGGCACTTGTTGCAGTGCCTGACAGACAGAATTGGTCTGTTAGCAGTGACTCTACTGACTGGGATTTAGAGAAACCCAGTGTGGATGGTTGTGGAGAGGTCTCAGAGGGACGGAGGGTTGTTCCAGATGAGGCAGGAACAGCCAGAGAATTGGAGCAGGCTGATAACCAAGTGACTGTGTGTGACCAGCTTGCTGGGAAGTCAGTGTCTTTGGGACAGGATTATCCCCAGGTGGATGAGGAGAGTGGACAGGGTGTGTCTCAGATTTGTAGGGAGAAAGATGGGGTAGCTAAGTGTGCAGAGCAGAACGGCTGTGTGGTCACTCTCTCTAGGATGCAGGAGATGGCAGTTAAGCTCCCATCTCTGGACACGGTGGACACTCGTAATCAGTCAGGGAATTGGATATATGGTTCCATGTGGAAACAGAGGTTGGAGGTGGAAGGTGGAGAGACATGTCAGTCTATGGCTTACTGCTGTTACCCCACTGAGTGGGGGGAGGGAGAGAATTCCAGGGCCAGGAAGACACACCCAGCCAGCCCTTTGTCTTGGTTAGGCCAGAGGGTTCAGGTTTTGAGCCCACAGGACAAGGGGGATGGGCAGAGCTTGCTTTGGCAAGGGAAACTTGCAGTTTAAACCTGAAGGGCCAAAACTGCAATGGTGTGGAGCCAAAGATGTGGCATAAAAGAATGTACGGCCACTATACACTGGAGATGGGATTGTTTCTAGTACTCACGTTAACTTTTGTGACCAATTTGCTGTGGTTACCAAGAATTGTAAAGATGTATGATGTGCATGATCTTATGGAAACACCTTGTAACTTGTCAAGAAATATACCAGATGACAAAATGTATGTTAAAGGACCTTGGGATGTTGATATTTCATGGTTAATGCATGTAACTGGTCTTGGAACTTCATACAGGACAAGGAAGATTCCAGCCAGAAGGTGCTGTGTGAAAAGGGAAACTGAGGCACACCACCATTTTAATTTTGTGGCTAAGTGCAAAGATGCCTGCACTAGGTGGGAAGAGAATGCATACACAAATACACTGGTAATTGGGTTTCATACTGTTGCCCGAGCTGCTCTGGATAAATTTACTATTTGCCTTAGCTCTGGGCAAGGTCTTATGACACACATGGGGATCATGCTGCAAAAGCAGATCCAATTGGCCATGGTTTTTTACCAAGTTTTACCTTGGGGTTTTAAGACTGTGCAGGGACAGGGTTGTTGCTCTGACAGAACTTGCCATGATGAAGCCTGTTTTAAGCAAGTTTGGTTTTCATACACTTGTCCAGCTCTGTACTGTGGTTTCTAACATTGGATTGGAACATGTTATGACACAGAGCAAAAACATGGGGGAGGCCTGTGATGCCCTCAGTGATGTTACTGTCATCACTTCCTGCATCAATTTTGCGTTGGGGGTGTCACGTTTCTGGATTTTAGGGGAGCAGCCAGATCGCTGTTGCACCCGTGGGGGGGATGTTTGCCCCAACAAGTGATACAAAGGGGGGTCATGTGAGGTATCGAATGAAAGCTTACTTTCTTCTGATTCTATATATGCTCTGCATATACCTGTATAATGTCTGGGTGTAACGTTATAAATATGTACTCTGTGTCAATATTGGAAACTTCTCTGTTTGTGGCTGAGCAATAGACGAAGAATGCTCAGCCTATGGACATGCTAATGAGCAAGTCTTCAGGGAACAATGGACCTCTGGAGGCCAAAGACACACCTGGCCACTGGCCATGTGGCTCTCTTCCAGCTTGGAAGAAGCCAGGAGCGGATATAAATACGCCATGTGGCCGACTCCATCTTGGTCTTCAGATCTGCTCCTGACCCCAGATGCGGCCTCGCAGGGAATCACGAGCTGGGAAGAACTGTGGACCCATCCTGACATAGGATGTACACCAAGGACTTTTAAGCCAGCAGTTATAACATCTCTGCTGCGAGTCTGCATCGAGAACTGGGAGATTCGATGCATGTAACCTATGATACTTTAACAACCTCATTCTCCGGCTTTTCTTTCTTGTGGTAATAAACCTTTAGATTTTAGATTCTAAAGGATTGGCCCAGCGTGGTTTGTGGGTAAGATCCAGAGTGTAAATTGATGAGGACCTGTGGCTGGTTTCTTGGAACTGGACAGAACTTGTTCGGGGTAGGTGAGATTGGGTTCTAAAACCCCTCCCCTGTGGGCAGGCCTGGGGCTGTTTGGGGCACGGAGAGAGCTGAGGTGTCAGAGGGGTTTTGCTCGTGAGGCTTCTGGCTGGCCAGGCTGGCAGCTGAAGCGCTCTGTGGGACTGGTTTGTGGCCTATTTGGGAAGGTCTCCAGTCTGGGGCTGTAAGGAGCCCTGAGTTTGAGCAATTCACCCTGAGCAGACGCCCTCAACAGTGCCCAGACCTGGCCCGGTCCGTCACACCAACTGACACTTTTCTCCATTGAAAATGAAGGGTTGGGTTGATTGACACGTCACCAATTTGTGTCAATTTTGCTGCCGCACTTCAGCAGGGAAAAAATACATGAAACAATCCTGAGAAATGGCATCATTTGGCGTCACACGGCCAGAGTGAGACGGTTTGCTCTTTTCCCAACCTGACCTGTCTTTACCTTGCCACAAGGGTGGGACTTTTCATTCTGTGACCAACGTAAATCTTCCAAATGCTCGGAAAGGAGCTGGCGCCGTTTTTCGGCCTTTCTGGGGACGAGAGGTTCGGGTCAACCCAACGTGATGTTTCCCAATATTTGAACTGCCAGGGAACCAAACCATCAGGTGTTTGTGCGGCTCTGCTGCCTGGTGCTTCTCCCCCACCCCCAATCTCGGCTGGAATTCCCTTTCCCTTCTCATTTCGGCCTCATCTCTCTCCTGCTCCCCTCCGGCAGAGCTCGCTGTGTCGGCAGTGAGAAGGCTCCAGCCCCGGGCTCCTCCCAGCACCATGGGGGTTTCCTTCCTCCTCTGCCTCCTCCCTGCTCTCCTAGCTACAGCCAGTGCTGAAGGTGAGTTGTCCATGGCTGCAGCCACTTAACCCCTCCTGGACTTGGACCCCTCGTTCCCCTCGGCTCCCCGACCAGGGCCCCTCCCACACGTGCAGGGCGCTGGGACTAGCCCAGGGGGCACAAGGGCCTGTCCACACAACAGTTATGGTAGCGGCATGGCCACGGCGCTGGAGCGGGGCTGGCAGAGCCCGTAGTGCAGAAGCCGCCTGCCCCAGTGGAAGGGGGTTTCCCTCCCTAGAGGGGCTCACCTCCCAGCAGGGTGGCCAAGCCGAGGGGAATGTTCCCCCCTCGGCCCAGCCACATCCACTCCGGGGTTCTGTCGGCCTCGCTGCAGAGCTCAGGGGGCGGATTTTTTACCCTCCCCCACCTCCGAGCACGGTAGCTCCGCACCGCATTTGGGGCAGCCCAGGCCTGAGGGAGGCCCTGATTGGATACTGGCCGGAGGCCCATTTCGGCGCAGGCCCCTCGGCGCGGCTGGGGCAGCACGAAGGGGAGGAAATGACACTGCCCGGGCCCGGAGCGCCGGGGACCCGGCCTGCCACGGGCGGCAGCAGAGGGCTCTGCATCCCAGCACACCAGGGCAGGGCCAGATCCAGTGGGTGGGAATCGAATTGAGACCGATCCACGGCCGATCCTGGCAGCAACTTCTCCAGGGTGGGGAGTCTCCATTCCTTGGCGTCATTACACTGTCCCCTTAAGGGATGGGCCCTAGCTCCCCCATCAGATATGGGCTGCAGGGAGGCGTGGCTGGGTGAGGGTCTTGGGCGTGGCCTGGGCTGGATCCGGAATTAGAACCAGAAAATTGGAGCCTCTCTTAAGTGGCTGGTCTCCTGGACTGAAAGGAGGATGAGGATGGGGGAGGGGTGCATGGGGGCACACAGAGCCAGGGGGAGAATGGAGGGCCCTGGGATGGGGAAAGGGAAATTGGGGGTGCACACAGAGCCCTGAGAATGGGGGATCCTGGTGGGGGGGGTGGAGGGTCCATAGGTCTGAGGGCATGAGGCTGGGCGGTTTCATGGTGGCCCTGTGGCAGAGGGGGTGGGGGGCACCCCAGGAGTTTGTAGGGCAATGGGGAGCTGCCAGGAGCCCCAGGCAGTGCTAAGGGTTCAGCCAATTCCCATTGCGAGGGGAGTGGCTTTCTGGTACCGTGAATACCTGCAGCATCGGAACCACCTCTTAGGTGGGCGGAGCTTATTTGGAGGGCGGGGCTTGGTAAGAGCACTGCACCCTTCAGCTGTCCCCAGTCTGCCCTCTCCCGGGTATTGCTGGTCCGGTGGCTGAAACTGCCATCGCAGAGGGTCCCGGAGGCCACGGGCCCCTTAGCCCCTTGGCTTGCTGGGAGCAGGGGGGACGTGGGCTCAGGGGCAGGTCAGCGGGCACACGGCTCCCCTGGTGAGAAGGAAACGTCTCTCCCCGCAGCAATCACATGCGTGCACTGCCGCCGCTCGACAGCCGACTGCCAGGAGACAACAAGAATCTGCATAGCGGACACGGACGCAGGCGGCTGCATTTCCGTGGTAGAAGAGAATACAATAGGTAGGTGACATTGCACCAGTCCCGGCCCTTCTCACCCCCAGCCTGGGCCATCGTCGCCGCCACAGCCAGCCCCGTGCAGCCCAGCCCTGGACTTCAACCAGTGACTGCAGCGGGGCCAGGATGTCTCTGCCCCTGGGCGCTACTGATGGGAATTCATCCATTGGGCTTTCAACCCCACCCGGGCCGGCTGCGCGGCAGCAAGCGAAGCTGCACTGGGGAGAAACGCACTTTCTGGGTGGGCTGGAAAAGGAGACTGGGGATGGAATCCCTTGGGCCCGGCCGACTGCTCCCCAAAATCTGTCTGATACCCTGAGTCACCTGCTCAGGGCTGGGGCCCTTCCTCACGTTATCTCCCCTTGCTTGGCATGTCCACTTCATATCATCCCCCCCTTTGACTCAATCAGATGCCAAACAAACCTTCTCCCAGCTCAACTCCCTGAGCGACTCCGGCCAGCGGATTTCACCAGCTCCCTTCATTTCTCAGCGTCCTCTCTCTATCCCCAGACACCATCCAGCCATCCATCCATCCATCTATCTCTCGCCATGCAACCCCTCTGTCTGTCTAACCCTCCCACACCCTCCATCTATCTATCTGTGGGTGTGTCTAGACTACGTGGCTCCATCGACGGAGCCATGTAAAGTAGTTTGCTCGGCAGCCATTTTTATTTTAATGAAGCGGGGATTATTTAAATCTCTGCTTCATTGACTATGCCGAGTAAACTACTTTACATGGCTCCGTTGACGGAGCCATGTAGTCTAGACGCACCCTGTCTGTCTGTCTATCCCCACACTCCCATTTCTCTTTCTCTGAGCACGCTCAGGAAATTGTCCAGCTTCCTCACAAACAGGCTGATTGAACTTCCACTCGCTCAGAGTCTGGCTGCTCTGCAGAGTTGCTGGGGGCTGGGACCCAGGGTTTAACCTAATCCCCGCCCCTCCAGCCCCTATGAGCCCCACACAAACCCTTTCACCTCAGTGGGTACGAGCTTGGCCAGGCTGGCGCATGCAGTTTGGGGTGTAGCTGGTTCCACTTTCACTTGGACTAGAAATCCCCCCACACACACACACACTCTGCAGTGCGGGTTCAGCTGTAACCGGGGTGACTTCATCCCGAGGTAGGGACAGCCGGTGCCAGCCCTACCCGGCTCAAACCTAGAGAGACTCTAGCGCAGAGACCGGCACAGCTCAGTGCCGCGCGAAGAGCCATGGCCACGCCCCCAAAGGCCCAGGGCTGTGCCGGGTCCATGCAGCCCCAGTGTGATGGAGTGGGGCTGCTGTCTGCTCTGTAACCCGGGGTTCCCACCTGACTGTGCTGTGAGGTGAGATTCCCCCTGACTCCCCCACATGTGGATTGGCTCAGAGGCCTAGTCCCAGCCTGAGCAGATAACAAGGCTCTTCCCAGGGGGAAAGACACAGGGAGGGAGGGGGAGATGGTCACCTGGCTGGGGGACAGGGCCTGGGAGGGAGGCAGGTTTTTTCAGGGGAAATATGAACAGAGCAGACTAAGCTGAGCACTGGGAGTTGAGGGGCGCAATGGATCCCACCCCAAGGGGTCTGAGGCTGCCTGGCCCCTCACTTTGATGCCCACATAGAACTGGGGTTGCCAGGTGTCCAGTATTCTACTGGATAGTGCAGTGGTTGGGCCCTCTGGCCGGTAAAAAAATTCAGAAAATACCGGCCGTGTGCAATGTGGGGTATTGTCTGGTTCTCCGGCGTGGCGCCGGACGGAGGCCTGGCGGGGCCGGGGGAGTGGCTGGGAGACGGGGCGCGATCGGCGCTGGGAGTGACCCTTGGGGAGGAGGGGAAGCCCTGTCCCTGCCCCTGTCCCTGCCCCTGAGCGCTGGTCAAGCGCCTTGTGGAGCCACAGCTGGACTCGCTTCACCGGGACCGTGCGCGGGACGGGCAGCGCCCTGGGATCCGCATGTACCTGGGTCAGTCCCGCTCCCCCCGGCCGATTCGCTCCCCTTTCCCCCTCCCCCGGCCAGCCCCGCTCCGCCCGACCCCCTCTGCCTCCCGACCAGCCCTGCTTCCTGCCAGCCGCCCTTCCAACCAGCCCTGATTCCTGCCGCCGCCTCCCGGCCAGCACCGCTCCGCCCGACCCCTTTCCCCGGCCAGCTCTGCTTCCCGCCAGCCGCCTCCCACTATGTCCCTGGCCAGCCCCACTCGCCCGACCCCCTTCCCCGACCAGCCCCACTCCCGCCAGCCGCCCCGACCAGCTCTGTTTCCCGCCGGCCTCCCTTCCTGGCCAGCCCCGCTCCACCAGCCGCCCCACCAGCCCTGCTTCCTGCCAGCCGCCCCACTGACCAGCCCTGATTCCTGCCGGCTGCCTCCCCAGCCAGCCCCGCTCTGCCCGACCCCTCTTCCCCCACCCCGGCCAGCCCTGCTTCCCGCCAGCTGCCCTCCCACTATGTCCCCTGGCCAGCCCCACTCCACCTGACCCCTCTCCCCGACCAGCCCTGCTTCCTGCCAGCCAGTTCTCCTCCTCCGATCTCCCCGGCCAACCCCGCTCCCGCCAGCCGCCCCCCTGACCAGCTCTGCTTCCCACGGGCCGCCCCTCCCCCGGCCAGCCCCGCTCCTGCCAGCCGCCCCCCTGACCAGCTCTGCTTCCCGCCGGCCGCCCCTCCCCCCACCAGCTCTGCTTCCTGCCAGCCAGTTCTCCTCCTCCCGATATCCCCGGCCAGCCCCATTCCTGCCAGCCACCCCGACCAGCCCCACTCCCGCCAGCCGCCCCTGACCAGCCCCGCCTCCTGCCAGCCAGTTCTCCTCCTCCCGCTCTCCCGGCCAGCCCCACTCCCGCCAGACGCCCCCGACCAGCTCTGCTTCCCGCCGCCGCCTCGCCCCGGCCAGCCCCGCTGCCACCAACCCCACCAACCAGCTCTGCTTCCCGTCAGCCGCCGCCTGCCAGCCCCGCTGCCACCAACCCCACCAACCAGCTCTGCTTCCCGCTGGCCGCCTCGCCCCGGCCAGCCCCGCTGCCACCAACCCCACCAACCAGCTCTGCTTCCGTCAGCCGCCTCGCCCGGCCAGCCCCACTTCCACCAACCCCACCAACCAGCTCTGCTTCCGCCGGCCACCCTCCCCGATTTCCCCGGCCAGCCCCGCTGCCCCGACCAGCTCTGCTTCCCGGCCTCCCCCTTCTTCCTCCTGGCCCCCCCCTTCCTCCCAGCCAGCCCCGCTCCCCTCCCGGCCGGTCCCTCCCTCCCCATCAAGTGTGTCCGGTATTTTTTTTTGAGACTACCTGGTAACCCTCCATAGAACCCGGGCTGTGCTGTACTTCGCAGAAGCAATAAACCCTCCATTGTACTGGCCAGTGGAGTCTTCTCTTGCTGGAAACGGGTGCAGGGTCGGAGGACACCCGACGCGCCCCCACACCCGGCCTGGCACTGTCCGGGTGGCTCTAACCTCAGGAGGTGCAGCATTGCAGTTGCTCACACCAGGGCAGCTAACCCAGGGTAACCCAGCACTGTGCACACGGCCACCGATTCCCGGCCTGCAGAGCCACACGGAAAACCATCCCCTCTGGCTTCACACTGGTCCCTGGCAGAGAACCCGCCCCGGCCCCGTGGGGATGGGCCCAGGGGTTAATTCCCCTCAATAAGAAAAATTTGCATCATTCCCAGCCCGAGTCTGGCTGGCGGCCGTTCCCAGCCTCTGGGCGGGGTCAGACCCTCCCCGCTTAACCCAGGAGCCTCCGAATGGAGATTTGCTCCGGGGTGGGTGCTGGCAGACGGGGCCCCGGTCACCCCCACTGGGCCAAGCCACATCGATGCAGCCCTGGAGTCTCTGGCTCTGCGGCAGGTTTCTAACCTGCAACCAGCCCCCAGCTGCGCCACCTCCTGCTGGAACCGGGCCCCGAGACAGGGCTGGGCTCCCCGCAGCCAAACGCGGAGGTAAAATCACCGCCCTGCTCCAGCGCCCAGCCCCTCCTTGGTTTTCTCTGACTCAGGCGGGACCCCGGTCACAGGCTATTTCAAAGGCTGCCTGACCTACTACTACGACAGAAGCATCATTGAGCCCGTCAGTTTCACCTTCGGGAAGGGCCGGTATCTGAGGGTCAACAACGTGCGCTGCAGGAACGGGAACAACTGTAACTCGGGCCCCCTGGAACGTAAGTGCGGGGTCGGGTGTCCTGCCCCTCGGGCGGGGCTTCTCCCAGGCGCTGTTCGAGGGCGCTGAGTGGGGAGGCCTAGAGTTCCGGGGGCTCCCGTGCCTTGGGAACAGCCCGTCCGACCGCCACAAAAGGGGACCAGCCCCCCTGCTGGGAACCTGCTCCAGGACCTGCCTCTCCTGGGGGCTGGGCGCTGGGTTCCCAGCCCCAGGCCTGTCCCGGGCTACCGGTTTGTCCCTGTTGGTTCTTGTGCGAAGAATTGAAACCGGCCTCCTCAGCCATTTCCCAACCCCCTGGATTTCCTGCTCTGAGATCCAGGACAGCTCACGGCCGGCGTAACTGGTGTCGGAGCCTTGGGAGACGCTGGCCCCTGGCTGGGAAATTGGCATCGCTGGCGCAGGGCGGGCGGGGAGGGGGCTTTTATGGGCAACTTCCAACGTCCCACAAAGCCAGGACGCAGCAGCGACGGGCAGTTCCGCCAGATTCTCCAGCAGGCTCTGGCTGCCATGGGTCAGAGGGCTGGAGCGGTGCCGTCGGGCCGGGGTGGGGCCACATACCCACAGGCGAGGCAAGGCAGCGGGTGCACCCCTCGGGCTCTGAGATTTAACTCACCCCGTGACCCTGTCTCTGGGTTCCCAGCGCCCCACGAGAACAGCACCTTGAACGGGCGGCAGTGCTGGGCCTGCCTGGCTTTGGGCGCCTGGACCTGCACCGGCCAAATCATCCATTGCACCGGGGAGGAGACGTACTGCGTGATTTTACTGGGGTCCTACGAGGTAAATCCTGCCAGCTGGCCGCAGGGCGGGAGGGAGCTGGGGAACCTTCCGCCTCAGGCAGCCCCACAAGAGGTGGTGGGACCCAGAGTCTGTGCCAAGCCCTGGGCGGGTGGGGCCACCAAGAGGGGTTTTGGCCCAAGGGAAGGAGAGAGGAATTGGGACATTTCTCTCCCAGCCCAGCTCCCCACCTCCATGATGCTGCCCTGCTCTGGGGGCGATGGCAGTGGGGCACTTGCCAGGGGGAGGGTTGTGATGTCAGGGATGCAGAGCTGGGGAGAGAACCCAGGAGTCCTGGCTTCCACCCCCCACTGCTCTAACCACTAGTCCCCACCCCCTTGATGTTTAAGGTGGAGCTAAGCTGCTGCTGCTCCGTGAGGCAGCTCCTGGTCTCAGTGTGGCCCAGGGCTCCCGGCACTCTGGGGTGGTTATAAAATAACTGAACCGAGCGGGGGGCTGCCGGGGCCGGGGAGAGCCGACGTGTTCCCTGGTGGCGCCGCACTGGGGAAGGAGCCGCCCCGGCCACAGCTCCATTCCCAACCCCAGCGCCAGGCTCCTGTGGGGCACGGGGGAGGCAAGAGGGCAACAGGCGCCTGCCCTGCCATGGCCTGGTGCAGCCAGAACAGGGAGACCCCAGGCGGGTGGGAAGGGGAGGAAGAGGGAACCACCGGCTGGTGCGGACAGAGGGGAGGGGGCAGAGAAAGACCCGGGGCTGCCTGTGCCCATGAACAGGCCAAATTTCTCCAACAGGTTCTTCGGGTGTATCCATTTTTGGAGCCCAAGGCTGCATCACACCGTCTGCACGGGAGCCAGTACCCAGCCACGGAGCCAGTACCCACCCGCAGAGCCAGGAGCCAGCCACGGAGCCAGTACCCAACCACGGAGCCAGTACCCAGCCACGGAGCCAGTACCCAACCACGGAGCCAGTACCCAACCACGGAGCCAGTACCCAGCCACGGAGCCAGGAGCCAGCCATGGAGCCAGTACCCACCCGCGGAGCCAGTACCCACCCGCGGAGCAGGCCTGGCTCCTGGGATAGTCTCCTTCACACTCTGGCTGAGCTGCTGGGGAAGCTACTCTCCTGAGCAGGCCTGGCCCTGGCCGGGCCCCGTGAGCCTCGTAGCCCGACCGCTCAGCCCTGCATGAATTCTGGGGATCAGCTCGGCTTTCCCAAGGATCCCGGAGGGGCTGAGGTGCCAAGACCCGTCCCAGTAGGATTCCAATTGCTGCTTAGCTAGAGACCCCTGCTCCAAGGCATCCTATAGACCCCCCGACGCTGGCATTAGCTTGCGTCCCTGGGCCTGGCTGGGTGGTTATGGGGAACCCTCCCCTGCCCCCACACTCCCACGCCTGCTCAAGCTGGCTCCATAGCAATGGCATCAAAGCCCAAATTCCATGTTGCAGCAATCCTCTCCCCCCACCCCCGGCCAGGTCCTTTGTGCTGGGGGGAGATGCCCAGGGCCCACTGCCGAGCCGAGCATCTGTCCCAGCACCGCCCGGCTGGCAGGAGCCTCTCTGCGCACCGGCAAATGCACCAAATACATCAGGCTGGGAAATCGCAGCCCCGCGTGTGTTGTTACGCTCCGGTTGCTCTGGGCCAGGCCCGGCTGCACACGACTGGGGCGCGTCCAGGGGCATCGGCCGCACCAGGGTTTGCCTGGCTCCCTGCGCACCCCTGAGCCATGCCCCTGAGACTCTGGGAAGGGGGTATTTTGCACCTCGGCTGGGCCCTGGAATCTTTCCTACGCACCCCAATCCGGGCACCTGCCCAGGGCCCTGCTGCAGAGGAGGAGGGGAACGCAGGGAATCCCCTGGGCTGGGCCGCGCCAGCTGAGGGCGGGATCCCTTCTGGCCTCAGCATCTAGGGATCCCGCTGGGGTCAATGGGGCTGGATCCTTGGGGGGGGAGTTGGGAGGGAATTGGCCATAGCCAACAGAGCGATGCTGCTTTACACCAACCCAGGGGTTGGGTAGAAAAGGGAGTTGCCTGCTGGCTGCCTGCACCAGGGGTAGGAAGCACGGTCTAGTGGTGAGAACGTGCACTTGGCAGGCAGGAAGTTGCATTGAATCCCCTCTGAGGCCTTGGCAGGTCCCTTAGCCTGCCTGTGCCTCAGCTTCCTTCTCTTTGGAATGGGGCAACCAGCCCTGGCCGGCCTCCAGTGGAGCCACGCCAGGGTTAGTGGTTCTGGCAGGTGGGGGGGGACAAGTACGGGCCTCCCGTCCGACCCCGGGGACCCAGCACACACCATGACTGACCCCTGCGCCCCGCCGGCCAGTGAGCAAACTCAGATTTCACAGTCCCCAGGATGGAGAATTGACCCAGGCCAGGGTGGGGAGGGGCTGGTGGACGCAGGGGCCTGGAGCGGGGTTGAGCCGGCCGCAGACACAGATGGGGGGACAGCGCCCCCTGCTGCCAGCAGCCCAGCTGCAACCCCGGCGTGGGGCTCCTCCGCAGGCACCAGCTCTGCACCCGTGGGCCCTGGGGGGCAGGGAATAGCCACAGCACAAGACCCGTGGCTCGGCCAGGGGGGATCGGGGCTTGGCTGGAGGGGGGGGCAGGGCTCTGCCGGGGGTATCGGGGCTCTGCCGGTGGTGGGGATGTCAGGGCTTAGCCAGGGTGGGGCCCGTGGCTCGGCCAGGGGAGTATCGGGCTTGGCTGGCCGGGGCGGGGTGTGTCTGAGCTCGGCCGGGGGGGATTGGGGCTTGGCCGGAGGCGGGGGGGGGTCAGGACTCAGCCCGGGGGTGGGGATGTCAGGGCTCGGCTCAGCTGGCTGGAGGGGGCCCACGTGTGTGCGGAACGGACCCCTCATTCTGCCCGGTTCCTCCTTCCCTATCCGAGGCCCTGAATTCCTGGAGGGCCTCAGGAGTGGGCCCACAATATCCAATGACACTCGGGCAGAGGCCTCCCCTATAATGGGTAGAGGCTGCAGGGGCGCCTTGCTGGGCCTCCTGGATCCCTTACGCTTCTGGCACAGCTCGCAGTTTCGGCAATATTCCCTCACTGACCTGAACATGCGAGGCCAATAGAAGTTCTGCTCCAGCCTGTCACACGTCTTGCCCACGCCCAGATGCCCTGCGAACGGACCGTCCTGGGCCAACCTCAACAATTCCTCACGATACGCCCTCGGGCACCACCAGCTGCCTGCGAGTCGCTGCCTGGGACCCCTTCTTCCCCTGGGGGGGCTCCCTGTATAGCAGCCCCTCTTGTATGAGAAACCTGCCTCTCTCCTCAGTAGCAGGGGCCTGGTTCTGTGCATCCTCCCTGGCTCTCTCCGGGGACTCATCACTCTGCTGGGCCTCCCGGAACTCCTGCTGTGTGCCCCTCAGCGCCGGAGCTACGTCCGCCCCTTCGGACAACCGCCCCTTCGGACTCTTTGTCCTGACTCTCATATTGTTGCTGACTCATTTCAGCTGCTCTTTAACCAACCCAACTCTCAACACCACAAATCAAATTTAGACAGCGTGGGGTCTTGATCCAAAGCTCAATTGACCAAGATCTGTGGATCCTGTCGACTATGCCACTGAGACTGACTGGGCCGGCTCTGGGCACAGCTGAGGGCGTCCGCTCAGGGCAAATTGCTCAAATTCAGGGCTCCTTACAGCCCCCAGACTGGAGACCTTTCCAAACAGGCCACAAACCAGTCCCACAGAGCGCTTCAGCTGCCTGCCTGAAGCCTCACGAGTAAAACCCCTCCGGCACCCCAGCGATATCCGTGCCCCAGATGGCCCCGGGCCTCATACGCAGGTGAGGGGTCTTAGAACGCAACCTCACCTACCCCGAACAAGTTCTGTCCGGTTCCAAGAAACCAGCCACAGATCCCTGGTCAATTTACCCTCTGGACCTTACCCACAAATCACGCTGAGCCGATCCTTTAGCATCTACCATCTAAAGGTTTATTACTAAATGAAAGAAAAGCCTGAGAGTGAGGTTGTTAAAGTATCATACGTTACATGCATCGAATCTCCCAGTTCCCGATGCAGGCTTGCAGCAGAGATGTTATAGCTGCTGGCTTAAAAGTCCTTAGTGCACATCCTATGCCAGGATGGGTCCACAGTTCCTTCCGGCTCTTCGATCCCTGCACGGCTGCCTCTGGGATGAAAGGCTGAGCTGAGCACCAAGATGGAGTCGGCCACCTGGCATACTTATACCCCCTCCTGGCTTCTTCTAAGCTGGAGGGAGTCACATGGCCAGTGGCCAGGTGTGTCTTTGGCCTCTAGAGGCCCATTGTTCCCTGGAGCTTCGCTCATTAGCATGTCCATAGGCAAACATTCCTGGCCCATTACTCAAGCACATACAGAGAAACATCCAGTCTCCATACAGAGTACAGATCCCTAACTCCACACACAGACATGATACAGATATATGAAGAGCAGATACAGAATCAGTAGAAAGTAAGCTTTTGTTTGACCCCTCACATGGCCCCCTTTGTACCACTTTTGGGTCCAACCCCAAGCCCCCCCCCCATGGGTGCAGCGGTGATCTGGCTGCTTCCCTCAAATACAGTAACGTGACACCCCCCTCTGGGTGAAAGGCCTGCACATGTGCACGCTCACTGGGACCTGCCTCAGCAAGCCGCACACGGCCAACGGGTCCCCTGTGGGACAGCTCATGTAACCCCGTCGGAAAAGACACAGAAGGAAGCCGACTAGCCCTGCAGGCTACCCCAGGCTGTAATTCCCACATCAGACACTGGCCGGGCTCTGGAGCCACCCTCACCCCAAATGGCAGGGGGCTCGGCTGTACCCCACCCTCGATCCCTGGTTGGGGGCAGCCTGGCTGGAGCTGAGCCCTGGAAAGGGGGCGTATTTACATCCCACCTCAGTCCGGCGCCTGCTCAGGGCCCTGCTGGAGAAGGGGGGAGCTAGCGAGCTGCCCTCGTGCGAAGGGGACGTCACGCAGGGGAATCCCCTGGGCTGGCCGCGGGCTGCACCAGCTCTCACGGGGCTGGGTTTGGCTGTGAGCAGGCGGCTGGCTGCCGCCCCCACTGGTGCTTGTGTGCCCTGTGTTGCAAGGGGATGTGGATTGCAACTGCTTTGAACACCAAGGAGTGGGGATCACTACATAGGCGTGTAAAGGGTCTGTTTATTCAGTTCACACTGGGAAGGGAGGGGGATCTCACTGACGCACTCAGCCACACTGACAGTCCCAGGCAGGAGGATACGGCGAGCAGACGGCACTTCATGGTACCTGATCTTCCTAAGTTGACTCCTGAGCTGGTCACCCGAGCTGATCAGAGGGTGTTCCAGGAGGCTCCACTTGATGGTCAAACAACCACCTGTGTCTGCCTCCCTTGATGGGATCAGCCACGTACAGCTGGGCCTCTTGGGGCCATGTGCACGCCCTGATGGGGCCATGTACACTCCCTAGTGGGGTTGTGCGCACTCCCTGATGGGGCTGTGTGCGCTCCCTGCTGGGGCTGTGCGCACTCCCTGATGGGGCCATGTACACTCCCTAGTGGGGTTGTGCACACTCCCTGATGGGGCCATGTACACTCCCTAGTGGGGCTGTGCGCACTCCTGCGGGGGTGCACGTGCACTGTTGTTTACTCCTGCTTTTACCTCAGAGTTTTCCCACCTCCGGTGTCCACCCCAGACGTTCTCCTGCCCTCACCCAGGAAAGGGGCAGGGGATTCACAGAAAACACTTCAACAGTTTAGGCAACCAAATAACAACATTGACAGGTGGGAAAGAGAACAACATCCATTTTAACTCTCCTCCCCATGATCCCCCTTTGCCTCCAACACCCTGAATTCGGTGCAGAGAAGGTCAAAGGAGGGGTCTAATGAGAGTTCCTGGTTCTGTGGGTGCTACTCATGTATGGGTGTGGTTATAACCCATCTCCCCACCTGAGGGGTGCGGCTGGGAACCTGCAGACCCGCCAGCCCATCATGGCTACTGGCACGAAAGACAGAGAGGGGTCACTGGGGCATGTGACCAGCACCCGTTTGGGAGGCCCCAGGGAACAGGGGTTTCCCTCTGCATGGGCAAGGGTATAAAAGGGTCCTGAGGGGGCCTCCATCTTGTCTTCACTCCTCCCTGCCACCCCAGACACACCACTGGTGGGGACAGAGGGCAAGCAGGACTTGTTGACCCAGCCTTGACATGGGACGTACCCGGAGACGTTCCAGCTGGAAGTTTGTAACAGCTCTGCTGAGAGCCTGCCCCAGGCCCATGGTTAGTGATGTGTGATGTGTTCCCCTGAGCAATCCTACTCCCGACCTTCTCGTTCCCGTGTTAATAAACCTTTTGATGGTCGATACCAACGGACTGGCCCAGGGGGCTCCTGTGTGTGAGACACGAGGTATCAACTGACCTGGGAGTGTGGCTGATCCTTTGGCACTGGGAGAACCTGTTGGGATGTGGGGAGATGGGTAAGAACCTCTCCCCTGTGTAAGGGGGGTCTGGGTGGGGCACAGGGTACACTGGGGTGTCTGGTGGGATTAGTTTGTGAGGCCCCTTGCTGGCCAGAGTGGTAGCTCAGGTGCTCGGTGCGTCTAGTTTGGTGCCTCATGGGGAAGGACCCCCGTCGCGGGCTGGAAGTAGCCTGGTTCTGAAGCAATTCACCCTGATTTGACCCTCTCCGCAGTGCCCAGACCCCCCTGACATGTGACAGGTGGTAAAAGCTTTTACTGAACCAATTACTACTGGGGAGAGACACAAGCTCTCGAGTGCCGCTGGCTGCGGACGAGCTCCGTGTCACTCGTAGTTGTCTCTTTCCCTCGTCTCTCTGGGGAGCAGGAATGGGCGGGAATTCTGCGGGGTGGCACTGGCTGCAAAGCGGAGGCCTCCCGGCTCTGCACCGAGTGAGCGCTGGGGCACTGAGATGAGCTGCGAGGGGCGGGAGGGAGGGGAAGTGAAATTTGCAGAGGAGGCAACTTACTGCCGTTCCTCAGAACTCAGAACAGGGCGACCTGACGGCGCGGGGTGGCTGGGCAGCGCCATGGCAGGGAAGCGCTTTCTGGACCCCTGCGAAGTGTCGCACGTCATCAGGGGCTGGGAGGGTTTGGAGCACCCCGAGACCGGACGGGATCTGACTGCGCCGTGCGGATCCAGGGATGGGCCTGAGCAGCCCCGTCACTGTGCCGCCTCAGGAGAGAAAAACCAACAAGTCGCAGGGCTGCCCAGGGGAAGGAGACCATGTGGAAAACCCTGCAGAGCCCCTCCCCAGAGCAGCGGGGAGCTTGGGCCCCGGCACGACCCGGGTAGCTCCTATTGCCCTGGTTCAGCAGGGACAGTGCAGACCTGGAGGACAGAGGGAGTGAAAAACCCAGCTGGCTCAATGGGCCGTAGCTCCGTTGGAGTCAATGGTGCAGATGCCAGCTGGGTCAATGGGCCGTAGCTCCACTGGAGTCAATGGGGAAGGGGGCGTATTTACATGCCAGTCCTGTCCGGGTGCCTGCGTAGGGCGCTGCTGGAGAAGGGGGGAGCTAGCGAGCTGCCCTCGTCTGAAGGGGATGTCACGCAGGGAAATTTCCTGGGTTGGCCGCACGGGTCACACCAGCTCTCAAAGGGATGGGCTTGGCTGTGAGCAGGCGGCTGGCTGTGAGCAGGCGGCTGGCTGCCGCCCCCACTGGTGCTTGTGCCCCCAACTCGGTGCAGAGAGGCCAAGGGAGGGGTCTAATGAGAGGTGCTGGTTCTGTGGGTGCTACTCTTGCACGGGCGTGTTTATAACCCATCCCCCCCACCTCCCCTCAGGTTGGGCTCTGGGCTTGTATTGAAATGTTTGTGTCTGGGAGACGGCTGCAGCCCTGCCCCACCTGTGGTGAGGGATGGTTGCCCAAGGAGT
This sequence comes from Rafetus swinhoei, assembly GCA_019425775.1. Lineage (NCBI taxonomy): Eukaryota > Metazoa > Chordata > Testudines > Trionychidae > Rafetus > Rafetus swinhoei. The sequence goes on from CM033448.1 coordinate 2,375,675, forward strand.
GGCTGTGCTAGTTAGCCGTGCTGCATGGACACTGGCTCTCCAGGGGCCCAACACGCACCTGAGGGGTGAGGCTGGGAACCTGCAGACCCGCCAGCCCATCATGGCTACTGGCATGAAAGACAGAGAGGGGTCACTGGGGCATGTGGCTAGCTCCCGTTTGGGAGGCCCCAGGGAACAGGGGTTTCCCTCTGCATGGGCAAGGGTATAAAAGAGTCCTGAGGGCCTCCATCTTTCCTTCACTCCTCCCCACTGCCCCAGACACACCCTGGTGGGGACAGAGGGCGGGAAGGATTTGCTGACCCAGCCTGACGTGGGACGTACCCGGAGACCTTCCAGCTGCCAGGTTTGTAACAGTTCTGCTGAGAGCCTGCCCCAGGATTCCCCGAGCAACCCAACTCCCGACCGTCTCGTTCCCGTGTTAATAAACCTTTCCATGGTCGATGCCAACGGACTGGCCCAGGGCACTACTGTGGGTGAGATACGAGGTACCAATTGACCTGGGACTGTGGCTGATCCTTTGGGACTGGGAGAACCTGTTGGGATGTGGAGAGATGGGTTAGAACCTCTCCCCTGTGTAAGAGGGGACTGGGAGGGCACAGGGAACACTGGGGTGTCTGAAGGGAGGTGTGGGATGGGTTATAACCTCTCCCCTGTGTGAGGTGGGGCTGGGTGGGGCACAGGGATGTCTGATGGGATTAGTTTGTGAGGCCCCTTGCTGGCCAGAGCGGTAGCTCAGGTGCTCGGTGCGTCTAGTTTGGTGCCTCATGAGGAAGGACCCCCGTCGTGGGCTGGAAGTAGCCTGGTTCTGAGCAATTCGCCCTGATTTGACCCTCTCCGCAGTGCCCAGACCCCCCCCTGACATGTGACAGGTGGTAAAAGCTTTTACTGAACCAATTTCTCCTGGGGAGAGACACAAGCTCTCGAGCGCCGCTGGCTGCGGATGAGCTCCGTGTCGCTCGTAGTTGTCTCTTTCCCTCGTCTCTCTGGGGAGCAGGAATGGGCGGGAATTCTACGGGATGGCACTGGCTGCAAAGCGGAGGCCTCCCGGCTCTGCACTGAGTGAGCGCTGGGGCACTGAGATGAGCTGCGAGGGGCGGGAGGGAGGGGAAGTGAAATTTGCTGAGGAGGCAACTTACTGCAGTTCCTCAGAACTCAGAACAGGGCGACCTGACGGCGCAGGGTGGCTGGGCAGCGCCATGGCAGGGAAGCGCTTTCTGGACCCCTGCGAAGTGTCGCACGTCGGGAGGGGCCAGGCGGGCTTGGAGCACCCCGAGACCGGACGGGATCTGACTGCGCCGTGCGGATCCAGGGACGGGGACTGAGCATCGCTGTCGGAGGCTCAATGTGCCCCTCGGCTCACTGTGCCACCGCAGGAGAGAAAAGCCAACAAGCCACGGGGCTGCCCAGGGGAAGGAGACCATGTGGAAAACCCTGCAGAGCCCCTCCCCAGAGCAGCGGGGAGCTTGGGCCCCGGCGTGACACGTGTACGTTCTATTGCCCTGGTTCAGCAGGGACAGTGCAGATGTGGAGGACAGAAGGGAGTGAAAAACCCAGCTGGGTCAATGGGCCGTAGCTCCATTGGAGTCAGTGGGGCAGATGCCAGCTGGGTCAATGATCCGTAGCTCCATTGGAGTGAATGTGGAAGATGCCAGCTGGGTCAATGGGCCATAGCTCCATTGGAGTAGCTGGGCAGCATGTAAGCCTGCACACTCTCCTAGCCCTTTCACTGTTTTATTCTATTCTAGCAAGGCCCTGGAGGGATCTTGCCCTGTGGACATTCGCTTTGGCAGCAGGGTAGATTGAGTGTAAGTGAGCGGTAAGACAGGCAGTGTTTGAAATATAGCTCTGTAGCGCTGTACATAGCTAGAATACAGTATTCAGGAATGATAGCTCGGGCCAGCTCTTCTGAGTAACATAGATGAAAGCGCAAAAGCCAGTGTCCTGACAGGGAACATGTTAGTATTTTAGGCGGAATCTGGAGGTCCTGAAATAGCCAGTGTTGCCAAAGGGAACATCTTGTTTTCTCAGCAAAGGAGGCGCTGTGGGTGCCGTGTGGCATTTCTTTCAATTGTAACCACAAGTTCCCCTTTTAGGGATGTTCACGCGGGCCTGGCGTGATGTCTCATGCACATTCAAAGAGGTGTCGTCGTTCCGTTCTCCAATCAAGTGTGTGCACCCTCGAAAGCCTAAGGGTGCGGAAATCTGCTTTTGGCTTTAAGGGCTGGGCTCTGGGTGACACGTGAAGGCCTACAACCCCGCCCCCACGGCAGGCCAGGTTAAAAACCCTCGTCTCTGCTTTCCCCCTCAAATGCTCTGCTTCGTTCCTCTTTGGAGGACTAGCCCTCTTTTACAGCCTCCTTTCCCTCTGCCACAAGACTCTCTTGCGTCTCACTGGGAGACCGCTCCACCAGCAGGTTGGCTGGTCCTCCAACTGAGGGTCATCAGGAGGGCGTGAGTATGTGATGCTTTTGAGAAGCACATGGGATCTTTTTAGGGGAGAAAACAAGACGCCGCATCTCTTAAGAATACAATATTGAAGCTGCTAGAATTCGTAAAGACGCACACACATACATACACACACACACACTTACACACACACGTCCTGCGGATGGTGCATTGTGGCTCAAGTCCATCTGGCTGGCTAGGCCAGTCTGAATGAGGATCGGGTTTCCTCTGAGACTTGGCTTGCTAGACCGAACCCAGATTCTTACTGGCCAGAGGTCCCCTTCTTAGCCATGTCGGTTCCTGTTGGAGTGGGTAGATGTTGATCCTTAGGAGATGTTGATCTGTGATTTCCAGAGTTCTACTTTGATGGCGATTGTCAGATTTCCCACCCTTGTCTCATTTGTGTCTTACCCTTGGGGTGTCTGCCTGGCTCCAGGGTCCGTCCGTGCTGCTCATTGCATTCTTCCGCAGATGCAATGTGTGTTTTCTGGTTCTCCTCAAGGTCCCTGCTTCTTCTTGGCCACCTGGGCGTTTGTGATGCTGTCTCACTCTCACCCCACAATTGTGCCGTGTTCCAGGCAAGATTAATAGTTACTAAAGGAATAGAAAAAAAGCAAGAACTCTTGTACAATGTAAAGATGAACAAACCATGTCAATGGGATCATAAGCTATTGTGGGTAGAACCCACTTCTTCAGATGACTGGAGTATTAACAGTCGAGTTCCAACGTAAATAGAGGATGGGAGGGAGGGGGAGAAGGAAGGAAAAAACTAGTGAATTTGAGTGTTCGTGTTGCTGATAGAGAAGGTGGAAATTGTTCTGAAGTACCCATTGGTTGGCTGGTTAAGTCATTGGGATGGGGAAGGCAGTGTGCTAGCCAGGCAATGTCTTTAGTCATATCTGTTTGCTAGGTCCCAAACTTGTGAATGAAGTTAAGTTCCAAGGCTTCCTTCTGTACGTGGCTTGTGGAGTTGGCCTGAAACAACACGGTGACTTGGAGATCCCTGGATGAGTGCCCGGGCAGGTGAAAGTGTTCTCCAGCAGGTTTCCGTGCATTGTCCATTCATTCTTTCATTAAGTGGGGCAAGGGGGGCAGGCCGGGAGGGGGAAATGTTCCAACTGACACTTTTCTCTATTGAAAATGAGGGTTTGGGTTGATTGACACACATCACCAATTTGTGTCAATTTCGCCGCCACGCTTCAGCAGGGAAAAAATACATGAAACAACCCTGAGAAATGGCAACGTTTGGTGTCACACGGCCAGAGTGAGGAGCTTTGCTCTTTTCACAACCTGACCTGTCTTTGCCTTGCCATGTGGGTGGGACTTCTCATTCTGTGACCAACGTGAATCTTCCAAATGCTCGGAAAGGAGCTGGCGCCGTTTTTCGGCCTTTCTGGGGACAAGAGGTTTGGGTCAACCCAACATGATGTTTCCCAATATTTGAACTGCCAGGGAACCAAACCATTGGGTGTTTGTGGGGCTCTGCTGCCTGGTGTTTCTCCCTCACCCCCAATCTCGGCTGGAATTCCCTTTCCGTTCTCATTTCGGCCTCATCTCTCTCCTCCCCTCCGGCAGAGCTCGCTGTGTCGGCAGTGAGAAGGCTCCAGCCCCGGGCTCCTCCCAGCACCATGGGGGTTTCCTTCCTCCTTTACCTCCTCCCTGCTCTCCTAGCAACAGCCAGTGCTGAAGGTGAGTCGTTTCATCCGTGGCTGCAGCCACTTATCCTCTCCTGGACTTGGACCCCACATGCCCCTCGGCTCTCCGACCAGAGCTCCTCCCGCACGTGTATGGTGCTGGGACTAGCCCCGGGGGCACAAGGGCCTGTCCACACGACAGTTATGGTAGCAGCTTGGCCATGGCACTGGAGTGGGGCCGGCAGAGCCCGTAGTGCAGACGCCGCCTGGCCCAGGGGAAGGGGGTTTCCCTCCCTCGAGGGGCTCACCTCCCGAGCAAGGGTGGCCAAGCCGAGGGGAACGTTCCCCCTCAGCCCAGCCACATCTGCACTGGGGTTCTGTCGGCTTCGCTGTGGAGCTCAGGGGGTGGATTTTTTATCCTCCCCCGCCTCCGAGCACGGTAGCTCCACCCCCCATTTGGGGCAGCCCAGGCCCGAGGGACGCCCTGACTGGGTACTGCTCTGGAGGCCCATTTTGGTGCAGGCCCCTCGGCGCGGCTGGGGCAGCACGAAGGGGAGGAAATTACAGTGCCCGGGCCCGGAGCATCGCCGGGGACCCGGCATGCCACGGGTGGCAACAGAGGGCTCTGCATCCCAGCACACAAGGGCAGGGCAAGATCCGGTGGGTGGGCGTCAAATTGAGGCTGATCCACGGCCGATCCTGGCAGCAACTTCTCCAGGATGGGGCGGGGGAGTCTCCGTTCCTTGGTGTCATTACACCGTCCCTCTAAGGGGTGGGCGCTAGCTCCCCCATCAGATATGGGCTGCAGGGAGGCATGGCTGGGCGAGGGTCTTGGGCGTGGGCTGGGCTGGATCCGGAATTAGATCACTGTTAGACCCGGAAATCAGAGCCTCTCTCAAGCGGCTGGTCTCCTGGATTGAGAGAAGGATGAGGATGGGGGAGGGGTGCATTGGGGCACACAGAGCCGGGGAGAGAATTGAGGGCCCTCGGATGGGGATGGGAAATTGGGGGTGCACAGAGAGCCCTGAGAATGGGGGATCCTGGGAGCGGGGATGGGGGCGCCCATAGATCCGAGGGCATGAGGCTGGGCGGTTTCATGGTGGCCCTGTGGCAGAGGGGGTGGGGGGCACCCCAGCAGTTTGTAGGGCAATGGGGAGCTGCCAGGAGCCCCAGGCAGTGCTAAGGGTTCAGCCAATTCCCATTGCGAGGGGAGTGGCTTTCTGGTACTATAAATACCTGTAGCATGGGAAAGACCTCTTAGGTGGGCGGAGCTTAGTTGGAGGGAGGGGCTTTGTAAGAGCACCGTCCCCTTCAGCTGTCCCCAGTCTGCCCTCTCCTGGGTACTGCTGGTCCGGTGGCTGAAACTGCCATCGCAGAGGGTCCCAGAGGCCACGGGCCCCTTAGCCCCTCGGCTTGCTGGGAGCAGGGGGGAACGCGGGCTCAGGGGCGGGTCAGTGGGCACACGGCTCCTCCTGGTGTGAAGGAAACGTCTCTCCCCGTAGTTATCAAATGTGTGTGGTGCCACGGCTCGGCAGCCGACTGCCAGGACACAAGAAGAACCTGCAGAGTGGACACGGACACAGGCGGCTGCATTTCCACAGTAGAAGTGAATACAATAAGTAGGTGACGTTGCACCAATCCCGGCCCATCTCACCCCCAACTTGGGCCACCCTCCCCACCACGGCCAGCCCCGTGCAGCCCAGCCCTGGACTTCAACCAGTGACTGCAGCGGGCCAGGATGTCCTGCCCCCGGGTGCTACTGACGGGATTTCACTCATTGGGCTTTCAACCCCACCCGGGCCGGCTGTGCGGCAGCAAGCGAAGCTGCACTGGGGAGAAATGCACTTTCTGGGTGGGCTGGAAAAGGAGACTGGGGATGGATCCCTTGTGCCCTGCCGGCCGCTCCCCAAAATCTGTCTGACACCCTGAGTCACCTGCTCAGGTCTGGGGCCCTTCCTCACATGTTATCTCCCCCTGGCTTGGCACGTCCACTTCAGATCGTCCCCCCCTTTGACTCAGTCAGATGCCGAACAAACCTTCTCCCTGCTCAACTCCCTGAGCACCTCCGGCCAGCGGATTTCACCAGTTCCCCTTCATTTCTCAGTGTTCTCTCTCTATCCCCAGACACGCCCTCCATCTATCTATCTAACTATCCATCCATCTATCTATCTATCCATCCATCCATCTATCTATGTATCTATCTCTCGCTATGCACCCCTCTGTCTGTCTGTCTAACCCTCCCACACCCTTTATCTATCTATCTGTGGGTACATCTAGGCTGCGTCTAGACTGGCATGATTTCGCGCATATACTTTTAATGGAAAAATTTTTCCGTTAAAAGTATTTGCGCAAAAGAGCATCTAGACTGGCACGGATGCTTTTGCGCAAAAGATGTCTTTTGCGCAAAAGCATCCGTGCCGGTCTAGACGCTCTTTTGCACAAGAAAGCTCTGATGGCCATTTTAGCCATCAGGCTTTCTTGCGCAAGAAATTAACTTGCCTGTCTACACTGGCCCTCTTGCGCAAGAATACTTGCAGAAGAGGGCTTATCCCTGAGTGGGAGCATCAGAGTATTTGCGCAAGAACCACTGATTTCTTACATTCGAACGTCAGTGTTCTTGTGCAAATTCTCACGGGCAGTGTAGACAGGCGGCAAGTTTTTGCGCAAAAGTGGCTGCTTTTGTGCAAAATCTTGCCAGTCTAGACGCACCCCTAGACTACATGGCTCCGTCGACGGAGCCATGTAAAGTAGTTTTTCGTCGGCCATTTTTATTTTAATGAAGCGGGGATTATTTAAATCCCTGCCTCATTGACTATGTCGAGTAAACTACTTTACATGGCTCGGTTGATGGAGCCATGTAGTCTAGACACACCCATAGACATGTCTGTCTGTCTATCCCCACACTCCCATTTTTCTCTTTCTCTGAGCACACCTGGAAATTGTCCAGTTTCCTCCCAAACAGTCTGATTGAACTTTCACCCATTCAGGGTCTGGCTGCTCTGCAGAGTTGCTGGGGGCTGGGACCCAGGGTTTAGCCTAATCCCCTGCCCCACAGCCTCTGTGAGCCCCACACAAACCCTTTCACCTCAGTGGGTATGAGCTTGGCCAGGCTGACGCATGCAGTTTGGGGTGCAGCTGAGACCCTGGTTCCACTTCGGCTTGGACTAGAAACCCCACACACACACACACTCTGCAGTGCGGGTGCAGCTGTAACCGGGTTACTTCATACCGAGGTAGGGACAGCCGGTGCCAGCCCTACCGGCTCAAGCAGCGCCGCCGAGAGATTCTTAGCACAGAGACCGGCGCAGCTCATTGCGGCGCGAAGAGCCATGGCCACGCCCCCAAAGGCCCAGGACTGTGCCGGGTCCGTGCAGCCCCAGTGTGATGTAGTGGGGGGCTGTCTGCTCTGTAACCCGGGGTTCCCACCTGACTGTGCTGTGAGGTGAGATTCCCACTGACTCACCCACATGTGGATTGGCCCAGACACCTGGTCCCAGCCTGAGCAGATAACAAGGCTCTTCCCAGGGGAGAGACAAAGGGAGGGAGGGGGAGATGGCCGCCTGGCTGGGGGACAGGGCCTGGGAGGGAGGCAGGTTTTTGCAGGGAATACATGAAGAGAGGAGATTAAGCTGGGCACTGGGAGTTGAGGGGAGCAATGGATCCCACCCCAAGGGGTCTGAGGCTGCCTGGCCCCTCACTTCGATGCCCACATAGAACTGGGGTTGCCAGGCGTCCAGGATTCTACTGGATAGTCCGCTGTTTGGGCCCTCTGGCCGGTAAAAAAATTCAGAAAATACCGGCCATGTGCAATGTCCAGTATTTTCTGGTTTTCTGGCTGGGCGCCCCATGGAAGCCTGGTGGGGAGTGGCTGGGAGGGGGGCGCGATCGGCGCTGGGAGTGAGGCCTTGGGGAGGAGAGGAAGCCCTGTCCCTGCTCCTGAGCGCTGGTCAGGCCCGTGGTGGAGCCGCAGCCGGACTCGCTTTGCCGGGACCGTGCGTGGGACGGGCAGCGCCCTGGGATCTGCACGTGCTCGGGTCAGTCCCGCTCCACCCCCGGCCAGCCCTGCTTCCTGCCAGCCAGTTCTCCTCCTCCTGATCTCCCCCGGCCAGCCCTGCTCCCGCCAGCCACCCCCCCCAACCAGCTCTGCTTCCCGGCCGCCCCTTCCCCGATCTCCCCCGGCTGCCTCCTCCCCTTCCTCCTGGCCCCCCCCTTTCTCCCAGCCAGCCCCGCTCCCCTCCCGGCCGGTCCCTCCGCATCAAGTGTGTCCGGTATTGGTTTTGAAATGACCTGGTAACCCTACATGGGACCCGGGCTGTGCTGTACTTCGCAGAAGCAATACACCCTCCATTCTACTGGCCAGTGGAGTCTCCTCTTGCTGGAAACGGGGTGCAGGGTCGGAGGACACCCGACGCGCCGCCACACCCGGCCTGGCGCTGTCTGGGTGGCTCTAACCTCAGGAGGTGCAGCATTGCAGGTGCTCACACCAGGGCGGCTAACCCAGGGTAACCCAGACCTGCGCACACGGCCGCCGATTCCTGGACTGCAGGGCCACACAGAAAAGTATCCCCTCTGGCTTCACGCACGGTCCCTGGCAGAGAACCCACCCCGGCCCCGGGAGATGGGCCTAGGGGTTAATTCCCCTCAGTAAGAAAAATTTCCATCATTCCCAGCCAGGAGCCCCCGAGTGGAGATTTGCTCCGGGTGGGTTCTGGCAGACGGGGCCCCGGTCACCCCACCTGGGCCAAGCCGCATCGACGCAGCCCTGGAGTCTCTGGCTCCGAGGCAGGTTTCTAACCTGCAACCAGCCTCCCGGCTCTGCCGAGCCCCCAGCTGCGCCACCTCCTGCTGGAACCGGGCCCCGGGACTGGGCCGGGCTCCCCGCAGCCAAATGCTGAGGTAAAATCACCGCCCTGCTCATGCCCAGCCCCTTCCTTGGTTTTCTCTGACACAGGCGGGATCCCGGTCACAGGCTATGTCAAAGACTGCGTGCCCGACTACTACAGTGGCATCATGGAGCCCGTCAGTTTCACCGTCGGGAAGGGCCTGTATCTGAGGGTCAACAACGTGCGCTGCAGGAACGGGGACAAATGTAACTCGGGCCCCGTGGAACGTAAGTGCGGGGTCAGGTGTCCTGCCCCTCGGGAGGGGCGTCTCCCAGGAGCCGTTCGAGGGTGCTGAGTGGGGGAGAGGGGACCAGGGCTCCGGGGGCCCCAGCACCTTGGGAACAGCCCGTCCGATCGCCTCGAAAGGGAACGAGCCCCCCCTGCTGGGAACCTGCTCCAGGACCTGCCTCTCCTGGGGGCTGGGCGCTGGGTTCCCAGCCTCAGGCCTGTCCCGTGCTGCCGGTTTGTCCCTGTTGGTTCTTGAGCGAAGAATTGAAACCAGCTTCCTTGGCCATTTCCCACCCCTGGATTTCCTGCTCCGGGATCCGGGACAGCTCACGGCTGCGGTGTCACCGGAGTCGGAGCCTTGGGAGACGCTCGCCCGTGGTTGGGAAATTGGCACCGCTGGCCCAGGGTGGATGGGTAGGGGCCTTTTATGGGCAATTAACAAGGTCCCACAAAGCCAGGACGCGGCGGTGACGGGCACGTCCGCCAGATTCTCCAACAGGCTCTGGCTGCCGTGGGTCAGAGGGCCGGAGAGGTGCCGTCGGGCCGGGGTGGGGCCACATACCCACGGGCGAGGCAGGGCAGCGGGCGCACCCCTCGGGCTCTGAGATTTTACTCACCCCGTAACCGTGTTTCTGGGTTCCCAGCGCCCCAGGAGAACAGCACCTTGAACGGGCTGCAGTGCCCGGCCTGCCTGGCTTTTGGTGCCAAGACCTGCACCAGCCAAATCATCCATTGCACCGGGGAGGAGACGTACTGCGGCGATTTCGCTGGGGTCCTACGAGGTAAATCCTGCCAGCTGGCCGCAGGGCGGGAGGGAGCTGGGGAACCTTCCGCCTCAGGCAGCCCCCCAAGAGCCGGAGTCTGTGCTGGGCCCTGGGCGGGTGGGGCGGCCAAGAGGGGTTTTGGCTGGAGGGAAGGAGAGAGGAATTGGGACGTTTCCCTCCCAGCCCAGCTCCCCCCACTCAGCAATACTGCCCTGCTCCGGGGTGATGGCAGCGGGGTACTTGCCAGAGGGAGGGTTGTGATGTCAGGGATGCAGAGCTGGGGAGAGAACCCAGGAGTCCTGGCTCCCACCCCCCACTGCTCTAACCACTAGTCCCCTCTCCCTTGATGTCTAAGGTGGAGCTAAGCTGCTGTTGCTCCTTGAGGCAGCTCCTGGTCTCAGTGTGTGCCCAGGGCTCCCGGCGCTCTGGGGTGGTTATAAAATAACTGAACCGAACCAGGGGCTGCTGGGGACGGGGAGAGCTGGCATGTTCCCTGGTGGCACTGTGCTAAGGAAGGAGCCGCCCCGGCCACAGCTCCGTTCCCAACCCCAGCACCAGGCTCCTATGGGGCACCGGGGAGGCGAGAAGGCGCCAGGCGCCTGCCCTGCCGTGGCTTGATGCAGCCAGAACAGGGAGACCCCAGGCAGGAGGGAAGGGGAGGCAGAGGGAACCACCGGCTCGTGGGGACAGAGGGGAGGGGGCGGAGAAAGACCCGGGGCTGCCTGTGCCCATGAACAGGCCGAATTTCTCCAACAGGTTCTTCGGGTGTATCCAAGTTTGCGGCCCAAGGCTGCGTCACGCCATCTGCACGGGGCATCAGTGTTGCATACGGCCTGGTTTCGGGAATTCACATCTTCCACTTCGTCCACGCAGTGTCAGAGCCGCGGAGCCAGTGCCCAGCCACGGAGCCAGTGCCCAGCCACGGAGCCAGTACCCACCCGCAGAGCAGGCCTGGCTCCGGGGACAGTCCCCTTCGCACTCTGGCTGAGCTGCTGGAGAAACTGTTCTCCTGAGCAGGCCTGGCCCTGGCTGGGCCCCGTGCGCCTCATAGCCCGACCGCGTGACCCTGCATGAATTCTGGGGATCAGCTCGGCGTTCTCAAGGATCCCGGAGGGGTTGAGGTGCCAAGACCCGTCCCAGCAGGATTCCAATTGCTGCTTAGCTAGAGACCCCTGCTACAAGGCATCTTATAGACCCCCCCCATGCTGGCGTTAGCTCGTGTCCCTGGGCCTGGCTGGGTGGTTATGGGGAAACCTCCCCCCTTCACGCTCCCGCTTCTGCTCAAGCTGGCTCCATGGTGACGGCATCAAAGCCCGAATTCCCTGTTTCAGCACCCCCCGCCCCCCAGGTCCTTTGTACTGGGGGGTGATGCCCGGGGCCCACTGCCGAGCCGAGCATCTGTCCCGGCACCGCCCGGCTGGCAGGAGCCTCTCTGCGCACCGGCAACTGCACCGAATAAATCCGGCTGGGAAATCGCAGCCCGCGTGTGTTGTTACGCTCCGGTTGCTCTGGGCCAGGCCCGGCTGCACACGACTGGGGTGTGTCCAGGGGCATCGGCCGCACCAGGGTTTGCCTGGCTCCCTGCGCACTCCTGAGCCACGCCCCTGAGGCTCTGGGAAAGGGGGTGGTATTTTGCACCTCGGCTGGGCCCTGGAATCTTTCCTACCCACCCCAATCCGGGCGCCTGCCCAGGGGCCTGCTGCAGAGGAGGAGGGGAATGCAGGGAATCCCCTGGGCTGGTCCGCGCCAGCTGAGGGCGGGATCCCTTCTGGCCTCAGCATCTAGGGATCCCACTGGGGTCAGTGGGGCCGGATCCCTAGGGTGCGGGTGGGGGAATCGGCCGTAGCCAAGAGAGCGATGCTGCTTTACACCGACCCAGGGGCTGGGCAGAGAAGGGAGTTGCCTGCTGGCTGCCTGCACCAGGAGTAGGAAGCGCAGTCTAGCGGTGAGTGCATGCACTTGGCAGGCAGGAAGTTGCACCGAATCCCCTCTGAGGCTTTGGCAGGTCCCTTAGCCTACCCGTGCCTCAGTTTCCTTCTCCTTGGAATGGGGAACCAGTTCTGGCCAGACTCCAATGGGGCCACTCCAGGGTTAGTGGTTCTGGCAGGCGGGGCCGGGGGGACAAGTACGGACCTCCCATCTGACCCCGGGGACCCAGCACCTCCCTGGACTGACCCCTGCGCCCCCGTCGGCCTGTGAGCAAACCCGGATTTCGCAGTCGCCGGGATGGAGAATTGACCCGGGCCAGGGTGGGGAGGGGCTGGTGGAAGCCGGGGCCCGGCCCGGGGCTGAGCCGGTAGGGTGGCCGGATGGTTTCAACAACAATACTGGACACACGACATTCCAGCTGAGTTAGACAACACCGGACAGTTCCATTTTCTCCATTCGCTTCCCGAACACAGAGCTCAAATCCTGGACAGTCCGGTTCAAAACCGGACACCTGGTCACCCTAGGAGCTGGCTGCAGACACGCACGGGGGGACAGCGCCCCCTGCTGCCAGCAGCCCAGCTGCAACCCCGGCATGGGGCTCCTCCGCAGGCACCCGCTCTGCACCCGTGGGCCCAGGGGGGGCAGGGAATAGCCAGGGCGCAGGGCCCGGGGCTCAGCCGGTGGGGATCGGGACTTGGCAGGGTTCTGCCGGGGGGGGATTGGGGCTCTGTCAGGGGGGAGGGTCGGGGATCGGCTTGTGGGTGGGGATGTCAGGGCTTGGCTGGGGGCTGTGGCTCGGGCAGGGGGTATCGGGGCTTGGCTGGATAGGGGTGGGGATGTTAGGGCTCAGCCGGGGGATCGGCGCTTGGCTGGGGGATCAGGGCTCTGCTGGGGGTATCAGGGCTTGGCTGGGGGATCAGGGCTCAGCCGGGGGATCGGGGCTTGGCTGGGGGATCAGGGCTCTGCTGGGGGGTATCGGGGCTTGGCTGGACGGGGGGGTGGGGATGTCAGGGCTTGGCCAGGGGGGATCCCAGCTCATCTGGCTGGAGGGGGCCCACGTCTGTGCGGAACGGACCCCTCATTCCGCCCGGTTCCTCCTTCCCCTGCCGAGACCCTGAATTCCTGCTCAGCCCGGCCCCCCACCCAGCGCCCCCTTCCCCTCGGGGCAGAATTCCCGGCAGGGACGTCGCCCCCCTCAGCCCCCTCCTCGCACAAACCTCCCTCTTGGGGCCCTAACCGGCACGGCTGCTCCCCAACAACCTGTCTGGCTCCACCAGTCCATCCCCGTTCACCCCCCAGAGGTGGGCACAGGAGACATGGGGCTGGACTCCCCGTCTGAGAGGGGCGGGCGGGGGGAGTCGCGACCCCCGGGCGGGGAAGTGTGACCTCTAAGTGGTGGGGAGAGGGGAACTGAGACTTCGGTTGGGATGGATGTGGGGCTGGGCCCCATTGACCAGGACCCCCAGGCAGGGGGCAGGGAGTTGGGGGCTCAGTCCCCACAGGCGGGAGGAGGACACCCAGGAAGGTGGCTATGGGGTCATGACTCCCAGAGGGGCGAGGCCATGACCTGAGCAGGGTAGGGAGGGGGGGACCCAGCCCCCCCCACCCCCACCCCCCGGGACTCAGCAGCTCCTGCCACAGGGGAGGAAGCAGAAGGGGAAGTGGGGGCCGCATGGGGGGCCCTTATGCAATGGCAGCCCTGGCCCCGCCTCGCTCCTTCTGCCAGCGCGGCGTGAGGAGCCCCCAGCCCCCACGCAGGCTGCAACCGGCACCCGCGGGCGACAGGACATGGGGCCCCGCTCCTCCAGCCACCACCGGCCCGGCCCGGCCCACACATGGATGGGGCTCATCCTGGCAGGTGTGGGCTGGGCTGCGGGTGGGGCGTGAGGGGCACCAGCAGGGCTGGGCTGGCAGGGGCTGCGGGTCCGGGGTGAGGGGCAGGGCTGGGGGGCAGGGCTGGGCTGGCAGGGGCTGCGGGTCCGGGGTGAGGGGCAGGGCTGGGGGGCAGGGCTGGGCTGGCAGGGGCTGCGGGTCCAGGGTGAGGGGCAGGGCTGGGGGCAGGGCTGGGCTGGCAGGGGCTGCAGGTCCGGGGTGAGGGGCAGGGCTGGGCTGGCAGGGGCTGCGGGTCCGGGGTGAGGGGCAGGGCTGGGGGGCAGGGCTGGGCTGGCAGGGGCTGCGGGTCTGGGGTGAGGGGCAGGGTTGGGCTGGCAGGGGCTGTGGGTCCGGGGTGAGGGGCAGGCTGGGCTGGCAGGGGGCTGTGGGTCCGGGGTGAGGGGCAGGGCTGGGCTGGCAGGGGCTGTGGGTCCAGGGTGAGGGGCAGGGCTGGGGGCAGGGCTGGGCTGGCAGGGGCTGCGGGTCCGGGGTGAGGGGCAGGGCTGGGGCAGGGCTGGGCTGGCAGGGGCTGGGGTCTGGGGTGAGGGGCAGGGCTGGGGGCAGGGCTGGGCTGGCAGGGGCTGTGGGTCCGGGGTGAGGGGCAGGGCTGGGGGAAGGGCTGGGCTGGTAGGGGCTGTGGGTCTGGGGTGAGGGGCCAGGGCTGGGCTGGCAGGGGCTGTGGGTCCAGGGTGAGGGGCAGGGCTGGGGGCAGGGCTGGGCTGGCAGGGGCTGCGGTCTGGGGTGAGGGGCAGGGCTGGGGGCAGGGCTGGGCTGGCAGGGGCTGCGGGTCTGGGGTGAGGGGCAGGGCTGGGGGCAGGGCTGGGCTGGCAGGGGCTGTGGATCCGGGGTGAGGGGCAGGGCTGGGCTGGCAGGGGCTGTGGGTCCAGGGTGAGGGGCAGGGCTGGGGGGCAGGGCTGGGCTGGCAGGGGCTGTGGGTCCGGGGTGAGGGGCACCGGTACATTACACCCTCCCCTGTCCCCCGACAGCCTCCGTCCTGAGCTGCTGCCTCCCGCCGGCGCGCCCCTCGCTCGGACTCACCATCCGGCAGGAGCCGGCGGCCTTGGCCGTGGGGGGGAACCTGACCCTGGTCGTGCGGGGTGTCCCCCCGAGCCTGCAGGTCTGCAGCTGGTACCGGGGGGTCGAACCCAGCAAGACCTCAGGCTTGATCATCAGCTACACCCCGTTGGCCACCCGCCGGCAGTTCTTCGGCCCGGCCTTCACGGGGCGGGAGGCCGTGGGGCCCAGCTGCTCCCTGCACATCACCGGCCTCAGGGCGACTGATGCCGGCAGCTACTCCCTGCACGTCCAGGGGCCCGGGTACAACCAAGGCTTCTCCGCGAGCGTCTCCTTCTCCGGTCAGTGACCTCCCACCCCCCCCGCTGGCAGGAGAGAGGCTGAGGCAGCCACCTCTGGGGAGGGTTATTAAAGGCTCCTTCTCCCTCCCCAGCCCGACGGGCCGCCTGGTTCCTGGCTGTCGTGGTGGCCGTGCCGCTGGTCGTTCTGCTGTGTGTGGTCCTGCTGGTGACGCTGGCCGTGTGCGTGAAACGTCGCTCAGGTACAGCCGGGAACATCCCTGGGATGGCAGCCAGGACTCCTGCCTTCTCTCCCTGGCCCTAGGAGGGAAGTGGGGTCTGGTGGTTAGAGCAAGGGGTGGGTGCTGGGAGCCAGGACTCCTGGGTTCTCGTCTCAGCTCTGGGGAGAGGACATGGGGGGCTGGGAATCGGGACCCCAAATCCAGCATCTTGCACATCTCCCCAGGTGCCAGCTACGAGGCCCAGCCCCCCGGAGAGAAAACCGGGATCGTTTCAAAGTAGAAGAACCCGACAGCGGCGTGTGCCAGGAACTCAGCCTGCCTGCGCCCTGCCGGTGCCCCACTCCCAACCCGCAGCTCCTGCCCCAGGCTCCGCCCCACCGGCCCGGCCGGTGCCCCTCACTCCTGACCCCCAGCCCCCACCCTTGTTCCGCCCTCCCAGCCCTGCCGGTGCCCCTCACTCCCCACCCCTGGCTCTTCCCTCCAGCCCTGCCGGTGCCCCTCACTCCCGACCCACAGCCCCCACTCCTGGCTCCACCCAGTCCTGCCAGTGCCCCACTGACCCATGACCCCACCCTGGTTCTGCCCTCCCAGCCCTGCAGGTGCCCCTCACTCCCGACCCACAGCCCCACCCTGGCTCCACCCCAGTCCTTCCAGTGCCCCTCACTCCCGACCCACAGCCCCCACTCCTGGCTCCGCCCCCCCAGTCCTGCCAGTGCCCCCCACTCCCGACCCATGACCCCCACCCTGGTTCTGCCCTCCCAGCCCTGCAGGTGCCCCTCACTCCCGACCCGTAACCCCCACCCCTGGCTCCTCCCTCCAGCCCTGCCGGTGCCCCTCACTCCCGACCCACAGCCCCCACTCCTGGCTCCACCCCCCCAGTCCTTCCAGTGCCCCTCACTCCCGACCCACAGCCCCCACTCCTGGCTCCGCCTCCCAGCCCTGCTAGTGCCCCTCACTCCCGCCCAGCAGCTGTTGGTGATAAACCAATAAAGGTTCCGTGCGAGTCTCGTGCGAGGTTCACTGGGGTTTCCGATGGGGAGCCGGATGGCCGCGGTGCTAATGGGCGCCCAGATTTCCCTGCCTTCCTCTGCCCCAGCCATGGGGGGAAACCATTCCGCCTCTTTGCGCCCCGGTTCCCCGGCCGTACAGTGAGGTTAAAGGCCTGTCATCGTGGGATGGCAACATACCACAAAACGGGGGGTTTGTGGGCAGGGGCCTAGCGGACCCTCAGCCCGAGTGAGTTACTATAGCAACGCCGGCTCCACCTTGTGTGGGGCTCCGAATTTGACCACGGGAGACATTTGTGCACTAAATAGAACCCAGAGGGACCCCCAGAAACCCCCTGATAACCCAGCCAGTCCAGCGCAGCCCTTCTCCCAAGAGTTCCTCACGCCCTGCTGCTCAGCCCGCAACCCGGATCCTCTCCCCAATTGGGAGCCTCAAAGGGGATTGCAGCGAATGGCGAGGAGACCGTGGCACACGGGGCTCGTCTGTGCGAGAGGGGAGCACGGAGCAAGGAGGCCCTTTGTGGGGCTGGTTGGGGTCAGTCCAAAAAACGGGCCACCAGGAAAAGCGGCTTTTCAAGAGAAACCCGAACTGCAGCCCCCAAAGTGATGGCGGCAGAGAGGGAACACGAGGTTGGGAGGCAGAAGGAACGTGAGGTAGTGGGCCAGAGCCGGGCAGGGGAAAGGTGGGATGCCAGGCTAGATGGGCCCGTTGGGCTGAGCTTTTGTGACGCCAGGCTGTTGCAGCCCCTGGGAATACCTCCATGGACATGAATCAAGACTGTGCTGCCAGGACCATGTCTGGTTTCTCCCGGCCCAGAGGGAGAGGAGGGGTGTTAAATTTTGGGGACTCTCTTTCATGGCAGAGCCTCCTAGCACAAGGGGATGGCTGAAACTCAAAGGCCAAACAGGTCTACTATGACATCAAGTGAGAGTCCACAACAGGGGGCATTCCTCACCCCAGCTCTGCCTCTGCCCTAGAGAGAAATCACTAGCATAAAGGACCCTTAAAGCACAGTCATACCTATTACAGCAATGATAAACACCCCCCACCCCCACCCCTTCCACTGCAGCTCAGCATAACCATAGCCAAGGGGGCAAGACCGCCATTGTGCTTAGAGTGACCCCTTTCCCCCTGGCCTAAGTCCTGCATTTCTCTTGCCCTTTCGGCACATGCTTCATTCCAGCGCCTCTACACTCACAGCTTCTGTGGCTGTTTACCAAGGTGGCCAAAATGGTCTCACAGGGGAGGCTGGGTAATAAAAATGCAAATAAGGCCTGGCTCATCCCACAGTGTTTCCCCCTTCACTACTAAGTGGGGGCAGAGAGCTCCCAATGCTCTACAGCCACAGGGCTCCAAGGTACCTGGGTCTGATGCAGGGCAGGAGAGATGTCCCATGGCCTCGTGTCCAGTAGGTCAGAGGGACCAGTCACTCTACATGGAGTGGAGGGCAGGGTGGGGTGGGGGGGAAGGTGGCTCTCTCCTCATAGGCCCCTCTGCCAATGGTCACATTGGCTTTGTGGTGGTCTACATCTTCCTCCAACCAGAAGCCTCCGTGTCCCTGAGGAAGCTGGTGAACAGGGAAACTGAGGCAAAGAAATGGCTTGTCCACGTAGCAGAAGGGAAGGGTTCTCTCTACAGCAGCTTTGGCATCTGGCCCTCCCCATGCCACAAGAAGGATCATGGGGTTATGGGGCAGCTCACCCCCTGTCTCTGCCTCAGTTTCTCCCTCTTGAGTTCTTC
Organism: Rafetus swinhoei; assembly: GCA_019425775.1. Taxonomy (NCBI): domain Eukaryota; kingdom Metazoa; phylum Chordata; order Testudines; family Trionychidae; genus Rafetus; species Rafetus swinhoei. The sequence continues at coordinate 2,393,712 of CM033448.1, forward strand.
CCTCAGCCCTGATGCCTGGGCCCCCCTTAGCTCATGAATCCTTTGGGGCCCAGCCTGGGGGGGTCTACACCGCATATAGGGACCCATTCAGCCACCCAGTCCCACTCCCCTCACTCCCCATCTGCTTTCATTGCTGCAGCCGAGCCCCCCGGGGCAGATGGGATGGGCCATGAGCTGTCTCCCCACTTCCCTTCTGGTGGGGAGTCCCGGGCCAATCCTCCCTCCCTGTTCCCCTCTCCCTAGCCCCTCCTTGGGGGTTTTGGACTTTAGGCCTCCTCAGCCTGCTGGAGCCCTCCTCCCTTCCCCCTGCCGCCCAATTGGCACTACCGAGGGAGGGCTGGTGATGGGGGGCAGCAGCCTTCGTTGCTCGTGGCTGGGGCGCTGGAGCACACGGGGGACGTGCTGCAGAAGGACCTGGACAAGCTGTCATGGGTACATGGGAGCATCCCCGGTGCTCCAGCCCTACGGAGGAACGGTTTGCACTGAGGCAGGGCTTAGAAGCTGGAGATTTCCCTATAGGGAATTTTGCCCCATTGGAAAAAGCCCAGTGAGCGAAAGGGAGACAGGTCCAGCAGCTGTTGGGTGGAGGACGGTGGCCAGGAACTGCTGTCCTGGTCTGGAGAACAGAGCCAAGGTCCTGTTCCCCAGGGATGGGGCATGAGACGGCTCCCAGAGAAAACTCCTGCTAAGGGGAAGGAACTGGCAGGAGGGCAGGGTGCTGGGAGGGAAGGCGAGGTACCGGAAGCTGGAGATGCCCAAGAGGGACCAGCCAAGAGGGATGGTCAGGGGATTGACCCAGGGGAACACATAGGAAAAAGGATCTGGGGCTCGCAGCCTCTGGCAAAGCACCAGGAATGTAACCGAGCAGGAGACGTTGTTAGCAGACACAGCGACTTTAAAAGCAATGGGAGTTGTCTTTGGCATCGCAATATTTCCTGGAACAACCAAACGGCCGGGGGGAGCACCGTGCGTGGCCCGTGAGCAGCCTACAGAGGGGTGAGAAGGAGGAGGCTGTATGGAGAGACACGAAGGCAGAGAGGAAGATGTGACCAGCGTGAAAACTGCCAAGGTCTGACTGTTTGGAGGGGCTGGAAGGAGAATTGAGACATTTCGGAGGCAGTTAAATAACACACAGACCAGTGTCACAACAGGGAACAAGGTTTCCATGAGCCACTTCTCCGCACTGGGCCTGAGAAGCCCCCTTCCCCATACAAGAAGCACAGATGGACAGAAACATTTGTCACCCCAAATGCAAAACTAGGTTGAGTGTGGGTCAGTCGGCCTGGGACAGGTAAGGGATTAACAAGCAGAAACACCTGGCTGGTTGGATAGTACGTGGCCGTCTTTCACTCAAACAATGTCATGGAAAAGCCCTTGAGCGTGTTGAGTTTGTCTGAGCTAAGCAAGCACAGCTCCCAGAAAAGCAGAGCGGGGTTGGGGTTTTCACCTAGGAACAAACGGTTGCCTTTGGTTCTCTTTTTCTCCAGTGTATTTGCAGTTTGTGGTTTCCTGTGACCGGCGAAGCCATCCTGGGGGTAATGTCTGGGCATGGCTGTTGGGTTTTTCCCAAACAAGTGGTAAAATGATGCGTTTTAACCTGGGGAGGAGAGTCATTTTAAGGTAGGAAATACTGGGGAAGGTCCCCGGGGCTGACTTCTGCGCAGAGGGAGGCTGGATGGCGCCTGGCCCGTGGGACCCGCCGCAGCCGCGCAGGGGGAAAGTCCCATTTCGGCCACATGGTGAGGCGCGAGGCGGGACCATCGGGCTGCGGTTACCTGGGTTCGGGCGGACCACAGAACCCGTGCTGTGGGGGACAGAGCCTCATGGCATAGAGCCAGACTCTGCCGGTGCCCCCACCCCATCCAATGCCCCTCACCCCCGACCCACAGGCCCTGCCCCCCAGCCCTGCCAGTGCCCCTCTCCCCCGACCCGCAGGCCCCTGCCCCAGCCCTGCCAGTGCCCCTCACCCCCAACCCACAGGCCCTGCCCCCAGCCCCTGCCAGTGCCCCTCACCCCCGACCATGGCCCCTGCCCCTCAGCCCTGCCAGTGCCCCTCACCCCCGACCCACAGCCCCTGCCCCTCAGCCTGCCAGTGCCCTCACCCCCGACCCACAGCTGCCCCCCCAGCCCTGCAGTGCCTCACCCCGACCCGCAGCCCCTGCCCCCCAACCCTGCCAGTGCCCCTCTCCCAGCCATGACCCCTGCCCCCCAGCCCTGTAGTGCCTCTCCCCGACCCGCAGCCCTGCCCCCAGCCCTGCCAATTTTCTCCCCGACCCTGGCGCCTGCCCCCAGCCCTGCCAGTGCCCCTCACCCCGACCGCAGCCCCTGCCCCCAGCCCTGCCAGTGCCCCTCACCCCGAACCCGCAGCCCCTGCCCCCAGCCCTGCCAGTGCCCCTCACCCCCGACCCGCAGCCCCTGCCCCCCCAGCCCTGCCCCCAGCTCTGTAGGAGAGTTACAGATGGGTACGTGTTTTGGTTGTCAGCCTCTCCCCCCTCCAGAGGAGCTGGGCTGGGCCACACAGACTGCACGGTGGGGACGTCAGAGAGTGAGGGTGCACAGCTCACAGGGACACAGGTGGGGTGGGGGGGGGTCAGGAGGGAGAGCAGACAGACACACGGGCCAGAGCTCAGCCCCTCCATCAGTGGGAAGCTCACACACACACACACACACACACACACACGGCAGGGCAGGGCAGGGCAGGGCTCAGCTCTTCCACCAGGGGGCAGCTCTCTCTCTCTCTCTGTCTCTCTCTCTCTCTCACACACACACACACACACACACACACTCTGTGATGGGCCGGGCTGGGTCTGGTCACAGCTGAGGGCATCCGCTCGGGGCGAATTGCTCTAAACCAGGGCTCCTTACAGCCCCTGACTGGAGACCTTCCCAAATAGGCCACATACCAGTCACACTGAGCACTTCAGCTGCCTACCTGGCCAGCCAGAAGCCTCACAAGCAAAACCCCTCGGACACCCCAGTCTCCCTTTGCCCCAATAAGCCCCGGTCCTGCCCACAGGTGAGGGGTTATAGAACCCAATCTCACCTTCCCAAACAGGTTCTTCCAGTCCCAAGAAACCAGCCACAGATCCCAGGTCAATTTACACTCTGGGTCTTACCCACAAGAGCACGCTGGGCCAATCCGTTAGCATCTAACATCTAAAGGTTCATTACTAAAAGAAAGAAAAGCCTGAGAGTGCGGTTGTTAAGGAGAATACATGACATGCATCGAATCTCCCAGTTCTCGATACAGGCTCTTAGCAGAGATGCTACAAACTGCTAGCTTATAAGTCTCTGGTGCACATCCTATGTCAGGACGGGTCCACGGTTCCTTCCGGCTCATTGTTCCCTGCCAGGCTGCCTCTGGGATCAAGAGCTGAGCTGAAGACCAAGATGGAGGGTGCCACATGGCATGTAGATACCTCCTCTGGCATCCTCCTGGCCATAGAAGGTTGCATGGTCCAACAGCCTCCTTGTGTCCCAAATCAGCAGCCATCATTCTGGCTGGCTTGCAGATATCCAGGCATTCCCTCAGGTGTGTCTCTGGCACTCAGAGATCTATCGTCCCGGGAGCCTTGCTAATTAGCACAGCCACTGGCTGAGCAGTCCTTGCCCAATGCTCAGCCACAGACAGAGAATTTTCCAGCATTCATAGAGTCCATGTTTCTAACTCCCCATACAGACATTAGACAAGTACATGAAGGGCACACACAGAATCAGTAGAACAGAAGCTTTCATGTGACACCTCACATGGCCTCCTTTGTATAGACTTTTGGGGCAAACACCCCCTATGGGTGCAGCAGTGATCTGGCTGCTCCCCTTAAAATCCAGTAACGTGACACATACTCAGAGCTCAGCCCTTCCAGCAGGGGTGGCAGGGACGAACACAACACCCACTCCCTGCCCCGCAGGGTTCAGCCTTCCAGCAGGGATGGACACAGACACACTTACACACACTCCATACCAGTCCCATTGGCACCAGGAAGAGCTGGGGCCATGGGAGGGGCCAGGCGCGCTGTGGTCCCAGGTGGAGGGAAGAGCCATGCCCCATGGCCTGGCAGCTTTCTGTGCGGCAAGGATGCCCCAGCAACAGCTGGGTGTGAAATCCGCCTTTCTCACTGCTGCCCGGGTGCCCGGGTCTGTGGCTGTGCCCCTGCAGAAGGAACGTTGCCGGCGGGGGGGAGCTGTAAGGAGGATGGGGGTGGTAATCACTGGTTAGCTGAGCATGTTCCAATGGGTCGCCGAGTTCGCCCGACACTTTCAAACCAGCGCGTGGCCCTGGAGCGCCCTGGGGATGCACCAAATACCTGTCGAGGGTCAGGAGCTTTGGTGGCCAAACTGGATGAGCTCCAGGAGGTTCCTGTGTTGGCAGGGCCGGACGGAGGCATGGGCGAGCTGGGCAGCTGCCCAGGATGCCAACCGATGGGGGGCGCCTGATGGCAGCTGTAAGGGGGCTCCTGCACTCGGCTCCTGCACTCGGCTCCTGCAGCACCGGCCCGCCCGCATCCCCGTGGTGCCGGACAGCAACGCCTTTCCCCCCACGGCTGCAGGGCCCTACACGGCCCTGTGCGCGCGCCAGCAGCGATAACCGAGCTGGACTGGGCTGCGCTTGCACCGTGCGCCCTAGGGGCGGGCCTCAGGCTGCGCACCAGCGGCCATAGCCGGGCCGCGTATGCGCCATGCACCCCGGGGGCGGGCCTGCACACCCTAGGGGGGCCTGCCCGCTCCCCATGGGCGGGCCTGCGCATGCGCCGTGCGCCCGGGGGCAGCGCCGCTCTCCTGTGCCCGGGGCGCCAGAATGCCTCGGGCCGGCCCTGCGTGTTGGGGCTGGTTAGTGACGTTTCTGTGGAGAGACTGGTTAAGGCCGCGTTTCTCAAACTGTGGGTCCCGACCCCCCGGGGGGTCGCAAGCAACTTAGAGGGGGGTTGCGGTATCACGAAGTTTGAGAACCCCTGGGTTCAGAGATTCCTGAAAATATTACTATACACCAGGGGTGGGGGACCTAACACCCAGGGGGCCTCTGGCTTGCCTGGATCCAGCCCCCAGGGCTCTGGGCTCCCCTCAGCATTGGGAGCCCCCGCTGCCCCCATGCTGTTCTGCTGTGGGGCTGGAACACACAACATCTGCTAGCCAGGGCCCCCGAGACTCTGGTGCGGGAGGGGAATGTGGGAGCCTCTTTCTCCTTCTCAGTCGGGCGCTGCGTCAGTTAGGAGATTTGGGGGGTTTTTGCTTCTCACTCGCGCACAGCCCCTGACTGATTTCTCTGCGGGTCAGCGGCCCCCGACCCAGAAAAGGTTCCGTGCCCTGGAGGAGAAACAGGAAGTGGGGGGTGGAGGAAAGGACACTGGAGTTATGTTGGCTGGAAATGAACCCAAAAAACCAGCAAATCGTTTGCTTCTCTGGACTTCAGGGATTGCTGTTTGCAACCCCCTTGAGGCCCCTCTGGGCTTGCCCCCTTTCTCGCCCAGCCCCACTTGCGGCAAGGGCTGGTAGAGATTCCCGCCGTGTAACCAAGCCAGCCCTAAACACGCCGCCGCAGGCAGGAAACGTAGCTCAAGGAAGCGGTTTGCTGTGTCACTCAGGGTGTGTGCCAGGCCGGCCCTCCCCCCGCGCCCCATGCTGACCTCAGAGCAACTCAGCATCATGGCGCTGTTGGGGAACAGAACCCAGAGTCCAGCTGGGCAGGGAGGGGGAGGGGGGCTAGATCCCCGAGCACCGGAGGGCGTTTCCTCCCGGAACGGGACCGGGCGTTCTGCAGGCGCCGAGTGGGCGCCAGAGGGGAATCCCACCCTCCCGAACCAGAGTCGCGAGCGAAAGTGTCCGTTGACTGAAAACCAAGCCGAGCCAGGGCACGTTTTTCCGATTGGAAACGGGGTGAGGGCACAGGCGCCGACTCTGTGGCTGCTCTGGAGCACCCCCAAAATAAAAACAGCAGGTGCCCAGCACCCGCCAACGGGCCCCACTGTTCAGCTTCTCCTCCTTTCCAGCACCTCCCACTGCCACGGTCAGCGGCGTGCCGGAGGCGCTGGGGGGCAGGGTGAAGGCAGGAAGAGGCAGGTGGGGCAAGGCAGGAAGAGGCGGGGTTTGGGGGGAGGGGTGGGGTGGAGGCGGGGCTTGGGGCAGAGCAGGGGTCTCTGTTTGGGCAAGAGCAGGACATCTAGAAAAACGAACAATCCGGCTTCTGAAATGACCCGGGATGGAGAAGCCACCGGAGCCTTTGGCCAGTCGTCCTACGAGTGAATTGCTCTCTCGGTGAATGATTTGGGCCTTTATTCCCGTCTGAATTTGTCTGGCTCCCCCAAGCAGCCACTGGGTCGTTAGACCTCTGCTGGATTGAAGATCCCAGGATCCGGTTTCTTGCAGACCGTGATCAAGTCACCTTCCTGTGTTGGTTACACGGGACACACGGAGCTCCTGCTTTCTCACCCTCTCGCCCTTCTCGTCTCTGAGCCCGTCTCCACAGCCCTCTTGAACCACAGGCTCATAAAACGCCAGGGCTGGCAGGGACCTCAGGAGGCTCAAAGCAGGACCAACCCCAACTCGATCATCCCAGCCAGGGATTTGTCCAGCCCAGGGTCGTCCTTACCCATTCACAGAATACACAGCTGTGTGGGGCTCCTGAAAATTGGGGGCACCGCTGGGTCTCAATGTCCACCCACCCGCCTCTTCCCATCCCTGTTCTGTGGCACTGCCTCTTTCCGAGAGGATGTAGCTAACTTCAAAGGAGAATAAGCCTGAAAGACCTATTAGCAGACCCTGGGAAAGAGCCATTCATGCGGCAATGAAGCCAGTTAATAGACATGTGCCAACCCCAGGTCTAGTCTGTCAGTTTCTGAATTTATTGTGTTAGTTGACCGGACCTTTACAATTTGCTGTAAAAATATTTCATTGGTGTGCTGCTGAAGAATCACATCTCGAAATCACATTGCTAAAAAATTGTCAGCTGCCATCTGGCCCAGGGCAGCAGGTTAATAGTACTGCCTAGGGTCCCGAAATCCAAAGGATGGCCCCGATCAATCCTGGCCTTCAACACTTCAAAGGATGGAGAGTCCACCCCTTCCCTAGGGAACCCATCCCAGGGCTTCCCCACCCTCCTAGGGAAATAGTTTGTCCTAATCTCCAACCTCAACCTCCCCCCTGCAACTTGAGACCATCGCTCCTCATTCTGCCGTCTGCCACCCCTGAGAACAGCCTCTCTCCAGCCTCTTTGGAACCCCCCCTCCAGGAAGTTGCAGGCTGCTACCAAATCCCCCCTCACTCTTCTCTTCTTGCAGCCCGAACAAACCCAACTCCCTCAGCCGCTCCTCATCACGGTGGGCACCACAATGGGACACTGGATTCAGCTGTCTCAGTTTTGAACTCTTCTTTGTGGTCACGAGAGCCAGAAACGGCTCTTTTTTTTATTGGGCAGGAATGGAGATTTTTCACGTATCCACCTGACGCCTGGAACCGAGGTTTGAAGAAAATCAGCGAGTGTTGGAAGAACTGGCCATTCCTAATGGCAAAATCTTGCACTGGACTATTATTCTGGGTTTTATTTTAACCATCTCAAATTAAATGATTTATAAAATTACATCCTTTGGGGTGCTGGCTTCTGATCTGCTGTCATTTCTGTAAATTTCCTTAGCATAACTGTTGAGTGCTTGGTATTTTTAATAAACCACATCCTGCTACTTCCTGCTTTCTGTATGACTCGGCATAAGAACGGATCTGCTAGGAGGAGAGATAGAGGGTATGTGTATTTCATGGGCTAAGACACTGCTTCACTGAAACCCCCACAACACTTCGTGAATTGATTCCCTTTGGGTCCATGTATAACGTCTCACTTAGATCCGGTGTGCAGTCCTCAATATCTGCTTCCTAGTGCTAACCACTTCCCACTTAGATTGGTGGCAGGAGTGGGATCCTAAGGCTTTGCCCGGGTTTCTGGTCTCGTGCCTTTTGCAGTCTCACAGTGGAACCGTGTCATTTTTAGACCAAATGTGGATGCAACACCCCTCTGTATCCAGTGCCGTCCTTAACCCTACGCACAATATGCAGGTTCATAGGGCACTCCAAAATTTGGGGCACCGCTGGGTCTTAATGTCCACCCACCTGCCTCTTCCCATCCCTGGTCTGTGACTCCGCTTCCTCTAGAGAGGATCTAGTTAGTTTAGAAGTGACAAAGCCGGCCAGCGCTATTAGCAGGACCAGGGGAAGAGTCATTCGAGTGGTAATGAAGCCATTTAACAGGGACTTGACAAGTCTAGATATATCCTGTCAGTTTCTGAATGTACTGGGTTAGTCAACAGGACCTTAGCATGCTGCTGGAGATTAGAACATCACATCACGAAAAAGTTAGCTTCCCCCCAGGCTGCTATCAGGCCTGGGGGCATCAGTTTAATAATACTGCATAGGGTCCCATGAATGCTAAAGACAGTCCTGCCTCTACCAACTATTTATTCCTGTCTGGATCCAAGTAAACTGCTCTTTGGAACTGTCGGGAAAATTTTTGCGCTGGAAAACGCCATTTCGGCAACCCCGAAATTTCCCACAGAACCGAGTCGATTCTGACGACATTGATGTACGTGGAAGGAGCCAGAAATCAAGCCCGTACGGTCGCAGCTTCAACTTCAGGAGGCAACAGGCTGACGTTTTGTTTCGTTGTGAACTGACTTGATTTGCGTTGTTCTAAAACGAGTTTTCAATATTTGTAAATCTCCGGATCAGGGCGGGATGCTTTGATGGCCCCACAACAAAGGGGTTTGTGAGTTTATCAGCAACCCGCAAACAGCCAACCCGGACGCTTCCTCTCCTCTGAACCATGCTTCCCTCCAAGCCGAGCCCTTGCGTATGCATTCGGGAGCCTGAATTCCTACTGCCCCCGTGGTCCAATCTCCATGGCTCTGTCGGGGAAACACCGCTTATAAAAACCTCCTCGTCTGCATCAGGGCCCAGGCACTGTCCAGCTCCCTGGCTTTGATTACAGGCCCGAGGTGTGACGTGGTCCAGCTGCCCAGATGGGGAGGTCTTGGTGCTACCAGGGCTTTGATCTTGCTCTGGGTGTCTGCCCCACCTAAGTCGGTCGGAGTCTGTGCAGCACGTAAGAGCAATCATACTGGGTCTAGCCCAGGGTCCTGTTGGCTGACAGTGGCCAATGCCAGGTGTCCCAGAGGGAGTGAACAGAACAGGAGTGATTCCCTCCCCTGTCTGCCATTTCCAGTCTCTGACAAACAGAGGCTAGGGACACCATTCCTACCCAGCCTGGCTAATCGCCATTGATGGACCTGTCCTCCATGAATGCATCTAGTTCTTTTTTGAACCCTGTTAAAGTCCTGGTCTTCACCACATCCTCTGGCAAGGAGTTCCACAGGTTGACTGTGCACTGCATGAAGAAAATCTTCCTTTGGTTTGTTTTAAATTTCTGCCTATTCATTTCATTTGGTGACCCCTCGTCCTTGTGTTATGGGAACAAGTCGATCCCTTTTCCTTATTCACTTTCTCCACACCAGTCATGGTTTTATAGACCTCTATCCTATCCCTCCTTAGTCTCCTCTTTTCTAAGCTGAAAAGTCCCAGTCTTTCTAATCTCTCTTCATACAGGTCCCCTTCCAAACCCCTCATCATTTTTGTTGCCCTTTTCTGAACCTTTTCCAACGCCAAGAGATCTTTTTCGAGATGAGACGACCACATCTGCACGCAGGATTCCAGCTGTGGGTGTCCCATGGTTTCATATTGAGGCAGTAAGATCTTCTCGGTCTTATTCCCTATCCAATCCCAGTTGGCAGAGTCTCTCCTCTTGACTCTCTACAGCTTGCGCCCATCTTTCCTACAGCGCAGTGCTGTGGTTGGATCCACGTCTCCAGCTGGGGCCGACTGACGACACGCCTGTGAATGCACGAAACGGGCACTGTATCTGGTTCAATTTGCTCTTCTTTGCCCCCGCAACTCCTTCGCAGCCACACGGTGATCCCCCAGTTTGGGGCTGCACTGGAGTCTCTCTTCCCAAGGGACGCATTTTGCTCGTGATGTGGCTGAATTTCCTCTTGTTGGTTTCGTCCCAATTCTCCCCTTCGTGCAGGACATTTGGAATGTCCCTCTTGCCCGCTGAAGTGCTGGCAACCCCTCCTGGCTCGGTGTCCACTGCAGATTTTAGAGCCGCCCTCCCCACTCCGGTATCAGCGTCCTTAACTCTGACCCTGGCACCCCGCTAGACGCCCTTCCAGCTCGACCGTGGTCGGCTGCTCTTTGGGGATGCAGTGATTTCCCGCATCTGCTCATGGGACTGTGTCAAAACACAATCGACAATCGAGCTCCTCCCCCCTGCCTTGTTCCAGGGCCATCGCCCCACTTCGGAGTCACCCCGCCCCACCCCAGACAGGGGGCTTCCCAGGCCAGCAGCAGCTCCCCACCCAAATCAATCATTGTTTTGATTCCTTGGTGACGCCGCGGGTGCCGTGTGGTAACCAAGATCCTGAGGTTTCGCGGTGACGTGTTCTCTCTCTCTCGCTGCTTCCGCTCGGCATCTGAGCCGGCCTTTGGGTCCTATATAAGGGAAGGAAGGGGGTGGGCTGTGGCCGAGGTTTTGACTGCAACTTCAGAGAGCGCCTGGAGCCTGCAAGAACCAAAGGTAGGGTTATTATTTTTCACCTGAGGGAGCAGCTGGCGGCTCCGGCGTGTGATCTGCCTCCAGGAGTGCCAGGCGCTGGATGCAGATGACACTAAGCTAGCGGGAGAGGTAGATACGCTGGAGGGCAGGGATACGGTCCAGAGTGACCTAGACAGATTAGAGGATCGGGACCACAGAAATCTGATGAGGTTCAACAAGGAGAAGTGCTGAGTCCTGCCCTGGGGACGGAAGAATCCCAAGCATTGGTACAGGCTGGGGACCGACTGGCTGAGTAGCAGTTTGGCAGAAAAGGACCTGGGGATACAGCGGATGAGAAGCTGGAGATGAGTCAACAGGGCGCCCTTGTAGCCAGGAAGACTAATGGCATATTAGGTTGCATTAGGAGGAGCATTGCCAGCAGATCTAGGGAAGTCATTATTCCGCTTTATTCGGCCCTGGGGAGGCCACATCTGGAGTGCTGCATCCAGTTCTGGGCCCCCTGCTATAGAAAGGATGTGGACGCGTTGGAGAGGGTCCAGCGGAGGGCGACCAAAATGATTCGGGGGCTGGAGTGCATGACCTATGAGGAGAGGCTGAGGGATTTGGGCTTGTTTAGTCTGCAGAAGAGAAGAGTGAGGGGAATTGGAGAGCAGCCTGCAACTCCCTGAAGGGGGGTTCCAAGAGGCTGGAGAGAGGCTGTTCTCAGCCCTGGCAGGTGGCAGAATAAGGAGCAATGTTTCAAGTTACAGTGGGGAGGTCTAGGTTGGAGATTAAAAAAAACTATTTCCCTAGGCAGGTGGGGAAGCACTGGGCTGGGTTCCCTAGGGAGGGGGTGGAATCTCCATCCCTAGAGGTGTTTCAGTCCCGGCTGGACAAAGCCCCGGCTGGGGTGATTTAGTTGGGGCTGGTCCTGCTTTGGGCAGGGGGCTGGACTGGATGACCTCCTGAGGTCTCTTCCAGATCTATGAGTCTCTGATTCTATGTGCACACCGAAAAAGTGCCGTCTTCCTGAAAGATCTTTCAGCAGGAGATGGGGCTCTCTGATGGGGATCTCTTACTGAGATCAGGCCAGGACAGACAGTCCCTGCCTTCAGAGCTTCTTGCACTCTCCACAGACCAGGGAAGGATCCGTTTCCCTATTTAACAGATGAGGGAAACTGAGGCACGGAGCCATGCGCTGACTCAGCCGGGCGTCTGCGGCCGAGTTGTGGATAGAACATGGGGTGGGGATCAGAGCTGCACTGTTGAGGAAACCCTGGTGCCTCGCTCATTAGTGTGACATACGACAGCTGCTGCTGATCTTAATCACAGCGCAGCGATCAGAGTCCTTGCGGTGCCGGGTCCATCGGGGATCTGTGCATGGTCATAGCCACAGCCCACAGGGGAGGTGACCTGGCTTGCAGATGAGACAAAATCACTCCAGAGCGAAGGCCAAAGCTGCCTGCAAAGAGTGACAAAGGGACCTTGCCCCACAGGCAGCAGGAGAGCAGATGACGTGAGACGGATTGAGAAATGCACAGTGATGCCGAGTGGAAAACACAACCCCGATGGGCGGGTGTCAGTGGGGCTGTCAGCGCTCCAGAGGGGATCCTGGGGGTGCTCACGGAGTTTTCTGAAAACAGCAGCAGCTGCCACAAAGTGCACAGAATGGGCGGGGGGGGGAGGAGGCATCATGAGCTAGGAGGGCAGATGGAAGGAGTTGGGCTTGTTTAGTTTGGAAAAGAGAAGGGGACATGAGAGCAGCTTTCGAGTATCTAAAAAGTTGTTTCGAGGAGGAGGGAGAAAAATTGCTCCCCCTTGGCCTCTGAGGACAGGACAAGAAGCAATGGGCTTAAATTGCAGCAAGGGAGGTTGAAGTTGGACATGAGGAAAAACTTCCTGCCTGTCGGGTGGTTAAACACTGGAATAAATTGCCTAGGGGGGTTGTGGAATCTCCATCCCTGGGCATATTTCAGAGCAGGTTGGCCAGACACCTGTCAGGGATGGTCTAGATGGTGCTTAGTCCTGCCGTGGGGCAGGGGACTGGACTTGATGCCTCTCGAGGTCCCTTCCCGTTCTAGTGTTTGAGGATTCGATGATCATGAGCAAAGGGATCGATCGGTGGCTCTCAAACAACTTTGTTCGTGGTTCCTCTTGAGAAGCGGCTGGGGGTCTGGGCAGACCCCGTCCCGCTCGTCCCAAGTGCTCGGTGCCGCTGGCGAGCGACGGGAACACGTGTTGGGTGGAAGCGCCATGTCCCCGGACCCTGGACCCACGAACCTCTGCGGGCTACACATGAAAGCGCACGACTCACCCGTCACTGTCAGTTCTCACCCCTCCCCGGGAACTCCCCTCCAGGTGGGGCTTGGAGGCTACTGACAGAGCCAGGCTGCCAAGCGCTTGCAGACAAGGTCTTTATCCTGCATGCCCAAAGGTGAGGGACTCACCTGTCCGACAAGGGGCTTCTGTTCCTTTTGAGCAGTAGTTTAGGGGAGCTGTCACTCCCCCCGGCAGTAGCTACTGAGGGGTAATGGGAAAAAGGGGATTCCCCGCCTCACTCACTGCCCTCTCCTCCTACCCCCTATTCCTCCCCCACGGCCACCACCTCATCTTACCTGTGCATCTTCTCCGGGATCCAGGCAGCTAACGAGTGGAGCTAATTAGACAGGTGGCCCTATCTAGTTCTTTTCTGAATCTTGGTAGAGTTTTGGCCTTCACACCCTCCTCTGGCAAGGAGTTCCGCAGTTGTGTGCGGCGGCCCAGGGTGCCCTCGGAGGGAACTGTCTGCAGACCACCTGAAAGGGACCACAGTGTCACGTTACTGGATTTTGAGGGGAGCAGCCAGATCACTGCTGCACCCATGGCGGGGCGGTGTTGGCCCCAAAAGTGGCACAGAGGGGGGCCATGTGAGGTGTCAAATAGAAGCCTACTTTCTTCTGATTCCATATATGCTATTCATGTGATTGTATAATGTCGGTATGTGAAGTTATAAGCATGTATTTTGGTGGATTCCAAATGTTTCTCTATATGTGGTTGAACTATGGGCAAAGCAGCTCAGCCTATGGACATGCTAACGAGCAAAGCTCTGGAACAATAGCATTCAATGGGCCAAGGACACACCTGGGGAATGAGGAATGACACCTAAGGGCTAGCAGGGGACACAGGGATAGGCCGCTGGCCAGGTGACCTGCTGCAGCCAAGAAGAGACCAGGGAGGATGTATAAATTTGCCATGTGGCCGTCTCCATTTTGGTACTCAGCTCAGCCCTTCATCCCAGAGGCAGCAGTGCAGGGATCGAAGAGCCGGAAAGAACTGTGGACCCATCCTGATCCTAGGATGCGCAACAAGGACTTTTAAGCCAGCAGCTGTAACATCTCTGCTAGAGCCTGCATCGAGAACTGGGAGATTCGATGCATGTAATGTACTGTCCTTTAACAACCTCACTCTCATGCTTTTCTTTGTTGTAGTAATAAACCTTTAGATGGTAGATTCTGAAGGATTGGTGCAGCGTGATTTGTGGGTAAGATCCAGAGAGTAAATTGGCCGGGATCTGTGGCTGGTTTCTTGGAACCGGACAGAACTTGTTCGGGGTAGGTGAGGTTGGGTTCTAAGACCCCTCACCTGTATATGAGGCCTGGGGCCATCTGGGGCATGGATATTGCTGGGGTGTCGGAGGGGTGTTGCTCGTGAGGCTTCAGGCAGGCAGCTGTGGGACTGGTTGTGGCCTAGTTGGGAAGGCTTCCAGTCTGGGGGCTAGAGAGAGCCCTGGATTCAAGCAATTCGCCCTGAGCGGACGACCTCAGCTGGGCCCAGACCCAGCCCGGTCCGTCACACACAGCGTGAGAGCCCCGGGGACAGATAATGCAACAGGACAAATCAGAACCCCGCTCCAAGGCCTGCTAGGTCCCTGGGAGGCCCACGCCTGGAATACTGGGTGCAGGGGTGGTCGCCCACCGATATATTAGACTGGGAAGGGCAACAAAACGGATGAGGGGGGTGGAGGAGTTTCCGTGTGAGGAGAGGCTGTAGACAGGGGTGGTTCAGCCAGGAAAAGAGGCGACCCAGAGGGGACAGGACGGGGGTGATAAAATCACTCCGGGTGCAGTGAAAAGGCACAAGGAAGTGCTACTCCCTCCTTCCCACAACACAGGAGTCAGGCATCACCCTGGGAAATTCCTGGGCAGTGATGTCTAACGCAAACAGGGAGCTACGGTTGGGCCCAAGCACGCAGTTAACCCGTGGAACTCCCTGCCAAAGGACGGGGGCCATTTCCGATGAGGGGGCTACTTTAACCATCATTCCAGGAGCCACTCAGGCACTGGACAGCTCTGGAGTTTTAGAGGATAATAACTTAGCAGTTAGCCGACAGGAGCACTGTATCTAATTCCTATACAAGGGAAGAAAAATTATATTTCTATATATTACCCCCGGGAAAAGCCATATATTACGGGCATATGTAAATATAGAACAATCGGGAGATAATACAAGATATTCCCAGTTCCAAACCTTGAGGGGTCATAAGAACAGCCGGACTGGGTCAGGCCAAAGATCCATCTAGCCCAGTATCCTGTCTTCTGACAGTAGCCAATACCAGGGGTCCCAGAGGGAGTGAACAGAACAAGGAATCACCAAGCAATCCCTCGCCTGTAGCCCATCCCTGCCCATCCTGGCTAATAGCCATTGTAGCTATCTTCCAGGAACTGATCTAGTTCTTTTTTGAACCCTGTTAGAGTTTTGGCCTTCACAACAGCCTCTGGCAGGGAGTTCCACAGGTTGACTGTGAGCAGTGTGACGAAATACTGCCTTTTGTTTGGTTTAAACCTTCTGTCTATTAGTTTCATTGCATGACCCTGGTTTTTCAGTTATGAGAAGGAGTACACAGCACTTCCTTATTCACTCTCTCCATACCTGGCAACATTTTATAGACCTCTGTCATATCTCCTCCTTGTAGTCATGTCTTTTCCAAGTGGAGCAGCTCCAGTCTTAGTAATCTCTCTTTATACAGAAGTCGTTTCCTACCTCTAAACAAGTCTGTTGCCCTTCCCTTTATCTTTTCCAATTCCAATATATCTTTTTTGGGATGGGATGAACAGATCTGTGTGCGGCGCATGGGCATACCGAGGATTTCTAGAGCTTCGTTGGGGTATTTTCTGTCTTGTTTCTTGTCCCTTCTCAAATGGTTCCCAAGGGTATGTCTACACTAGCCCCCTAGTTCGAACTAGGGAGGCTAATGTAGGCATTCGAAGTTACAAATGAAGCCCGGGATTTAAATATCCCGGCGCCATTTTTAAATGTCCAAGTCGAACTCCGTGCCCGCGGCTACGCGCAGGTAGTTCGAATTAGGATCATCTAATTTGAACTACCGTTACTCCTCGTAGAACGAGGTGTAATGCAGTTCGAATTAGAGATCCTAATGAACTACCTACTCCATGCCGCATGTAGCCGCGGGCACGGAGTTCGGACTAAGGGACATTTAAAAATGGCGGCGCTCGGGAACATGCAAATGAAGCCCGGGATATTTAAATCCCAGGCTTCATTTGCAACGTCGAATGCCTACATTAGCCTCCCTAGTTCGAACTAGGGGGCTAGTGTAGACATACCCCAAGATACCAAAAAAGGAGGTATACCGATCTTGCGAAAAAAGGGGGTTTTGCACAAAAAGAAAACGTCCACACTGCTTGTTTTTGCGCAAAAACCCCAAGCGCAAAAACGGATCAGCAGAAAATATGCAAATGAGATCGCAACTCATGCAAATGAGTCCCTCATTAGCATATTTTTGCCGAGAAAACTCGTAGTGTAGACATAGCCTTGGGGTATGTCTACATGACAGAGTTTTTTCAGAAAAACTTCACTTACGTCCACACGGCAATCATGTTCTTCTGAAAGAAAATCAAAAGAACAGAGGGGGGTTTTTCTGACATTGGTAAACCTCATTCTTCGAGGACGAAGCCTTTTTGTGAAAGGCGTGTACGGACTGGGAAGACGGAGTTCTTTCGGAAGAAGAGGAAAGAGGAAAAAGCACAGGTGCTCTGCTGGCCACTCCATCCACAGTAACCACAGCTTACATGCGAGAGAGCGTCCATTCAGCGTGGATGCTATCTGTCGAAAAAGCAGATCGCTTTTTCGATGTGCTTTCGCAGTGTGGACGCTCTCTTTTGGAAGAAGTTTTTCTGGAAGATCTCTTCCAGAAAAGCTTCTTCCGAAAGAAGCCTGCAGCCTAGACATAGCCTAGGTGTGTTTCCATTATCACCTTTCCCCACTGGTGATGTGTTTCCTTGTCCTATCAAGTTACTCAGTAACTAGAAAGAAAGTCGTAATCGCTGTTTATTTATCTAGTCACACAATGCATTTGATATTTCTCCAACACAAAGATGCTCCATTTCAAGGTATTAACGGTGCAAAGATTCAAAGCATAAAAGCGAATGTAAAAGTGGCACTCGCATTTACAAAGGACGGACCTGAAAGCCGTGTTAGCCTCCGGGAATGGTTCTGTTCCATAATGGGACGCAGGAATCCGAAGTATGCAGCTGCCGTGAGCCTGCCGGACGATTCTCAGCTGTAAATATTTGTTAGGTGTCATCAAGGTGTTACAGGACTCTTCCGTGTTTATGCTAAAACAGACTAACCGGGCTGCCCTTCTGAAGCACCACGGGAGACGGCTTACATGTTATCAGGACAACGTGCCCTCTAAGCAATGTCATTTCTCGGCTGCGCTCCGCTCTTAGGGAAGGCAGCAGAGAGACCTGTTCCCAGGCGGGGGAACCGGGTACCAGTTAGAGCCCTCCAGGACCTGTGAAAAGTCCCACCGATGAATTTGAAACAATCCGTTTGTATTTGCCGCGTGAGGCGCCGGGGGACGGACAGAAACTTCCTCGGATTCCACCAGGGGCAACTGAACCGCCTCAGGGCAGCACCGGCTGGGACTCGGAAACTAAAACCGCCCGGCTTTGGGGGAGAGGCGTCAGGAGACAAACATTGAGCAGGGCCCTTCTCCGGCCCAGGCTGGCCAGACCCGGCTTCCCCCTCCCACCAGCCGGGTGACAGGAGCTATTTCCACACCGGCGGGGCTGTGAGGGCCCTGTGGGGCCGGGCCTGCTGGCTGCAGGCGTTGGCAGGGGATGCCAAGGGGCGCACAGGCCCTCAGCTACCCAGCCAGAGGCGTCTGCGGGAACTGTGTGGTACCCGCTCAGCGCAGGGAGGGGGCAGACAGAGCCCTGCCGACAGCCCCCCCTGCTGGCCAGGGGCAGCAGCAGCCCCCAGGGCCGGGGAAGCTCCATTTTCCTTGCCCGGAGCTGAGCGCCGGCCCTGTCAGCGAACAACCCCTCCCCACTCAGAGCCTAGCTCTGGGCCGCGGGCTCCCCAGCCACAGCACCGAGCAGCTGCTCATGCTCCTGTTTGCACCCCGCTGTGGGGAGGGAGAAGCCGCCCTATTCTCTCCAAACGGCGCCCTGCCAGGGGACGTACGACCGGGTTCAGGGCCAATGGGTCCGGTCCTGGAGGATCCGTCCATCAGCCAGGCTCTGGGTATCTGTAGCCAGTGTCTGCCCGAGGCCGGGAGTGGCCGACAGGGGATGGGTAGGGACGGTGTCCTGAGCCTCTGTCTAGCAGGGGGTCGCTCATTCCCTGCTCTGTTCCCCCCTCCGGGGCACTTGGCGTTGGCCACCGGGCGGGATGGACCTTTGGGCTGACCCGGTCGGATGCTCTTGTGATGATTTCACCTGTCCTGTTCATTCCCGCCGACACGTGCGGCAGTTCGGCAGGCAAGGACCCGGGATCGCAGTAGACAAGAAGCTGGAGATGAGTCAGCGGGCGCCCGTGCTGCTCACGGCATTGGGAGCGTTGCCAGCAGATCTAGAGACGTGATCGTTCCCCTTTATTCGGCTCTGGGGAGGCCACATCTGGAGTGTTGTGTCCAGTTCTGGGCCCCTAGACAGATGGGGAAGCGCTGGGCTGGGTTCCCTAAGGAGGGGGTGGAATCTCCATCCCTAGGGGTGTTTAAGCTGGACCAAGCCCGGGCTGGGCTGACTGAGTTGGGGTTGGTCCTGCTTTGGGCAGGGGGCTGACTCGATGGCGCCTGAGGTCTCTGCCTGTCCCGGGGTTCTGTGACAATGCCCTGGCCTTGGTCGCTCGCAGAGGCCGGACCCCGGCTGGACGGATGGGCCCTTCATCGGGCCCAGGGGGGCCGTGCCGAGCCGTTTTCCCGGGTCTTTACCCGTTTCATTTTCTTCCCACAATGTCCCGGTCAGGGTCCGGCCCCAGGGCTGAGCTGGTTCCCGCACCAGGCCTGCGGCCGAGACCCGGCTCGCACCCAGGCAGCCCGGCTCACCGCCCACTAGGCCCTGACCGGTCAGCGCTTGTGTCCTCCAGGTCCTGCTCAGCACCGATCCTGGCCTGGCGCTCTGCTCCCATGACGACCGGGCTCATCACCCTCTGCCTGCTCGGCGCGCTCCACGCCATGGTGGCCGCGCAGAACGACTCAGGTGAGCCGCAGTGGGCGGGGCCAGCAGCCGGGAGGGGGACTGAGTCTGGGGGCTCTCGGGCGGAGAGCGCTGTGTTCTGCTGCTGAGGCACCCCCCCAGCCCAGGCTGTTCGGGGGTAACGCTGGCTGGGAGGTGGGCGGGGGCAGGGTCCCCCCAGCAAAAAATTCAGGCTGCCCAGGAAATTTTGAAACATGAGCATTTCCTGTCCTGCCCTGGTGCCTCATGGGAACTGTCGTTCAGGGGCCTGGTGCTCCTTCTAGAAAGGGAGTGTGGCCTAGTGATTAGAGTGGGAGGGACTGGGAACCAGCGCTCCTGGGATCTCTTCCCAGTTCTCAGACTGGAGTGGGACCTAGTGGTTAGAACAGGGGACTGGGAACCAGGGCTCTTGGGTTCTCTCCCCAGGTCTCAGAATGGAGCGGGGTCTAGTGGTTAGAGCAGGGGTCTGGGAACCAGGCACATCATGAGACGTGTAACCCAGGGAGGAGAATGGGGCTGAATTTCACTTCTCACCAGATGCCATTTCTAGTTTCAGATAGGATGGGTTTTGGCCCCTCAAACCAGTTCAGTTTCTGGCCCTTCAGCTTCTCAGCCATGGGGCGGGTGTGTGTGTGTGGTGGGGCAGAGGGCACTGGTTTGTGGGTGGGAAAACCAAAAACAATCCCTCCCCCAGCTGCCCCATGTGGGGGAAACTAGTCCGGCCAATCAGCAGCAGGTGAGGGCCCAGCTGGCTCGGAACGACCGCCAATCGCCTCTGTGCCTGTGGGCAGTGGGCGGAGCCGGGGGGCAAGGTGAGTGGACTGAGGGCGAAGGGGACACACAGAAGAAGGGTCGCTCGGCTCCAGGCCCTAGAGACCGCCCCAGAGCGGGGTCGGAGGACTCCTGGGGCGAGAGGGGGTCGAGTGTGGGCACTGGCTGCCGGGCATGGAGAGCTTCCAGGGAAAGGGGCCCGAACCATATGGCTGCAGAGGCTGGTAAAAGCCGTCTTGACGCAGCCCTGGTTGGTAAGAACGGCTCAGTGCTCCTCCTTTCCTGCCTGCCCCTCGCCATGGCTTCTGGGCTGGCGGGGTCGGCATGGCCCCCAACTTGGCAATCACTGGGTGAGCCCAGCATCTCCCACCCTTGGCCAGGGTCGATTTCCCCCCATGAAAGGCCCGGCTGGGAATTAGCCGGGGCCATCAGGAGACAGCGGTGTCACCTTTGCGGGTTATTATCAGGCGATAGGCCCCTTCATGCTTGGATCCCGGCCCCCCCGCCCGGATTGATATCACCCCCTTGCACGAGAGTGGCTGCAGGGGAGGGGGGCTATTGCACCCTCAACCCTTTCTTCTGTGCTACTGGGTAGCAGGGCCAAGCATGGGGGAAACCGAGGCACATTGGCATCATAAAAATAGTGCAGAACTTTGCCACAGCCCCTAATGGCAGCAGCGTGGATGGGGCCTGGGAAGTTTAAGAGCAGGCCTAAAATCGGGAAGCCGGACGTTGGCTGTGGCTACAAAGCTGAGCTGTCTTCTCCCTTGTCAGGCGTGCCCCTGAGCTGTTTCTACTGCAAATCTGGGGAGCGGTGTCACCACACCCCCCAGACCTGCTCCTCGCCCCAGGATGCATGCATCGTCGTTCACGAACGCAACACGCTTGGTGAGTCCCGCGGCGGCCGCTGGCTGGGTGCATTTGCCGGTGGTGTCTGAATGCAGCCAAAGGCGGGACGGCGACCCATTTGTGGCCCCTTCCAACTAGCAGCTGCCCGGAGCCCACTGGGGGATTGCAGGGGGCCTGAGGCCCGGGGACGTGGAAGTCAAAGGCAAACACCCACCCTACTCTGCGTGACGACCCTGGGATGCCAGCCTCCGGTGTCCCCTGCAAGCTGAGCCCTTGGGCACCCACTCAGCAGAGATTCAAACGCCACCCCACTGATTAGCAGAGCACCCGCCCCTGGATTTTGTTTCTGTTGGTGGTGCACATTTGCACGTGCATTGGTGCACACCAAACATTATTCCGCACATGAGTGGAAAAAACTGCACATGGATGGAAAAAGTGTGGGCCATTACCAGCCTCACCTGGCGTGATGCCACCCCTCTGTGGTTTTTTGGGACAGTGCCATTTGGGGACCCTGGAATTGTGCTTATGGGCGTGCACATCCTGCAAACCTCCCTCTCTGCCGGGGGTACTCAGCCATAGCCCCTCCCCTGAGGTGGGCGCCCAAATCAGACCAAAGGCATGTCTTGTCTTTGGAAAGAAACAAGGGAGACCCCTCTCCCTTCCCCCGGCACGTCCAGTCTCTGCTCCCGAAGCCATTCTGAATGGTCCTTGGGCTGGGGAGACATTGGCTGCATTGCCCAGTGGTTAGCGCACTCACCTGGCTGAGGAGCTGAACCTGTCAATACTTAGTGGGACCCCACGCCGGGGGGGCAGCTCCATCAGTTTTTAACCAGCATGCCATGCCCCCTCCTCCCTGTGCTGCCTTCCCGCCAGGCACGGACACTTCGGGCACGCTCCAGGCCTGCGCCGACTCCCGCCGCAGCCTCACCGGCTTCCTGGCTTTCTACTTCGGGCTCAAGGTGACCGTGGAGATCCAGTCGGAAATCTGCAAGAGCGATGACTGCAACACCGAGTCCACGCCCCCCCGTGCGTAGCACCGGCCTCCTTCGCGGGCGCGGGGCTGCGGCGGGGTCCCGGGGGCTGCTAGTCCTGGCTGTGGGGACACACCAGGGGACTTCCGAAGTCCCAGGGGCAAGCGGGTGGCTTGCGGGGCCGGGGAGTCACTTTTCGTGGGAAGCAAGCGTCGAGGAAATGTTTCCCGGGGGCAGGGGTATTAACGCCTTCGGCCTGGGGAGACCGTCACTTGCCAGCTGTCCCCGCCCCTTCTAGGAAGACACATTCAAATGTGGAGCCGATCTTGCGGGCGGCACCTGGGGGAGATTCGTTTGCTTAGCCTGGGATAACCCACACTAAGAGGAGACCCAATTGCTCTTGGGGGGCGTGTTCTGGGGTGCAAAGCAGACCAGTAATGGGTCATGCTAGTCCAGAACCAGCACCTTAAAATGCTCTCTCCTGGGGCTCGCAACCTGGTACCCACCGCACCGTGAGTGCCGGTTGAAGAGGTCAACCCGACCCCTCCCCCCGTCCCCCATTTCCCAGCCCTGGGCCAATCAGACAGGGCCGGCCTGAGCTATTCGTGCACCCCAGGAGCACGGCACCGCCCCCGGGAGTGCGGCGCATGCGCGGCTCCGCCCCCAGGCACCCAGTGCCCCCGGACCCCGGGCGCCTGGCGCATGCATGGCCCCACCCAGTCCGCCAGCCCCGCGTGGTGCCCCCTACACTGGGGCACCCCGGGTGGTAGCCCAGTCAGCCTGTAGCTTGGGCTGGCTCTGCAATCAGAGGAACAATCGGATACGTTTGCTCCTTCTAAGGGTGCGTCTCTGCAGCAAGGCTGACGCCAATTGTGTCGCTGACGTCGAAATAGCATCATTTGGCTTTTGCACAGCAGGACGTCGATGGAAGAGCACTCTTCCTTCGACTCCCCTTGCTCCGCTGGAAAGGCGGGGTACAGGAGTCGGAGTGAGACATCCTCCAGCTCCACATTATTTCGAAATAGCGGCTTGTTGTGTAGACGCCCATCCTGTTATTCCGAAATAACGCTGCTGTGTAAACATGCCCAAAGAGACCCAGCGCCGGGCCCCCTTCCCTGCAGTCAAGGATCACATTCTCCACTGCATCGGGTTGCCTTAGATCAGCGGTTCTCAGGGCTGTGGACGCTGGTAGGGTCGCTGCCGATGTCTGACGATCCGAAAGGACCCTGCACCGCTTTGGAATTCTTCAGGGGCCTTGCACATGGGGGGAAGTACAAACCATCGACTCAGGTGAAAAGTCAAGTTAGTTTCTTAGCAAGAGGGCTTAGGCCACACGACGCCCAGGAGCAGGGCGAGAGCTAGCAAGGGTCACAAAGAAACAGGCATCAAAAGTTGCTTGGGAGTGCGCGGACTCAGCAACTCACTGCATTGGTCCATTTCTTCCTGAGCCTTTTCTTCCTGCAACTCCACTCCCCATGGCATGTGGGGATCAGGCCTCAGCTGGAGTGTTGTGTCCAGTTCTGGGCCCCACGTTTCAGGAAAGAGGGGGAGAAATTGGAGAAGGTGCAGAGAAGAGCCACCAGAATGAGGAAAGGTCTAGAGAACACGAGCTATGGAAGGCTGAAGGAATTGGGCTTGTGTAGTGTGGAAAGGAGCAGACTGAGAGGGGACGTGAGAGCGGTTTTCAGGTATTGGAAAGGGCGTCACAAGGAGAAGGGAGAAAAATTCTCCTTGGCCTCTGAGGACAGGACAAGCAATGGGCTTAAACTGCAGCAAGGGAGGTTTCGGTTGGACATGAGGAAAAACTTCCCACCTGGCAGGGTGGTTAAACTCTGGGATAAGTTGCCGAGGGGGGTTGTGAATCTCCAAAGAGCAGGTTGGACAGACGCCTGTCAGGGGTGGTCTAGATCAGGGGTGAGCAATAGTTTTCAACCAGGGGTCACTTAATACATTTTCGAACTGGCCCCGGGCGACCCTGGAAGGGGCAGGGCCTCAGGCAGAAGGGGCGGGGCCAGAACACTTCCCTGCCTCCCCGCCCAGAGACTGTGATTGGTCTGCGGGTGGGGGAGTGTTTGAAGTCTTTGCCCCCCTAGAGAGAACTGCCAGGTGTTCTGAACAGCTGGCGGTTCCCTCTAGGTGCCCGTGCCCCCGGCGGTGGGAGGAGACTTTGCACGCTCCCCCCTCCCACTGGCCAATCAGGGCTTGGGGCCGGGGGAGTGACAGGGCCTCCACGTCCTGATCAGCTGGATCTGGCCCACGAAGGCTCTTTTGCCCACCCCTGCGCCAGACGGTGCTGGGTCCTGCCGTGGGGGCAGGGGACTGGACTCGGTGACCCCTCGAGGTCCCTGCCAGTCCTAGGGCTCTGTGAGTCTGTGGCGGAAGAACCCCTCTTGGTCTCCCCCGCTGGACAGACACCAGCCAGCAGGGAGAGATGGGGCCTCCTGCCAGGGGGGTGGAGTCCCTGGACACTGCTGGGTTGGGTCTGTGGAAAGGGGCCAACCCAGGTGGAGCGAGCAGCCGGAAGCCCCCGGACACAAGGGGGGAGCAGCCCCGGGAAGCTGGGGGATGAGGCGGGCACGGGAACATGCCGGCAGGCCGGCCACTGGGGCTGGGAGTCAGGAGGTTTCCAGGGGCTACAGGAGGGGGTGGTGCCGGGGGCAAATCCCGGAGGCAGATGCCGGACCGGGGCCGTTGGTCAGGTTAATGGCCAGGGGGGGTCTGGCCCCTCCTGCGTTCTCCGGTTCCTGGGTCTGGAGCCGACCCTTCTCTCCCTGCTGCCTTTCAGAGCTGGCCATCAGCAGCGTCCCCAATGGGCGGGAGTGCCTGGCCTGCTACGCCCCCGGCTTCCAGAGCTGCCAGCCCGCCGGGAGCCTGCTCTGCCTGGGAGGCGCTGACCAGTGCGCTACCGTGGTCGGGACGCTGGCGCAAGGTGCGTGAACACCCCAGGGAGCCAGGCAGTGCCACGCGGCTCTTCTGGGCCAGCCGGGGTAGGGGTGGGGGCAGGAAATGCCCCTTTGCCTTAGGAAGAGCCAAAAGGTCGGAGGCCGTCACTCACAGGGGGCTCCCAGCCCATCCGGCTCTAGCCACTACACCCCGCTCCCCTCCCAGAGCCAGGGATAGAGATAAGATGTTCTGCCTCTCCCCCACCGCACCTCTAAGCACTACACTCTCCTCCCCTCCCTTCCCCTCCCCAAGCCAGGGAGAGGAACCAGAAGCCCTGACTCCCACCTCCCCTCCCCTCTAACCACTACACCCCACTCCCTTTCCAGACACAGGGAGAGAACCCAGGAGTCCTGGCTCCCATCCCCCCTTGCTCTAACCACTGCACCCCACTCCAGAGCCAGGGATAGAGACCAGATATTCTGCCTCCCCGCCCCCACCCATGCACCTCTAACCACTAGACTCCACTCCCCTCCCAGACCCAGGGAGAGAACCTAAAAATCCTGGCTCCCAGTCCCCCTTGCTCTAACCACTAGACCCCACTCCCTTCCCAGAGCCAAGGATAGAGACCAGATGTTCTGCTTCCTCTCCGACCTCTAACCACTGCACCCCACTCCCCACCCAGACCCAGGGAGAGAACCCTGGTGTCCTGGCTCCCCACCCTCTGGACTTCCTAGCACGACTTGGAGTCCCTTTGCGTGTGTCACACATGGTGAGGCTGATCTGAATGGGAATGTGGCCTGGAGCAAAGCGAAGGCAGCGCTTTTGGGCAGAGAACTGGCTGCAGAGGGGCCCTGGCCGTGGGCAGATACACTGTTTGTAGATACCCGGGACTACATCAAGGATACACCTGTTGCCAAGGCCAATTTCTCTTCCTAATGGGAATGATTCTCAAGAGCTCACATTTTTGGTGCACCGTTCTAGCCAACAGGGTCACAATATTTGTCCCCCCTTTACCGAGAAGCAGCAGAACTCTGGGGCCTGGTAGGTCAGTAGGAGAAGAAATCCATGGGGGCAAAGTCTAGGTATTTCCTTAGGGCAGCTTGTTTGTTCACCCTGTTTCGACCAGTCCTGGAACAGAGGTGGGCACAAACAGCACACCGGCTGTTCCCTCAATCTGCCTTCAATCTCTGGGGGCTCCCAGGGAATAATTTGGCCCCAAGAAAGGGCTGGAGTCAGCGATGCATGCAGTGAACCCTTCCTGGCCTTAGAATTTACTAACCAGGTCGGTAGCTATCTGTAGGCTGACTTGGCTTGGAGACAAGGTCCTAGAGAACTCTCTGGGGCCCGATAATGGTGGTAGCGGTGGGATTAAGTCGTGCTGCATCTGATCTGCTCTGGTTTCCTGGCACAGGCAATGTCACGATACCATTTGCAGCCAGAGGCTGCGCCACTCAGGCAGCCTGCAGCATCACGACGCTGGAGTCGGGGGTGTTCACCTACAAGCTGACCGAGACCAGCTGCAAACCCGCGCCCAAAGCACAGCCCAGCAGTGCCCCCCGGATGCTGGTGTGGGGCCCCCTGAGCAGCATCATCCCCCTTTTCCTTCCTGCCCTTCTGGGGCCCTTCCTCTGCTGATGCCCCATCTGCGTGACTGGCACGCCACCCATGGACCGGGGCCATGGGTGGCTCAGTTTCTCCAGGGGAGAGCAATGGTGAGCTGCCATTGCAAAGGAATTTGGGATCCCTGGATGCGGGGGCTGTAGACAAGCCAAGTCAAGATGCTCTGCTAATTCTGATGGGGGGTGGAGGAGAGGGCTGTGTCCTGCTAATACCCCCTCACAGCTTCTCAAAGATCTCTGCGAGGGAAGTCCTGGCTCCCTCCTTCCCCCCTACTCTAGCCACTAGACTCCACTACCTTCCTAGAATTGGGTGAGAACCCAGGAGTCCTGGCTCCCTCCCTTCCCCCATTCGAGCCATGAGACCCCATTCCCCTCCCAGAGCTGGGAGACAACCCAGGAATCCCAGCTCCCAACTCCCTGCTCTGACCACTAGACTCAGTTCCCCTCCCACATCTGCTGCTAAAACCCAGGAGTCCTGGGACCCAGCTCCCCCGAGATTCCAGCAATGGTCCAAGTCACAATGCAGATTCCAAATGGCTCTGAATAAAGCTCGACCAGAGAGCGTCCATGCATGCCTGTGTGTTTGTGGGTACAAGCCATCTGTGTCTGCTCCTCTTTCATGACATACGCCGGTGCTTCCGGGAGCAGCTCTGCCACCATCCCGGACTCCAACCAGAAGCTGCAGGGCATGGCAAACAGGCCTGCTTTTTGCACACCCCTCTCACCTCCCCAGAACTAGCAAACCACCCAGCACATCTCCCAGAAGTCAAAACGTGCTTGCACAATAAGAAAACATCCTGCCCAGACTAAGTGTAACAGCACCACCTGATAACACCAGCCCTCACCCTCTAGTTACTCTGTACATGTTGCTGTGCTGAAGGTTGCTAAGGACTGCCAAGAGGTGACACTTGGGTGCTAAAACAACCACAGCGGAAGTCACAGGAAGAGGCGGAAATTTCAGCTTTCATTGTTTTAAAATAAATTTTGAATAAAGTTGCTTGAGCATTTTCCAGCAGTTAATTCCTCAGCCAGAGACTGTTCCACATGGAGCATCTGCCAGACCCAGGGGAATCCCCATATTTATAAGGCCCAATATGAGTGAATCCCAAATGGCTACCACTACCAGCAAGTGGATCAACGTACCACTCCTTGGTGGTGGACAGCAACGGTGGAGAACATCAGCTCATCCTCTTCCTCCAAGGCTTATCAGTGTCCATCCCATCCTGAACCCCCTTTCCTGCCAGCTTCCAGGGGCACACTTGGCTCTAATCCCACTGCTATCACCAACCATCTTTCTGCCTCCAAAATGAATACTTGTGGATCCCACTACTGACACCAACACTTGTTCTCGGGAAGTCTTTATGCTCCCATCTCAGGTGGCTTCCCTACTGGTATCTGCGGTGGGAACTCATAGGATGATCTTCCAAGTTAATGCCTTGGACTAGACTGGGAACTCCCTGCCCTGACGCCAACTCCCTGTGTGACCCCGGGGTAGGTCCCAGCTCCATGCTTCAGTTTCACGATTAGCAAAATGTGGTTAGATCTGTTATCTCTTTTGGGGGCAGGGACCATCTCTCATTGTATGTCTGGGCAGCACCTGGCTCAGCAGAGCCCCTAGTCTCAATTGGCAGGAGGGGTCTATGCAGCATGTGGAGCAGCGGGGGACCTGATTTTAGTTGTAGGGCAGGGTCTGTGCTGCCCCTAATGTGAAGGGGGGAGTCTGTGCAGCTGCTGGTACAATGGGTGGCCCTGATCTCAGGCAATGTCTGTGAAGTGCCCTGACGCAACAGGAACCCAGATCTCAAATAGGGTCTCTATGTGCATTCATAATATCTAATAACTAGCAGACTTACCTGGCATTGCCCGGGTCCCACAGAGCAGGGGAATCGTGGTGTGTGGGGTGCAGGACTCAAGGCAGGGCCTTGGGGATGTGTGTGTGGAGGGAGGGCAGTGCAGGAAGCTGGCTGTCTGTAGGGGGGTGTGAGAGTCAGGGTTAGGGGGTGAGGAGGGGCTCAGGGTGGGGGGGTCCCATCTGCCATGGGCCTTTTCTCCCCCCTCCCCCCGGCTCCTCTCCAGCCACCAGGGGCGTTTTTCCTCCCTCTCCCCCCCCGCAACTTCCCTGTCTGTACTGTGGCCAAGGGCTGGGAGAGGGAAAAGATTTGGGGGCAGGGGGGCTACTAACTTGGGGTACTGGCAGGCAAGATGGCAGAGCCCCAGCCTGGCTGGCCACTCCCTTGGTGATATTGCTGCCCCCGGTGGACACACTCATATTGCATCCCTCCAAACAGCAGCCCCCTCCCTTTGCAAGTTATGGAAACCAGTCCTTTCCCCAGGGCTTCCGGTTGTCCTGGCACCACCAAACCCAGACCTTGCTTTGAGTTAGGAGGAGAGGAAGCTGCCTGCCAAATTTGGTGGGCCTGGCTCTTACTGTTTAGGAGGAATTCTTACACAAACGGATGCGCAGACAGACACACAGACAGACACACTCTAATATATATAGATAGATAAACTACAGGACTATTTGTGCAGGATACCTGGCTCTCCTTTGCTGCAAAAGGTTTACACGGGCTGGGGTCCGTCCTTTGGAAATCGTACCTGTTTGTTTGGAGTCGGTGTGATTTGTTTGCTGGAGCGTCCGTCAGCTCATGGGCCACCTCCTTGTCCAGCCTCATGTCCACTTTTCCACCCTTGCCTGGGCCTAAGGTGTCTCCGTATTTCACTGTGCTGCTCCCTTCTGGATGGGGTTAGGATTAGGGTCAGAGTTAAGGTTGTTTTGTAAATTGCAACATAAGCATCCCCCATTGTGTGGCATCTCCCTGCCTCGGGACAGCAGCGACAAGCAGTAGAAATTTCACTAGGGATGCAGCGTGGATCATGGGGTACCCATCGGAAGCCCTTGCTTCCCCAAAGCTGGGGACAGAACTCAGGAGTTCTGGCTCCAATTCCCAACCTGTCAGCCTCACCTCTGTCTCGGTGCTACTGGTACAAACTGGGCCTCCTAGCTCCCTTTCCTTTAACTCATCACCCATCACGCCCTTGCTGGAAGCAGAAGAACCCAGGCGCTCTGGCAGCATGGCTAATTTAAACATCTTCCTCCACACCCTAACCTCGTTGGTCTTAATCCCAAGCGTAACTGTATAAATATCAACACTGTTGTCCCATTCTTTGGTGAGTGCCCAAAGGTTCCAGCTGGGCCAGCTTCCACCAGCAAAGCATATCCCATTCTGAATAATTCCATCAGAGCCTCACAGATGCATGGGGGGGTCACCGGTTGTGGTTCCTGCCAAGAATTTCCCCTGGATGCTTTCCTACAGCCACCCCATGTGCCCATCCTGTGGGATACAGTCTGGCACCTGATGACAGTCTCTCCACCCACCATGCTCTGACCTCCTCCCCTCTACTCAGAAGCACAGTGAGGCAGTGACAGTGCTCCTCAGGGGAAGTGTTGGTGGCAGGAGTGGGATGCTCAATTATGTCTCCATCCCTCCAAAGTCTACACCTAAAGTCTCACATGGGGCTGGATTCTGGCAATTCAGGGCTCAGCCAGTGATTCCGCTGCCCTGATGACTCCACCCTCCTGCACTTAGATGAATGGCCGTCAGGAGATGCTTTTCCTTTCTCAAAGATGCATTGGTGGAAAGAAGTGGGACCCCCAAGTGTTTTCCTCAATCACTAAAGCCTTCTGGGGCTATAGCACTGGGAGTTAAGTCCTTACTGAGAAGCTCAGGGCAGCTACCTCTGCCTGCGAGGGGCTCACACTAGTGAACATGAGGTAAACAAACTGCAGCCGTCAGTCGTGGGTCGTCAGTGGAACGGGGCCTTTGAGAGATGGAAAAGCAGAGGTGAGAGATTTCTCAACACATCAACACCTCCCTGGTGTTCTGTCTCCACACGCTGTCTTCTGTGAGGAAGTGGTAGAGAAATTTTCATTCCAACTTTTTTTATTTTGTGAACAAGAAAATCAAGTTTTCGACCGAAGCATTTTCACAGCGAGGGCGTGCTTCTCTCTCCCCCCGCCCCCCCCCCTCAAAGTACACTTTTTGTCAAAAAAAACCTACCGGTATATTTTATTTTTCAGTTTTCCACAGCTCTGTGTTGCATTCTTTTCATTCCTCGGCTAAATTTTGTCATGCTTTCTGCTGTTTGGGGCTAAACATTGTCTGTGTTTCAAGCCAAAGTAGCCAAAGTTTTTGACTCCTTGATGTTTGGCCAAATCAGTTTGGCTTTCAGCTGATGATCATTCAGTTTTCAGGATCCTTTGGTTGAAAATGGTTCATTTGTTTCAGTTTTTGACTTTTTTTTAACTTCATATTGGTTTGATTTTGGCAGTTTCTGGCCCCAAACTGTTCACATTTCAGCAGAAAACATTTTTTTCCCAGTTCTTTTTGCCAACGGTTTGTGCTTTGACAGTTGGGACTCCAAACATATTTCAATTTAACGCTGTGTCTACACTACAAAGAAAAGTCGGAAAAAGATACACAAATTGCAATTCACAATTTGCGTAGCTTGTTCCGCTTTTCTTCCACAAGAGGCTTTTCTGACATTTGGTCCGACTACACGGGGCCAAATGTCAGGGAAAACACCCTCTTTCGGAACATCCCTTCTTCCTCATAAAACGAGGTTTGCAGGGATGCTGAAAAAACGCGTCTGCTTTTCCAAACAAATTTTCGGAAAAGCAGATGCATTCCTTGGAGTCAGCAGAGCAGAGGTATCCGGGAAAAGCTCTGCAGTCGAGATGTACCCGAAGTTGAAAATGATTCACTTTGGGCCAAAAATTGCTCACTTGGTAGCAGTTTGTAGCCAAAAGGTCTCTGCTTTTAAGACCTTCTCAACCAATAGTATTTTCTACTTAATTTTTCAGCTGAAAGGGCCCCCTAATCCCACAACTTCCCATGAAAAGTTTTCTGATTCTCAGATTCCTGAGGGTTTCAGGGTTGCTTTTAAAAAATGAAAGCTGACGTTTCCTCTGGGCCGGGGGGCGGGCGATGAAACCGACCTTTTACGTAACATTTATGACACAGTGCGAGGGAGTTCAGGGTGACCGATAGACGGAAGAGGAGTAGAGGCTACACCCAATTCACACCCAGCCTGACATCAGAGCTGCTGCCAAGGTCATTGGGAAGGAGACAGGAAACCCTGGTGCCACTTTGCCAGCCTGGTAGAACCTCGACGGGGCTGCAGGTCCCTGGTTCTCCTCCAGTCCCAGGTCCCTCTGTTCCGCTCGGCGTGGGAACGGGGCCTGACGCGAGTGTCAATGGAACGAAGGCGGGAAAGGGCCCAAATCCCTTTCAGAGTTCCAGCACGGCGATGTGCTAAGGACTTCGCAACGGCAGAGGTTGCTAATCACTGTGTGTGGGGGGAAGCAGAGACGCACTGGGTCAGACCAACAGTCCATCCGGCCCAGCGTCCTGTCTCCCAACAGCGGCCAAGGCCAGGTGCCCCGAGGGAGCGAACCAACCAGCGAACCATCACATGATCCCTCCCGTCGCCCATTCCCCGCCCCTGGCAAACAGAGACCAGGGACACCCTGTCACGGCTCACAGGTCGTGCCCACACTTGGCCCCTCGGCTCCTGGGCGGACCCTCCCCCTCCAGCCCCTTCTCGGGGAGCTCACTCCACTCCAGCGGCCGTGAGACAGCCCTTTCTCAGAGAGTCCACTCCAGTGTGGCGACCCTCTCTTGGGGGCCCACTCCCACCTGGGGGGGTCCGCCCCTCTGCCTCCAAGACGGTGCCTCTCAGGGCCTTCAGCCGCCTGCCTCCGCCGTGAGCCCCTTCGGGGGTTCCCCTCCCTCTGGTCCCCCAGGGCCTCCACTCCCAGAAGGAATGGTGCCCCCCTGTTCGCTAGACCAGAGCAACTATCAGCCAGCACCAAACAGGAGGGTTTATTGAGCTTTGAACACAGCAACGGGTCTCTCAGGCCAGTCGGCCTGGGCCCTCAGCCCACACATCAGCCTCCCTCTGCAGCCAGTTGAGCCCTGCCTGCCCTGCTCTCAGTCCCCAAGAAAACAACCCCCAGTCTCCGAGCAGAGCCTCCAATATCCCCAGCAACAGCCCCTCCCCAGTGCATTGTCTTCTCAGGTAAGAGGGTCGCCTGGCCCCTCTTCTCCGCCTCCCTCCTCGTCCAATGTTCTCCCCTCGCTGGGGTCAGCTGGGCCGATTGCCGGGTTCCCTCTCTGCAGCCCATTGTCTGTCCTCTGGTCAGAACTGGCTGTGTCCTCCAAGCAGGGTCGGGGTCATCAGGGTACCAGACACCACGGCACCAACTCTGGGCTGTTCTCTGACACAACAAACTCCCCCCCCTTTGTCACATTGAACCAGTAACTGCTGGGCACTGAGTGCCCCCCATATGTAACACCCCCCTTTGAACCCCCAAAACTCCCCACTTCCTCACACACCCTCCCTGCCTGTCCTGGCTACTGGCCAGTGATGGACTTGTACTCCAGGGTCCTTTTTGAGCCCTGTTACCGTCTTGGGCCGGCTCGGCCGCTCTGTGCGGCTGCTGGCGGCAGTGCAGCCTTCAGAGCCGGGTGTCCAGAGAGCAGCAGCTGCTGGCCGGGGCCCTCTGTGCCCATGGTGCTCCGCCCTCACCCGGTATTTCTCATGTACCCCACGGAGCGCTCCCATGTGCCCTTAGGGTACATGCTCCCCAGTCTGGAAACTACCACTCTGGCTGGATTTCCTGCTGGGAGGGAGAGGAGTGTGTCAGCGGGCGGGGACGTGCCACAGGTGGGCAGGGCTGGCCACGGGAGCGGGGGTTTGGAGACACAACCAGAAGAGTCCTGCTAATTCATTACATCACTGCGTGTCCCGGAGCCCGGCTATAAAAGGGGAGAGGCTGGAACATCTTTCCACATCACAGAGTGAGCTACCGACTTCACCCCGGGCAAGCATCGCTCTCAGCAGAGTGTGGTAAGTGACACCCCTCTGGCTGCTCTAGCCACTAGACCCCACTCTCCTCCTAGAACTGGGGAGAGAACCCAGGACTCTGGGCTCCCATCTCTCACCCTACTCTAACCACTAGACTCCACTCTCCTCCTAGCCCTGGGGAGAGAACCCAGGACTCTGGGCTCCCATCTCTTACCCTACTCTAACCACTAGACTCCACTCTCCTCCTAGAACTGGGGAGAGAAGCCAGGACTCTGGGCTCCCATCTCTCACCCTACTCTAACCTCTAGACACCACTCTCTTCCTAGCCCTGGGGAGAGAACCCAGGACTCTGGGCTCCCATCTCTCACCCTACTCTAACCACTAGACTTCAGACTCCTGCTGGTGCTAAAGAGAGAACCTAGGAGTCCAGGCACCCAGAGCATTTCCCCTCCCCGCCCACTCTAACCACTAGCCACCACTCCCCTCTCAGAGCTTGGCATAGAACCCAGGAGTCCTGGCACCCCACCCCATTTTCCCACCATCTGAATGTGAATGAAGGCAAGCGCCGGCATGCAAACGGGAGGTGCTGCAGGTGTGCAAACATCTCCCTGAGCTGGAGAGGAGCCAGGTGAGGGAGCCACACAGGCGACTCACTGACTCCTGTGTGAACTCTTGGATGCCTGCAACGGGAGCCAGAAATCAGCTCTGCTCGCCCGCCCCGCCCCGCCCCGCCCGCCCCCCCCCACACACCCCGCTGCTGCTATCAGGGATCATGGGGTGGAGCAGCGTATGCAGGTGACTGAGCCCCCAGACAAATGTGGGGAAACTGAGGCAGCTGCAATACCATGATGCCCTTCACGGATGTGCCAGTGGTGTGGGAGGGTGGGGGGCAGAAGTAGCTGCTCCCCGGAGGGAGGGGGATTCCTCCCCTTCTCACCTCCGAGTCTATGGCTTCCAGATGGTCTGCATGAAGGCGACCCTGAGTGGGTGGGGGAGGTGTGGGGAGCAAACCCCCCTGAGTGGAGAGAGGGGGCAGTGCCATTTCTCCTGCCCCCAGGGAGCTGGACACTATGGCTATGTCTACACTGCATCCCTCTTGCGCAAAAGCCTATGCAAATGAAGCACAGATTAGCATATTGCATAATGTAACCAAGAAGGCTAATGGCATATTGGGGTGCATTGGGAGGAGCATTGCCAGCAGATCCAGAGATGTCATTATTCCCCTTTATTCGTCACCGGGGAGGCCACATCTGGAGTATTGTGTCCAGTTCTGGGCCCCCCGCTATAGAAAGGATGTGGGCGCATTGGAGAGGGTCCAGCGGAGGGCGACCAAAATGATTCAGGGCTGGAGCACATGGCTTGCGAAGAGAGGCTGAGGGATTTGGGTTTGTTCAGTCTGCAGAAGAGAAGAGGAAGGGGGGATTTGAGAGCAGCCTTCAACTCCCTGAAGGGGGGCTCCAAAGAGGCTGGAGAGAGGCTGTTCTCAGCGGGGGCAGAACGAGGAGCAATGGGCTCAAGTTACAGGGGGGGAGGTCTAGGTTGGAGATTAGGACAAACTGTTTCCCTAGGCGGGTGGGGAAGCCCTGGGCTGGGTTCCCTAGGGAGGGGGTGGAATCTCCATCCCTAGGGGTGTATAAGTCCCGGCTGGACAAAGCCCTGGCTGGGCTGATTGAGTTGAGTCTGGTCCTGCTTTGGGCAGGGGACTGGACTCGATGCCTCCTGAGATCTCTGCCCACCCCGGGGTTCGATGATTCTGTGGCTTCCTCTGGCTTTTGGTTCTTGTGGGCGATTGATCTTGATCCCCAGAAACAGACTCACCTGACACGGCAGGCTTCATGCGGGAGCATTTCAGGTCTGCCTCTGACTTGTGACTCAGACCAGCCACAAAGGGGTCCGAGGTGCGGCTGCCCCAGAACCGTAGCAAACGGCCTTGTGGTTCCACCCACCTTTTTGTCTGGCTCATGCATTTGCCATCCCTCATCTGCTCTCATTTCAGTCCATCTCTGATAAACCCCCAGCCAGAGACTTGCCTCCCTCTGAGACCTCCAGCGCCGATCTGCTGCTTCCCCATCACGATGACGGCATCTCTGACCATCTGCCTCCTGGCTGCTCTCCTTGCCACGGGTGAGTGGGATTCACCATTGGCTGGGTACGTGGTTTTCCCTTGCCCCGTTCCAGCTCTGCGCAGGGAGCAGGCACGACCGATGTTGCCCATGTGACTGAGAGACCAGAGCCCCAGTTTGGTGGAGAAGGCGGGCAGCCAGGTTTATTGTTTATGAAGAGCAGCCTGAGATGTCGGCCGCATGGTCACAGCACAGAGGCAATGTGCGCCCATGACAATGACCTAGCTCCGTCAGCAGCAGGACTTCCTGCTGCCCCCCAAGCTGGACAAAAATGACCCCTCGATTTCTCTTTCATTCCTGGAAACAAACGAGTTATGACTCACACTCCAGACATGGTCAGCTGCCGCCCGGTACCTTCTCCTGTTGGTTCGAACTAGCTTTCTCCATCCGTCACTCTGTCCTCCTACCTTTGGATTCCCTTGGGGTCCGTGTGGCCTCGAACCAGCCCCCACGATTGTTTTTATTATGTGTTTATTTTGAAAGTGGACCACATTCTCCCTGACTGAATTGATCTCGTTATCTCTGGCCTTCCTCTTGATAGGTACTCCCTTCTTTTCATGGGCCTGCATATTTATACCTGCCTCTGGAATTTCCACTACATGCATCTGACAAAGTGGGTCTTTGCACACGAAAGCTTATGCTCCAATAAATCTGTTAGTCTATAAGGTGCCACAGGACTTCTCGTTGTTTTTGCAGATTTAGACTAACACGACGCCACCTCTGATACTTTATTCTGTAGTTTTACCTTGGGCTGGACTTGTCCTAGTCTTCTTGAATGTGTGCACATAAATACCTGGTACTTCTCAGGAGCAACGTTTTCTTTTTTCCATCCATGTGCGGAGTTTTTCCTTCCATGTGCGGAATAATTTTATGTGCACTCAGACATGTGAGGATGTGCACCACCAGCATAAACACCTGGCGGCGGGGACTCTGCTAATCAGCGGGGCGTCATTTGAATCTCTCCTCAGTTCACGTTTTCCCTCCCTCTCCAGGGGCCTGTCTGCAGTGTGAGGTGTGTGCCGGGCTGGGAACTGACTGCAGGGGCGACCCACGGCCCTGCCCAGCTGAGCACAACTCGTGCGGTCTCGCGCTGACAGAATTGACCTGGGGTAGGTGAGATGGGCCATAACCAGCTCAAGTCTGGTTACAGGCTGGGGACCTGGGACACCTCGGTCCTCCCCTTGTCCCAGCTCTGGGAAGGGAGCGGGGGGAGGGGGGGGGTCTGGGCAGAGATTAAGGAACCCGGATGCCTGGGTTCTATGGCAGACCTTGGAGCTAACTCCACTAGGGGGTGTCAGATCAGCACTAAAATGCTGCACCCCCAGGCGACTATCTGGCCAGTGGGCGAAGGGCCCAGACTCCTCCTAAGGTGCATGGGAAGAGAGAGGGATCCACAGAGCCAGCACGGAGCAGGCAGCCACCTAAGCCAGCCAATAGGAAATGCCGAGCAGAGGGGAGTGGACTATCCCTTGCCCCTCCCGCAAGTTTAGCATCTAAGTCCCAGCTGCCCAGCTCTGCTTGGAATCACCACCCGGGAATGGGGTGACGTCTTCTGTGTCAATGACAGCGGGGTAGGGGAGTTGCCAGAGACCCCAGTAGCCGGGCGCTCAGCTGAGTTCTGGGGCAGCCACGTTCAAATCCCCCCTCGGCCGGACTCAAGGCAGGGACCTCAGCCCAGATCTCCTTACGGTCGTGCCTAGCCCCTTGGCCTGTGGGCGGGTCCCTCAGCAAGGCCTGCAGTATGAAATCATAGAATCCTAGAGCTGGAAGAGACCTCAGGAGGCATCAAGTCCGGCCTCCTGCCCAAGGCAGGACCAACCCCAACTCAATCAACCCAGCCAGGGCTGTGTCCAGCCGAGACGTGAAAACCTCTAGGGATGGAGATTCCACCCCCTCCACAGTTACACATTCCCTGCACACTGGTTTTCTCACATCCATGGGGAGCGTCTGACCCACTGGGCTCCTGGCCATGGAGGGGGCATCCCCCACATCTTCTCCACTCTGGCTGGGCTTCATGCAGGGCCCGATTCAGTGAGAGTGCACCGAGGGTATCCCTGGATCAGGGCTTCGCAGGTGAGACTGGCAGGGGGCACCTTGTCTGGGAATCCCGCTGCAGGTACGGGCTGAGCTGGACACACAGCGTCGGCATTTCCAGCCCTGCCTGTACCCCCTGCAGGAAGCTTTGGCAGTACAAGGACTCTATGGGCAGGGGATTCGGGGGCCCCAGGGTTTGGCAGCAGCTGAGTGGGGCGCTGGAGGATCGAAATGCCGGAGTTAGGGGCTGAAATCACTTTGTCTGGCCCTGTGGGACCTTGGGTGAGACACTGCCTCGCTCCGTGACTCAGTTTCCCCATGGGTAGAGGGCGGCGGATGGCTCAGGGTTCAGGTCGTTGGGGCGGGAGAGGAAGGGGGATAAATCCCAGACGTCTCTGCTTGTGCAGGGGGCGTGAAGACCCAGAGCATCCTCAAGGGCTGCGTGATGCCCAGCCAGTGTCAATCTCGCCCTGTCTCCGTGAACTTTGGGAACGGAATGGAAATGAAGACGAGCTTCGCCTGCTGCGTGGATGACGCCTGCAGAACAACCACCGTGACACGTACGTACGTCCCCTGTCTCCGCCTGTCCCCCTGCAGCTCCCTGAGGCCGGCATCCCACCCTGCAGGGGGCGTCCCATGGAGGAACACTCAGCCTCTGGAGGGTGGAGTTTGGTGGGGGGGTTGACCCAGGGCTCCCCTATGTTAGGGTTAGCAGGGAGGGTGCTGCTGCGGAGAGGGGACCTGCGGGTACAATGGGGGGGCGTTAGGGGGTACTGGAGGGGTGTATGTACTGGGACGGGGTATTTGAGGGATTCTGGGGGTACCAGAAGCCGTTCTCTCAAGGTGGGGGCAGTGTTGCTCCCTGTGACTGTGCAGGGCGGAGGGTGCAGGCCTGGGACCCCGGCAACAGCCGGTCTGTCAGCGCCCCCCCAGTGAGTCGCTCTCGCTCTGCAGCTTTCACCTCCCAAACAGGCCCTGCAGCCTCCACCCTCAACAACAACATGCCTCCTGGAACCGAGGCCTCCACCGTGATGGGCGCGTCTTCTGGAACCGAGGCCTCCACCGT
This sequence comes from Rafetus swinhoei, assembly GCA_019425775.1. NCBI lineage: Eukaryota > Metazoa > Chordata > Testudines > Trionychidae > Rafetus > Rafetus swinhoei. The sequence goes on from CM033448.1 coordinate 2,431,915, forward strand.
GATGCGGCGTGTCTCCTGGAACCAAGGCCTCCACCACGACGGGCGTCTCCCGGAACCAAGGCCTCCATCGTGATGGGAGCATCTTCTAGAACCGAGGCCTCCACCACGACCAGCGCGTCTTCTAGAACTGAGGCCTCCACCAAGACGGGCGTGTCTCCTGGAACCGAGGCCTCCGCCGTGATGGGCGCGTCTTCTAGAACCGAGGCCTCCACCACGAAAGCGCGTCTTCTAGAACCGAGGCCTCCACCGTGACGGGCATGTCTCCCGGAACCGAGGCCTCCACCGTGATGGGCGCGTCTTCTAGAACCGAGGCCTCTACCGCAATGGGCATCTCTCCTGGAACCGAGGCCTCCACCACGACCGGCGCGTCTTCTAGAACTGAGGCCTCCACCAAGACGGGCGTGTCTCCCGGAACCGAGGCCTCCGCCATGATGGGCGTGTCTTCTAGAACTGAGGCCTCCACCATGATGGGCGCGTCTTCTAGAACCGAGGCCTCCATCGCGACGGGCATGTCTCCCGGAACTGAGGCCTCCACCGTGATGGGCGCGTATTCTAGAACCGAGGCCTCCACTACAACGGGCATGTCTCCTGGAACCGAGGCCTCCACCGCGTCCGGCGCGTCTTCTAGAACCGAGGCCTCCACCGCAATGGGCATCTCTCCTGGAACCGAGGCCTCCACCACGACCGGCGCGTCTTCTAGAACCGAGGCCTCCACCGTGACGGGCATGTCTCCCGGAACCGAGGCCTCCACCGTGATGGGCGCGTTTTCTAGAAACGAGGCCTCCACCGCAATGGGCATCTCTCCTGGAACCGAGGCCTCCACCACGACGGCGCGTCTTCTAGAACTGAGGCCTCCACCAAGACGGGCGTGTCTCCCGGAACCGAGGCCTCCGCCATGATGGGCGCGTCTTCTAGAACTGAGGCCTCCACCATGATGGGCGCGTCTTCTAGAACCGAGGCCTCCATCGCGACGGGCATGTCTCCCGGAACTGAGGCCTCCACCGTGATGGGCGCGTATTCTAGAACCGAGGCCTCCACTACAACGGGCATGTCTCCTGGAACCGAGGCCTCCACTGCGACCGGCGCGTCTTCTAGAACTGAGGCCTCCACCGCTACGGGCATCTCTCCTGGAACCGAGGCCTCCGCGGCGACGGGCATGTCTCCTGGAACCGAGTCCTCCACCGTGACGGGCATGTCTCCCGGAACCGAGGCCTCCACTGTGACGGGCGCATCTCCCAGAACAGAGGCCTCCACTGCGACGGGCGCATCTTCTAGAACCGAGGCCTCCACCGTGACAGGCATGTCTCCCGGAACCGAGGCCTCCACCGCGACAGGCGCCCCAGTCATCACTGCCTTCCTCCTACTGAAGCTTCTCTCCTAATCCCCTGCCCGGTGCAGTGCCACCGCACCCAGATACACCCTGTACCTGCCTCCGCTGCTCTCCCAGGGTTCTCGGCTCCCGGAGGGACTCGCAGCCCCTCGACGTTGCTGCACTGAAGGAAAGCAAGTGGAGACCTGGTGGGCTGGCAGCTGCTCAGCTCCTCCCGTGGGCCGTCCATCCATCCACCTCGTTCGGGCTCTTCCAACCCGCCTCTCACCCTCCCCGGCCTAGTTTAACGCATTTCTCCTGGCTTTCTTCTGACTGCCCCACCTGAACCGGCTGCACCTGGGCTCCCTCTGCTGTTCTCATTGGCGTCCCCTTCCCACGTTCGTGCCAAACACGGCCCTTCCTCGGTGCACCAGGCAACCGCCCCTGCCCTCTGGCCTCCACTGAGGCTCTGCTCCCGGAGCCACACAGGAAGGGCGGCCGCACGAATAAGCGACCAACCCTCCCCAAAAAGGATAGCCAGGAAGGGGGGAAAAACGGCCATCTTTGGACCTCCCAGAGGTGTGGGTGGCCCACCGGCACCTGGACCCAGGCTCCACCTCTTCCCCCGAGATCCCCCAGCGCTTCTGCACCCCGTCCCTTTACTGCACTTGCCTACGGCAGGACATGTGATGGAGCCCTGCCCCCCCCTTCCAGAGGGCGGGGGTGTCTCAGGGAAAAGGGGGGCCAAGTGGGGGAGGGGCCACGTTCCAGGTCTAGATTGACACTCGGCTAGCCCAAGACACACCCATGCACACACCAGTGGGTGACGTCAGCCCCCTCTAGTGGCTGCTTTGGGCAGAGGCTTGTAAGGCTGGGGCTACCGTATTGCTGTTTAGCTCAGACCCTGGTCTACAGAGCCAGCAGTCACGGGTTCAATTCCCTTTCAGCCAGGACATGCTCAGGAGAGCTACTCTGACTTAAGAGCCACCCCAGCAGCTGTCGGATAAAGTACTTGCCACCCAACCTTTTATAAAGGAGAAATAGTTTGTTATTGTCGGTGTAGGATGCCGCTGTGTTAGGTGCGTTATTAGGTGTATTACGGTAGCAGCCAGGCACCCCCGTTGTGGGTCAGGGTTCCACACTGCGCTAGGCAGGTCTGTTCCGGTGACATTTGACTCGGTCACTCTTGATCGGCTAGACAATCCCTCATTGCACTGTATGGGCTGTCGCTGTCTGGGACGTTTGGCTGCGTAGCTGCTACCGAAACGTGTGAGGCTGCGAACGCCCACAAGCCACTATTCAGGTAGAAGAGTAAAAAGGCCACGTTAGTGTCTCACTGCGGAAATGCACATCCACAAGGGTTTCCCCCAGGAACTGGGCACAGTAAAAACCGCTCCGAGACAGCGCTGCCCAATGGGACCTGCATGAGCCAGGTCGCAGCCAGAGAGCTTCCCAGCAGGTGGGAAGAAGATATAAGAGGTGAACATGACATCGGAGGGGGGACCTCACTCCCTCTACAACACCACACCTGCAAACACCTGCACGGGACAACTGAACTGTGTGAAGCACCAATCCCAGGCTAGAGAGATTTTTCGCCTGTGTAGGAAAACCAGGACGAGCCAAAGTGCAGCGACAAGGCAGCTCGTGCCGGAAGCGTCTGCCGGCCTGTTCCTCACTCAGGGGGAGAAATTGCTAGTTGATATCCTACCTCTCCGGTGTGTTCCGCGCAGATGGCGGGTTTTATTTATTTGCTCCGGGAACGTGCTTTGATCTGTTTGCTGTCTCTGGTCATCACGTAATCGCCATCTTTTGGTCCTTAATAAATAAACTTGTTTTTTATGTTTTCTGGAACCAGTGGGTGGGTTTTGTAACTGGGGGGAAGGGAAGAAAGCTGCACACACCTCTCTCCTTCCTGAAGTGGGGGGTGGATTTCACGCGCACCCTCTGCACAGGTCACTGTGAAGTTTGGGGTGTGCACTGTGCTGGGGGTGGGCACTTGAAGCAATGCCCTGGCAGAACCTACCCATGCAGAGCTGATTTCAGGGCCTTTTTGCAGCTGGGGGGGTCCCCGTCTGTGTGTGCTGGGGGGAGGCTAGAGGGCCGGGCTTGGCAGGGCAGAGTGAGGGAGCTCAGGCTGATGGGACAGGCAATATGACCCATCACAACCATCCTGACTGCAAAGCTGGGCCCTCAGCCAGCAGCCACCCAGCTCAGAAGGCAGCCCAGAGGTAATGGTGGCAATACCATGACCCCCTAAAGCAGTGTTTCTTAAACTATGTTCCACGGCACACCAGCGTGTGGAGAACAGAGTTCAAAATGGACACCCTTAAAGGGGCAGGCAATTCAATAACTTGCCCCCCGACCTTTTTTTTTTTTGCTCAACAAAAAAAGCCTTGGTGGTCCACATTAAAAAATATTGTTTGGTGTTCCTCGGTCTTAAAAAGCACTGCCCTAAAGCAAGGGTGGGGAACCAAAGACCCTGGGGCCAGATGTGGCCCCTGGCTTGCCTGGATCTGGCCCCCAAAGTTCAGGGCTCCCCTCGCAGCCCACTCCTGCACTCTTCCCCCTGCCCCAAGCCTCCCTCCCACACACTGAACCCCTCAGTTTGGCTCCCACCCCAGAGCCTGGAGGGGCTCTGTCATGGGGCCAACTCACCCCCATAGCCCCTCCAGCTGGTTGCTCTGGGAATTAGCTTGCTTGGCTCATTGGACGCCTCCCTCTAGCTGGTTATTCCCCATGCTTCTTTTCCCAGGGAACCCCCAGTTCCCCTGGACCCACCTGGCCTCAGTGACCCACTGCCAGTCTCCATCTAGCCCCTGCCTCAGGGGCAAACTGCAGTCTGTAATGGCCACTCAGCACTGGCAAAGGGGGGTGGACCTGTTGCCCCTGCCTACCGTGGCTGCCCATCACTGCCCTAGTAGCTTCAGGCCTTGCTTCAGGCCCTGCAGCCTGGGAGCTTGGTTGGCCAGAGCCTTCCAGCCCTGCCTACCCTCTCCCTCCCGGGCTATGTCTACACTCGCGGCTTCTTGCGTGAGAAATATGCAAATGAGGCGAAGCGTGGACTATCGCCGAGCCTCATTTGCATACCTCATGAGCCGCCATTTTTGCAGAAGAGGCTCTTGCGCCAGAAGGAGCTGTCTACACGGCCCCTTCCTGCGCAAGAAAACCCCTCTTGCACAATGCCGTTCTTCCCGAGAATAATGGGCGTAGCGGCATTGCGCAAGAGGGGTTTTCTGGCTTGCGATTCTGGGGGAGCACAGAAAAGCCCGACGGTGCTGAACGTGCCCCAAAGGAGGGAGACGCTCTCGGCCGAAAGAAACGGGGATGGGCAACGGCTCCGATGTCAGTCTTGGGAGAGTTGGAGGCGGGAGAACAGGACTGTCGACGGGCTGGCGCCGTGTCCTTGGGTGTCTGGCTGTCAGACCGGTTCCGCCTGCTGCTCCCCACGGGCCCCAGAGAGGAGCTAACTGTGCCATGAGAGCAGCAGTCACGAGAAACGGGGCAGAGTTCCTGGGAGGCTGAGCTGTGGGGCTGAGCGGTGGCTGGGCGCTGTAACAGGGTCTGGGGGCACCGCGGAGACGGTCAAATCCGGGCGAATTGCTCAGAACCGGGGCAACATGCAGCCCAGGCCCGGGGTCCTCCCCTGTCAGGCACCAAACAGTCGCACCATAGCGCCTGAGCGACCACTGCGGCCAGCAAGGAGCCTCGCAAACAAATCCCCTCGGACACCCCAGCGCTCCCTGTGCCCCCCCAACCCCACCTTACACAGGGGAGAGGTTATAACCCATCCCCCACCCTCAGACACCCCAGTGCTCCCTGTGCCCCCATCCCCACCTCACACAGGGGAGAAGTTATACCCCACCCCCACCACCCTCAGACACCCCAGTGTTCCCTGTGCCCACCCAGCCCCCTTACACAGGGGAGAGGTTCTAACCCATCCCCACCTCCCCTCAGACACCCCAGTGTTCCTGTGCCCCCAGTCGCCCTCACAGGGAGAGGTTATAACCCATCCCCACCTCCTCAGACCCAGTGTTCCCTGTGCCCCAGCCCCTTACACAGGGGAGAGGTTATAACCCATCCCCCACCTCCCTCAGACACCCCAGTGTTCCCTGTGCCCCAGCCCCACCTTACACAGGGGAGAGGTTATAACCCATCCCCCACCTCCCCTCAGACACCCCAGTGCTCCCTGTGCCCCACCCAGCCCCCTTACACAGGGGAGAGGTTATAACCCATCCCCCACCTCCCCTCAGACACCCCAGCATTCCCTGTGCCCCCCAGCCCCACTTTACACAGGTGAGAGGTTCTAACCCATCTCCCCACCTCCCCTCACACACCCCAGTGTTCCCCGTGTCCCGCCCAGCCCCCCTTTACACAGGGGAGAGGTTCTAACCCATCTCACCAACTCCGAACAGGTTCTCCAGTCCCAAAGGAGCAGCCCCAGTCCCAGGTCAGTTTGTACCTCACATCTCACCCAAATGAGCCCCCTGGGCCAGTCCGTTAGCATCTGACATTTAAAGGTGAAAGAAAGAAAGGAAAGGATGAGAGTGAAATTGTGGAAGGAAAGAAATCGCAGGCACCAATTGCAAAGTTCCTGGTGCCGCCCGGTAGCAGAGCCAGAATAATCTGCTGGCATGTAAGTCTCTGGAGGGCATCCTTTGTGGGGATGGGCCATCAGCCCTTCCGGGGCTCAGTGGAGAGCAAAGATGCTGCTGAAGTGATGGGCTGGAGGAGTGAAGACAAGGATGGAGGAACCCCCCGGGCCCTCTTCACACCCTTGCCCACGTGGAGGGACTCTCATTGCTCTCCGTGTGTGAAAGTCAGCCCTGATGGGGTTTGTCACATGGACAAGCCACCTGCCCGTGTATGACTCCGTCCTTAGGGGCCGGCACTTCCGAGCTGGTCTGAACATTCACAGCAAAGCTCCTCGGATGCGGATTGGCCCCGCTTGAGGTGCATTGTCAGTCAAGTGCTGCTAGTCACGTGACTGGCCACCCGTCCACAGTAGCTGGGCAAAGCCTGTTCAGGTCTCCCAGAAGCAAAGATTGGAAACCCAAGCACAGAGCCCATCCTTAGAACTCCACTCACAACACGGCCACATGCATCCGAATGGCATAAACGTACCCAGCGACCCCTCGGCTCTCGACAGACCCCTCCCTTGGCCGCTCTGCACAGGGCTTGGGGTAGCCATAGAACAGCGGTTGCAACAGTGTCGGGTCTGTTCACCTCAGCATCCAATGAGGTCACATCCTCCCTGAGCCAGAACCCGGGAATCCTGACCACAGGAGTCCTGATGCCCCGCTCACTCCCCACGGGGACCCAGCAGCGCTGAGCCGAAGGCCCCTTCCTCCTGCGTTGACTAGGCCCCACGTGCGCATGAAACCAGGATTTCGGATTTCCAACCCCTCCCCCGACCCTACAATGTTCCACTTTCCACCCTATGGAACCAAGCACCCCGGCTCTCACCCCCACTTCCCTCACCCCTGCAGCCCCCTTCTCACTGAATCCTAGAACCGTAGAACCGGCAGGGACCTCAAGAGGCCTCAAGTCCAGTCCCCTGCCCTCATGGCAGGACCAAATACTGTCTAGACCATCCCTGATAGACATTTATCGAACCTACTCTTCAATATCTCCAGAGATGGGGATTCCACAACCTCCCTGGGCAATTTATTCCAGTGTTTGACCACTTTTTCCTAATGTCCAACCTAAACCTCCCTTGCTGCAGTTTAAGCCCATTGCTTCTTATCCTATCCTCAAAGGCCAAGGAGAATAATTCCCTGTTCTTCTTCCTGTAACAACCAGATGCCATGTTTTCTAGACCTTTCATCATGTTTGTTGTTCTTCTTTGGACTGTCTTGAATTGGTCCAGAGTCTTCCTGAAATGGGACATTCCAAGGAGAGGACCTTGCCCTTACGCACCCGAATCAAAACCCAGGCGTCCGCCGCCCTGTCCTTCTGTGACCTGTTTGCAACCACAAGGCAGCTGGTTCAATTCATTCCTCTAATCCAATTCCCTGGCAGAAAGAGCGAATAGTTTTTCATTGTGCACTGACGTCCGAGGGATGGGCAGGGCCAGCGAGGGGACTAGAAATGCGCACGCTCTCCTGATAAAGCAGGAACATCTGAATAGGGCTTGTCTTGCATCACCGCGGGCACCCGAGCCCGTCTATAAAAACGAGAGGCAACACAGACGGGCTTGCTCTGATCGGAACGCGCGAGCGACGGGCCTGGCTTCTCCACTTGGCCGACGTAGCCCCCGACGCCACCCCAGGCAAACGTCTCTCTGCGGAGCCGTTGGTAAGTGACAGCCCTCGGATCTGTTGGTGCTTGGACCACTGGGCCCCGCTGCCCTTCCGAAGCCAAGGATGGAATCCTGACCCCTAACCCCATACACTGCTCCCTTCTTGGAGCAGGGACTCGAACAGGGCGCAAGAACCACCCCCCTCTAACCACTAGACCTGACTCTCCTAGAATCTAGGTCTCCCAGCGCCCAGGCACACTAGACCCCACGCCACTCCCAGAGCTAGGGAGAGAACCGAGAGTCTGGACAGAACTGGCGCGAAACAAGGCAGGCTGAGTTGCTTCTCACTGCTCTCGGGAGCAGCCGGCTTTGTTTCTGTCTCTGGTGTCTTGTTGTTGTGTCTGATGGTTCTGGAGTCCCACAACCAGTCACCTTCCACTGCAGCCTTCCAGCCGGAGCATGCCAGGTTGCTCTCTGACTGTTCTGGGGGGTGCCACAAACGTACAAGCCTTGGAGCGGTCTGGGGTGCAGCTGCCCCAGAGCTGTGGCAAATGGGTCCGGTTCCACATGGTGCATGAGCTGTCCCTCCTCTGATCTCCTTCCAGCCCCTCTGGGATAACCCCCTAGCCGGAGACTGGGCCGTCCCTCCTCTGATCTCCTTGCAGCCCGTCTGGGATAGCCCCCCGGCCGGAGACTGGGCCATCCCTCCTCTGATCTCCTTGCAGCCTGTCTGGGATAGCCCCCCAGCTGGAGACTGGGCCATCCCTCCACTGATCTCCTTGCAGCCCGTCTGGGATAGCCCCCCGGCTGGAGACTGGGCCGTCCCTCCACTGATCTCCTTGCAGCCCCTCTGAGATCGCCCCCTGGCCGGAGACTGAGCCGTACCAGCGACCCCAGCGCCGATCGCCTGCTCCCACACCATGACGGTATCTCTGGCCGCCTGCCTCCTGGCTGCTCTGCTGGCCACGGGTGAGTGGGGCTGGGCCCCCATTTCCCACCTTCACCAATGTGCCCACAGCGCTAAGCCGTCTGCCGGGGGCCCTGCTTGTTAATGGAGCCGAGTGGCGGCAGGGGGGGTGTCCAGGTGACGGAGGGCGAGGGGAGAGGGCTGGGGGCCGTACAGTCCCCGAGGCAGTGAGGGAAACAACCGTGGACACGTGAGGCAATTGACCCTGTAAATCACTGGAAACCTGTCCTGGTCTCTCGCCTGGTCTCGAGGCTCTGGCACAGAACCAGTTTCCGTAACACGAGGAACAGGTGCAGCGACACAGGTTCCAGCCAATTATAACGGCGTTTCTACAGCACGGCTCCTGTTGGGGGCTGAGGGGCCGTTGCTCCCTGGGGGCCAGTGGGGCCAGATCTGAAGCTGGGGCCAGGTCAATCTAGGGGACCGTGAAGGGGGCAAGAAAGGGACAAATCGAGCCCCGTCCTCTTCTCTCTCCGTCCCCAGGGGCCTGCCTGCAGTGCGAGGTGTGCTCCGCAGTAGGACATAACTGCTCGGGCAGCCTGCAGCCCTGCCCCGCCGGGCAAGACTCCTGTGGCATCTTCCTCACCGAAGTCACGCTGGGTAGGAGGGCTGGGGCCTGGCGCCGGAGGGGGAGCCCAGACACCTGGGCTTTGCTCTACCCCTCCCCCGGGGCCGGGAGCCGGGTGGGTGGATGCATCCCCTGGAGCTGCCCTCGGGAATCCATCCAGGTGACAAGCCAGCCCTGGGAGCCACCGAGCATGGGATGGGCCAAAGCCAGCCAATAGGAAATGCCGAGGAGAGGGTGTGGCTTAAGCCCCGCCCCTTCCCTGGAGTTTGGCCCCTTTTGGCTTCATGGAGGCGCCCAGCTCTGGACAGGATCCATGGGCAGTTGTCCCTCCCCAGGAGTCTGGTGCATGGACCAGGCCAGCCCTTCCCTGCAGGGGGTGGTTGTGGCTGAGGGGTTTCCCTGAGACCCCCAACTGGCCCGGGGGGGGGCCAAGTTCAAATCCCCATCGGGCTGAAATCAGGCTGGGGACTTCCACCCAGATCTCCCCCCTCCCATGGTCATGCCCAGCCTCCGGGTGGGTCTCTTTGTCCCCACACACACACACACATCCATGGGGAGCATCCAACCCACTGGGCTCCTGAGTATGAAGTGAGAATTCGGGTACACCCGTTGTGCAGGGGCCAAGCCGCTGGGCAGGGTCCCAGGGTGTTCCCTGGATGAGGCCCTGCAGGACACGTCAGGCAGGGAACACCTGGTTTATGAGTCCCTCCGTGGCTAAGGGCTGAGCTGGACTCACGGTGCTGAGATTTCAGCCGCCCTGCACGTATCCATTGGTAAGAAACTCTGGCAATGAAAGGACTGTGGGTCAGCAGAGTTGGGGGCGCCAGGGTCAGGCAGCCATGGAGTAGGGGGGCTGGAGGAGTTAAATGCTGGGGTTAGGTGTTGAAATCGCTTTGCCTAGGACTATGAGATCTTGGGTCAGTCACGTCCCGCCCCGTGCCTCAGTTTCCCCATGGGTAATGGCTCAGGGCTGTGCTGTGAAGAGGGTGCCAGTGGGACGGAAGAGGAAGGAATCTCACGTTTCTCCCCGGCACAGCGGAAGTGAAGGCCCAGAGCATCCTGAAGAGCTGCGTGACGTCCAGCCAGTGCAAAGCCGGCCCTGGCTCTGTGGATTTTGGGTACCAAATGACAAGAAGAGTGAGCCTCGCCTGCTGCGTGGGAGACGCCTGCAGAAACACCACTGGTACACGAACATCCCCCCATCTCCGCCTCCCCTCCACCCCCCCTGCTGCTCCCACCCCAGGTACACACCATCAAACTAGTCCTCCTGCCCTGCAGGGGGTGCCCCCTGGAATAACTCTGAGCCTCTAGGTGGGTGGAGTTTGTGGGCAGGGCTCTAGGCTGCCCCCAGATGAGACCCCAGCTGGGGTGGGATCCAGGGCTCTCTGCTGCCTCCCACATCTCCAGAGCTGCAGCGCCCCCTGCAGGGAGATCTGGGGCTGAGCGGTGCTGCCCCCAGCTGCTCTCCCTGCCCCGACGCCCCGAGCTGACTGCATTTGCCTCCCCCCCGCCCCATTCCTAGTGCCCGTGTTTGACGCCAAACCCAATGGCCGGCGCTGCCGCGGATGCTTTGTGAGCCACGCTGATCACTGCAACGAGCAGACCATCTATTGTAGCGGGGCCGAGACCCGATGTATTGATGCTGCTGGGACCATACTGACGGGTAACTTCGGTTCATTTCTTCTGGGGCCCGCCCTGCGCTTCTGGTTCTCTTTGTCTTTGCTTTTCAACCCCTCTTCTGCCAGATGCTGAAGGGTTCCTAGCGAGAGCCCATCCTGGCCTGCCCAGAGCCTGCAATCTAAACAGGGAAAAGAAGGGTCGTTCTTTCCATGTAAAAGATAGGTAAACTGAGGCACAGAGTAGCGCCAAGGCTTGTCCAAGGTCACACAGGAGGGCTGTGGCAGGGCTACGAATGGACTCTAGTTTTGCGGAGGCCCATGATGGTACCTTGGGACCTAGCCAGCCTGCTTAGAAATCCCAGCCCTGCCACCAGCACTGAGCTGTTGGTTTGTAGATGAGCAGTGAGGCTAAAACAGGCCACATCCAATCAAGGTGTTGCCGGTGGGGTCTGGATCGGGGTAGAGGGAGGGTGTGGGGAGTTCGATGGGGTGCTGAGTCAGATGGGGGGTATTCTGTTCTGGTCTAGGGTAAGGAGTGGAGCGGCTGCCCTGACCCTTGCCTGCTTTCTCCCCAACAAGCAGTGGGAAATCTGACGCAGTCCATCCTGAAGGGTTGTGCTTCTGAGTCTGTCTGCGCCCAGTTAAAAGTGGGTCCAGGGACCGTCGCAGGGATCAGTGCAAATCTGACCACAGCCAAATGCACAGCAGCCTCGGGCGTGGCGGGCCTGGCTCCGGGACCAGCCGGGTTCCTCCTGCCAGCCCTCGCCGGCCTCCTCCTGAATCTTCTCTCCCCGCTTCCAATGGCGACACCGCCCTGAAATGCACCACGCAGCCTGCCTTACCCACTCTCCACCACAAGGGGTCCTCAGCTCCCGATGGAGTCAAGTCCTGTGATGTCGCTGTGCTGAATAAAACAGCCTGGAGAGAAAACTCTTTAGATTATTAATTGATTGACTGATTGATTTCAATGGGGGTAGGGGATTTAATTCTTGTGGTCGGGCCATGAAGAAGCCAGGTAAGAACGTAAGAGTGTCCACAGCTAGTCCCGTGTCCTGTCTCCAACCAGAACTTTGGGGCCATGCACAGCAAACATTAATTTAGGACAGACTTGCCCCGATGTCCCGTCCTGGCTTCTGGTAGAAAGATTTAGGGACCCCCAAAACATGGGGGTTTGTCCCCAACCATCTTGGCTATTGGTGGCCCAGGAATGGAGCTAACTCTTTTTTGGATCCTTTCATCTTGTGCTCAGCTGCACATCCGGTGGCAAGGAGTTCCACAGGTTAACTACAGATTGCGGAAAAAAGTACTTCCTCTTGTTTGTGTGAAACCTGCTGCCTGTCAGTTTCAAGGGGAGAGGCCAGGTTGTGGCACGCTGGGACAGGGGAAAATATTGATTCTCTGGTCACGTTCTCCACTCCGTTGCGTGATTTTCCGGCGATCTGTCACATCATCCCTTAGTCCTCTCTTTGCCATGCTGAACAACCCTCATCTTTTTAGTCTCACTTCACACAGAAGCTGTTCCATGCCCGAAGATTAGGCTTAGAAAGACCCTACAGGGGTGCAATAGAGAAGATTTCTGGGGCCCCACTGAGAGGGTCAATTCAGGGTGAATTGCTTAGAGACAGGGCTACTTACAGCCAAGACTGGGGGCCCCCTCTATCAGGTACCAAACCAGCCACAAAGAGCACTTCTGTACCCCACATGGGGCAGCTAGAAGTCCCGCGAGCAATCCCTTAGATGCTCCCGTTCACTTCTCCCCGCCAGCTCCGCTCCTCCTGCAGGTGAGAGGTGATGAAAACCAATCTCACCGAATCCAAACAGGTTCTGCTGATCCCAAAACACCAGCCCCATTCCCAGGTTGTATAGCTCAGACCTTCCCCAAAAGAGCCCTCTGGGCCAGTTCTTTAGAACCTAGTATCTAGAGCATTGAAGAAAGAAAGCCTATGTCTACACTGCCGTATCCCAGAGAAACTCTCCCACATCCAGGGAACGCGTCTGCTCTTCCGACATTTTTTTGGGAAGAGCAAGGGACCTAAACCTTCCTTGCTGCAGCTTACGCCCATTGCTTCCTGTCCTCCTCAGAGGCCAGAAGAGAACAATTCCTGCCCCCCCCTCCCCGTGATGCCCTTTTGGAGAGTTGAAAGCTGCTCTCTTGTGTCCCCTCCGTCTGCTCTTCCCCAGACTGAAGAAACGCCATGTTTGCAGTTTTTCCTCACGCTCTGTGATTTCTAGGCCTTTCATCAGGTGACGTTTCCTTGAGTTGATCCAGCTCCTTCCTGAATGCGAGGAGGGAACCCACGAGTCCTGCCCTTACGCACCTGAAATCAAACCTGGGTGCCCGGCCGCCCTGTCCTTTGTGTGACCCGCGACCCCTCTTCACCCTCCAGGAAGCTGGGTTTATTCATTCCCCTCTTCCCATTCTCAGCAGCAGGAGAGAACAGGCTGGCATTGTGCGGGGCCAAGGGATGGGCAGGGCCAGCGAGGGGAGCTGATATGTGCAGACATTATCTGATCAAGCAAGAACCTTTGAACAGTTGCTGCCTTGCATCACCGCGGGTACCCTGGCCCGGCTATATAAGCCAGACGGTGCGACATGCACCAGCCTGCTCCGAGCGGGAGGCGCAAGAAACGGGCCTGGCTTCCCCACTTGGCCAACGTGGCCCCCGACGTCGCCCCCGGCAAACGTCCCTTTGCGGAGCCATTGGTGAGTGACAGCCCTCGGGTCTGCGGGTGCCTGGAGCACTGGGCCTCACTCCGGTTCCACCCCCATGGGCCGCGTGGTGCCAACCCCGTCTGATCTCCTTGCAGCCCCTCTGGGATCACCCCCCAGGCGGAGACTGGGCCGTCCCTCCTCTGATCTCCTTGCAGCCCCTGAGGGATCTCACCCCGGCTGGAGACTGGGCTGTCCCTCCTCTGATCTCCTTGCAGCCCCTCTGGGATAGCCCCGGCCGGAGACAGGTTGTACCAGTGACCCCAGCGCCGATCGCCTGCTCCCGGCACCATGACGGCGTCTCTGGCGGCCTGCCTCCTGGCTGCTCTGCTGGCCACGGGTGAGTGGGGCTGGGCCCCCCATTTCCCACCTTCGCCAATGCACCCACAGCTCTGAGCCGCCCGCCGGGGGCCCTGCTCATTAATGTGGCCAAGCAGAGGCAGGGGACATCCGGGTGACGGTGGGCGAGGGGGAAGGGCTGGGGGCAACACAGTCTCTGGCAGCGAGGGCAACAACCGTGGAAACAGGAGGCGATTGACACCGCACATCACTGGACATGTAACCTGGGCGCTGCCTGTCAGTGGTGGCCGGCGGCCAAGGACACTCCCGAGACGGGATTTTCCTCCAATCTGGCACGGAGCCAGTTTCCGTCACATGAGGAACAGATGCAGCGACGCAGGCTCCAGGCAGGTTGTAACGGCGTTTCTACAGCAGGGCTCCCACTGGGGGGCGAGGGGCTGTTGTTTCTGTGTTGGGGGGTGGTCAGAGACGGCCCCTCAGGGGTGATCCTAGGGGTGCTGACCCAGCCACTGCCTCTCGCCTTCCTGCTCTCTGGGGCTCGCACCGCCCGGTCCTGCTGGGCAGCTCCCTGGTCTCCTCCAGCCCAGACCCCGAGCTGAGGTCCCTGGCCCCCAAGAAGCAGCACAGACAAGGAACCTATTCAGGTCCGAGGAGAGGGCAGTTTAGGGCCCTGCTTCCTGGGATCCCCTCCCCAAATGGGATCAAACCCCGAAAGATTAGCTAAGGGGCAATGTGCACACTGGTTGCCCCCAGGTAACAATTCCTGACACCGGGTCTGATGGAAAACACAAGAGTTTCTAAGTAGAGCAGGAGGACTGACGTGGGACTAGGCGAGAAGAGGCAGGCAAAGCAGGTTACAAATCAGAAGAAACAAAGCGCTTGGCTAAGTCGACACCAAAAGCTCAGGCCAAACTGACTCCCACTCACCAGAAAACCTCTTTCCCAGCTGCCGCTCCAAGCCCCCCGAGCTCTCCGGCTCCTTCCCTCGGGGCAGCCCAGCCAAAAGACCCCGGCCCCTGATGCTTTCCAGGTGTGTTTTAAGGAACAGAGGCGGCTCCCTGCCAACCCACGCAGGCTAAAGGACAGAGGAGGTTTGTGCCAGTTGCTCCTCCAGCCTCCGACGGGTTTGCTTTATGTACCTTCCTGTGGGGGGAGGGGAGGGCGATGAGTCACTGCCCCATCCGGTGCCTCAGTTTCCCCACAAACTGAGCCCCGCCCTCTTCTCTCACTGTCCCCAGGGGCCTGCCTGCAATGCGAGGTGTGCACCGCAGTAGGACAGAACTGCACAGGCAGCCTACAGCTCTGCCCTGCCGGGCAAGACTCCTGCGGCATCTTCCTCTCCGAAGTCACACTGGGTAGGCGGGCTGGGGCCTGGCGCTGGAGGGGGACTCCGGGTGCCTGGGCTCTGCTCCACACCTCTCCCGGGGCCGGAGCGGGCTGGCTGGGTGGAGCATCCCCTGTAGCTGCCCAGGACATGAACCAGCCGGGGCCCCCTGGGGATGGGCCAAAGCCAGCCCGGTAGGTGGGAGCTTCATGGGCAATAGGAAATGCCGAGGGGGAGGGTGTGGCCTGAGCCCCGGACCCCACTCAGAGGTTGGATTTGTAGTAAGAGCTCTGGTTGGGCGCCAGGGCCGGGAAGCTATTGCTGGAATCGGGTGTCTGGCAAAATACGGTCGCGAAGGAGAACCCAGCAGGTGGGGGGTACATTTTGCCTGCCCCCCCTCCCATGTAGCCTCTGGTGGAGATTTTCACATTGGAAAGGCATTGCGGGTAGGAGATTCAGGGCCCCCAGGAGTCAGCGACAGCTCAGTGGGGCGAGGAGGGTGAAGGATCTAAATGCCGGCTCAGGGGCTGAAATCACTTAGTCTACCCTCGCAGGACAAGTCACTGCCCCGCCCTGTGCCTCAGTTTCCCTGAAGTTAAAGGCTGGCTAATGGCCCAGGGTTGTCATCGTGAAGACGAGGGGGGTGTTAATGGGGTGGGCATGGAAGGGGAATAAATCTCCGACGTTTCCTCCTGAGCAGGGGAGATAAAGGCCCTGGGCATCCTGAAGGGCTGCGTGTTGCCCAGCCAGTGCACAGCCGACCCCATCTCTGTGCATTTTGGGATGGGAATGACAAGGACGGGCGTCGCCTGCTGCACGGGAGACGCCTGCAGGACAGTCAACGTCACACGTAAATCTGCCCCTCTCCGCCGCGCCTCCTCTGGCCCTGTGCATCTCCCATGCCTGGACCCTCCCC
This sequence comes from Rafetus swinhoei, assembly GCA_019425775.1. Taxonomy (NCBI): domain Eukaryota; kingdom Metazoa; phylum Chordata; order Testudines; family Trionychidae; genus Rafetus; species Rafetus swinhoei. Next base: position 2,447,866 of record CM033448.1, read on the forward strand.
CAGCTTAATTGCCTGAGCTTGGTCCTCCCACCCTCCAGGGGGCGCCCCATGGAATAACACTCAGCACCTGGGTGGGTGGAGGTTTGTGGGTGGGGCTGGAGCTCCCCCCCCGGGGTGAACCCAGCTGACCCCACTCGGGTCCAGGGATCCCTGCTGCAAACCTCTCCCCTGCTCCTGCTGTCTCTGGCATCCCCAGAGCTGCAGCGCCCACTGCAGGGGGATCCGGGGCTGAGCAGTGCAGCCCCCAGCTGCTCTCCCTGCCCTAACGCCCCCTGGGGCTCGTTCCATGAGCTGACTGCGTTTGCCCCCCCTCTTCCCAGAGCCCCCACCTGACACCGAAACCAATGGCCGCCACTGCCCAGCCTGCGTCTCTGCTCTCACTGGTCAGTGCAGCGAGGAGATCATAAGTTGTACCGGATCCGAGACCCAATGTCTTGAGGCTGCTGGGACCGTCAACATGGGTAACGTCTGTCTGTTTTGTCGGGGTTATTTGTCCTGTGTTGTTCTAGTCACCAAAGGGCAGAAGAGAGATGCTGGGGGGAGGGAAGATACCGGCTGCAGATCGGAACACCTGGGTTCTGTTCCAGTGCTGCCCTCCGGTCCCTCCCTGTGCCTCAAGTTCTCCTCCGTCCATTGTTAGGTTATAGTTTCATCTGTAAACTCTTTGTGGCAGGAGCTGGCTTAGTGCTGGGACTCCTGCTGTGCCAGGCCCTGGACCGAGCACTGACCCAGATTGGGGTGCCCTCCTGTGACAAAGGACCTCTCATGAGATATAACCCGTTTCCAAAGCAACTGTAATCCAAAAGAGGCAAAACAAGGATTTTCCTTCCCATTTTAAAGATGGGGAAACTGAGGCAGGGAGCAGTGATGTGAAGCTAGTTTTGTGCAGTCCGATCCTGGTGTCTTAGCTCACCACCAGGCCACTCTGCTTGATGATCCCACTGCTGACACCAGCACCGAGCTGCTGCTTTGCAGATGAGCGGTGGGATGAATCCAAGCCTTATCCAATCCAAGCATCAGTGGTGGGCTCTAGCTCGGGACTGCAAGTGACTTGATTATGGACACACCGAGAGTCTGTGTCAGAGCGGAGGAGAAGGGGGAGGCCATCGTGGGCCAGGCAGTCTGGAAGGAGTAGAGCCAATGGGGAAATGGAGGATGAGGGTGGGGCTGGGGTGTCCAAGTCCAGACTGAGGACCGAGTTACTGCTCTCCCCCCCCGCACGCAGGTGAAAGCCTATTAGAAGTCACCGTGAAGGGCTGCGCTTCTGAGTCCGCCTGCAACCAGTTCCAAATGGGTTCGGGGACCTTCCTGGGACCCAGCGTGAATCTGACCGCGGCCAAATGCACAGCGGCCTCCGGTGGAACGGACGCGCCCCTCTCAACTCTGCCCACCCCCCCAGCCTCCACGACCTCCCGCGGGGCGGGCGGGGCTCTAGGACCGGCCAGGCTCCTCCCACCCCTCGCTGGCCTCCTCCTGTGGCTTCTCTCCTGAGTCCCCTACCCCGGGCCAAGCACCGTCACACTCTCCGGAGTCCCACTACGACCGGCACTAGCAGCCCACCCTCACACGGGACTTCTCTGCCCTGGGTGGGGTCACCGCTCCTGGAGGCGACTGCACTGAATAAAACCAGCCAGAGAGCGAGGGCTTTGGGATTGGCTTTATCGCGCTTGAATTCTCATGGGAGGGGCTGTCAGGAGGCAACGGGCTTGAACTGCAGCAGGGGAGGCTCGGGTTGGACATTAGGAAAAATGTCCTGCCTGTCAGGGTGGTGAAACACTGGGATACATTGCCTGGAGGGTTTCTGGGGTCTCCGACCGTGGAGATATCGGAGAGCAGGTTGGACACACACCTGTCAGGGATGATCTAGATGGGGCTTGGTCCTGCCCTCATGGGACGGGACTTGATGACGTCTCGAGGTCCTGCCAGTTCTGGGCTTGTATACAGCAGTGTGTCCCAACCTTCTTTTATAAAGTACCCCTTGTGATGGGAGGGTGGGGAGGGTGTCACAGTCGACCCCTCGGGGCTGCCTCCCGGGTTGCAGACAAGGCCACTGCCACTCACCTTCCTGCTCTCTGGGGCTCCTGACCACCCAGTCCTGCTGGGCCAGCTCCCTGGTCTCCCCCAGTCAAGGCCCCAAGCTGAGGTCCCTGCCCCCACCGAGAAGCAGCACAGACACTGAACCTCTTCAGGTCCAAGGAGAGTGCAGTTTAGGGCCCAGCCTCCTGGGGTAGCACTCCCCAGATGGGATCAAACCCCAAAGAATTAGGTAAGCCCCCTTTAACAATGAAAGGGGGAATGTGCACAGCAGTCCCCCCCCCCCTCCGGTAACAATTGCGTACACTGGGTTTGATAGAAAATGATTTTATTAAGTACAAGCAGTAGGACTGAAGTAGTAATAAGTGAGAACAGGCAGAGCAAACTCCTCACACTCACCCTCAAACCTCTTTTCCAGCTGTTCCTCTAAACCAGGGCTGCCTCCCCACCCTGGGGTCTCAGGCGCCTTCCTTCAGGTGCAGCCCAGCCAAAAGTCCCAGACCTCTGCTTTCCTATCCTTTTCGTTAAAGAATTGAGGCCCCTCCCTACCAACCACTGCTCAGACTGAAGGACAAAAGTTTCACAGTTGAGGGTAACACCATCCATGTCTTGCATTCAGCTTTGAAACCTCCCAAGTATTTCCCACTCCGTGTGTCTAATTTGACACCCCAAAAATGATACCTACATCAAAGACAGATGAACAGAACCAGCAGATCGTGACATGAAGATCGATGGGTCACACGAAATAATTCACTCAAAACACTTTTGAGTTATGTATATTCATGTCCTTAAGTCCATTTCATAAAGCATGAGGGCGGGGGGTCCGTCACACTCCCTTTAAAAAAAAAAAAAAAGAGTTATAAGTACCCCCAGTAACTACAGTTTTCCAACACACAACATTTTTTTTTACCTGTGACAGACCGGGCCGGGTCTGGGCACCACTGAGGGCATCTGCTCAGCGTGAATTGCTCAAATTCAGGGCTCTGCATAGCCTCCAGACTGGAGACCCTCCCAAGTAGGCCACAAACCAGTCCCACAGAGTGCTCCAGCTGTTGGCTTGGCCAGCCAGAAGCCTCACGAGCAAAACCCCTCTGACACCCCAGCAATATCCATACCCCAGAGAGCCCTGGGCCTCATGCACAGGTGAGGGGTTTTAGAACCCAATCTCACCTTCCCCGGACAAGTTCTGTCCGGTTCCAAGAAACCAGCCACAGATCCCAGGTCAATTTACTCTCTGGTCAATTTACCCAGGTCAATTTACCCACAAGATCACGCTGAGCCAATCCTTTAGAATCGAAAATCTAAAGGTTAATTACTAAAAGAACGAAAAGCATGAGCATAAGGTTGTTAAAGTATCATACGTTACGTGCATCGAATCTCCCAGTTCTTGATGCAGGCTCGCAGCAGAGATGTTATAACTGCTGGCTTAAAAGTCCTTGGTGCACATCCTATGTCAGGATGGGTCCACAGTTCTTCCCGGCTCATGATTCCCTCCGAGGCCGCATCTGGGGTCAGGAGCAGATCTGGAGACCAAGATGGAGTCGGCCACATGTCCTATTTAGCCCCCTTCCTGGCTTCTTCCAAGCTGGAGAGAGTCACATGATCTCTGACCAGGCACCTAGATTCCTTCATAGGTGGGTCTCTGGTACTTAAGAGACCTATTGTCCCTGGAGCCTTGCTAATTAGCATGTCCATAGGCTGAGCTCATTGCTCAGCCACATAGAAACTTCCAGTCTCCACACAGAGTACGTATTCATAACTCCACACACAGACATTATACTGATATATGAAGAGCATATACAGAATCAGTAGAAGGTAAGCTTTGGTTTGACACCTCACATGGCCCCCTTCGTACCAACTTTTGGGGCGAACCCCCCCCCCCATGGGCGCAGCAGTGACCTGGCTGCTTCCCTTAAACTCCGGTAACGTGACACTACCATTGCAACACGTTTGTTTAAACAACTACATTGTAGCCAGGCGGGCGATGGCATTTTTGGGTGTAAAAAGGGCAAAAACAATAAAGCGCTGCAACACTTAAAACAATAATTCAGTTTTCTCCAAATGCCAGTTGTGTTGACCTACCCTCCCCCCGACTTCTCTCGAGTATCCCCAGGGGACTTGTCCCACTGGTTGAGAAATGCTGATATAGAGCCAGTGGCTGGACTGGAGACAGGTTGCCCTGGAAGGGGGCAGGTAACCAAGTGCAGAGGAGGATGGTGCGGGGCAAGGAGCGAGGTGGGTTGGGGAGGGAGGCAGTATTGAGCTAGACACCGCTAGAGGAAGGCGCACTGGTGAACCCAGAGGTAATTCCCAGAACAGCCAGCAGGAGGCGCCATGTTGTGACTCATAGACTCATAGAATCCCTGGGTGGGAAGACACCTCAGGAGGCATCGAATCCAGCCCCCTGCCCAAAGCAGGACCGGCCCCAACTCAATCAGCCCAGCCCGGGCATGTTCCCTCACGCGCCATGATTTCTAGGCCTTTCATCAGGTGCCGTTTCCTTGACTTGATCCAGCTCCCTCCTGAATGTGAGGAGGGGACCCAAGAGTCCTGCCCTTAGGCACCTGAATCCGAACCTGGCCGCCCGGCCGCCCTGTCCTTTGCGTGACCCGCGGCCCCTCCTCACCCTCCAGGAAGCTGGGTTCATTCATTCCCCTCTTCTGATCCCTGGCAGGAAGAGGAACAGGCTGGCATTGTGCTCTGCTCCACGCCTCCCCCAGGGCCGGAGTGGGGTGGCTGGGTGGAGCATCCCCTGTAGCTGTCCAGGAGACGAATCAGCCGGGGTCACCTGGGGATGGTCCAAAGCCAACCTGGTGGGTGGGAGCTGCATGGGCCAGCCAATAGGAAAGGCCGAGAGGGAGGGTGTGGCCTAAACCCTGCCCCCCACTCAGAGGTTGGGTTTCTAGTATAAGCTCTGGTTGGGCGCCACGGCCGGGAAGCTCTTGCTGGGAATCGGGTATCTGGCAAAATACAGTCGTGAAGGAGACCCCAGCAGGAGGGGGGCACATCTGGCCTGCCCCCGTCCCATGTAGCCACTGGTGGAGATTCCCAAATCTGCACCGTCCTTTGTGGGTGTTGAATCTGAGGAGCTGTCCTCGATTGATGTGTCATTGGAGGAGGTTTTAGAACAAATAGAAAAACATAATGTGAACAAATCACCAGGACCGGATGGCATTTACCCAACGGTTCTAAAAGAACTCAAATGGGAAATTGCAGAACTATTATCTATGGTTTGTAACCTATCCTTTAAATCGGCTTCCGTACCTAATGACCGGAAGTTAGCTAACATGACACCAATATTTAAAAAGGGCTCTAGAGGCGATCCTGGCAATTACAGACCTGTAAGTCTAACGTCGGTACTAGGCAAATTAGTCGAAACAATAGTAAAGAATAAAATTGTCAGGCACATAGAAGAACATAATTTGTTGGACAAAAGTCAACATGGTTTCTGTAAAGGGAAATCCTGTCTTACTAATCTACCAGAGTTCTTTGAAGGGGTTAACAAACATGCAGACAAGGGGATCCAGTAGATATAGTGTACTTAGATTTTCAGAAAGCCTTTGACAAGGTCCCTCACCAAAGGCTCTTGTGTAAATTACATTGTCATGGGATAAGAGGGAAGGTCCTTTCATGGATTGAGAACAGGTTAAAAAACAGGAAACAAAGGGTAGGAATAAATGGTAAATTTTCAGAATGGAGAGGGGTAACTAGTGTCCCCCAAGGGTCAGTCCTAGGACCAATCCTATTCAACTTATTCATAAATGATGTGGAGAAAGGGGTAAGCAGTGAGGTGGTAAAGTTTGTGGACGATACTAAACTGTTTAAGATAGTCATGACAGAAGCAGACCGTGAAAAACTTCAAAAAGATCTCACCAAACTGAGTGATTGGGCAACAAAATGGCAAATGAAATTTAATGTGGATAAGTGTAAAGTAATGCACGTTGGAAAAAATAACCCCAACTATACGTACAGTGTGATTGGGGCTAATTTGGCTATGACAAATCAGGAAAGAGATCTTGGAATTATCGTGGATAGTTCTCTGAAAACTTCTACACAGTGTGCAGCGGCGGTCAAAAAGGCAAACAGGATGCTAGGAATTATTAAGAAAGGGATAGATAATAAGACACAGAATATCTTACTGCCCCTGTATAAAACTATGGTATGCCCACATCATGAGTACTGTGTACAGATGTGGTCTCCTCACCTCAAAAAAGATATTTTGGCCTGGGACAGGGTTCAGAAAAGGGCAACTAAAATGATTAGGGGTTTGGAACGGGTCCCATATGAAGAGAGGCTAAAGCGACTGGGACTTTTCAGTTTAGACTGAGGGGGGATATGATAGAGGTATATAAAATCATGAGTGGTGTGGAGAGGGTGAATAAAGAAGAGTTATTTATTAGTTCCCATAATAGAAGAACTAGAGGACACCAAAGGAAATTAATGGGTAGCAGGTTTAAAACTAATAAAAGAAAGTTCTTCTTCACACAGTGCATAGCCAACCTGTGGAATTCCTTGCCAGAGGAGGCTGTGAAGGCCAGGACTATAACAGAGTTTAAAGAGAAGCTAGATAATTTCATGGAGGTTAGGTCCATAAAAGGCTATTAGCCAGGGGATAGAAATGGTGTCCCTGGCCTCTGTTTGTCAGAGACTGGAGAAGGATGGCAGGAGACAAATCACTTGATCATTGTCTTCGGTCAACCCTCTCTGGGGCAGCTGGTGCTGGCCTCTGTCGGCAGACTGGCTATTGGGCTAGATGGACCTTTGGTCTGACCCAGTACGGCCATTCTTATGTTCTTATGTAATTTTCACATTGGAAGTTCGTTACGGGAAGAAGATTCGGGGCCCCCAGGATTCACTGACAGCTCAGTGGGGGTGAGGAGGGTGACGGATCTAAATGCCGGCTCAGAGGCTGAAATTGCTTAGTCTAGCCTCGCAGGATGAGTCACTGCCCTGCCCTGTGCCTCAGTTTCCCCACAGTTCAAGGCTGGCTGTTGGCCCAGGGTTGTCATTGTGAAGATGAGGGGGGTGTTAATGGGGTGGGCATGGAAGGGGAATCAATCTCCAACTTTTCCTCCTGAGCAGGGGGTTAAAGTCCCAGAGCATCATGAAGAGCTGCGTGTGGCCCAGCCAGTGCATTTTGGGATGGGAATGACAAGGATGGGCATCGTCTGCTGCACGGGAGACGCCTGCAGGACAGTCAACGTCACACGTAAATCTGCCCCTTTCAGCCAGGCCTCCTCCAGCCCTGAGCATCTCCCATGCCTGGACCCTCCCCTACCTTAACTGCCTGAGCCTGGTCCTCCCTCCCTCCAGGGGGTGCCCCATGGAATAACACTCAGAGCCTGGGTGGGTGGAGGTTTGTGGGTGGGGATGTAGCTCCCCTCCGGGGTGAACCCAGCTGACCCCACTCGGGTCCAGGGATCCCTGCTGCAAACCTCTCCCCTGCTTCTGCTGTCTCCGGCATCCCCAGAGGTGCAGCGCCCCCTGCAGGGGGATCCGGGGCTGAGCGGTGCAGCCCCCAGCTGCTGTCCCTGCCCCGACTCCCCCTGGGGCTTGTTCTGTGAGCTGAGTGTGTTTGCCCCCCCTCTTCCCAGTACCCCCACCTGACACCAAACCCAATGGCCGCCGCTGCCCAGCCTGCTTCTCTGCTCTCACTGGTCAGTGCAGCGAAGAGATCATAAATTGTACCGGATCCGAGACCCAATGTATCGAGTTTGCTTGGAGCGTCAACATGGGTAACGTCTGTCTGTCGGGGTTATTTGTTCTGTGTTGTTCTAGTCGGCAAAGGGCAGAAGAGAGATGCTGGGGGGAGGGAAGATACCGGCTGCAGATCGAGACACCTGGGTTCTCTTCCAATGCTGCCCTCCGGTCGTCCCTTCCCCGCCTACCCTGTGCTGCCCTAGGTCTCCTCTATCCATTGTCAGTCTATAGTTTCATCTGTAAACTCTTTGTGGGAGGAGCTGGCTTAGTGCTGGGACTCCTGCTGTGCTAGGCACTGGACAGACCCCCAACCCAGATTGGGGTGCCCTCCTGTGACGAAGGACCCCTCATGAGATATGACCCTTGTTCCCAAAGCGACTGTAATCCAAAGGGGGCAAAACAAGGATTTTCCTTCCCGTTTTAAAGATGGGGAAACTGAGGCAAGGAGCAGTGATGTGAACCTAGTTTTGTGGAGTCCGATCCTGGTGTCTTAGCTCACCACCCAGCCACCTTGCTTGATGATCCCACTTCTGACACCAGTAGTGAGTTGCTGCTTTGTAGATGAGCGGTGGGGCTAATCCAGGCCTGATCCAGTCTGGATGTCGGTGGTGGGCTCTAGCTTGGGGCTGCAAGTGACTGGATTATGGACACACTGTGAGTCTGTGTCATAGCGGAGGAGAAGGGGGAGGCCTTCCGGAGCCAGACAGTCTGGGAAGAGCAGAGCCGATGGCGAGATGGAGGATGAGGGTGGGACTGATGTGTCCTCGTCCAGATTGAGGACCGAGTTACTGCTTTCCATCCCCTGCTCTCCCTCCGCACACAGGTCAAAGCTCACTACAGACCGTCATGAAGGGCTGCTTATCTGAATCCGCTTGCGCCCAGTTAAAAGTGGATCCAGGGACCGTTGGAGGGATCAGTGCAAATCTGACCACAGCCAAATGCACAGCAGCCTCGGGCGTGACGGGTCTGGCTCTGGGACCAGCTGGGTTCCTCTGCCAGCCCTCGCTGGCCTCCTCCTGAATCTTCTCTCCTCCCTTCCAACGGCGACACCACGCTGAAATGCACCCCGCAGCCTGCATTATCTGTTCTCCCCACCAGGGGTCCTCAGCTCCCCGATATAGTCACGTCCTGTGATGTCGCTGTGCTGAATAAAACAGCCTGGAGAGAAAACTCTTTGGATTATTGATTGATTGACTGACTGATTGATTGATTGATTGATTGATTGATTTCAATGGGGGCAGGAGATTTAATTCTCGTGGTTGGGCCATGAAGAAGCCAGGTAAAAACGTAAGAGTGTCCACAGCTAGTCCCGTGTCCTGTCTCTGACAGTGGCAAACCAGGACTCTGGGGCCGTGCACAGCACACATTAATTTAGGACAGACTCGCCCAATATCTCCTCCTGGCTTCTGGCAGAAGGAGATTTAGGGAGACCCCAGAACATTGAGGTTTGTCCCCAACCATCTTGGCTATTGGTGGCCCAGGAATGGATCTAACTCTTTTTTGGATCCTTTCATCTTGTGCTCATCTGCACATCCGGTGGCAAGGAGTTCCACAGGTTAACTGCATATTGCCAAAAAAAAAAAAAAAAAGGTACATCCTCTTGTTTGTGTGAAACCTGCTGCCTGTCAATTTCAAGGGGAGAGGACAGTTTATGGCACACTGGGATGGGACAATATTGATTCTCTGGTCACGTTCTGCACCCCGTTGCGTGATTTTCAGGTGATCTGTCGCATCATCCCTTAGTCCTCTCTTTGCCATGCTGAACAGCCCTAATCTTTTTAGTCTCACTTCACACAGAAGCTGTTCCATGCCCGAAGATCAGGCTTAGAAAGACCCTACGAGGGATGCAACGGGGGAGGTTTTTGGGGGCCCCACTGAGAGGGTCAATTCAAGGTGAATTGCTTAGAGACAGGGCTACTAACAGCCCAAGACTGGGGCCCCCGCTATCAGGTACCAAACCAGCCACAAAGAGCACTTCTGTACCCCACATGGGGCAGCTAGAAGTCCCACGAGCAATCCCTCAGATGATCCCGTTCACTTCTCCCCCCGGCAGCTCCGCTCCTCCCACAGGTGAGAGGTGATGAAAACCAATCTCACCGAATCCAAACAGGTTCTGCCGATCCCAAGGCTGATGCATATCTCAGACCTTACCCAAAAGGGTCCTCTGGGGTAGTTCTTTAGAACCTTAAAATAAAGCTTTATTAAAGAAAGAAAGAAAGAAAGAAAGAATTAAAATTGCTAAAGGAATCAGATTACACACATCAATTGGAAAATTCTTGGTGCCGGCTTGTAGCAGAGTTGGCATAATCTGCTGTCTTTCATCAGGGCTCTGGGCTATGTCGTCTGTGAGGATGGGCCATCAGTCCTTCCAGGCTACAGCTCAGAGCAGAGACCCTCCAGCGGTGAGGAGCTGCTGTTCTTTTTCTACTTTTGCCCACATGGAAGGAATCCCATTGTTCTCGCTGTCTGTCTGTCCCAAGGTGGAGCCTGTCACATGGGCAAATCACCTGACTGGGCTGGATTCAGTCCTTTTCAGGCATCAGCCAGGGCTCCCGTGCTGGTCTGAACATTCCCAGCAAAGCGGCTCAGCTGTGAATCGGCACCACACAATGTGCATGATCAGTCAAGTGCTGCGATTTCTTGGCTAATAATCTTCTCGCAATGGGCTGGCCCAGCCTCCCGGCGGTGTCTCCCACAAGCAGAGCTTTCTTTGGGAGGGGACTGCCCCGTACGCAGCAGCAGCACCTCCAATCGGAAAGAACGGAGCGCACTGGCACCTCTGTAATTAAAATGGCCAACAGTCGGCATGTCTTAAAGGGGCCATTCTCTTAAAAGGGCAATGCTGGCCCCACTGCTGTTGTTTGTATGTTTGTTTGTTTCCTCAACAAAGAAGCACTGCCCAGAAGCAAACATTGAAATACAAGCCCAGAGGTGACCCTCACAACTTACAATGTGGAAATACTATGTGTATGTACAAACAAGATCAGCGAATCATCAGCTTTTCACAGACCGGTCAGGCGGCTCACGTGGTGCAGGATTAGGGGCACACCTAGAACAGGGGTTGCCACCATGACCTGTACGTTCATATCCCAATCCAACAACGTCACAAGGAAGGCCCTAGGGGGCAATTAAGGTACCCGAGGAGGGAGCTATGCAGCCCAGGAGAACCACAGTCCAGCCTCCTGCGGGGTGCGAACTCTCAGGGACCATCTGAAGGAGTCGCGGCATGAAACAGACGTGCTGGAGGCAGGGACCAGGCCCTGCAGTCACACTCGGCCTTGCACCAGAGCTGCTGCCAAGGTCGTTGGGAAAGGGACGGGAAACCCTGGTGCCACTTTGCCAGCCTGGTAGAACCTCGACGGGACTGCAGGTCCCTGGTTCTCCTCCAGGTCCGGGTCCCTCTGTTCCACTTGGCGTGTGAACGGAGCCTAACGTGAGTGTCAATGGAACGAAGAAGGGAAAGGACACAAAACCCTCAGAGCTTTGGCCCTGCCCATGCCCAAATGTACCAAGGACTTTCTAAAGCTTTTTATAGACACTAGCGACAGAGAAGGGGGGGCACCGCCCTCCCGTCCTTAGCTCCGCCCCTCCTTGCTCCTCCCCCTCCTTGCTCCGCCCCTGCCCTTGTCCCACCTCTCCGTGCCCCCTTGCTCCGCCCCTGCCCCGCTGGAACTGCCCAACCTGCACCTTCCCTGCCACCGCTGCTGGAGAGTGGTCCGAGGGGGAGGTTGCGCTGCAGGCTCCTGCTGCTGCCACTGGCCCCTCCCGCCTGGGGGGCCATACGCTGGATACAGCGGAGGAGGAGAGACAGGCCCCGTGATTGCCCCACGAGCACAGGGATTGGTGGAGCTGGGAACAGAACTCAGGTGCCTTGGATCCCTGCTCCAAGCGACTAACCCCCCCCCGCCCCAACAGAGCTGGGAAAGAACCCAGGCGTCCTGACAGCCACTATAATTACTATTCCACCTCCCCGGCTCTATGGAACCCAGAACCTGGAGGTGCTGTCCGTCTTGCACCCACCCACCAGCCCCCATGCCCAGATTTGCAGGGCCCACCCAGCCCTTCGCTGCCCCCTCTGCCCCCTCCCTATAACCCAGGCATCCGGGCGCCCACCCAGGGAAGCCAGCTTAGGGGGATGGGCAAGCTCCATGGCTCTCGCACTTTTCACCACCAGTTCCACCCCCTACCTCTCCTCTCCCCACAAGGCCCTGCCCCCCAGGAGCTCAGGCACCTGTAGGGTGCCCCACTGAGGCCCCTCCACGTGCCTGGGCTGTGGGGGCAGAGGGCTGCCGCTCCCTCATGTCCCTGCTCCACGCTGCTTTTTCACTTCACTGGCCACCCTTGTGACCAGCCCCCCCTTCCATGAGAGCCGGGCCAAGCCTGGGGGGCCTCCCACGAGCACACGCTGGAAATACAGATGCAGAGCCAGTGCTCCTAACGCCACATGCAGCCACGACACGGGCCTCTGGAGAGCCCCCGCGGCCCCTCGGCTCCCCACAGAGCCCTCCCTTGGCCGCTCTGCACAGGGCCTGGGGCAGGCAGAGAACAGCTGTTGCAACAGTTTCGGGTCCCTTCCCGTCAGGGTCCAGTGACGTCACTTCCTCCCTGAGCCAGAACCTGGGAGTCCTGCCCCAGATGTAACTGCCCCGCCCCACTCGCTCCCCACGGGGACCCAGCGGCCCTGAGCTGAAGGCCCCTTCCCCCTGCGTAGACTGGGCCCCACGTGCTTCTGAAACTGGGATTTCGGATTTAACCCTTCTTTCCCCGACTCTAGAATGTTCCACTGTCCACCCTATGGAGCCAGGCACCCTGGCGCCCACCCCCACTTCCCTCACCCCTGCGGCCCCCTTCTCATCGAATCCTAGAACCGTAGAACCGGCAGGGACCTCGAGAGGCATCGAGGCCAGTCCCCTGCCCCCACGGCAGGACCCAGCACAGTCTAGACTGTCCCTGAGAGGCGTCTGTCTGAGCTGCTCTTCAATATCCCCAGGGATGGAGATTTCACAACCTCCCCAGGCAATTTATTCCAGTGTCTCACCACCCTGACAGGCAGGAAGTTTTTCTAATGTCCAACCTAAACCTCCCTTGCTGCAATTTCAGCCCATTGCTTGTCCTGTCCTCAGAGGCCAAGGGGAACAAGTTTTCTCCCTCCTCCGTGTGACGCCCTTTTGGCTACTTGAAAGCTGCTCTCACATCCCGTCTCCGTCCGCTCTTCCCCAGACTGAACAAACCCAACGGTTGCCATTTTCCCTCCCGTGCCCTGATTTCTAGGCCTTTCATCAGGTGCCGTTTCCTTGACTTGATCCAGCTCCCTCCTGAATGCAAGCAGGGGACCCAAGAGTCCTGCCCTTACGCACCTGAAACCGAACCTCGCGCCCGGCCGCCCTCTCCTTTATATGACCCGCGACTCCTCCTCACCCTCCAGGGAGCTGGGTTCGTTCATTCCCCTCTCCTGATTCCTGGCAGGAAGAGGAACAGGCTGGCATTGTGCGGGGCCGAGGGATGGGCAGGGCGAGCGAGGGGAGCTGATAGGTGCAGACGTTATCTGATCAAGCAAGAACCTCTGCACAGCTGCTGCCTTGCATCACCGCGGGTCCCCGGCCCGGCTATATAAGCCAGACGGCGCAACATGCACCAGCCTGCTCCGACTGGGAGGTGCAAGGGACGGGCCCGGCTTTTCCACTTCGACGACGTCGCCCCGACGTCAATCCCGGCAAACGTCTCCCTGTGCTGGGGGCCGCACAGTCCCTGTGGCAGCGAGGGCAACAACCGTGGGAACAGGAGGCGATTGACACTGCACATCACTGGACACGTGTCCTGGTCACTCGCCTGTCAGCGCCGGCCGGTGGCCAAGGACACTCCCGATAGGGGATTTTCCTGGAGTCTCTGGCACGGAGCCAGTTTCCATCACACGAGGAACAGATGCAGCGATGCAGGCTCCAGGCAGGTGTAACGGCGTTTCTACGGCAGGGCTCCCACTGGGGGGCGAGGGGCTGTTGTTTCTGTGTTGGGGGGTGGTCAGAGACGACCCCTTAGGGGTGACCCCAAGGGTGCTGACCCGGCCACTGCCTCTCGCCTTCCTGCTCTCTGGGGCTCCTCACCAACCAGTCCTTCTGGGCCAGTCCCTGTTTCCCCCCAGCCGAGACCCAGAGCTGAGGTCCCTGGCCACCAAGAAGCAGCACAGACACTGAACCACTTCAGGTCTAAGGAAAGGGCAGTTTAGGTCCCCGCTTCCTGGGATCCCCTCCCCAAATGGGATCAAACCCCGAAGGATTAGCTAAGGGGCAATGTGCACACTGGTTGCCCCCAGGTAACAATTCCTGACACTGGGTGTGATAGAAAACACAAGAGCTTTTACTAAGTCCGAGCAGGAGGACTGACGTGGGAATAGGCGAGAAGAGGCAGGCAAAGCAGGTTACAAATCAGAAGAAACAAAGCGCTTGGCTAATTCGACACGGAAAGCTCAGGACAAGCTGACTCACACTGTAGGGAATGATTCCGAACACGCTGGGTGCAGGTGAAAACAAGCCAAGGATTTATTGGTTCTCACAGCTGGTGGAGTACCCATCAGGGGTTAGCCTGGTGAGCACTAACTTAACCAAAACATACATTCGCTTATATAGGTAGCAAAAGGACGGAGGAGAAGTGATTAGATAGGTCTAGCAGCGGAAGTGAGATATGCACATAAGCCAATAAGCTACAAAGTTACACAGCATCCCCACCCATTGCCAATTAAACATGTTATCACTAATACAAGTAGTTATTCCTAACAAGCTAAATGAGCCACCATAAACAAAGGCATGTTGCTGGTCATTTTGTCGGCTGGAAATATAATGCGTCTCCTGCGGGGGTGGTATTGCCTTGGCACGATCTTTGGGATCCAAGCTTATTTTCTAGGAACAAAGCAGACAATGAAAAACAATCCCGCGCAGTTGTTTGGTACCGGCCTTATCAAAGTGAGGCCCTTTTGGAATGTGGTTGCCAGGGGAAGCAGGGTCACCGTAACTGCTGTCTGTGCGCTGCCCAGGCCTGGCCTAATAATTTCAGATTTGAGTTGTCAGTTCTCGGCAAGATACCATGGACTGCCTCAATTTACCCTACTCACACTCACCCGAAACCTCTTTCCGATCTCCCCCTCCAAGCCCCCCGGGCTCTCCGGCTCCTTCCCTCGGGGGCAGCCCAGCCAAAAGACCCCGGCCCGTGAGTCTTTCCAGGTGTTCTTTAAGGAACAGAGGCTGCTCCCCGCCAACCCCCGCGCAGGCTAAAGGACAGAGGAAGTTTGTGCCAGTTGCTCCTCCAGCCTCCGACGGGTTTGCCTCCATTGGCACGTTTACACCCCACAAAGTATTCCCCACCCCACACGGCTCATTGTACACAGAGCACAGCGAGACAAAGCGAGCCAGCAGGTCCTGCCGTGAAGTCGGAGGGGTGCCACGAAATAATTGGCACAAAGCCACTTTGTGTTACCTTCCTGTGGGGGGTAGGGGAGGGCGATGAGTCACTGCCCCATCCCGTGCCTCAGTTTCCTCACAAACTGAGCCCGGCCCTCTTCTCGCTCCATCCCCAGGGGCCAGCCTGCATTGCGAGGTGTGATCTGCACTAGGACAGAACTGCACGGGCAGCCTGCAGCCCTGCCCCGCCGGGCAAGACTCGTGCGGCATCTTCCTCACCAAAGTCATGCTGGGTAGGTGGGCTGGGGGCTGGCGCCAGAGGGGGACTCCGGGTGCCTGGGCTGTGCTCTACACCTCCCCCGGGGCCAGAGCGGGCTGGTTGGATGGGCGCATCCCCTGTAGCTGCACAGGTGACGAATCAGCTGGGGCCACATGGGGATGGGCCAAAGCCAGCTCGGTGGGTGGGAGCTGCCTGGACCAGCCACTAGGAAATGCCGACCCCTCTTCACCCTCCAGGAAGCTGGGGTAATTTATTCCCCTCTTCCCATTCTCAGCAGCAGGAGAGAAAAGGCTGGCATTGTGCAGGGACGGGCAGGGTGAGCAGGGGGAGCTGATATGTGCAGACATTATCTGATCAAGCAAGAACCTTTGAACAGCTGCTGCCTTGCATTACTGTGGGTACCCTGGCCTGGCTATATAAGCCAGATGGCGCGACATGCGCCAGCCTGCTCCGAGTGGAAGGAGCAAGCGACGGGTCCGGCTTCTCCACCTGGCCGACGTCACCCCCCGATGTCAATCCGGCAAACGTCTCCCTGCGGAGCCGTTGGTGAGTGACAGCCCTCGGGTCTGCGGGTGCTTGGAGCACTGGGCCTCACTCGGTTCCACCCTTATGAGCTGCGTGGTGCCGTCCTTCCTCTGATCTCCTTGCAGCCTCTCTGGGATCGCCCCTTAGCCGGAGACTAGGCTACATCAGTGACCCCAGCGCCGATCGCCTGATCCCGGCACCATGACGGTGTCTCTGGCCGCCTGCCTCCTGGCTGCTCTGCTGGCCACGGGTGAGTGGGGCTGGGTCCCCCATTTCCCACCTTCGCCAATGCGCCCACAGCTCTGAGTTGCCCACCGGGGGCCCTGATCGTTAATGTGGCCAAGTGGCGGCGGGGGGCGTCCGGGTGATGGCGGGCGAGGGGGGAGGGCTGGGGACCGTACAGTCCCTGTGGGGATACAACCGTGGAAACAGGAGGCGATTGACACTGCAGATCACGGGACACGTGTCCTGGTCGCCTCCTGTCAGCGCCGGCCAGCGGCCAAGGACACTCCCGAGACGGGATTTTCCTCCAGTCTGGCACGGAGCCAGTTTCCGTAACACGAGGAACAGATGCAGCGACGCAGGTTCCAGGCAGTTGTAACGGCGTTTCTACAGCAGGGCTCCCAATGGGGGGAGAGGGGCTGTTGTTTCTCTGCTGGGGGGTGCTCAGAGACGAGCCCTTGGGGGTATCTCCTGGGGTGCTGACCCGGCCACTGCCTCTCACCTTCCTGCTCTCTGGGGCTCCTCACCAACCAGTCCTGCTGAGCCAACTCCCTGGTCCCCCCCAGCCCAGACCCCAGCTGAGGTCCCTGGCCCCCAAGAAGCAGCACAGACAAGGAACCAATTCAGGTCTGAGGAGAGGGAGGTTTAGGGCCCAGCTTCCTGGGATCCCCTCCCCAAATGGGATCAAACCCCGAAGGATTAGCTAAGGGGCAATGTGCACACTGGTTGCCCCCAGGTCAACAATTCCTGACACTGGGTGTGATAGAAAACACAAGAGATTTTATTAAGTACGAGCAGGAGGACTGACGTGGGACTAGGCGAGAAGAGGCAGGCAAAGCAGGTTACAAATCAGAAGAAACAAAGCGCTTGGCTAAGTCGACACCGAAAACTCAGGCCAAACTGACTCACACTCATCTGAAAACCTCTTTCCCAGGTGCCCCTCCAAGCCCCCCTGGGCTCTCCGGCTCCTTCCCTCGGGGGCAGCCCATCCAAAAGACCCCGGCCCCTGCGTCTTTCAAGGTGTTTTTTAAGGAACAGAGGCAGCTCCCCGCCAACCCCCGCGCAGGCTAAAGGACAGAGGAGGTTTGTGCCAGTTGCTCCTCCAGCCTCCGATGGGTTTGCCTCCGTTGGCACATTCACACCCCACAAAGTATTCCCCGCGCCGTATGGCTCATTGTACCCAGAGCACAGCGAGACAAAGCAAACCAGCGGGTCCTGCCGTGAAGTTGGCCAGGCACCATTAAATAATTGGCACAAAGCCCCTTTCCGTTATGTACCTTGCTGTCCGGAGGGGGGCAGGGATGAGTCACTGCCCCGTCCCGTGCCTCAGTTTCCCCACAAATCGAGCCCTGCCCTCTTTTATCTCCATACCCAGGGGCCTGCCTGCAGTGCGAGGTGTGCTCCGCAGTAGGACAGAACTGCGTGGGCAGCCTGCAGCCCTGCCCCGCCGGGCAAGACTCCTGCAGCATCTTCCTCTCCGAAGTCACACTGGGTAGGTGGGCTGGGGGCTGGCGCCAGAGGGGGACTCGGGTGCCTGGGCTCTGCTCCATGCCTCCCCCGGGGCCGGAGCGGGCTGGCTGGGTGGAGCATCCCCTGTAGCTGCCCAGGTGATGAACCAGCCCAGGGCCCCTTGGGGATGGGCCAAAGCCAGCCCGGTGGGTGTGAGCTGTCTAGGCCAGCCAATAGGAAACACCGAGGGGGAGGGTGTGGACTAAGCCCCGCCCCCCACTCAGAGGTTGGATTTCTAGTACAAGCTGTGGTTGGGTACCACGGCTGGGAAGTTCTTGCCGGGAATCGGGTATCTGTACCGGGCCGGCCCTACCTGGCACAATACAGTCACATAGGAGACCCCAGCAGCTGGGGGGCACATCTGGGCTGCCTCCCCTTATAGCCACTGGTGGAAATTTTCACATTGGAAGGGTGTTGCGGGTAGGAGATTCAGGGCCCCAGGATTCAGCGACAGCTCAGTGGGGGCGAGGGGGGTGACGGATCTAACTGCCGGATCAGGGGCTGAAATCACTTAGTCTAGCTCGCATTATATGTCAGTGCCCCGCCCGGTGCCTCAGTTTCCCCGCAGTTCGAGGCTGGCTAATGGCCCAGGGCCGTCATCGTGAAGACGAGGGGGGTGTTAATGGGGTGGGCATGGAAGGGGAATCAATCTCCGGCTTTTCCTCCTGAGCAGGGGGGATAAAGTCCCAGAGCATCCTGAAGAGCTGCGTGACGCTCAGCCAGTGTGAAGCCGGCCCCAGCTCTGTGCGTTTTGGGATGGGAATGACAAGGACGGGCGTCGCCTGCTGCACGGGAGACGCCTGCAGGACAGTCAACGTCACAGGTAAATCGGCCCCTCCGCCGCACCTCCTCCGGCCCTGTGCATCTCCCATGCCTGGAACCTCCCCTAGCTTAACTGCCTGAGCCTGGTCCTCCCACCCTCCAGGGGGCGCCCCATGGAATAACATTCAGTGCCAGGGTGGGTGGAGGTTTGTGGGTGGGGCTGGAGCTTCCCCCCAGGGGAGAACCCAGCTGACCCCACTCGGGTCCAGAGATCCCTGCTGCAAACCTCTCCCCTGCTCCTGCTGTCTCTGTCATCCCAGAGCTTCAGCGCCCCCTGCAGGGGGATCCGGGGCTGAGCGGTGCAGCCCCCAGCTGCTGTCCCTGCCCTGACTCCCCATGGGGCTTGTCCTGTGAGCTGAGTGTGTTTGCTCCCCCTCTTCCCAGTGCCCCCGCCTGACCCCAAACCCAATGGCCGCCGCTGCCCAGCCTGCTTCTCTGTGTTCGCTGGTCAGTGCAGCGAGGAGATTGTAAGTTGTACCGGATCCGAGACCCAATGTATCGAGTCTGCTGGGACCGTCCACATGGGTAACGTCTGTCTGTTTTGTCGGGGTTATTTGTCCTGTGTTGTTCTAGTCAGCCAAGGGCAGAAGCCAGGTGCTGGGGGGAGGGAAGATACCGGCTGCAGATCGGAACACCTGGGTTGTGTTCCAGTGTGGCCCTCCAGTCCCTCCCTGTGCCTCAAGGTCTCCTCCGTCCATTGTTAGTTTATAGTTTCGTCTGTAAACTCTTTGTGGGAGGAGCTGGCTTAGTGCTGGGACTCCGGCTGTGCCAGGCCCTGGACAGAGCACTGACCCAGATTGGGGTGCCCTCCATTGACAAAGGACCCCTCATGACATATGACCCTTGTTCCCAAAGCGACTGTAATCCAAAGGGGGCAAAACAAGGATTTTCCTTCCCATTTTAAAGATGGGGAAACTGAGGCAGGGAGCAGTGATGTGAAGCTAGTTTTGTGCAGTCCGCTCCTGGTGTCTTAGCTCACCACCCGGCCACCTTGCTTCATGATCCCAGTGCTGACACCAGTAGTGAGTTCCTGCTTTGTAGATGAGCGGTGGGGCTAATCCTGACCTGATCCAATCTGGATGTCGGTGGTGGGCTCTAGTTTGGGGCTCCAAGTGTCTGGATTATGGACATACCGGGACTCTGCGTCAGAGCGGAGGAGAAGGGGGAGGCCATCTCGGGCCAGGCAGTCTGGGAGGAGCACAGCCAAGGGGAGATGGAGAATGGGGGTGGAGATGATGTGTCCTAGTCCAGACTGAGGACCGAGTTACAGCCTTCCATCCCATACTCTCCCCTCACACGCAGGTCAAAGCTCATTACAGACCGTCATGAAGGGCTGCGCATCTGAGTCCGCTTGCGCCCAGTTAAAAGTGGATCCAGGGACCGTCGCAGGGATCAGTGTAAATCTGACCACAGCCAAATGCACAGCAGCCTCGAGCGCGATGGGCCTAGCTCTGGGACTAGCGGGTCGCCGGCCTCCTCCTTGATCTTCTCTCCCCCCTTCCATCGGCGACACCAAGCTGAAATGCACCCCACAGCCTGCCTTACCCACTCTTCCCACCAGGGGGCATCAGCTCCCCGACGGAGTCATCTTCCGTGATGTCGCTGTGCTGAATAAAACAGCCCTGAGAGAAAACTCTTTGGATTATTGATTGATTGATAGACTGACTGATTGATTTCAATGGGAGCAGGGGATTTAATTCTCGTGGTTGGGCCGTGAAGAAGCCAGGTAAGAACGTAAGAGTGTCCACAGCTAGTCCCGTGTCCTGTCTCCGACAGTGGCAAACGAGGACTCTGGGGCCATGCACAGCACACATTAATTTAGGACATACTCGCCGAATATCTCCTCCTGGCTTCTGGCAGAAGGAGATTTAGGGAGACCCCAGAACATGGGGGTTTGTCCACATCCATCTTGGCTATTGGTGGCCCAAGAATGGATCTAACTCTTCTTAGGATCCTTTCATATTGTGCTCATCTGCACATCCAGTGGCAAGGAGTTCTACAGGTTAACTGCAGATTGTTAAAAAAAATCATCTTGTTCGTCTGGAACAAATTTCAAGGGGAGAGGCCAGGTTGTGGCACGCTGGGACAGGGGGAAATATTAATTCTCATGTTCTCCGCCCCGTCGCGTGATTTTCCAGCGATCTGTTGCATCATCCCTTAGTCCTCTCTTTGCCATGCTGAACAGCCCTAATCTTTTTAGTCTCACTTCCCACAGAAGCTGTTTCATGCCCTGAGATCAGGCTTAGAAAGAACCTACGGAGGTACAATGGAGGAGGTTTCTGGGGGCCCCACTGAGAGGGTCAATTCAGGGTAAATTGCTTAGAGACAGGGCCCCCCCTGTATCAGGTACCAAACTAGCCACAAAGAGCACTTCTCTGCCCCACACGGGCCAGCTAGAAGTCCCTCAAGCAATCCCTTAGATGCTCCCGTTCACTTCTCCCCGCGCCAGCTCCGCTCCTCCCGCAGGTGAGAGGTGATGAAAACCAATCTCACTGAATCCAAACAGGTTCTGCTGATCCCAAAGGACCAGCCCCATTCCTAGTCTGATGCATATCTTAGACCTTACTCAAAAGAGCCGTCTGGGCCATTTCTTTAGAATCTAATATCTAAAGCTTTATTGAAGAAAGAAAGAAAGAAAGAAAGAAAGAAAGAAAGAAAGAAAGAAAGAAAGAAAGAAAGAAAGAAAGAAAGAAAGAAAGAAAGCCTATGTCTACACTGCAGTATCCTGGAAAAACTCTGCCACAACCAGGGAAGGCGTCTGCTCTTCCGACATTTTTTGCAAAGAGCAGATGCACTTTTTCGGCATCCCGGTAAACCTTGTTTTATGAGGAAGAAAGCTTGTTCTGAAAATGTGTTTTTCGTCCAACATTTGGCCCAGAGTAGATAGGCCAACTGTCAGAAAAGCCTCTTCCGAAAAAAGCGGAGAAAGCTATGCAAATTGCGGTTCACAATTTGCGTAGCTTTCCCCAGAAGAACAGGGCAGTGTAGACACAGCAAAAGAAAGAAAGAAAGTGAGAATTAAAATCGTTAACGGAATCAGATTACACACACACAATTGCAAAGTTCTTGGTGCCGGCTTGTGGTATACTCTGTTGCCTTTGATCCCATCTCTGCGCTACGTTGTCTGTGAGGATCAGTCCTTCCAGCCTACAGCTCAGAGCAGAGACCCTCCGGCCTCAAGGAGCCGGACTGAAGACCAGTGGGGCAGTTCTTTTTCTACCCTGTCCCACGTGGAAGCAACCCCATTGTTCTCGCTGTAATTTTGTCCCATGGTGGAGCCTGTCACACGGACAAGTCGCCTGACCGGGCCGGATTCAGTCCTTTTCAAGCAGCAGCCACGGATCCCGTGCTGGTCTGAACGTTCCCAGCAAAGCGGCTCAGCTGTGAATCGGCACCACACAATGTGCATTGTCAGTCAAGTGCTGCGATTTCTTAGCTAATAATCTTCTCACAATGGGCTGGCCCAGCCTCCCGGCGGTGTCTCCCAGAAGCAGAGCTTTCTTTGGGAGGGGACTGCCCCGTACGCAGCAGCAGCACCTCCAATCGGAGCTTCCCTGGAAAGAACGGAGCGTACTGGCACCTCTGTAATGAAAATGGCCAACAGTCGGCGTGTCTTAAAGGGGCCACGTGTATTAAAAGGGTAACGCTGGCCCCACTGCCATTTTCTGTTTGTTTCCTCAACAACTTTTCCCCTGGAGTACCAGCACCTTTTTTGTGACAAAAGAAGCACTGCCCAGAAGCAAAGACTGAAATCCAAGCCCAGCACCGATTCCCACAATTTCCAATGTGGATATACTCTGAGCATGTACAAACAGGATCACGAATCATCAGCTTTTCACAGACCGGTCAGGCGGCTCACGTGGTACAGGATTAGGTGCACACCTAGAACGGGGTTGCCACCATTACCTGTACGTTCCTATCACAATCCAACAACGTCACAAGAAAGGCCCTAGGGGGGCAATTAGGTACCCCAGGCCGGAGCTACACAGCCCAGGAGAACCTCACTCCAGCCTCCTGCGGGGTGCGAACTATCAGGGACCATCTGAAGGAGCCGCGGCATGAAACAGATGTGCTGGAGGCAGGGACCAGGCCCCGCAGTAGGGGCACTATAGGGTTGTCCCAGGGGATTATTATTTATTGTTTTCCTGATTTCGGAAGATTTTGGGGGGCAGCTGATGAAATCTGATGTTTCCCCTGGGCTGGGGTCAGATCCAGCTCTGCTCTTGCCCAGCATTTCCCGCACAGGGGGAGGGAACCGCGGCTGAGGGACAGAAGAAACAGACGCAGAGGCTGCGGCCGGTCACACCTGGCCTTGCATCAGAGCTGCTGCAGAGGGCATTAGGAAGGGGACGGGAAACTCTTTGCCAGCCTGGTAGAACCTAAATGGGGCTGCAGGTCCCTGGTTCTCCTCCAGGCCCGGGTCCCTGTGTTCCGCTCGGCGTGGGAACGGGGCCTGACGCGAGTGTCTGTGGAACTTTTGGCTACTTGAAAGCTGCTCTCATGTCCCGTCTTCACCTGCTCTTCCCCAGACTGAACAAACCCAGCGTTTCCCTCACGTGCTGTGATTTCTAGGCCTTTCATCAGGTGGCATTTCCTTGACTTGATCCAGCTCCCTCCTGACTGTGAGGAGGGGACGCGAGAGTCCTGCCCTTACGCACCTGAATCCGAACTGGGGCGCCCGGCCGCCCTGTCCTTAGTGTGACCCACGACTCCTCCTCACCCTCCAGGGAGCTGGGTTCATTCAATCCCCTCTTCTGATTCCTGGCAGCAAGAGAAACAGGCTGGCATTGTGCGAGTCCAAGGGATGGGCAGGGCCAGCGAGGGGAACAGATGTGGGCAGATGCTACCTGATGAAGCAAGAACCTTTGAACAGCTGCTGCCTTGCATCACCGCCAGTATCCCGGCCCGGCTATATAAGCCAGACGGCGCGACATGCACCGGCCTGCTCCAAGCGGGAGGTGCAAGCGACGAGCCCGGCTTCTCCACCTGGCCGACGTAGCCCCCAGCAAATGACTCCCTGTGGAGCCGCTGGTGAGTGACAGCCCTCGGGTCTGTGGGTTCTTGGAGCATTGGGCCTGACTCCGGTTCCACCCCCCATCGGCCGCGTGGTGCCGACCCTCGTCTGATCACCTTGCAGCCTGTCTAGGATTGCCCCACGGCCGGAGACTGGGATGTCCCTCCTCTGATCTCCTTGCAGCCCCTTTGGGATTGCCCCCCGGCCGGAGACTAGGACGTCCCTCCTCTGATCTACTTGCTGCCCCTCTGGGATCACCCCCTGGCTGGAGACTAGGACGTCCCTCCTCTGATCTACTTGCTGCCCCTCTGGGATCACCCCCTGGCTGGAGACTAGGCTGCATCAGTGACCACAACCCCGATCACCTGCTCCCAGCACCATGACGGCATCTGTGGCCGTCTGCCTCCTCGCTGCTCTGCTGGCCACGGGTGAGTGGGGCTGGGTCCCCCATTTCCCAGCTTTGCCAATGCTCCCACAGCTCTGAGCTGTCTTCTGGGGGCCCTGCTCATTAATGTGGCCAAGCAGCGGCAGAGGGCGTCCAGGTGACGGCGGGCGAGGGGGGAGGGCTGGGGGCTGCACAGTCTCTGTGGCAGTGAGGAAACAACCGTGGAAACAGGAGGGGATTGACACTGCACATCACTGGACATGTGTCCTGGTTGCCACCTGTCAGTGCTGGCCGGTAGCCAAGGTCACTCTCAAGAGGGGATTTTCCTCCAGTCTCGGGCACGGAGCCAGTTTCTGTAACAGGAGGAAGAGATGCAGCGACGCAGGAAATTGTAACGGCGATTCTACAGCAGGGCTCCCGTTGTGGGGCGAGGGCCCGTTGTTTCTGTGATGGGGGGTGGTGCTGACCCGACCACTGCCTCTCGCCTTCCTGCTCTCTGGGGCTCCTCACTGCCCGGTCCTGCTGGGCCAGCTCCCTGGTCTCCTCCAGCTGAGGTCCCTGGCCCCCAAGAAGCAGCAGACACTGAACCACTTCAGGTCCAAGGAGAGGGAGGTTTGAGCCCAGCTTCCTGGGATCCCCCTCTCCAAATGGGATCAGACCCCGAAGGATTAGGTGAGCCCCCTCTAGCAATGAAAGGGGCAATGTGCACACTGGTTGCCCCCAGGTCACAATTCCTGACACCGGGTCTGATAGAAAACACAAGAGATTTTACTAAGTCCGAGCAGGAGGACTGACGTGGGAACAGGCAGGCAAAGCAGGTTACAAATCAGAAGAAACAAAGCTCTTGGCTAATTCAACACCAAAGCTCAGGCCAAGCTGACTCTCACTCACCCGAAAACCTCTTTCCCATCTCCCCCTCCAAGCCCCTGGGCTCTCCGGCTCCTTCCCTCGTGGGCAGCCCAGCCAAAAGACCCCGGCCCCTGAGTCTTGCCAGGTGTTTTTAGGAACAGAGGCGGCTCCCCCCAACCCCCGCGCAGGCTAAAGGGCAGAGGAGGTTTGTGCCAGTTGCTCCTCCAGCCTCCGACGGGTTTGCCTCCGTTGGCACGTTCCCACCCCACAAAGTATTCCCCGCGCCGCACGGCTCATTGCGCACAGCGCACGGCGAGACAGAGCGAGCCAGCGGGTCCTACGGTGAAGTCGGAGGGGCGCCACGAAATAATTGGCTCAAAGCCCCTTTGCGTTACGTACCTTCCTGTCCGGTGGGGGGAGGGGGGAGCGGATTCACTGCCCCGTCCTGTGCCTCAGTTTCCCCACAAACTGAGCCCCGCCCTCTTCTCGCTCCGTCCCCAGGGGCCTGCCTGCAGTGCGAGGTGTGCTCTGCAGTAGAAGAGAACTGCTCGGGCAGCCTGCAGCCCTGCCCCGCCGGGCAAGACTCCTGCGGCATCTTCCTCACCGAAGTCACGCTGGGTAGGCGGGCTGGGGGCTGGCGCCGGAGGGGGACTCCGGGTGCCTGGGCTCTGCTCTCCCCCTCCCCGGGGCCGGAGCGGGCTGGCTGGGTGGAGCATCCCCTGTAGCTGTCCAGGTGATGAACCAGCCGGGGCCACCTGGGGATGGTCCAAAGCCAACCTGGTGGGTGGGAGCTGCATGGGCCAGCCAATAGGAAATGCCGAGGGGGAGGGTGTGGCCTAACCCACCCACCCCGCCCACACCCCGCTCCCCCACTCAGAGGTTGGGTTTCTAGTACAAGCTCTGGTTGGGTGCCACGGTCGGGAAGCTCTTGCTGGAATCAGGTGTCGCGAAGGAGACCCCAGCAGGTGGGGGGGCACATCTGACCTGCCCCCCCATGTAGCCACTGGTGGAGATTTTCACATTGGAAAGGCGTTGCGGGTAGGAGATTCGGGGCCCCCAGGAGACAGTAACAAGTCAGTGGTGGTGAGGGGGGTGACGGATCTAAATCAGAGCCACACAGAGGGGAGGTAAGTGGGGCAATTTGCCTCAGGCCCCGGGCCCCACAATGTCTGAGGTCTGAGACTTTTTTTTATGGAAGGGGCCCCCGAAATTGCTTTGCCCCAGGTCCCCTGAATCCTCTGGGTGGCACTGATCGAAATGCCGGCTCCGGGGCTGAAATCACTTAGTCTAGCCCCGTAGGATGTGTCATTGCCCCGCCCCGTGCCTCAGTTTCCCTGCAGTTCGAGGCTGGCTAATGGCCCAGGGCCGTCATCGTGAAGAGGAGGGGCCTGTTAACGGGGTGGGCATGGAAGGGGAATCAATCTCCGACATTTCCTCCTGAGCAGGGGGGATAAAGTCCCAGAGCATCGTGAAGAGCTGCGTGTCGCCCAGCCAGTGTGAAGCCGGCCCCATCTCTGTGCATTTTGAGAAGGGAATGACAAGGACGGGTGTCGCCTGCTGCACGGGAGACGCCTGCAGGACAGTCAACGTCACACGTAAATCTCCCCCTTTCAGCCAGGCCTCCTCCGGCCCTGTGCACCCCCCGTGCCTGGACCCTCCCCTGCCTTAACTGCCTGAGCCTGGTCCTCCCACCCTCCAGGGGGCGCCTCATGGAATAACACTCAGCGCCTGGGTGGGTGGAGGTTTGTGGGTGGGGCTGCAGCTTTCCCCCAGGTGTAAACCCAGCTGACCCCACTCGGGTCCAGGACTCCCTGCTGCAAACCTCTCCCCTGCCCCTGCTGCCTCCAGCATCTCCAGAGCTGCAGCGCCCCCTGCAGGGGGATCCGGGGCTGAGCGGTGCAGCCCCCAGCCAATCTCTCTGCCCCGATACCCCCTGGGGCTCCTCCCCTGAGCTGAGTGTGTTTGCTCCCCCACTTCCCAGTGCCCCCGCCTGACCCCAAACCCAATGGCCGCCACTGCCCAGCCTGCTTCTCTGCGTTCACTGGTCGGTGCAGCGAGGAGACCATAAATTGTACCGGATCCGAGACCCACTGTATCGAGTCTACTTGGACGCTCTACATGGGTAACGTCTGTCTGCTTTGTCGGGGATATTTGTCCTGTGTTGTTCCTGTCCGCAAAGGGCAGAAGCCAGATGCTGGGTGGAGGGAAGATACCGGCTGCAAATTGGGACATCTGGGTTCTCTTCCAATGCTGCCCTCCGGTCCCTCCCCCCACCCCGTGCCTCCCTACGTCTCCTCTATCCATTGCTAATCTATAGTTTCATCTGTAAAGTCTTTGTGGGAGGAGCTGGTTTAGTTCTGGGACTCCTGCTATGCCAGGCACTGAACCGAGCACTGACCCAGATTGGGGTGCTCTCTTGTGATGAAGGAACCCTCATAAGGTATGACCCGTGATCCCAAAGCAGCTATAATCCAAAGAGGACAAAACAAATATTTTCCTTCCCATTTTAAAGCTGGGGAAACTGAGGCAGGGAGCAGTGATGTGAAGCTAGTTTTGTGCAGTCCGATCCTGGTGTCTTAGCTCACCACCAGGCAACCTTGCTTGATGATCCCACTGCTGACACCAGTAGTGAGTTCCTGCTTTGTAGATGAGCGGTGGGGCTAATCCAGTCATGATCCAATCTGGATGTCAGTGGTGGGCTCTAGCTTGGGGCTGCAAGTGAGTTGATTGTGGACACACTGGGAGTCTGTGTCAGAGCGGAGGAGAAGGAGGAGGCCACCCTGGGCTAGACAGTCTGGGAGGAGCAGAGCCGATGGCGAGATGGAGGATGAGCGTGGGGCTGGTGTGTCCCAGTCCAGACTGAGGACCGAGTTACTGCTTTCTATCCCCTGCTCTCCCTCCTCACGCAGATCAAAGCCCACTATGGTCCGTCATGAAGGGCTGCGCATCTGAGTCCGCTTGCGCCCAGTTAAAAGTGGATCCAGCGACCGTGGCAGGGATCCGTGCAAATCTGACCGCAGCCAAATGCACAGCAGCCTCGGGCGTGGCAGGCCTGGCTCCGGGACCAGTCGGGTTCCTCCTGCCAGCCCTCGCCAGCCTCCTCCTGAATCTTCTCTCCCCCCTTCCAATGGCGACACCGCGCTGAAATGCACCACGCAGCCTACCTTACCCGCTGTCCCCACCAGGGGTCCTCAGCTCCCCGATGGAGTCATGTCCTGTAATGTCGCTGCACTGAATAAAACAGCCTGGAGAGCACAGCCTGGATTATTGAGTGATGGACTGATTGATTTCAATGGGGGCAGGGGATTTAATTCTCATTGTTGGTCCGTGAAGAAGCCAGGTAAGAACATAAGAGGGTCCACAGCTAGTCCCCTGCCCTGTCACCGACGTGGCAAACCAGAACTTTGGGGCCGTGCACAGCAAACATTAATTTAGGACAGAGCAAGCCTGAGGTTCCCTCCTGGCTTCTGGGAGAAAGTGATTTCGTGACCCTCCAGAACGTGGGGGGTTTGTCCCCAACCATCTTGGCTATTGGTGGCCCAGGAATGGATCTAAATCTTTTTTGGATCCTTTCTCCTTTTGCTCATCTGCACGTTCAGTGGCAAGGAGTTCCACAGGTTAACTGCAGATTGCTGGAAAAAAGCACATCCTCTTCTTTGTGTGAAACCTGCTGCCTGTCAGTTTTAAGGGGAGAGGCCACATTGTGGCACGCTGGGACAGGGGGAAATATTCATTCTCTGGTCACGTTCTCCACCCTGGCGCGTGAATTTCCAGCGATCTGTTGCATCATCCCCTAGTCCTCTCTTTGCCATGCTGAACAATCCTAATCTTTTTAGTCTCACTTCACACAGAAGCTGTTCCATGCCCGATGATCAGGCTTGGAAAGACCCTACAGGGGTGCAATGGAGAAGGTTTCTGGGGGCCCACTGAGAGGGTCAATTCAGGGTGAATTGCTTAGAGAAAGGGCTACTTACAGCCCAAGACTGGGCCCCCCCCACCCCCACTATCAGGTACCAAACCAGCCACAAAGAGCACTTCTGTACCTCACACGGGCCAGCTAGAAGTCCCGCGAGCAAACCCTCAGATGCTCCCGTTCACTTCTCCCTCCGCCAGCTCCGCACCTCCCACAGGTGAGAGGTGATGAAAACCAATCTCACCGAATCCAAACAGGTTCTGCCGATCCCCAGGCTGATGCATATCTCAGACCTTACTCAAAAGAGCCCTCTGGGCCAGTTCTTTAGAATCTAATATCTAAAGCTTTATTGAAGAAAGAAAGAAAGAAAGAAAGAAAGAAAGAAAGAAAGAAAGAAAGAAAGAAAGAAAGCCTATGTCTACAGTGCCGTATCCTGGAAAAACTCTGCCACAGCCAGGGAAGGCGTCTGCTCTTCCGAAACTTTTTGGGGAAGACAGATGCACTTTTTCGGCAACCCGGTAAACCTCGTTTTACGGGGAAGAAGGCTTGTTCTGAAAATGTGTTTTTTGTCCAACATTTGGCCCAGAGTAGATAGGCCAACTGTCAGAAAAGTCTCTTCCGAAAAAAGAAGCAGAAAAAGCTACGCAAACTGAGGTTCACAATTTGCGTAGCTTTCCCCAGACGTACAGGGTAGTGTAGACACAGCAAAAGAAAGAAAGAAAGTAAGAAAGTGAGAATTAAAATTGTTAACGGGATCAGATTACACACACACAATTACAAAGTTCTTGGTGCCGGCTTGTGGTATACTCTGCCGCCTTTGATCAGGTCTCTGGGCTATGTCATTTGTGAGGATGGGCCATCAGTCCTTCCAGGCTACAGCTCAGAGCAGAGACCCTCTGGCGGCAAGGAGCCGGACTGAGGACCAGTGGGACGGTTCTTTTTCTACCCTGTCCTACGAGGAGTGAACCCCATTGTTCTCGCTGTAAGTCTGTCCCAAGGTGAAGCCTGTCACATGGACAGGTCACCTGACCGGGCCGGATTCAGTCCTTTTCAGGCATCAGCCACGGCTCCCATACTGGTCTGAACGTTCCCAGCAAAGCGGCTCAGCTGTGAATCGGCACCACACAATGTGCATTGTCAGTCAAGTGCTGCGATTTCTTGGCTAATATTCTTCTCACAATGGGCTAGCCCAGCCTCCCGGCGGTGGGAGGGGACTGCCAAGTACGCAGCAGCAGCACCTCCAATCGGAGCTTCCCTGGAAAGAACGGAGCGTACTGGCACCTCTGTAATGAAAGTGGCCAACAGTCGGTGTGTCTTAAAGGGGCCACGTCTCTTAAAAGGGCAACGTTGGCCTCACTGCCGTTTTTTGTTTGTTTGCTCAACAACTTTTCCCCTGGAGTACCGGCACCTTTTTTGTGACAAAAGAAGCACTGCCCGGAAGCAAAGACTGAAAGCCAAGCCCAGCACCGATTCCCACAACTTCCAATGTGGAAATACTCTGGTCACGTACAAACAGGATCAACAAATCATCAGCTTTTCTCAGACCGGTCAGGCGGCCCACGTGGTGCAGGATTAGGTGTAAAGCTAGAACAGGGGTTGCCACCATGACCTG
This sequence comes from Rafetus swinhoei, assembly GCA_019425775.1. NCBI lineage: Eukaryota > Metazoa > Chordata > Testudines > Trionychidae > Rafetus > Rafetus swinhoei. The sequence goes on from CM033448.1 coordinate 2,478,122, forward strand.
TACGTTCCTATCACAATCCAACAACATCACAGGAAAGGCCCTAGGGGGGCAATTAGGTACCCCAGGCGGGAGCTACACAGCCCAGGAGAACCACACTCCAGCTTCCTGCGGGGTGCGAACTCGCAGGGACCAGCTGAAGGAGCTGCAGCATGAAACAGACGTGCTGGAGGCAGGGACCAGGCCCTGCAGGAGGGGAGATGTGGGGCTCTCCCAGGGGATTATTATTTACTGATTTCCCAATTTTGGACGATTTTGGGGGGCAGCTGATGAAATCTGACATTTCCCCTGGGCTGGGGTGGGATCCAGCTCTGCTCTTGCCCGGCATTTCCAGCGCAGGGGGAGGGAGCCACAGCTGATGGAAAGAGGAAACAGACGCAGAGGCTGCGGCCAGTCACCCCCGGCCTTGCACCAGAGCTGTGGCCAAGGGCCTTGGGGAGGGACCCAAAACCCCGCAAAGCTTTGGCCCTGTCCACATCAAAATGTACCAAGGCCTTTCCCAAGGTTTTTATAGACACTGGCGGCAGGAGGAAGGGGAGGGGCACCACATCTCCCCATCCCTAGCTCCTCCTCTCTTGCCCCTCCCCCTCTTTGCTCTGCCCCACCCCGCCTGTCCCCATCCTTTGCTCCGCCCCTGCCCTTGACCCATCCCTCGGTGCCCTCTTGCTCCACCCCCGCCCCGCCTCTTCCCTGTTGGAGCTGCCCAACCTGCACCTTCCCCGCCACCACTGCCAGCGACTGCTCGGAGGGGGAGGCTGCGTGTAGCCAGACATGAACCCCATCTTGTTTCCCTCCCCCCCAGAGAGCAAGAGAAAGGCAGTCAGCCTTTGATGCCCTGGGAACGCAGGTGTGCTGCCTGTCCCTGACTCTACCCTAAACAGAAACTAGACAGTAAATGGGCTAGCTGACGACTGGGGGCCTCCCGTCACCCTCATGGCTAGTACCAGTAATTGACACGCCTGCACTGTCCCAGGAGAGGAATCTTTGCCCATCACACACCAGAGGTGCCCATTGTCTGCATTTTCCCAGGTGTGAATTATGCTTTGCACCCTTCATGGGAAACTTGGCATTCAAAGCCATTTTTCCTAAATTGGCCACTTGAGACCAGGAAGAAGCCTACGTGGCCCAAGGGGTATAAAGAGGGGTTTAGTAGCCCACCCCATTTGAGCTCCAATCACCTACACCTGCTGGCAGGTATTGATTGTCTCCCGAGGTCCGTGGGACACCCAACCTCGCCCTACTTCTTCCCGAGGGATTGAGAGAAAGACGCTGGCCACGCCAAGTCTGGAACGCAGGGGTGAGAATTATACCTGCAATGTGTTTCTTATGTGTACACTTTAATTGTTACTATGTTATAAGTTTAGTTACTCTATTATAGTTTCTTAAGTCAAACTGCTTCATTTCTATTGTAAACTGCCTTTGGCAAGGTGATTTAGCTATAAACTGCGGAACCCAATTAACTTGTCAATCAAACCGCAGGGAGTCTTTGTATCTACCTGTAAACTGCGATAAACACTTAACTTCTATTAGAGCTGCTGTTCCCTTCTATGTAAACTCTGGTGTCTTGTTAGGCTGTCACTCACACTTAAGAAAACTTTCTCCTTAATTGAAGCACTCCCAGTGGCCATTTTGTTTCATTGGAGACCTGAGGCCAGGAATTATCCTATCAGACCACAGAAAAATCATTAGCTTGTCAATCAAAGGTGCAGCAACCATCTTGCTTCATTCATAAATTGGGCGGCCATTTTTAAAGCCCGAGAAATCATTTTCCTGTCAATCAAATCGCCGCGGTTTGCTTTCGGACCTCTGCCTAAATTATAGTGAAAATAAGTTGGTGCCCTCATTCACTATATATATATATATAACCAAGTTTTCTTTATTTTCTTTCTCTTTCTTTTCTCCTACAAATAAGCCAGTGCGTTCAAGTTTCTGACTTGAACCTGTGCTGCTGTACCCGAACCGAACACAAACAAAAGAACTCCAGCCGGTCATAAGGGACAGATATAGGGAGAGCTTGAGCGTTGGATCGTGTCGCTTCCAGGGGACAGATCCGTTTGGGCATCTCTCAGCCTCCCCAGGCTGCCCGCTGCAAAGGGATCGTGTATCCTGGCAGTCAAAATCTGAGGTGTGATAGGCTCTCCCTGTAAACTGTGGGGCGTCTATCGGCCTGTTGGCTGCCCGCCACAAGGGATCCTGATCCAAGCAGAAAAGACATGGACGTTAAACTCCTCGGGGCGCCCGTCAGTCTCACCTAGACTGCCCACTGCTACGGGGCCTTGTGTCTCAGCAGTTGAAGACTCGGGTGTATAACACACACCACTCACTGCTCTGACCACCGGCTGACACTGCGCTGCAGGCTCCTGCTGCTGCCACCAGCCCCTCCTGCCAGGGGGGCCATATGCTGGATACAGCGGAAGAGGAGACACAGGCCCCCTGCTTGCCCCACGGGCGCAGGGATTAGTGGAGCTGGGAACAGAACTCAGGTGCCTTGGCTCCCTGCTCCAAGCTACTAACCCCCCGGCCCCACCAGAGCTGGGAAAGAACCCAGGCGTCCTGACAGCCACTATAATTACTATTCCCCTCCCCGTCTCTATGGGACCCAGGCACCCAGGGAAGCCAGCTTAGGGGGATGGGCACGCTCCATGGCCCTCACACTTTTCACCATCACTTCCACCCCTGCCCCTCCTCTTCCCCCTAAAGCCCTGCCCCCCAGGAGCTCAGGGGCCTGTGGGGTGCCCCACTGAGGCCCCTCCACGTGCCTGGGGTGTGGGGGCAGAGGGCTGCTGCTCTCCCATGTCCCTGCTCCACGCTGCTTTTTCACTTCACTGGCCACCCTTGTGACCCTGCCACGAGAGCCGGGCCAAGCCTGGGGGGGCCTCCCACAAGCACACGCTGCAAATACAGGTGCAGAGCCAGTGCTCCTATCGCCACCCACAGGCTGCAGCTGGAGAGCCCCCGCGGCCCCTCGGCTCCCCACAGAGCCCTCCCTTGGCCGCTCTGCACACAGCCTGGGGCAGGCAGAGAATAGCGGTTGCAACAGTGTCGGGTCCCTTCCTGTCAGCACCCAGTGAGGTCACTTCCTCTCTGAGCCAGAACCCGGGAGTCCTCCCCCAGATGTAACTGCCCTGCCCCACTCGCTCCCCACCGGGACCCAGTAGCCCTGAGCCGAAGGCCCCTTCCTCCTGCGTAGACTGGGCCTCACGTGCTTCTGAAACCGGGATTTCGGATTTCCAACCCTTCCCCCGACTCTAGAATGTTCCACTGTCCAGCCTATGGAGCCAGGCACCCCGGCGCCTACCCCCACCTCCCTCACCTCTGCGGCCCCCTTCTCATCGAACCGTAGAACTGGCAGGGACCTCGAGAGGCATTGAGGCCAGTCCCCTGCCCCCACGGCAGGGCCCAGCACCGTCTACACTATCCCTGAGAGGCGTCTGTCTGAGCTGCTCTTCAACATCTCTGGGGATGGAGATTCCACAACCTCTCTAGTCAACTTTTCCCAGTGTTTGACCACCCTGACAGGCAGGAAGTTCTTCCTAATGTCCAACCGAAACCTCCCTGGCTGCAGTTTAAGCCCCTTGCTGCTTGTCCTGTCCTCAGAGGCCAAGGAGAACAAGTTTTCTCCCTCCTCCGTGTGACGCCCCTTTGGCTACTTGAAAGCTGCTCTCACGTCCTGTCTCCGTCTGCTCTTCCCCAGACTGGACAAACCCACCGCTTGCCATTTTCCCTCCCGCGCCCTGATTTCTAGGCCTTTCGTCAGCTGCCATTTCCTTGACTTGCTCCAGCTCCCACGTGAATGCCAGGATGGAAGACGAGAGTCCTGCCCTTACGCACCTGAATCCGAACCTGGGCGCCCGGCCGCCCTGTCCTTTGTGTGACCCGCGACTCCCCCTCACCCTCCAGGGAGCTGGGTTCATTCATTCCCCTCTCCTGATTCCTGGCAGGAAGAAGAACAGGCTGGCATTGTGCGGGGCCAAGGGATGAGCAGGGCCAGCGAGGAGAGCTGACATGTGCAGACGCTATCTGATCAAGGAAGAACCTCCGCATAGCTGCTGCCTTGCATCACTGCGGGTACCCGGCCCCGCTATATAAGCCAGACGGCGCGACGTGCACCAGCCTGCTCCGAGCGGGAGGCGCAAGTGACGGGCCCGGCTTCCCCACTTGGCCGACGTCACCCCCAGTAAACATCTCCCTGCGGAGCTGTTGGTAAGTGACAGCCCTTGGGTCTGCGGGTGCTTGGAGCACTGGACCTCACTCCGGTTCCACCCCTATGGGCTGCATGGTGCCGACCCCCATCTCATCTCCTTGCAGCCCCTCTGAGATCGCCCCCCCGGCTGGAGACTGGGCCGTCCCTCCTCTGATCTCCGTGCAGCCCCTCTGGGATCACCCCCCCCGGCTGGAGACTCGGCTGGACCGGCCGCCCCAGCACCATGATGGCGTTTCTGGCCGCCTGCCTCCATTCTTCTCTGCTGGCCACGGGTGAGTGGGGCTGGGCCCCCCCGTTTCTCACCTTCGCCAACGTGCCCACAGCTCCGAGTCGCCCACCAGGTGCTCTCCTCGTTGATGTGGCCGAGCAGCGGTGGGGGGTGTCCAGGTAACGGCGGGCGAGGGGGGAGGGCCGGGGGCAGCACAGTCCCTATGGCAGTGAGGGCAACAACTGTGGAAACAGGAGGTGATTGACACTGCACATCACTGGAAACATGTCCTGGTCGCTCGCCTGTCAGCGCCGGCCGGCGGCCAAGGACACCCCCCGAGAGAGGATTATCCTGGAGTCTCTGGCATGGAGCCGGTTTCTGAAACAGGAGGAGGAGGTGCAGCGATGCAGGTTGCAGGAAATTATATTGGTGTTTCTACAGCAGAGCTCCCACTGGGGGGCAAGGGGCTGTTGTTTCTGTGATGGGGTGCTCACAGACGACCCCTCGGGGTGACTCCCGGGGTGCTGACCCAGTCACTGCCTCTCACCTTCCCGCTCACTGGGACTCCTCACCGCCCGGTCCTGCTGGGCCAGCTCCCTGGTCCCCTCCAGCCAAGACCCCCAGCTGAGGTCCTGGCCCCCAAGAAGCAGCACAGACACTGAACCACTTCAGGTCCAAAGGAGAGGGAGGTTTAGGGCCCAGGTTCCTGGGATCCCCCTCCCCAAATGGGATCAGACCCTGAAGGATTAGGTGAGCCCCTCTAGCAATGAAAGGGGCAATGTGCACACTGGTTGCGCCAAGGTCACAATTCCTGACACTGGGTGTGATAGAAAACACAAGAGATTTATTAAGTACAAGGAAGAGGATAGAAGTGGGAACAGGCGAGAAGAGGCAGGCAAAGCAGGTTACAAATCAAACAAAGCGCTTGGGTAATTCGACACCGAAAGCTCAGGAGAAACTGACTCACGCTCACCCGAAAACCTGTTTCCGATCTGCCCCTCCAAGGCCCCCTGGGCTCTCCGGCTCCTTCCGTCGGGGGCAGCCCAGCCCAAAGACCCTGGCCCCTGACTCTTTCCAGGTGTTTTTTAAGGGACAGAGGCGGCTCCCTGCCAACCCGCGCAGGCTAAAGGACAGAGGAGGTTTGTGCCAGTTGCTCCTCCAGCCTCCGACGGGTTGGCCTCCATTGGCACGGTCACACCCTACAAAGGATTCCCCAGGCTGTACGGCTAACTGTACACACGGAAATGCTACCCACAGCACAGCGAGATACAGCGAGCCAGCAGGTCATGCCATGAAGATGGATGGGTTCCACGAGGGGAGGGCGATGAGTCACTGCCCCGCCCTGTGCCTCAGTTTCCCCACAAATCGAGCCCCACCCTCTTTCTCTCCGTCCCCAGGGGCCGGCCTGCAGTGCGAGGTGTGTGCCACAGTAGGACAGAACTGCTCGGGCAGCCTGCAGCCCTGCCCCGCCGGGCAAGACTCCTGCGGCATGATCCTCACCGAAGTCACGCTGGGTAGGTGGGCTGGGGCCTGGCACCAGAGGGGGACTCCGGGTGCCTGGGCTCTGCTCTACACCTCCCCAGGGGCCAGAGCGGGGTGGCTGGGTGGAGCATCCCCTGAAGCTGCCCAGGTGACAAACCAGCCGGCGCCCCCTGGGGATGGGCCAAAGCCAGCCTGGTGAGTGGGAGCCGCCTGGGCCAGCCAATAGGAAATGCCGAGGGGGAGAGTGTGGCCTAAGTCCCGCCCCCCACTCAGAGTTTGGCTCTTAGTCCTCTCTGGGCTCTGGATGGGCGCCATGGCCGGGAAGCTCTTGTCGGGAATCCGGGGTCTGGACTGGGCCAGCCCTTCCTGGCAAAATACTGTCGTGAAGTAGACCCCAGCAGGTGGGGGGCACATCTGGGCTGCCCCCCCCCCACCTCCCGCATGGAGCTGCTGGTGGAAATTTTCACCTTGCAACTACACCACAGGTAGGCGATTCGGCACCCCTAAGATTCAGCAACAGCTCAGGGGAGGTGAGGGCGATGAAGGATCTAACTGCCGGCTCAGGGGCTGAAATCACTTTGTCTAGCCTCGCAGGATGAGTCACTGCCCTGCTCTCTGCCTCAGTTTCCCCACAGTGAAGAGGAGGGGGGTGTTGATGGGGTGGATGTGGAAGGGGAATCTATCTCCGACTTTTCCTCCTGTGCAGACGGGGGGACGTTCCAGAGCATCGTGAAGGGCTGCGTGACGCCCAGCCAGTGCACAGCCGGCCCCACCTCGGTGTATTTTGGGAACAGAAGGGCGAGGACGGGCACCGCCTGCTGCACGGGAGATGCCTGCAGGACAGTCAACGTCACACGTAAATTTCCCCCTCTCCGCCGCTCCTCCTCCAGCCCTGAGCATCTCCCACACCTGGAAATCTCCACCACCTCAACTTCCTGAGTCTGGTCCTCCCACCCTCTAGGGGGCGTCCCGTGGAATAACACTCAGTGCCCGGGAGGGTGGGGCTGTAGCTTCCCCTCAAGTGTGAACCCAGCTGACTCCACCTGGGGTGGGATCCAGGGTTCTTTGCTGCAAACCTGTCCCCTGCCCCTGCTGCCTCCGGCATCCCCAGAGCTGCAGCGCCCCCTGCAGGGGGTCTGGGGCTGAGCAGTGCAGCCCCCAGCTGCTCTTCCTGTCCCGACACCCCTTGGGGCTCGTCCCTTGAATGGCCTGTGTTTGCCCCCCCTCTTCCCAGTGCCCCCACCTGACACCGAACCCAATGGCCGGCGCTGCCCAGCCTGCTACTCTGCGTCCACTGGTCAGTGCAGCGAGGAGACCGTAAATTGTACCGGATCCGAGACCCAATGTCTCGAGTCTGCTGGGACCGTCTACATGGGTAACGTGTGTCTGCTTTGTTGCGGTTATTTCTCCTGTGTTATCCTAGTCCACAAAGGGCAGAAACTAGGTGCTGGGGGGAGGGAAGATACTGGCTGCAGGTCGGAACACCTGGGTTCTGTTCGAGCGGTGCCCTCCGGTCCCTCCCTGTGCCTCAGGGTCTCCTCCATCCATTGTTAGTTTATAGTTTCGTCTGTAAACTCTTTGTGGGAGGAGCTGGCTTAGTGCTGGGACTCCTGCTGTGCCAGGCTCTGGCCCGAGCACTGACTCAGATTGGGATGCTCTCCTGTGACGAAGGACCCCTCATGAGATCTGACCCTTGTTTCCAAAGTGACTGTAATCCAAAGGGGGCAAAAGAAGGATTTTCCTTCCCATTTTAAAGCTGGGGAAACTGAGGCAGGGAGCAGTGATGTGAAGCTAGTTTTGTGCAGTCCGATCCTGGTGTCTTAGCTCACCACCCAGCCACCTTGCTTGACGATCCCACTACTGACACCAGCACCGAGCTGCTGTTATGCAGATGAGCGGTGGGGTGAATCCAAGCCTGATCCAATCCAAGCCTCAGTGGTGAGCTCTAGCTCGGGACTGCAAGTGACTTGATTATGGACACAGCGGGAGCCTGTGTCAGAGCGGAGGGGAAGGGGGAGGCCATCGTGGGCCATGCAGTCTGGGAGGAGCAGAGCCAATGGGGAGATGGAGGATGAGGGCGGGGCTGATGTGTCCCAATCCAGACTGAGGACCGAGTTACTGCTCTCCCCCCGCATGCAGGTGAAAGACCATTCGAGTTCACCATGAAGGGCTGTGCTTCGAGTCTGCCTGTGCCCAGTTCCAAGTGGGTTCGGGAACCTTCCTGGGACCCAAGCGTGACTCTGACCATGGCCAAATGCACAGCAGCCTCCGTGGAACGAACGTGCCCCTGTCAACTCTGCCCACCCGCCCAGCCTCCACGACCTCCCGCGGGGTGGGCGGCTCTAGGACCTGGCAGGCTCCTCCCACCCTCGCTGGCCTCCTCCTGTGGCTTCTCTCCTGAGTCCCCTACCCCGGGCCAAGCACCGTCACACTCCGGTGCCCCCGATGGCCGGTGCTACCTGCCCCCTCCCCCCATGCGGGACTTCTCTGCCCTGGGTGGGGTCACCGCTCCTGGAGGCAGCTGCACTGAATAAAACCAGCCAGAGAGCGACCGCTTTGGGATTGGCTTTACCGCCCCAACTTCTCCCGAGTACCCCCAGGGCACTTTTCCCACTGGTTGAGAAATGCTGGTATAAAGCCAGGGGCTGCACTGGAGACAGGTTGCCCTGGAAGGGGGCAGTTAATGAGTCCAGAGGAGGATGGTGCGGGGCAGGGAGCGAGGTGGGTTGGGGAGGGAGGCAGTAAGGAGCTAGACACCGCTAGAGGAAGGAGCACTGGTGAACCTAGAGGTAATTCTCAGGACGGCCAGTAGGAGGCGCCATGTAGTGACTCATAGACTGATAGAATCCCAAGGAGGGCAGAGACCTTGGGAGGCATCGAGTCCAGCCCCCTGCCCAAAGCAGGATCAATCCCAACTCAGTCACCCCAGCCAGGGCTCTGTCCAGCCGGGACTGAAACACCCCTAGGGATGGAGATTCCCAACCCCCCTCAGGCAACCCATCCCAGGGCTTCTCCACCCATCTAGGGAAATGGTTTTTCCCCAATATCCCACCTAGACACCCCCCCCCCCCACTGCAACTTGAGTCCATTCCAGGTGTCACAGGGCAAGAGGTCGGAATATCGCTCCCAGCCTGGGACGGCCCCCGGGGTCACCCTACACCTGGGCGAGGCAGGGTGCGGCTTGCGGGGCAGGCCGGGCTGGAAAGACAGGGGGGCGTTCAGCCTAGCAGAGCCCAGACGGAGGCGCTGGCACGGAGGAGGGTGGGAGGAATCCCACAGGACCCAGCCTGGGCTTGCCCGACGGCACGAGCAGGCAGCCGGGGGAAGGCAGACAAGAGGCCGGACTTTGCCCCACAACGCACATACTCTCTGCAGGGCTCTGTCTGCCCCCGCTGTGTGCTAAAAGGGTACCACGCGGTTCCCACAGGTCCCTCTGGCTGGGCAGCTGGAGGCCCGTGCGCCCCTTGGCATCCCCTGCCAACGCCTGCAGCAGGGCCGTCCTTAGGCATACACAGAATAGGCAGTTGCCTAGGGCACCAGTATTTCTGGGGCACCACTCTGCCAGGACGGACGGAAGCAGTGGAGCATGTGTAAGCAGGGGCTACACTACTGCTTGCTATCAGCCAGCTAACAGGCGAGAGACGCCCTGGGGTGGGTGTGCTCACTCCAATTGGTTAGCTGTGCAAGATAATGAACTGCTAACTGTTGATATGTAAATACAGCTCATGCCAGGAGGGGAAGGGAAGCTGAGCTGTGGCTATGTAAATCCAATTCAGCCAGGGCTGATGGAGGGTCAGTGTTGCAATGGAATGTGGTGTATTGTAACTAATTTGGGGCTGTGGTGGGGGTCACAAATCATGCTACCCCTAAATGTGGGAACTGTACAATATGACACCAGGAGAGACACCATCACGCTACGTCTACAGTGGCATGATCTTGTGCAAATACTCTTTAATGCAAGAGTTCTTGCGTTAAAGTATTTGCGCAAGAGAGCATCTACACTGGCATGTGCTTTTGCGCAAGAGCATCCGTACCAGCGTAGACGCTCTCTTGCGCAAGAAAGCTCCAATGGCCATTTTAACCATCGAGCTTTCTTGCACAAGAAATTCATGTTGCCTGTCTACACTGGCCTCTTGCGCAAGGACAGTTGCGCAAGAGGGCTTTTTCCTGAGCGGGAGCGTCAGAGTTCTGGCGCAAGAAGCCCTGATTTCACACATTAGAACGTCAGTGTTCTTGCGCAAGAACTCCCCGCCAGTGTAGGCAGGCAGCATGTTTTTGCGCCAAAGCGGCTGCTTTGACGCAAAATCAAGCCAATGTAGACACAGCCGCATTGTAAGAGGTCTCAGAGGAACAAGCCCCCCCACCCTGCCAGAGTTGAGTGAACTTTGTTGGGGGTGGAAAGGGCTTGAGAGCTGAGTCAGCCTGCTTCATGCCTGCCAGGTGTGAGCTGTAAGACTGGCTCAACCTGCTCCTTTCCCCCTGGTTTTAAGGACAGACCTAAAGCAGATTCCATGAGGAATCTTTTTGCTAGTCCAGTGGAAGCTGGACTCTTTTGCCAGCCTAGGTGGTGGCTAAAGAGTTGAAATCACTGGCTTGACCAGGAACCAGACCCATTGCAGCCAGTGGAGCAGCTGGTGGGAATGGCCGGCTGGCAGACTACAGGAGTAGCACAAAGGTGGCCTAGCTTCAGGCTCAAGGAGGGGAGTCATCTGGATGATGTTTCAGGGTCTGCACTGACTGGACAGAACTGTAAGTGGGGCATCTGAAAGTTTGGGTAAGTGAACTCTGTTGTGGTATTTTCCCAAGATAATGCCATGTGACTTCTCTTTCTTTCATTAAAAGTTTCTTTTCTTCACTCACTGAGGCTACGTCTACACTGGCAGCTTCTTGCGCAAGAACTCTTTTGTGGAAGAGTTCTTGTGCAAAAACTCTTCCAGAAGAGAGCGTCTACACTGCCATGTGCTTTTGCGCAAAAGATGTGCTTTTGCGCAAGAGCATCCATGGCAGTGTAGACGCAGGGCCGGCCCAAGCCATTTTGGCGCCCCGGGCCCGGGCGCGTGGTGCCGCCCCCGGGGCGCACGGCACATGCACTGCCCAGCCCGGCCCAGCGACCGCTGCTGGCGCACAGCCTGGGCCGGGTCACGCCTGGCTGTGCAGGGCCCCGCGGCCGTGGGGGGAAGGGCGCTGTTGTACCACACCATCCTTTACATCTTCTTGCGCAAAAGCGGGTGGGCGTGTGGACGCTTTCCGGAAGAACAGCCGTTCTTGCGCAATAACCCGCCAGTGTAGACATAGCCCTAGCTATTGAACCCGGCCCTGGTTGCTGCCAGGCCTACCCGGCGGAAGGGTTATACATGTAACAGCAGGGCTGGGTCCTAGAGAGCCGAATGCACTGCCTGCAGCACAGTCCGAGGGAGGGGACTGGCTGCCGGGGTCTCTGGCAAGGGGAGGGGATAGGGGTGGAAGAGCAGGTCAGGCCTAGGGGCACCAGTTTAATAATCCTGCCTAGGGCCCCATAAATCCTAAGGACGGCTCTGGCTGCAGCCACAGGCCCCGGCCCCTCAGGGCCCTCACAGCCCGCCGGTGTGGAAATAGCTCCTGTCACCCGGCTGGTGGGAGGGGGGAGCCGGGTCTGGCCAGCCTGGGCCGGAGAAGGGCCCTGCTCAATGTTTGTCTCCTGACGCCTCTCCCCCAAAGCCGGGCGGTTTTAGTTTCCGAGCCCCAGTCGGTGCTGCCCTGAGACGGTTCAGTTGCCCCCGGTGGAATCCGAGGAAGTTTCTGTCCGTCCCCCGGCGCCTCACGTGGCAAATACAGATTTTTTTAATTCATCGGTGGGACTTTTCACAGGTCCTGGAGGGCTCTAATGGTACCAGGTTGTACCCGCCGGGAACAGGTCTCTCTGCCGCCTTCCATAAAAGCCAAGCGTGACTGAGAAATGACATTGCTTAGAGGGCACATTGTCCTGATAACATGCAAGCCGTCTCACGTCAGGTGGTTTCATTTCGGCACGGCTGCGAATCGTCCGGCAGGCTCACGGCAGCTGCGCACTCCGGATCCCTGCATCCCGTTAGGAAACGGAACCGTTCCCAGAGGCTAAACCCCGCGTTCAGATCTGTCCTTTGGAAAGTCCCCCCTTTTTTTTGTAAGCTCCACTTTTACATGCGTTGTTATGTTCTGAATCATTGCACTGTTGGTACCCTGAATGGGAGTGTGTCGCTTGTGCCGGAGAAATATCAAAGGCATTGCATAACTAGATTACAGTGTTGAAGACTTTCTCTCTGGTTACTGAGTAATCTAATAGGAAAAGAAAACACATCACCCCTGGGGAAAAGTGATAACGTTCTTATTTACTGGAAATCCACCTTCAGGCGTCGAACAGCTGACAGGAAAACCTGGCCAATCTATGGTCGTGTTTTCCTTCCCATTCTTGCTTTAAAGCTTTGTCTCTCCTTGTTATTTGAAGCCAGTGCTAACATGAATGTCTTTGATATTTTATGAAAAAAAAACCCCATTGATAGGTCCTGTGGCATCTTTTAGGGACTAACAGGTTTCTTAGGACATGAGCTTTTGTGAATGGGAGCAGAGGTCAGAGAGGCAGGGGTCTATGTAAGGAAGGAGTTAACCTGAACGTTGCTGGACAGTCAGTGATGGATTTGAAAGTAGCCCCTCTTCCACAAAAGAATTTCAAACTCCTCATACAAACGGGGAGAGCTGCACTGGAATTCATTTGCAAATCCAACACCAACAATTTAGGATTGAAGAAGGATCTTAACTTGTTAACACAGTACAAAGGCAATTCCCCTTCTCTGGATATTCACATCTCCACGCCAAATGCTGTGTGACCCACTTCCACCCTGACTTGACAAGCCTCATTCACACAAGGAACTTTTCCCCTACATAGATCCTGCCTCTCTTACTCCCACTCCAATTCATCTGATGAAGTGGGCTTTACCCAACAAACCTGATGCCCTATTTAATCTCTTAGCATGTCAGGTGTCCCAAGACCCCTTGTTGTTTTTTGCAGATACAGACTAACCCCTCTGAGACTAATTGTCTAGGGCATGTCTAGACAGCACGGCTGCGTCTAGACTGGCAAGATTTTGCACAAATACTTTTAACAGAAAAGTTTTTCCGTTAAAAGTATTTGCGCAAGAGAGCGTCTACACTGGCACAGATGCTTTTGCACAAAAGACATCTTTTGCGCAAAAGCATTCATGCCAGTGTAGACGCTCTCTTGAGCAAGAAAGCTCCGATGGCCATTTTAGCCATCGGGCTTTCTTGTGCAAGAAATTAACTTGGCTGTCTACACTGGCCCTCTTGCGCAAGAATACTTGCGCAAGAGGGCTTATCCCTGAGCGGGAGCATCAGAGTATTTGCACAAGAAGCACTGATTTTGTACAGTACAAAGTCAGTGTTCTTGCGCAAATACTCGCGGCCAGTGTAGACAGGCAGCAAGATTTTGCGCAAAAGCAGCCGCTTTTGCGCAAAATCTTGCCAGTCTAGACGCAGCCCACTGTTCTGTTGGAATAAGCTATACAATTTGCGCTACGCAAATTGCGTAGCTTATTTCTCATTGAAATCAAAAGAGCTGATTTTGAAATTTGGCACCATCTACACAAAATGTCAAAATAAGGCACTATTCCGACAAAACCCTTAACCCTTGTAGAACATGGCATTGCTATTTTGGGATACTTCCAGTATTACGGTTATTAGTCTCCATATTAGTTATTCCATGTTTTAGAAGGAGATTTAAGGGGAAACTCAACTTCTTTAGACGTCATCACTGTATCATGAGAAATGAGACACACAAATTCCGTGGGTTTGCTTATGATTAAGAATGAGGGGGGATTTGAGAGCAGCCTTCAACTCCCTGAAGGGGGTTCCACAGAGGCTGGAGAGAGGCTGTTCTCAGTGGTGATGGATGGCAGAGCAAGGAGCAATGGTCTCAAGTTGTGGTGGGAGAGGTCCAGGTTGGATATTAGAAAAAACTATTTCCCTAGGCGGGTGGTGAAGCACTGGAATGGGTTCCCTAGGGAAGTAGTGGAGTCTCCATCCCTAGAGGTGTTTTAAGTCTCAGCTTGACAAGGTCCTGGCTGGGTTGATTGAGTTGAGATTGGTCCTGCCTAGAGCAGGGGGCTGGACTTGATGACCTTCTGAGGTCTCTTCCAGCTCTGTGGTTCTATGATTTTCCAAAAGGTGATATAAACTCAAAAGAAAAAAGGCTGGGGGCGTTTGAGAGGGATTGGTGTGACGTGGTAAGGAGCAGTGAAAGAGAGCACAATTTTCTGCATACCTTTTATTCATCTGTTAAAGTGATACGTTCCTATGTCTAGGCAGTACTGGGTCCTGCCATGAGGGCAGGGGACTGTGACCTCTCGAGGTCCCTTTCAGTGCTAGTGTTCTCGGATTCTATGAGTCCTGTACTAAGGCTCCAAAGCTGGACTGAGATAGTCAGTGCACAGTGAGGCGCATTGGAAAAGAGAATCCCAGCTCTATGTACAAAACGAGGGGGGCGAAATTAGCTGTTGCCATCCAAGAGAGAGATCTCGGAGTCATCATGGACTCCCAGGGCACACAGAGACCTCAAGCGTCAAGTCTAGCCCCCTGCCCAAAGCAGGACCGATTCCAACTCAATCATCCCAGCCAGGGCTTTGTCCAGCCGGGACTGAAACACCTCTAGGGATGGAGATTCCACCCCCTCCCTAGGGAACCCAGCCCAGGGCTTCCCCACCCTCCTAGGGAAATAGTTTGTCCTAATCTCCAACCTAGACCTGCCCTTTGCAACTTGAGCCCATTGCTCCTCGTTCTGCCACCTGCCCCCGCGGAGTTCTCTGAAAACATCTGCTGAAAATGCAGCAGCAGTCGACACCGATCCCAGCATGCTGGGAATCAGTAGGAAAGGAACCTCTCGGGGTCCCTTCCAGTCCTAGTATTCTATGATTCTCTGAAAGGGATGGGAAATTATCGGTAAGAATTCACTGAGTGCCATGTGCACATCTCGTTGCCCCATCTCCAAAGGGACCCTCCTGGGACCTGGATGTCCAAGGCCTTCTTCAACTCTGCCCAGCGTGCCACTCCATAGAACCCACTCTAACCACTAGGTCCCACTTCCCCCCAGGACCGGGGTAGGATGCGAGAGTCCCGCCCTTCATCAGCACGGCCCCAGGAACAGAACCCAGGAGTCCTGCTGCCCCATTCCTGTCCCTGGCCATGTGACTGACCACCTCCTTGGCAGGAAGGGAGGGAAGTTTGCCGGAGGGCAGCGGTGCCCAATGGGCAGGTCTGGCAGGGGGAAGGGGCGTCACAGGCTCTACCAGGAGCAACATGCCAATCCGTTAACAGGTTCTCTATCGCGTCACCGCAGGCACCTGATAAAAAGAGCGAGAGGCCAAGACAGCCCCGGGGGAACAGGGAGAGACTGGTCCGGCTTTTCCATAGCAGGCGCCTGCTTCGCCCCGGCAAACTGAAATTTA
Source organism: Rafetus swinhoei (assembly GCA_019425775.1). Lineage (NCBI taxonomy): Eukaryota > Metazoa > Chordata > Testudines > Trionychidae > Rafetus > Rafetus swinhoei. The sequence continues at coordinate 2,493,486 of CM033448.1, forward strand.
AGGAGCATTTGTAAGTGACACCCCTCAGTCTGTGTGTGCTGTGACCACTAGACCGCGCTCTCCTTTGGAAACCAGGGATAGAAGCTGGGTGTCCTGGCTCTCAGCCATGCTACTTTAACCCGCTAGACCCTGCTCGGGAGTCCTGTTCTCAGCCCCTCCTGCTCTAACCACTAGACCTCTCCTTCCAGTGCTGGGGGCAGAACCCAAGAGTCCTTGTTCTCAGCCCCTCCTGCTCTAACCACTAGACCCCACTCCACTTCCAGTGCTGGGGGCAGAACCCAAGAGTCCTTGTTCTCAGCCCCTCCTGCTCTAACCACTAGATCCCACTCCGCTTCCAGTGCTGGGGGCATAACCCAGGAGTCCTTGTTCTCAGCCTCTCCTGCTCCAACCACTAGACCCCACTCCCCTTCCATTGGTGGGTGAGTCCTGGCTCCCAGCCCCATTCCTCCACCATACTGGCTGAGTATACGGGGAACTCTCTGCAGTACAAAGCTCCCAGTTTAAGGGGGGCGGGTAAGTGGGGGTTCCTAGTACCGCTGTCCTGGGTGGAACCCGACGCATCCTGGCCAGCCCCAGCCTAGCAGGTGGAGGGCTGAGTTATTTCTTTGTTGGCTTTGTCCCCCTCTGGTCTCCGGTTCTCGCGGGTGATTCTCCAGCGTCCCCAGAAACACTCACCTTACACTGCAGCAGGCGCACGGGAGGGTCGCATCCGACCCCTCCCTGCGGGCGCACAGACACACCAGCTGCAGCGAGGCCGGAGGGGCGGCTCCCCCGGAGCTCTGTGGTTCCCCCGCCTGCCGACCGGCTCGCCCATGGTCAGTCCCTCTCCCGGTCTCGTTTCAGCCCGTCCGGGACAAATCCTGCAGCTGGAGACGGGGCTGCCCCGCGCCCAGCGGCTGCTCCCGGCACCATGCTGGCTTCTCTGGCCACCTGCCTCCTCGCTGCTCTGCTGGGCACAGGTGAGTGGGGCTGGTTTTCCCCATGTCTCCAAAGGGCCCCCAACTCCGAGCTGCCAGCAGGAGGACAGTGGGAACAAAGGCACCAAACCCAGTGGCAGACTAAGAAACTGGTGCTGGCTGAGGAGAGGGCTGGTCCCCACGCAGGCCCCGTGGCGGTGGGTGAAACCATTGTGGCAATGGGACGAAATCTTTATTCTTTCCGTCACGAGAGACGTGTCTAGCCGGGGTGGGCGAGGGCCCAGAATCCGTCCAGGAGAGAGTCAGATGCCATTCAGCCGACAGTGCCAGCAGCCTGTGTTTCTATGCGTGATGCACATCCACACACTCCTCGGTGCAGAGAACAAAATGTATTCCGCACATGGGTAGAACCATTGAGAGGCATGTGACCCTGTGCCCCTCGGGTTTGGGCTCAGAAACAAGCAGTACCAGAGATGAGGAGAGGTGAGTCTGTCCTGGTCAGGAATCTCCCCGGAAAGGAGATTTTCCCGGTGAGTGGGCTGAGCCGCTGATAAAGAGAAACGCTGCAGAGCTGGGTTCTGTGTATTTACCTTCTTATCTTTAAGGCTTTACTGGTCCCATGGGGAGGGGAGGACACGTGCGGTGCGTGTGTGTATGTGTGAGACACACACACACTCCTTACACCTCTTTCGCACGGGGTACTGTGTGTTTCTGAGACCAAACACATGGGGCACAGGATCACGTGCAATGGTCCCTCTACATTTTTCCACCTGTGTGTGGAATGAATTTTGTTCTGTGCACCGAGGCAGGTGTGGATGTGCACCACCCATAGAAACACAGGCTGCGGGCTGTGGGCACTCTGCGAATCAGCTAGGTGGCATCTGACTCTCTCCTGGGTGGCCACCCAAGTGCTCAGTCGACAGGGAACACTGGTCACATGACACCCCCCCCCGGGCTCACACCAGAAGGTGGCCTTTCAGTACTGCGTGGGGGGGGGGGAGGGACGAGAGCTGCTACCAAAGGGAGGGGAAGGGGGAATCCTGGCCCATGTCTGCAGAGCTCAGGCCTCCCTCCACCGCTTCCTCACCCCCCAATCCGCTCCTGTCATGCGGGCAAAAAGGGGTGTAACAAGGCATGTGCTGGCTAGACAGTACAGACAGCAGCAAGTCAGGGGAATTTGCTTAAAAACTGGGCAGTCACAGCCCAGAACTGGGGATTCTTATCTTGGCATTGGAAAAAGTTCAGAAAAAGGCAACAAAATTGACGAGGGGCTTGGAACGGCTGCCCTATGAAGAGAGATTAAAAAAACCTGGGACTTTTCACCATAGAAAAGAGGAGACCAAGGGGGGGGGATATAAAATCTTGGCTGGGGTGGAGAAAGTGAATAAGGAAAAGTTATGTACTTGTTCCCGTAACATAAGAATTAGGGGGCACCAAATCAAAGGAATAGGTCACAGGTTTAAAACAAAGCAAAGGAAGTTTTTCTTCACACGGCGCATGGTCAACCTGTGGAACTCCTTGCCAGAGGATGTTATGAAGACCAGGACTTTCCAAAAAGAGTTCCAAAAAGAGCTAGATAAATACATAGAGGAAAAGAAGGGGCACTAGGCCTGGTTTTAGGAAAAAGTCGGGGCAGCTGCAGGCAGCTTCACAACGGGACTGTCCCTTTAAAAACGGGGCGTCTGGTCTCCCCACCCGCTTCCCCAGGGGCCTGCCTGCAGTGCGAGGTGTGCTCCGCAAAAGGACAGAACTGCTCGGGCAGCCTGCAGCCCTGCCCCGCCGGGCTAGATTCCTGCGGCATCGTCCTCACCGAAGTCACGCTGGGTAGGTGGGCTGGGGCCTGGCACCAGAGGGGGATCCTGGGTGCCTGGACTCTGCTCTACCCCTCCCCTGGGGCCAGAGCAGCGTGGGTGGGTGCAGACAGGCCGTGGCTGGGTGCCCGGACTCCTGGGGCAATGTTTGATTCCTGTCCCGGCAAAGCGGGGAGGAGACAAAGCCCGATCGTCCCTCCCATAGCTCCCGGGCCCTCACGGTGGCTCCGGGGGCAGAGCCGGAGGCCGGGGCAGGGAGCTGGGGGAAGAGGCTCCGGGATTCCAAATGTCCCGGTGGCTGCAATTGTGTCCCCTGGGGCTGCCCTTGGGAATCCGCCCAGGTGACGAGCCAGCCCAGGGCCCACTAGGGATGGGATGGGCCAAAGCCAGCACGGCGAGTGGGAGGCGCCGGAGCAAGCCAATAGGAAATGCCGAGGAGATGGGTGTGGCCTGAGCCCCGCCCCTCCCTCAGAGTCCCGCCCTAAGTCTGTGCCAGGCTCTGGAAGTCGGGAGTCTGGACCAGTCGGCCCTTCCCTGGAACCCCAGAGGCCGGGAGCTCAGCTGGACCAGGGGGAACCAAGTTCAAATCCCCACACAGCCCAGATCAGGCTGGGGACTTGGGCCCAGATCGCTCCCCTCCTGCCTGATGCTCGCTCCTGGGGTGGGTCCCTCTGTCTCCCGGGGTGATGCCCGCTGTATGGAATAGTTACACATTCCCTGCACGCCGATTCTCCCCCACCCACTGGGCTCCTGGGCATCTAGGGGGCAGCCCCACATCTCCTTCCACCGGGGCTTTGTGCAGGGCGTGAGCTGGTGGGCATGCTCTCAGAGAGTCCTCGGATCAGGCTCTGAAGGGGATGTTGGCAGGGGATGCCTCATCTGGAAATCCTGCTGCAGTTACGGGCCGAGCTGGACCTACGGCGTCGGGATTTCCAGCCCTGCCCGTACCTCCTGGGGGAAGCTTTGGCAACAGAAGGACTTTATGGGCAGGAGATTCGGGGGCCCAAGGGTTTGTGGGGAGCTGGGAGATCGAAATGCTGGAGTTAGGGGCTGAAATAGTTCGGCTGGCCCTGTGGCCCCTCGGGTGAGTCACTTCCCCGCTCCGTGCCTCAGTTTCCCCAGGGGAGAGGACGGCAGATGGCTCAGGGTCCGCGGCGCTGGGGTGGGAGTGGAAGGGGGGTAAATCCCAGACATCTCCCCCCATGCAGTAGGGATGAAGTTCCTGAGCGTTCTCAAGGGCTGCGTGACGTCCAGCCAGTGCAAAGCCGGCACCGTCTCGATGAATTTTGGGAACGAAGTGGCATCACAGACGGTCGTCGCCTGCTGCGTGGGAGACGCCTGCGGAACAGTCAATGTCACAAGTAAATTTCCCCTCCCCGCCGCTCCTCCTCCAGCCCTCGGCCTCTCCCGCTGCCTGGAACCTCCCCCAGCCTGCTCCTCCCACCCTGCAGGGGGTGCCCGTTGAGTAACACTGCGCCCCTGGTGGACCCAGGACTCCCTGCTGCAAACCTCTCCCCGGCCTCCCGCCTCCCCAGAGCTGCAGTGCTCCTTGCAGGAGATCCGGGGCTGAGCGGTGCAGCCCCCAGCTGCTCTCCCTGCTCCAGCGCCCCCTGGGGCTCATCCCCTGAACTGACTGTGTTTGCCCCCCCTCTGTTCCCAGTAGCCCCGGCTAACACCACCCTGAACGGCCGGCATTGCCGTGGCTGCTTCGCTCTGACCACGGAGAAGTGCCTTGAAGATCCGATCGAATGTACTGGAGCCGAGACCCAATGTATTGACACCGTGGGGACCATCTCAATGGGTACCTGTTCTGGGTTGTTTTTTCCCTCCATAGGGAGAAAGCTAGAGGGTGGGTGTGGGGGCTGCTAGGTAAAGGGGACACCTGAGTCTCCTCCCAGTGCTGGCCTCCAGAATGACCTTGGCCCCTGTCTTCCCCTCAATATGTCTCTGGTTCTCCTCCATCCAGTGTCTGTCTCTAGTTCAGTCTCTAGCCCCTTTGTGGTGGGGTCTGGTTTAATGTTGTGGGAGCCCCTGGAATGCTGGGCACGACCCAGACCCCTAGCTAAGATAAGGGACCTGTGGTGTGCTGGGCACTAAAACTCATAGGGAGATATAGTCTATGCCACAAAGATCCTGCAATCTGTGTAGGCAAAGTGAGAATCATTGCTCCCCCATTTTAGAGGTGGGTAAACTGAGGCACTAAGAAGTGCTGTGACCATAGGTAGGCTACGGAAGGGCTGGGAACTGATCCTAGTTTTCTGATGGCTCATCATGATACCTTCATTCACTGCAAGGCCAGCCCGCTTTGAGATCCCACTCCTGCCACCAGCACTGAGCTGCTGCTTTGTAGTCGACCGGTGGGGTGAATACAGCTCCGATCCAATCCAGGTGTTGCTGGCGGGCTCTAGACTGGAGCTGCAAGTGACTTGCTCAAGAACACACAATGACTCTGTGTCAAGGGGGGAGGACACCCAGGGCCAGACCGGCTGGCGGGAGCAGAGCAAATGGGAGGCTGTGGGGGAGCATGGAGGGGCCTGGAGCGGGAGCTATTTTGTCTTGCTCCAGCTTGAGGAAGGGAGCTGCGCCCCTGACAAGCCCCTGCTTCCTCTCCCGCCAACAGGTGTCACCCCAATGCAGACGGTCATGAAGGGCTGCGTTTCCGCCTCCCTGTGCACCCACTTAAAAGCAGGCTTCTCGACCTTCGGAGGCATCAGTTCCAACCTCACCACAGACAAATGCACAGCAGCCTCTGGTGCAGGGGGCGTGGGCCCAGGGGCAGCCGGGCTCCTCCTGCCGGCCCTCGCTGGCCTCCTCCTGCTGAAACTTCACCCTTGATTCCCTCCGCCCCCGTGCAACGGCGACACCGCACTCACATATACCCCGCAGCCTGGGGTAGCTGCTCTCCAGCCCCAGGGCTTCTTGGCTCCCAGATGGAGTCACGTTCCCCTGAGGTGGCTGCACTGAATAAACCACCGGAGAGCAAACTTGGTGGGACATTTATGTGTTTTATTTACAGTGGGGAAGACACTGAATGTCGTGAGTGGGGCCATGAAGGAGCCAGTTCGAGGTCGCCGCCTCTCCAAAAAGATCTCCTGACACTGGAAAAGGTTCAGAAAAGGGCAACACAAATGACGAGGGGTTTGGAACAGGTGAAGAGGGATTCAAAAGACTGGGACTTTTCAGCTTAGAAAAGAGGAGCCTAAGGGGGGATATGAGAGAGGTCTATAAAATCATGAGTGGTGTGGAAGAAGTGAATAAGGGAAAGTTGTTTACTTATTCCCACAATATAAGAACTAGGGGTCACCAAATGAAATGAAGAGGCAGCAGGTTTCAGACAAACCAAAGGAAGTTTTTCTTTACTCAGCCCAGAGTCAACTTGTGGAACTCCTTGCCAGAGGATGCGGTGAAGGCTAGAACTTTAACAGGGATCAGAAAAGAGCTAGATAGATTCATGGAGGTTAGGTCCATCAATGGCTATTAGCCAGGATGGGTAGGAATGGTGTCCCTGGCCTCTGTTTCTGTGGAGGTGGGTGACAGGGGAGGGATCATGTGAGGAATACCTGTTGTGATCCCTCCCTCTGGGGCATCTGGTATTGGCCACTGTTGGCAGACAGGATACTGGGTTAGATGGACCATTGGTCTGACCCAGTCTGGCCGTTCTTATATTCTTAGGGGCCTCAGCTAGTCCTGTGTCAGGCCTCTGCAAGTGACACAACTAGAAGTTCCCAGGCCAGGTACACCTCACAGCAATTTAGGACAGTTCCGCCTCTGTTCCTGTCTTCCTCTCTGGGCTTTTGGCAGAAAGAGGTTTAGGGTTTGTCCCTAAACATCTTTCTAATGGCCACCAATGACCCCATCCTCTAGGAATTTACCCAGTTTTTTTGAATCCTCCTCATATTTTTGCCCATCCCCACATCCCCTGGCAATGAGTTCCACAGATTAATTGTGCACTGTTGGGGAAATAAGTATGACCTCTTGGTCCTATTTAACCTGCTACTTTTTGACGTCATTGGGTGACCCCCGGTTTTGGTACCAGTGGGACAAGGGAAATAGGAATTCTCCGGTCACTTTCTCCACACCACTGCATGATCTTCTAGCCCTTTGTCATATCCCCTGATGCGTCTCTTTGCCACGCTGAATAAGCCTAATAGTTTTAAACATTCCATGCCCTGGGGAAATTAGACCCCTACAATGGGCTGGGCTCCGAGGCTCCGTGCTCTGGGACCGCATGGAGAGATATTCAGATGGGACAGGACACCTCACTTCAGGAAAGATGTGGAGAAATTGGAGAAGGTCCAGAAAAAGAGCAACAAGAACGATGTCAGGTCTACAGAACATGAGCCGTGAGGGAAGATTGAAAGAATTGGGCTTGTTTAGTTTGGAAAGGAGAAGACAGAGGGGACATGAGAGCGGTTTTCAGGTATCTAAAAGGGTGTCACAAGGAGGAGGGAGAAAAATTGTTCTCCTTGGCCTCTGAGGATAGGACAAGAAGCAATGGGCTTAAATTGCAGCAAGGGAGGTTTAGGTTGGACATTAGGAAAAACTTCCTGCCTGTCGGGGTGGTGAAACACTGGGATAAGTTGCCTGGGGAGATTGTGGAATCTCCATCCCTGGAGATATTTAAAAGCAAGTTGGACAGACACCTGTCAGGGATGATCTAGATCAGTGGTTCTCAACTCGTTTCAGTCCACGGACCACCAGGCCAATCAAAAAATTTTCGTGGACTGCCTCCTTTTTGAGACATGATAAAAAAGAGCAGACAACAAACATTTTGGTTTGAACACGGCGTAACGGCCGTGTGACTTTGGACAATGTTCCTGTGGACCACCGAAAAAGTCACCATGGACCACCAGTTGAGAACCACAGGTCCAGATGCTGCTTGGTCCTGCCGTGAAGGCAGAAGACTGGACTTGAGGTCCCTTCCAGTTCTACAATGTGGGATCCTCGGGGTTTTATCTGTCTGGATGACATCAGGGAGGAAAGCCTGCAGTGGCCCTTTTTGCTATTAAATATCCGGGCCTGGCCTGGCTTGGGGACCTCCTGCTCTCTTGCTGTCTGTGCTAGAGTTGGTGGCCCTGCTACACCCGGCGCTCCTTGCTCGGAAATGCTAATTCTGTTCATAATAGGGCACTGTCCAGGCTAGAGAAAGGCAAATGTTTGCTCTGGAGCATGGGTGCGCGGCTCGCCCCAGGTCAGCCAACCTGGCCGGATACAGACACGTGCAGTGGGTCTAGATGAGCAGGTACAACTCGCTTCCCAAGCCATGAGCGGCCAAGGACCGCGCGGCGGACGAATGCCGGTCCCTCCAAGCCCTGTGCTGCCAGGAGAGCTAGTGAAGGGGGAGGGGGAGAGAGAGACAGAAGGGGGCAATGAGGGGAAGGGATTTCAAATCCCGCTTGGAAAAAACTCTGGCTTGCCCGATGTTGTTAATGCCTGTTGAGCTTCATGAGTGTTTTGGGCAAAGGATGCCGGGAGAGGGGGGGATGAATGAGACCAACTTGCCCCCCCATTTTTACTATCCTGGGGGCCAGGACAGTCCCAGTCTCCCCTCCTACAAGGCAGTGCGCAGGACAGATACCCCCAATCCCAGGCAGAGCAAAGCAGCTCTGTACTTGCAGCAATGGGGGGACTTGCTCCCCCCACACACACCCCTTGCCTCGGTTTGCCCCTCGGCCACCACCAAACTGCCCCGTGGCCTCCCCTCCTATTCTCCCGACACTGATGCCCACAGCGGGTGCCGGGCTGGGAGCAGCCAGCAATGGGGAGGAGGGGATCCAAGTGAGCAGAGTCTCATGCTGCTGACCAAGCTGGACCCTGCAGAGGTTGGTTTCCACACCCCATTTGGGGCGTGGCTTGTACTGAGCATGCTCAGTAACACTTCTGAAGCCTCTGCCCTCAGTCTATCACCCAGGCAGTCACTCCCGGCCCCCACCAGGGGATGCACAGGTCAGTCCCCTCCTCCCAAAATCTGAAATGGCACCGCTAGGCCCCCAACTCCCCCAGCCCTACACTACCCATGGTGCCCTGGCAGCCAGGCCAGTCACCCTCCAGAGCTGGAGCAAGAGTGAGCCCAGCCTTACCAGCCATCTCTTTTATACAGCCCTCCTGGGCTCTGATTGGCTGCCGCAAGGCCTCTCCTGATTGGCCCCTAGCTACAGCCCCCTCTCAGGGCTCTTTTAACCCTTTGCCTGCCTGGCACGGGGAGGCCTCTCGGTACAGGGACTCCGTGGAGAGGCTCCGGGAAGGGTGTCTCCATGCTCCCTAGAAACGCCCCGCAGCCGGCAGGGCTGCCAGCGTCACAGTCAGTGGGTGGGTTCCCAGATGCTTTCACAAAAAATACCGAACCAAAAAAAAAAAAAAAAAAAAAAGGAAGTGACCAGGGCTGAAATGCAGTGATGGCCCCTTTAATTCACGGGCTGCTCCCCGGCCACTCCCTGGCCAGGCGCTGCTGTGGAGCCGCTGCAGGGCGCCCAGCAGGAAGCAGGGGACTCAGCCCCAAACGCTCAGGGGCTGGAAGCGAAGCCTGGGCTCCTAGACCCCGCTCCCGTCCCCAGCTGGGCCGCACCCACTCCCGCGCCGGGGGGCCCAACGGGTTCCCAAGGGGCCTGCCCTGCAGGTGGCCTTGCAGCAGGGGGCCCTCCAGGAGCGCGAGAGGTGGAACGTGGCTGTGGGGGCAATAAAGGGAGATTCTCAGCTGAGCTGGCTGGAGTCAGCCCGGCCCTGGGGTCCCCTCGGGGGTGCAGCTCCTGGCCTGGGCTGCCTTGTTACACCACTAGATGCGGGGGAGGGAAGAGGGAGACGCATCAGCAGGAGGAGCCCACAGAGGGCAGGCAGGAGGACCCCGGCGGGTCGCACGGCTGTGCTGACCGTGCTAGAGGCTGCTCTGCATCTGGCCTCGGTTAGATCTCCAGGGACCCCTGCAAAGGCCCGTCACCCTGTTTGATGTAGATTCAGGTGCCCTTGGTCGCACAGCCCTTCACGATGACCTTTGGGGGAGCTCCACCTGCGTGGGGGAGGGGAAAGGAGCTGATCAGTGTGAGGGGTGCTGCTGTCTTCCTGGAGATGGATTAGGACACAGCAGCCTGCCTGGCCTCAGATCTGCCTCTGGGCGCCCCATGCTCAGTGTTGGTGGAAGCGGTGGGATCTCAGAGAAAGGTGGTTTGTAGTGTGTTAAAACCCATCCTTCAAAGATCCTGCAATTTGCAAGCAAAGTGGGCAATCATTCTCCCCAGTTAAGTGGTGGGGAAACTGAGGCAGGGAATGATGCCAGGACTAGCCCAAACTCACACAAGGAGGTTGTGGCTGAGCTGGGAACTGACGCTAGTTTCACAGAGCCCATCTTGGTGCTTTAATGGACGATGAAGCCACCGTTCTTGGAGATCCCACCGCTCCCACCAACACTGAGCTGCTGCTCTGCAAGAGCCTGACCCAATCTGGGTGTCATCAGTGGGTTCTAGAGGGGGCGGCAGGTGAATTGTTCAGGGACGCACGGTCAGTGCATGTAAAGGAGAAGGGGGAGGCCACGCGGGGCCAGATAGGCGGTGGGGTAAGGGGGAAACAGAGCCGAAGGGGAGCTGGAGCCTGTGGGTGGCCAATGTGGGGCTCCCAGAGGCAGATCTGAGGAGAGGGAGCCCTTAGATGTGCGTGCCAGGGGCAGACACTTGAGGTGTGGAGGGAACTTTCGCAGCACAATTGTGAAGGCCCAGGGGTGGCAGCTGCCGGGGCCTGGCTAGTAGCTGGAGGTAGGGCACTGGGACGCCAGTGGTGCCGCACTCGGGGGCAGGCACAGGGAGTAGCTGGAAGCCAGCTGGGGGCCTGAGTGAGTTTTGCTGCAGGCTGGTCTTCCCCCTCTCGGGCCCCAGGCGGTTTAACCACCCTCTGGAGAGGCTGTTTGGCAGTTTCCTGCAGGAGAAGAGCCGGATGGTGCAAGGCAGGTCCCTCCGCAGCGCGGTGACCAGGCACACACGCCCCTCCCCACGCCAGGGAGAGGCCCAGCACCCCGAGTCCCTGTCAGGGGTGTAGACCCAGCTCCCCACCCCCTCCACTTGCAAAGCGGTGTCCAATGCGGTGTGGCCGGAGCAATGGCTGTGGGAGGGGGCTCAGACCCTGGGCTGGGCCTCCCTGGGGTCCGACGCCGCAGCAGGGCTGTGACACCCAGCATATCCCGCGTCCTTTCTGGAGGGACCCCAGGAGTCCCAGATCCGCCTCCTCCCCCCGCTCTGGGGAACCCCGGAGACCTGACTGCCTGTCCCAACCCCACCCTGCTCTATGTGGCGCCCCTGCTCCCCCAGGCCTCGAACCCAGGAGTCCTGCTACGCCCATCCCCTGCTCTAACCACTGCACCTCACCCCCCCAGGGGCCTGCTCTTCAGCGACCTGCCCTTAGCCAGCCAGGAATGGAACTCAGGTGTCCTGCTACCCCACCCATTGGGGGCCCCCCCTCCTGCTGCCCCACCCATTGGGGTTCCCCCTTCTACCAGGGCCCCCACCCCCACAGCCGAAAGGAGCCGTGGATTCGATGTCCCTGTGGGTTTCTCTGCAGGAAGCATGGAACATTTCTCAATCTGCTCAGCCATGCACATTGTGTCACCGGGGAGGTGGGGAGAGCAGGCCAGGGCACTCGACACGCACCCAGCCCCACACAAGCCTCGCTCGGTGCGCTGGCCACAGCCCGTCTCTGAGGAGGGGACAGATATCGGCGCCTCTGCCTGTAACGACCCCCCAAACGTTACTCAGACGAGCCCTGAGGGGTTCTGGTAAGTGACACCTTCTCGTCTCCTGGGGCTCT